>CM068371.1:279355195-279971445 GCA_034769895.1 Magicicada septendecula
CCCAGACTATCGTTCTTCACTTCTCATTCGTCGTTCCCGTTGCCATGATGACGACGGTCCTCTCCACCTGTCCTCTGGGTTGATGCTGGGTTGTGATTGGGTATCCTGTCTCCCCACAAGTTCGCGTCGAAGGCCTCCGTACTCTTTTCCTGGAACAAGAGCAATTTCTCGGCTGTCGATCAGGTCTTTGTCTAAGCGTACTCCGGACCCTGCTGCTGTTCTCACGCGAACAATGTGTCGTATTTCGTTATTGTTTCACTATCCTTGACCCTTTTCCGTTAGCTATCCTGACGCAGCGTGTCGTCGTTTCCAAAACGGCACTCCTTCTCCCTGTCGTAAATATCGGTTGTCGCCAGTAAGACGTTCCCCCGCTGTGCACAAGTTCGATTCCATTCTTTTAGGTATCGATGTCAGTTCTCATACAGGGTAAATACCATTGTGCACTTACACCCTTTTCTTACTGCTGGTACACTTCAAATTAACCTTGCAGTGTGTGCCCGTCACAGTTTCTCCGTAAATTGCTACTGACATAGTTTCTTTTATCTTGCATGTTGCAGGCTGTAAATCTCGGTTGAGTCGAGTCTGTCACGGCCAACCTTATTTCCCATTGTAAAGTTATGTGAAGCGTATTCGTATTGTCCGAAGCAAACGTTCAGTTGACACTTCGTTAAACTGTTCTTGGCTCGTGTTGGGGTGTCTTGCCGTATGTAACGTCTTTTCGATCATAATTTTAAAAATTTTTAATTCTTGGTTGTTACAAGCTCTGGTGTCCTTAGGCCTACTCTCTTTAATTTCAATTTTTTCTTTAATAGGACGTAAACTGAACAGCGATTTTGTTAAGTTTACAACAGAATTAATTGCGTCCTACCAGTTAAATATAATAAATATCTTACACTGACACCTTAATTCTTTATATGTACTATTATTTACATTTAACGATGAACTGGACTGACACTTAACTGACACTAACAACGAACTTCCAACCCGGTTCACCACGTGTTTTTTACCAACAAACAGACTGGTGGCGGGGTGAGGTACAAGCGGAGTTTGCACTCCCTAATCACACCAAACGAGCCTATACCGCTGCAATAGGAACACCCGAGTCTAGCCAGCCAGGGCACTACTCCATTGTATTTCCCCATATACAAAGCGCGTAACAGTTGGTGCACACTTGCCATGTACACCGCGGCAAGAGCGTGTACGGTTTTTAGTAATTGGTCTGCGCTTTTCAATCGGCAAATGATTAATTACGATATTTAGCTTGAAACACTATTATTACCTATTGTCTTATTCATAATTCTATAATTTAAAATACTATAATTCGGGATTTAATGGGGGTTGTGCAACCTAAGCACGGGCCGCCACTGTCCGTGCTCCCATACTGTTTGGTGTGATTTCACACTTTTCTGCGACTTGGAAAGACAAAAATTCGTTATTCATTTGGACATGTTGCTCTGATGTGACAGTAATGGAATTCCCATTCTCATCCTCAAAGAAGTGAGGACTGATTATTCCAAAGGAAGCTATTGCACACCATACAGTAAGTTTAGCAGTGTGCAATAGTTCTCGAAGGGGGTTTTGGAAACCTGATGGGGCCATCGTATCAGACTACCACTACGTTAACAACCTTCGAACGGGTCGCTTATTGTTTATTTTCATTGCACCTAAGCAAGTCGTCTATTCAAACATATTTAAGGAAATCCCCAACCAACGTGGTCCCGTCTAGTTTCTTAAAGGGCATTTCATTTAGATGGTGAACAGTGTTCTATCAACATCGTGTTTTCTTGAAGCGTAGAGCATTAAAACTACAGTGTGTAGGCCTAATCCAGTGCCAGTACGTTTTGTTACATCAAATTGTAAGCGGTAAACTGAACAGCAACATGGATTTCAACAGTATAAATTCAATGAAAAATTATATACAAAAGAGAGAACTTAAAAACTGTGCTGAATACTGGAAGCTTTTGAAAAAATCAACTAAATGTGTAAAGTGTGAAAGAAATATGCATATTAATTATGGACAAAATGGAAACTTGATTTACAGATGTGGGGCAAAAAACTATCGAGTGAAAAAACATGTACGGGAGAGTAGGCTACTATCTTTGGACTTCACGCGTTCTTCTCGTCACCTTGTCCGTTTTAATTGCATGGATTTTGAAGTATTCTTTTTCTGTCATTGTGAGAGAACACCCGACCATAACCAACACACAACCAACACAACCAACGGCAAGGAAATTAATATATTCTTTCAGAGAAATTCTTGTTGTATGATGATTGAAAATTCTTCTAAAATTGGGGGCGTAGGGCAAACTGTCGAAGTTGATGAAAGTGCAATTTCCATTCGGTAGATGGAAATACAATCGCGGGCGCCTAAGTAAGATTCGTAGATGTCGGTGGAACCCAAAAATAATCAGTGTCTTTCCATATTATCGTAAGCGGCTAGAGACAGATTCTACAGAAGCGGTTAAGAAAAATATATGGTAGGCTTAAGTACTTAAGAACATTAGTCTTATTTTGTTAGGACAAACAGTAACAGAATAGTCAGTGTTCAATACAAATACGCTCATTTTATTTTAAAATGTACCTCAAACAACCTCACGGAGCCATCCTAAATTTTACCTAGGCAGTCTGACTAGATGGTCCCGTCAGGTTTCCATAACCCCTCGAAGGTTATTTGGTTCTCAATACCGAAAGGTTTGTTTATTTACATATCCGCTCAGATGGAAATGCGTTTCATTACTCATTAGCGTATTGTAAATACCGTCTACGTTGTTATTTATGATATACGGTACGAGAACTGGCGGCAAAAAGTCACACAGTTCACTGTTTCACTGTCACTTAAGGTTTATAATATTTGAATTTTGTACGGATGCATGTTTAAATCATGAAGAATATTTTTCGAACACTGGTACCGGTTTCGCTGATTGGCTAGCTCCGAACACGTAGTTGGTCACGTCTCGGCGGCTGCTGATGCCGGATTGGCTCGCTGTGTCCACCGCTCGTACCGGAGACCAGATGTTCGCATACCGCTGCTGTCACAACCGGTAGCCAGCCTACTGCTCTTCTCCAGATGTTGTGGAGGTGTCTGTTGGGCGCCATGTTGATTGGTGTGCCGGCTGGTAGCTCGCTGGCGTGGCTGGATCTTGCATCCGCAAGATGATCGCTGCCCCACGTTGGGCGCCACTTGTCACCGGACAAAAGGCTTGCCGCACGACAAATGGCGCCAATCGTACACTCTAGTGTTTTTGGTGGCCCTAAAAAGGACCTGGTGGCGAGAACGGTGATGTTGGTCGTGCCGCGCTGAGGTGTTCGGCGGCTGCGCCCGCTGATCGTGGCGTACTGCAGTCCTCCTCTTCTTCCGGCACCGGTTGTAGAGTCAGCTGCCGGCCCAGCGAAATCCATCGCTGGCGCGGAACTGGAGGGCGAAGACGCAAGAACGCCGGTTCTATTCTTCGGCCGTTCCTTCCGGCTGACTCCGCGCCGATGTCGTCCGAGAGAGGAGAGGAGATGAAGTGCGTCCGATGGCGTGGCGATGAAGTGCTCAGCAAAAAAATTTTTTTTTTTTTGAGACCAACAAGTATGGTCGGACTCGGGCTGTTTTGGAGACGAGCTCCCTTCAGCCGTGTGGGTAAGGGGTTTTGGGGGGACGTACGCCAGACGACCGGAGCGCGGAGAAGGTGGAGGCACTTAGTTGGGAGAGTACTGTGTGTTGGTTATATTGTGTGAGAGTGTAGTGTGTAGCCATACGCGAGCGGGAGAGGTAGATGGATGTGGCCGTTATAGTTGTTCTGGGGCATCTTTATTTATTCATTTTGCTTTGTTTTGTTTATTTCTTCATATTTTTCTGCGACGTTCTTGCGGGGGGGGCAAGACTGGGACGTGTGACGCTGGTCGCCAAAGCTGTTAGGTGGCGACAGGGAGCCGTCAAGGGTGGCGGAAGGAACAGATTTGGATTATATGCGGGTACTCAAGTGTGGGGAACTAGAGCGTGTGTTTACTGTGGTGAAGTGAAGAGAGTGTGGGGGAGTTTTATCGTGTGTTGATTATTGAGGTTGCTTTAGGAAGACAGGTCGCTACTGCCGGGGAGAGATAAGTCCTTGGCGGGGAAATAGTATGTATTACTGCATTAAGCAGATCTGTGTCGTTGACGCCGGCGTGGTTGGAGGCGAGGGGGAGGACCATTGGCTATTGCGAGGAGGCGATTTAGTAGGTAGGAAGGTCGGCTTGTATTGGGGGTATTTCTATTAATTGACGGGACTATCGTTTGTATGGAATTGCGGCGGGAGGCTGTGCGGGAATACTTCCAGTTGAGTTTAACAAGGAAGGAATCAAGGTCAGGGAAGCGGGTGTTAAGCGCATACAGGGCGGCATTGGAAGTCTTCGTCAAGCGTGGTCGGCGGTATATGAGTCGTAGGGCCCGTCGTTCTGTGACACGGTGGAGATCGAGGTAGGCTGGAGAGGCAGTAAGGAGAACTGGGTGGGCATATGTGAGGATGGGTCGGATACATGTAGTATAGATGCGGCCTAGTAAGTCGCTGGAGCAGTGGTTTAGTCGGCTGAGGGTTCTGAGAGAACGGAGTCGGGTACGGGCGATGGTAGTTGTGCGTTTGATGTGTGGTCGCCAGGTAAGTTTGGAGTCAAGCGTGCCGCCCAGATATTGGCAATCACGCTTCGGACGTACTGATGATGGGCCAACGCGGACGGGCGTTGTATAGAAATGCGACATGTTGCGTCCAGTGGAGTTGAAAACACAGAGTTGGGTTTTGTCCGCGTTTACTGTTATTCGCCAAGTAGGCGAAGAAAGGTTCTAGGATTTGTTGCAATTTGATTGGGACCTGCCGGTGTGCGCCTGCTGAGACCTAGTAGGCAGTATCGTCGGCGTACTGGGCTAGGCCTGCAGATGGGTAGGGTAGAGTAGGCGGGGGGAGGGGTGTCTTTCGTTGGACATAGCGGTGATCCAAGGAATTGACTGTCCGGTCCATGTGTCCGCGCTAACGGAACTATCGTCCGATCATCTCCCCATCTTGGTACACGTCGCTACCCAGCACGTCGTTCGCAAAGATGTCAGGAAGGTGGTAGAATGGGACCGCTATGGCCCGGCGTTAAGTCGCCGATTGCCAGACGCGGGACCACTCGAAACCGTCCGCCAAGTCGACGAGGCAGTTGCCGCGTTTGACGAGAGGCTGTCTTCCAGGATGAAGCCTGGCGTCACGCCCCACTGGCAGCGGATCCCTGAGGAGACGAGTGCTCTCGCTTGCGAGAGAAATCGCCTCCGGAGACGCTGGCAGCGGACCCGTGATCCGGCCGACAAGGCAGCGTACAACCGGGCGACCGGCATTTTACGTCGTGAAATGCAGGCCTACCGGAGACGCTGTTGGGAACTCGCCGTGGCCCAAGCAGGGGACGGATCGGACGAAAGTAGCCCTTACCGGATACCTTCGGCGTTGGTAGGGAAGAGGCGCCGGCCTCGCATCCCGGCCATTGCTGGACCTTTCGGTCAAATCCTGGCTCGCCCGGAGGCGAAGGCCGAGTACTTGGGCGCGTGTTTTGAGCGACAGTTCGCACCTAACCCGCCCATGGACTGGGACTTCGACGAAGAAGTCGAGAACGAAGTGGAAGACTTTCTGTCTCTTCCGATCACTACGGAGCCCGAACCCATTACTAGGGAAGAGGTCACAGATCGGCTCGTTGAACTCGTGCCGAGAAAAGCTCCTGGCCCGGACGGCGTCTCGAACGCCGCTCTTACTCGACTCCCGGAGCGAGGAGTACTTTTCTTGGTCGAGCTGTTCAACGCGTGTCTTAGACTGGCCTATTTTCCCCAGAAATGGCGTAAGGCGACGGTCATAGTGATCCCGAAGCAGGGAAAGGACGCTTCCCCTCCCGGCAACCTCCGGCCCATTAGTCTACTGTCAGCCACGTCAAAGGTCCTCGAACGTCTCGTACAACGGAGAGTACTAGATCATCTAGGAAATTTCGATGTACTGGTCCCCGAACAGTTCGGCTTCCGTGTGGGGCATTCCACCACTCATCAGCTGATCAGACTGGTGGAATACATCACGGACGCCGGGTGTCGGAAAGAGCAGACTGTCGCCTGTTTCCTAGATATGGAAAAGGCCTTTGATAGTGTCTGGCATGACGGGCTCTTGTTCAAGCTCCGGGAAATCCAGCTCCCAGATTGCTACCTTCGCTTGATTGCTAGCTTTCTGACGGAGAGGACTTTCTGCGTGCGATAGACGACCATGTCTCTTCCGAGAGACGCATTACAGCCGGGGTACCTCAAGGTAGCGTGCTAGGGCCTCTCCTGTTCTCCGTGTATGTCAACGACGCACCCAGAGAGCCTGGTGTTCAGATGGCTCTGTTTGCCGACGACACGGCGGTCTGTACCGCCGATCGGAACGCAGACTTTGCTATCCCACGACTTCAGCGCGCACTCGATGCGTATTCGACGTGGACGGAAAGCTGGAAACTTGCCGTCAACGAAACCAAGAGCTCCGCGGTGCTATTCACAAAGCGCCGTAAAGAACCACGAGGCCGAGTGAGACTCGGTAGAACGTACTTGCCCTGGTCGAGAGAAGTAAAGTACCTCGGTGTCCACCTTGATCGTCGGCTCACCTGGCGTGCCCACGCTGAGACGATGCGAAAGAAATCGTCCGCTCGTCTCGCGCAACTGTTTCCGATACTTGCCAACAAGGCTATGACCCGCAAGCTGGATAAGTTGATCGTCAACGCGTATCTGTTGCCGATCATTACCTACGCTCTTCCCGTCTGGGGTTACCTCGCAACCTTTCATAAAAGAAGGTTGCAAAGCGTTCTCGATAGAGGTCTTCGGCTAGCGGCCAAAGTCCCCTATCGGTTTTCTTCTCGTCTCCTGAGAAGAGGACTCGGTGTCCGCTCCTTGGATGACACCGCAAGGCGACTTGAACGTAAATTTTACGTCCGAGCTGCGAGGACCCAGACAAACCCACTCATAGCTGGCCTTGGCAAGTACCGAACACGTCCAGGTGAATCTTGGAAACGGCCTCGACAAATACTGTACTAGTCGACCTAGTACGAGCATGTCGTTGTAGCGACCACTAAAAATTAATTAACAATATTCCGTCTGGACAGGACCACTAGGCAGGAACCCCTACCGGAGGCTCGGTACTAGGAACCCATTGGGTCGTCTCACGACGCACAACCCAACAGCTCTGACCTGGCTGTCACAGTCTATTGATTTTGGTGAAGATCGGTTAAGGGGGAGGGGTAGTTTACCTGTTTTTACGTTTTAACAAGAGTAAAGTACTTAATTTTGATAAATAAAGTATCCTGAAAAGAAGGTCACAATAATCCACTCTAGAAAGGTACATGAAATATCCATAAAAAAAAAGGGCAGATGAAGGGGGAGGGAGGTAATTTTTTGTAAACTACCTTTTTCATGACGAATAAACTACTTCATTTTTACTTCCATGTTCCATAAGGAAATGGAAGTATGGTGATGGCGAAAAAAAATCGTGTTCGAGATAAGGGTTGATTCTCATTGTACTACCCTCAAAACATGAAGACAAGTCATTTTTCAAAAAGTGTCTGTGTATCTGTCTGTGTGACTGTGAGTAGAATTTTTTCTATGGCGAACGATAACAGCCACAAATTCAAACAGAATCAAAATAATTTTTTGCATATCCCTAAAATGTAGAGGACTCAAGGCCTATTGATTTTGGTGAAGATCGGTTAAGGGGAAGGGGTAGTTTACCAGCAACGTTTTATGTTTTAACAAGAGTAATTTTATCTATGACGAACGATAACTGCCGTAAATTCAAACAGAATCAAATCATTTTTTGCATATGTACCCGAGTTGTAGAGGACTCACGGCCTATTGATTTTGGTGAAGATCGGTTAAGAGGAAGGGGTAGTTTACCTATAACATTTTATATTTTAACAAGAGTAAAGTACTTAATTTTGAAAAATAAAGTGTTCTGAAAAGAAGGTCGTAATAATCCACTGTAGAAAGTAGATGAAATATCTATAAATAAAAAGGTTAGTTGAAGGGGTGGGGGTAATTTTCTATAAATGAAAATGATAGTTGAAGGGGGAGGGGGATAATTTTACTTCCATGTTCCATAAGGCAATGGAAGTATGGTCATGGCGAAAAAAATCGTGTTCGAGATAACGGCTGATTCTGATTGTACTACCCTCAAAACATGAAGAGAAGTCATTTTTCGAAAAGTGTCTGTGTGTCTATCTGTCTATAGAACTTTTTCTATGGCAAACGATAACAGCCGTAAATTCAAACAGAATCAAATAATTTTTTGCATACAGTCCTGAATTGTAGAGGGCTTAAGGCCTATTGTTTTTTGTGAAGATCGGTTAAGGGAAAGGGGTAGTTTACCTGCAACGTTTTACGTTTTAACAAGAGTAAAGTGCTTAATTTTGATAATAAAGTATCCTGAAAAGAAGGTCATAATAATCCACTGTAGAAAGGTAGATGAAATATCTATAAATCAAAAGGGTAGTTGAAGGAGGAGGGGGTAATTTTTTTTATAAATTAAAATGGTAGTTGATGATGGAGGAGGTAAATTTTTATAAGTTTTATATGTGTACTACGTTATTGAAAACAAAGAAGTAGTTTCTATGGAAACATTTCATTTCACTTTAACAAAATTCTATATTTTTCATTTTAATTTAAATCACGTATGAGTGAAAATATAGGCCTATCGTTCCTGGCAGGCAAGCATATCTCAATTATGTAATGTTTACTTTTCCAAAGTTTTATGATTGTGATTACCGCAATAAATAGGTCGGCAGGACACACACACACACACACACACACACACACACACACGCACACACACACAAAATTCGCGTTATTTCTGGCCTCACTCATGTTTATTTTCTTATGTTTGCACGCTTTTTAAATGGAAAGTGCCGAAACCCACACCATCACATTTCGTGCAAGCCGAAAAGATGGACATCGATTTGCTTCCTGTGGATCGCTGCGCAGTGTTGTTGTATTAAAGCAATTAATACAGTCTGTGTACTTATTTCTATTATGATATGAGAATTATAAACTAATATGTGCATGTGTGTATGTATGAAAAATATATACATATTTTTCTCCTTTGGAAAATTGTTTGCCCCTCCTTGAAAATATTTTGACCTCCCTGATGGCTAGTTATTTACTAGATTGTGTGGAACATAGCGTTATAACATGGATCAGAATGGTGGGTGTTAAACAGGAGACAAAAACGTATTAAGGAAGAAATGGGTAATTATGACATTTCTAGCCAATGCTGGTATTGAAGTGAAATATTTTGTTTTTGTATTCTTCTATGTTATATAAACACGCGAAAAATAATTTTAAACGGCGGTCGAAGCTATTCACAAAGAAAAAAATATAATACAAGAAAGAAAGAAGAATTTCGACGAAACCGAAACATCGAAGCATGATAAGGTTTTTAGGCTTTTGAAACGTATAATGTGCATAAACTGCAGACTCTCCTGTTCAGCGATGTTCGTACGGATTTCTGAAATCCGTGGGGAATCGAAAGTGTGGAAAAAATATAGTGTTAACATCACCTGGAGCGTTACATTTTTCGATGACGTTACACATTTTGCATCACGCATTTTGTGGAATGACCCCCAGCCTAAAAACATTATCATGTTAAACAAAAAAAATAATTATTCCCATAAGCACGCATGGAAAGGTGAATGAGTGCCATGTTAACTGAGTAGTTAGTGGGATCACCGCAGTCGGCTTGGGCGGCCTACGGCCGCAACAAAATTATACATCCTCTTTTTGAAACAGAACTCAATGCTTTAATATCCAACTGCACCTCCGGTGCCGCTCGGCCCGTCCCCGTCGGCGGGCCTCACAGAGGCTGGACGTTATTACACAATTCTCAAGTCATAAATAACTCTACGTGATCAAAAACTATAGTGAAACAATTCGAAAAATAGTACACATTGATATCAGTGAAGCCGTTATCGGATATAAACGACTGTGTAAGCAAGATAGGTTAAACGTCATTTGCCACAGTTAATATGGCGCTCATTCACCTTTCCATGCGTGCTTATGGGAGTAATTATTTTATTTGTTTTCTTCGTAAATAGCTTCGACCGCCGTTTAAAATTATTTTTTGTGTGTCTATATAACATAGAAGAATAGAAAAAAATATTTCACTTCAATACCAGCATTGGCTAGAAATGTCATAATTACCAAGAAATGTTTTGCTGAGAAATTTATAATTATACGGGTGAACAGAATAGTCGTTCAGGAAATCAGAAGACAAATAAATGGAAAGAAAGAAATCAAGACTCGATTTTAAAAAAGAAAAATGACTAGTATAGTATTGACAGGAAAGACTTTGATAACACTATAGACATCCCTCGGCCCCTCGCAGCGAGAGTCCAATTTCATTAGAGGAATCAGATCGCATCGACCTACAGACATTTTATCCAAAAGTACAGTCCTTCCTCACGAAGGTTGAGGATAGTCTTAATCCACCTGACATGGTGGTACCATTTTAGCTGATACGTAATTTCTTCAGAACTCAAGCATCCACTTATTTAATTAATATTTAAATGATTTTAAATATAAATTTTAGGACATGGAAGTCATGTATGGTTCTCCATACCGATTTTTTTTATGTGCAAACGATAAGAGCCGCACATTCAAACAGAATCAAATAATTTTTTGCATACATTCTTGAATTGTAGAAGACTCAAGGTCTATTGATTTTGGTGAAGATCGGTTAAGAGAAAGGGGTAGTTTACCAGCAACGTTTTATGTTTTAACAAGGGTAATTTTATTCAAAAACTTACGTTAATAGTTCCGTCAGTCGTCAGTTACTTACTTTTTTGTCGTTACGGCGCGTTTCAAGACGTATGTCTCATCATCAGGTGTTTCACTCGATAGGTGAGGTAGTCAATACATTAAAATAAAATAAATAAACGAACACATAAAAACACAAACGTGAACGGAACATATACGGTCGGTGCGCACCGCGTTGCGGGCTCGACTTCAACGCGGTGCGCACCGGCCGTATATGTTCCGTTCACGTTTGTGTTTTTATGTGTTCGTTTATTTATTTTATTATAATGTATTGAGGACCTCACGTATCGCGTGAAACACCTAATGATGATACATACGTCTTGAAACGCGTCGTAACGACAAAAAAGTAAGCCACTGACGGAACTATTAACGTAAGTTTTTGAATACAATTTCAAGTGACTTGGATACTTGTGAAAAATGAATCTTAAAAGGGTAATTTTTTCTATGACGAACGATAACTGCCGTAAAGTCAAACAGAATCAAATAATTGTTTGCATACATCCCTAAATTGTAGAGGACTCAAGGTCTTGTGATTTTGGTGAAGATCGGTTAAGAGAAAGGGGTAGTTTACCTGCAACATTTTATGTTTTAACAAGGGTAATTTTTTCTATGACGAACGATAACTGCCGTAAATTAAAACAGAATCAAATACTTGAAAGACATGTTTTTGCATACTTGACATGTTTTTTGCAGAATCAAATAATATTTTGCATACTTTCCTGAATTATAGAGAATTCAAGGCCTGTTTATTTTGGTGAAGAACGGTTGAGGGGAAGGGGTAGTTTACCTGCAACGTTTTATGTTTTAACAAGAGTAAAGTACTTAATTTTGATAAATAAAGTATCCTAATAAGAAGATCATAATAATCCACTGTAGAAACGTAGATGAATATCTATAAAAGAAGAGGCTAGTTGAACGGGGTGGGGGTAATTTTCTATAAGTGAAAATTAGGCCTACAGTTGAAGGGTGAGGGGATAATTTTTTATATGTGTACTACGTTATCGGTGACAAAGAAGTAGTTTGTTGTTAAAATACCTTCCCAGGCTGTTTGGGTGTGGTCCAATGTTTTCTGCAAAACCAGACGTTTCTGCAGTGCCACCGACTGCCATCATCAGTGAAAATCGTGTGCGCTTAACGTGAGGTGGTATACGTTAGTGATTACAGTACCGTGGTTAAGGCTGAAGAAAGAAGTAGTTTCTATGGAAATATTTCATTTCGAAAATGGTTTTAAATATAAATCTGAGAACATGGAAGTCATGTATGATTCTCCATACCGATATTTTATTTATGTCATGTGTATTACGTTATCGGCAACAAAGAAGTAGTTTGTTGTTAAAATTCCTTTCGTGGTCCAATGTTTTCTACAAAACCAGACGTTTCGGCAGTGCTATCGACTGCCATCATCTGTGAAAATCGAGTCGTCTAACGTGAGATGGTATACGTTAGTGACCACAGTACTGTGGTTAAGACTGAAGAAATAAGTAGTTTCTATGGAAATACATTTCATTTCGAAAATGATTTAAAAAAATAAATCTGAGAACATGGAAGTCTGTATGGTTCTCCATACTGATATTTAAGGATAAGATACCTCAGTAATTACATACAATGAAACTATTATTCAACATAAGTGTAAATATCAAAAATGGGGTTGTTCGGTTACGGTGAAGGGGTAGTTACCTGCATTGTTCAGGGAGGAGGGATTTTTTGAATTTTCTTTAATGATATCAAGTAAGTACGAGTATTTAATTATGCAGAATAAGATACCTTAGCAATTACATATGATAAAACTATTACTCTATGTAAGTGTAAATAACATTCATGGTGGGGGTCTGTTGAGGAGGAGAGATGTTCTCTACAGTTGTTATGTTAGTAAATAAATATTAGAGTAATCGGGATGTACTGTATGTAATTTTTCGTGCAAATTGGAATATATTATTCTTATCTAAAAATAAGTGTTCTGTAGTCAGAAATAGTGAATTAAAACTTATTCATGGAAACACTTTCCGAACATCTGTCCACAAAGTATTTTACTGTTTCCCTAAAGATTTCCTTGATCCTGCACACATTTTGTTTAGGGCAAAAACTACTTTTTTCTTTGACAGAAAGTAACTGGACCTGGAAAGTATAATTAATTAAAATTATGTAATAAGAAATATTAATTTAAATAATACTAAAATCACTAAAAAAAATAATAACTTGAAATTTTAATATAGTAAAACAAATATTAGCTAGCTTGCTTTCTATTATATTAACCAGTATCATAATGGGTGTGCGTGTGTGCTTTAAACTACATTAAAAAAACATATTGACATTTATTGTATTGACAACATAATTGGCAAAATTATATGTTAATTATACGTACAATATTTAAATTTAGATTTTAAAAGCCATTTATAATTAGGGTATTTACTAAGTACAAATATGCAAACCAATTTAATTTTCAGTAAAGTACATACATTTATTTGTTTAATACATGTTTGTAACAAATACATCTGAAAACATTGGGGTTCGAAATTTTAATATTATGTGCACCCTTTGATGATAAGAAATACTAATATTTTATATTAAAATAAAAAAATCTAAAACCATTCTATTCCCTGCATATTATTATTGATACCATACTTGGATATGTCATGGACAATACAATCCAAGAACAAATTTTAATTTTACTTGCCATAGGTAACAGTTGAGTTAATACTAATTATTGCCATTAGTTAAACTAAAAACACGTTCAAAGAAACGTACTTATCAACCGAGTCCTGTTTACATTAATTCTAGTACCATTCACGTTACTTTACCGAGTGATCACTAGGTAGCAGAACAAGCGCTAGTTTTAATCAGCTGCAACTTCAAGAACATGATTAAAAATGTTTTAAATGTCATTGTAATAAACAACCAAAGTTTATGTTAATTGATAGTTTTATAATGTTTCTTTCACGTAAGTATTTTTGTTTAAGTTTCAACGTGCACTTTTGCACTGCGACGGGTAAATATCAATTTCTAATTTCATCCGAACAGATGGATAGATGCATAAAGCAGAGATACATTTAAATGAATCACATCTCACTTGTTTATGTTTTAGTTGGCAAAACATGTTTTATTTACAGTTATGCTAAATAAAGGAAATTATGGTCATATTCATTTTTAAATTGTGGAGGGATAATTTTTGTAATTACTACTGTTGGTAGCATTGATTTCCCACTTGTTAAAGGACGTCATCTGCTATTTAATGTACTGTCAGTTTCACTATCAGTACCGTAGTCAGGGACCAGGGGCGTGCTAATCGGGCAAAGTAGTTTAAGAGTGGTCATGGCTGCGTCTTCATCGAGGTTTGCTTCATCTCTGCTGAAGCAGAATTCAAGCAATGTTTTGTCAGCAGTCTCCACAAGAACTAAGTAAGTCAACCTGAATGTTACATTCATAAGCCGGTTCAATCATTTCGTAGAAAAGATAATTATGTATTTTAATATAGTTTTCAACTGAACTCATTTCCTTTACAATTACGTATTTACAAATCCAATTATTCTTTTGACAGTATGTGGAGCAAGGGACTCCATACACTTCAGTAAAAATGTTAAAATACCGTAATCGGTGATGTACACACTTTTGACTAGTAGATAATTAATACACCGATTGTTTATTTTAACTTGTTTGTCGTATGTCAATTACCACAGGAATTAATTAAGTATTCGAGCACGGGTATAGTTGAAAAGTATGAAGTGATTAGTAAAATCAGGCATTTCATGACTGAAGTATTGTTTTCAATATTCGATATATTTGTCTAAATATAATTATTTCGCTATGACTCGGAACACAAAACTTTTTATGGGTAAAAACGTAAGTTTTACCTTATAACCTGAACCGGTTTTCACTTAAAAAGCTTCAACCGGCCTTGTATGTTATGTGAAATTCTGAGTGTGCTGTATGAATGCTCTAACAGTTTTTATGATTAATTGAAATTGTACACATTCTAAAAAGTAGATTAATTAATAAAAATATTAATGCTATTTTTGACTGTGGAATCATTCAACTAAAACTCGAGAACAAGAACAATTGTTTATCACATACAATAAAAAGAATGGCTTAGGTATTTCATTCAAGACATAGTGTAATGAACCTCGAATTGCATCCAAGTGTTAAAGCATCCAAAGAGAATTTTAGTCTATACTAAAGTTTAGTATACTACAGTTTCATGTCACCTCTGTTTTCATTAATGTATACTAAAAGTACTTATGTTGAGGTTTTTTTTTGAAATTTCAAAGTAAAATAGCAGCATAAATTTACTGTTAATTAGTGGTAGATATTTTGTCATGAATAATATTATTTGTCATGCATTACAATATACAGTAATACAATATTACTCTTAATGCTGAAATTGATTGTTGTGCCCATATTATCTTGAATCGCTTACATAATGTATTTACTCATCTTCAGTAGCTGTTTTACCTTTGTGTGACCTGAACTGATATTGAGGAAAACTTGCATTAGATGAAAATTCTGAATAAAGTAATAATAGCTTTTACGTCTTCCATGCCAAGCTTTTGTGTACCATGAAATTGATATTTTAATCAGCTATGCCATGCTTGCTTCTGCAACAGTCTTATACAAAGTCCATTGTTGGCTTTGTACATACATGGCCAAAAAGCATTTTGTACAATTCTTTTGAATGTTAGCAGTAATGTTGTACACTCTATCAGCTAACAGAAGTTTTAGTTAAGTGTGACTGTTGTAAACAATCGGCATCATTCTCTGTTTTATTTGGTGTTTTATTTAAGGCTATAGGCTACATTGTTCACACAGTGGCCATATAATAATGTTAGATAATGAACATTGATGAATAGTGTAGCGTGACAGAAAATCCACTACATTTTAAGTCATGTGAAATCATAAAGTTTAATTACACCAACAAATGTTATAATAATATTGAATGACATTTAAATAAATCAGAGGAATGAACCACAATAAGATAAAAATCCTCACTACATAATATATAAAAACCACTGTTAAAAGAAACCAAAGAAAGTATTGAAGCAACTCATCAACTCATAGTATAATACCAGTAAGTTACCCAGGAAGCTCAGAGCAGTAAACCAGTTATATAAGACTATATCAAAGAAAAAGAGACTCAATTAAAGGGTGGTGAAGACCAAATACCCCAAAAACAAGAAGAGGGAAGAATAAAGTTTGTGAACAGGAAGAAAACAATACCCTGAAACCTGTATAGAAGAATAAAGTCAGTTCAGTGAATAAATTAAATACTCCAAACTAAACCTCAGTCGTGATATCACCAAGTACCTTGGTTTACCCAAGAATGAGGAAGGAAGAACAGAAGAGTGAAGACTAGACGAGGGACAAGAATGAAGACTAGAAGAGGGACAAGAATGAATACCAGAAGGAAGATATGAAGAAGGACAAGAAGGAAGACAGGAGGAGAGGAAGAAATAGTATGAAAGAAACACCGTAGTAAAACCTATTATTATATAAACTACTATCAATCCCAAACCCACAAAAACTATGCAAAAGAAAGTATAACGTACCCAAAATCTTATAAAATGTAATTATTGAGAAAACTAAAGTGCTGTATAGCGTTATAAGAAGTGCACCGGCTAAAGCTATTGTGTAATAAAGAAATAAACTAGTCTTAACGGTCCATGATTACTAAAGGTCTGGTCTGAGATAATAAGACTCAAAATATCAGAACCAACAGTGAAAGTGAATTTGTGTGTTTTTTTTTAAAAAAAGCAATAAACTTAAAGTTGGTGATACTATAACTTAGTAGTATGCTATATCACAACTTTAAAATCTAAATAATAAACAGCATAATAAAATAATAAAATGGAAGGTTTCCAGTATTTTATTGTTTTAATGTAAATCTTTATTTACAAGACATTTGTAAAAAAAAATGATAATAAATAGAGTATGGGAATTAATGTTTACTGATGTGGGGGATCACAGTAGTAATGGTTTGAACCAGAAAGGACTGGTACTAATATAGTATGAATAAGTGTAACATGTTTAAATAGACTGTTATTTCACAATCCTAAAATCAATGTGTTTTAAAAAGAATTATGTTTGATAAATAATAACCTACATACCAGTAATAATGTTCTAAAAGGTATGCTATGTTAGCTCAAAAATAGTTGAAAGATATATGTTCAAACCATATCTGCAATGTATTCAATTGTGCAGATTGCTGAACCATGTTCATAATTATTTATTTTAAATATGTAGTGTTAATTAACTACTACACAATACAATAAGTTATAAATCATGTTATTTTGATATAATTGTAATTATGTAAAGTCAGAGGAGGAATTAAGTTTAAATTATTTGAGAAAGAAAGAAATATAAAATTCTAAAATCTAGGCCATTTGGGTGAAATCAGAGAACCAATATAAAATAGTATAATTCACTTATAAATCCTGTAAACTACCCAGATTTATATAAGATAACACAATTAACCACTACTAGGAATGATCCTATGAATTAAAATGACAATAAGGAAATATACCTTAACATTTTGTAAATTGTCAAAATATATAAATTAATTAATTTTAAAGAGCAATGTCAAATTTACAAATTAACACAAAAAACCAGTTCAAAGGTGTAATTTATATGTATTTAAGGAAAGGGAGAGTAATGTGACTAATTAAAATTTATTATAATAGTATTAATGATATTTAAAATGGAAGGAATTTTGTATAAAGACGGAAATCCAATTTTGAGCCTATATTTCCAAAGTGTGAACAAAATTTGTTAATTTCCACAAAATGTCTACAGATATGGACTATAATACATCAATTTAAAGGGAATGAGATGATTAAACCAATAATAAGGTTAGTAATTCATAAAAGTAAGGAATAAAATAGAAAAATTCCATATATAATGTAATATTTTCTAATGTGTATGGAAGTCGAAAAATGTTAACAATACTTTTTCAAGGATTAACTGGGCAAGATTTATGACCAAGTTAATTAGTCTTTTGTTGAATATCAAGCTGAATAGGTGTGTGACAAAAACGTTCTTAAAATCGAGTCGAACATGATGCTAGCGTTTAGCCATTGAAATCAGTGAACGAGAGTTAGACAAATTAAACACTTTTTGAAGCCAATACTATAAAAACATTCACGACAATAGTGAAAACAAACCTCTAACTTCACTATACGAGTGACAGTAAACGGTAAAACATTATATTTCAACTGATTCACTTTACAAACCTAACCGTAACTTGAAAAACTTAACCCCAGAAGGGAAAACAGACAAAATAACCAAATTAACACAAGTTTACACGGAACACTTCACCAGAATACACCAACTAACTTAACAGACATATTACACCAGTGCGGGAAGATTTTAGACATTCACAAAGGTAATTTTGTCGTGATTTTGGGACATGTCGAGTTCACATTAACTACGCCAGAACTAGTAGCGGCCATCTTTTAATTCTACAGAGACCGCCTTCACGATTTCGCAGTGACGTCATCGTCTGCGTATGGTTTGACAGCATTCATTTACATTACATAGTGGAATTATTTAAATACTATTGAATAGTAATTATTGTATTAATATCTTTAATTGTTAATGTTATACTTTCTCGTCACCCTTCTCTGACTATTAATCCTAATCGCTCAAAGAACCTGTCTTTTAATATAATATAACATAAAATTTTGTTCTGTATGACACAATCGATAATTCCTGAGACAGAGTCGATAATTGCTCTCCATCGATAAAATATCGATTATTTATTTAAAATTGTCAATAAATCTTTATATTTCCATTATTTTGTATCTGTATTTATTTCACAGGGTAATTTAAGGGTATTTATAAGGCAGAAGGAATTAAGTGAGAAGAATATATCCTATTTTGAACAAGATATCGGACCAGTCAGAAAAGTCACCAATCGATTATTACCTGGAGTTAATCTATTTAACTCCAGACTTGGTGCAAATCTTCAAGAAGTGCTCGACGGCCAATAAATACCTACCTGTTATTAAAATTTTACCAGAACCTTTTAAAAAACAGATTTATCTTGTATACATACCTCTATAAATATAAACAAAATTATTTTATTGTTTGAAAATTCTATTATTATTGAATTTTCCATTTTATTTTTATTCTTTTGTAACGACCGGCATACAGCGGTCTGGTGACCAAGTGGCTAGCCCAAACAGTGGGGCTTGATCAGATTACAGCCATATATAGGGTCTTCTTACAAAGTGACGAACCCAACGCTGGGCATCAAGGAAGAAGGCAGTACCCTATAGGTCGTCTAGTTACAATAGTTTTTTTTTTTTTGTACCTAAACTTTTTATTTTTTTTTTTACCTAAACTTTTTATTTTGCAGTTCAAAAAAAATCTTAATTATAATAAAACATGTTAGACTTTTCCAAAAAATAAAAATATGGTTTTTGATTTTGCTTAAGGGACAGTAAATGATTTTTATTATCGGTATGTGTATGTGCTTCATACAGCTTCAAAGAGGAAATTATTATTTTGATTATTAGATCAGTCAAAGAGGAAATGGGTTAATAATTTAAAAAAAAACTTAAAAATGCTTGATTTCCAGTATTGATAGTCTTGTAATGGGCCGACACTGAAAATGTTAATAACAAATCTTTTTTGTGAAAAGGCATCTTCAGTGAGATCACGATTGATCAGCTCAGTCAAGCTGCTGAGGATGTCTCATCATAAGTTGGGTGAAAATTTTGATGCAAAAAAAAAAAAAAATTAAATGACGTGTTAAATGAAAAAAGTTGTTATTAGCAATGAAAACATAAGAACGTACAAGCTACACTGATAATACCCCTTACTTATATGTGCATGTGTGAGCATCTCCACACAAACACTGATACCGAGGATGAAACTTTTCAAGTGTAGTGACTTGTGTATAAATCAGCTTATGTATAAATCATAACCAGAAGTAAAGTTGAACCTCTGACTATGAGGATTAACTATTTCTGCATCTGTCTGTAGTCTTCAGTGTATGGCACAGAAAAATTTTTTAGGAGGTTACAGTATAAAATAATATTTGTGTATAAAATGAATCCTTAATTTCTTGGATTTCGTTGTCCATGACGTGTCCGTTACTTAACTAAATACAACTATTTCATTAACGACTCGGAACACAAAGTTTTTTATGAGTAAAAACATAAAGTTTTACCTTACAACCTGAACCGGTTTTCACTTTTAAAAGCTTCTTCAGAGGTTGCCGCTGGTAGCGCTGTCCGTCCTGTTGTGGGCGACGGAATCGAATTTCGAAAGATCGATGTTGTGTGTGTGGGGTGAGATATGTTCGAATAATGCGTGCGATTTGAATTGTGTCTGTTTGTTTAGGATGTTGTTTTTATTTGTTTTCGTGTGTTTGTATATTTCCAATTGTTCTAGAGTGTCTAGTTTTCGGCCTCTTGTGTGTATGTGTAGAATGTTCACGTTATTGTCGATGTTTTTGTATGTGTGGTTTGTTTCAATGAGGTGGTTTGCAAAGGTGGATTCTGTAGTGGAGTGGAGTGCCTTTGCAAACCACCTCATTGAAACAAACCACACATACAAAAACATCGACAATAACATGAACATTCTACACATACACACAAAAGGCCGAAAAGTAGACACTCTAGAACAATTGGAAATATACAAACACACGAAAACAAATAAAAATGACATCCTAAACGAACAGACACAATTCAAATCGCACGCATTATTCGAACATATCTCACCCCACACACACAACATCGATCTTTCGAAATTCGATTCCGTCGCCCACAACAGGACGGACAGCGCTACCAGCGGCAACCTCTGAAGAAGCTTTTTAAAAGTGAAAACCGGTTCAGGTTGTAAGGTAAAACTTTATGTTTTTACTCATAAAAAACTTTGTGTTCCGAGTCGTTAATGAAATAGTTGAATCCTTAATATTTACAGTATTAGTTTCAGTAATTACTTTAAATTTATAAGTTTTAGTACAGTGAAGTTTCTGAAGTTTTTTTTTGAATGGGTTTAGTAATAGGGTTTGTTTAAGAGTAATGTGCTACAAGAAAATGATTTTTTTTTATATATCAGAGTGACAGCTTACTGGTTTCCATCATTAACGACCTTAAACTGCAACAAATAGGATTAATCTTCTGTGCCAAAGATACACTAATGCTTACCCTCAAGTGTTAATAATGAAATAAGTTTTTGAATTTGTGGGTGAATTATATTAAGAACACAGTCAATATAAAGAATGTGTTGATTCCACAAATTAGGAAAACAATATATTAAATTGTGTGTAATGGAATACAGTGCTTTTCCTTTAGGGAAAAATCTGGTGTGTGTGTGTGTGTGTGTGTGTGTGTGTGTGTGTGTGTGTGTGTGTGTGTGTGTGTGTGTGTGTGTGTGTGTGTGTGTGTGTGTGTGTGAATCCCAATTTCCTTTCAAAGAAGCAGAAGCAGGAAATTCCTTAAATTCAATTTTTTCAATAAACTCAGTCTCAGTTGTACTTTCCTTATACAATTTTTAAAATTGTATATATTAAACTTATTACTTTAAAAGTCTTTTCTAATTTGTATTTTATTCTTCTGATGTACACAGTAAGGTAAAGCAAATAAAAAAAGTCATAATTACAAAAGAGTATCAAACTTTGAGTCATAATAGTTTCTGCCATCTGCTTGTGATCACTTAATGTATTTCCTACATTGCATGTGTGTTATAATGTTGACAGTTTCTGTACTAACATGTACACTTTTGTTTGAGAAAGGAATATCATAAATGGAATAATATTTATATTAAATCCTTAAAATTTTAGTGACCGTCAATCATTGAATGTTTTAGTGGATGGTTAGTGAGGATCGGTCAATAATACAAATTTTAGCTATTTTGCATCGACGTTTCGACAATATTTATTGTCATCTTCAGCACCTGTGTATGAAATACAATAGAAATATCAAACATAACGAAACAGTTAAATATTTGGGTGAATGTGTTGGTGTATGTGAGTGTGTGTGTGCGTATGTATGTATCATTTTATATGTGAAGACTAATGATAGTTTGTTTACATCTTCAAATTATTTTTAAGAAAACGAGCAAATTATAATATGAGAGAACTTAATTTATACAGTATTACAATTTAAATTACTAAATGTAATGTTATTTTAATTAATTAAACAAACAGTAATCAACAATTGGATATTAGATTGGTACATAAATTGTTTATACCTACAGCAGTCAACATATAGCAAAGTAATATATTACCTATAACTAAAACAGATTAGGGGATGTTCATACGTAATTATTAAAAGTTATTTTTACCATGTTTTACCCTACTGGTGTTAATAAACAATCATAATTTAGAAACATACAATTTACACAATACTGTAAAACATTACAAATTAATCAGATAGTTGACAAAGGTTACAAACAAAAGTTTCTGGTAAATTTTACTAACAGGTAAACTAGGATAATAATTGTAATCATAAATTTATTGTTTTGTTATGTTTGATATTTCTGTTGTATTTCATACACAGGTCCTGAAGATGACAATAAATATTGTCGAAACGTCGACGCAAAATAGCTAAAATTTGTATTATTGACCGATCCTCACTAACCATCCACTAAAAAATATTTATTAAGTATCTGTGGCCAGTGGGAAATACATGTGAACTGAAAGGTACATAATGTTTTGTTTAATACCAGTTAGTACTTGAATAAGCCCAACTGATGGGTGTGTTCAGCGATTCAAGTGGTATACCAGGAAATCTGTGAATACTGACCAGAGGGTGGGTTAAATTTGATAGTCTGTTATATAATAGTAATTCAAATTTGTTTAGATGCGTGAACAACTTGTATCATGTACGATTGTTAAGTGTTGTATTTCGATTAGTTAGGCAAGTTGAGTGTGTATTAAAGGCACCGTTAAAGATTTATCATTTAGGCCTAATCATATAAAAACTGTAGAGATAACTGAATTTGTATCTCAGTCTTTTAAATCCATGTCTTTTTTAATGATAGTAAAGTGTATGCCTGCAGTTTTTCTAGTAAGATTTGTTTTTTGTTGACCATGGATTAATATATTGTCTGTATTCAAGTAACATATCTGAGGGGATGTTAAACTTTTGTGAATGAAACTATACAAATCCAGGGTGCGCCTGTGGCTATACATTAAATGTTTTAGTTTTATTGTATTTTTTTAATTTTATTTTAATACCAGTCATACTGACTAGATATTAATGTCTCTAAAATAATAACAAATTTCTAAATCAATAATTCACTCAGTGGCAATCTAAAGTTACATCTAATATACTATAGATTTGCACATTAACTCAAAAGACTGAGATCTCTTTTACATTCAGATTAGATTCTGGCTATCAAGGAGTCAATCAAATAGCTTCAACTTTAACTGGGTGTAAATGAACATCATACTTGCACATCTTGTTGGTTATTTGGAATACGAAGATCTCCGTATTGCAGGTCACCATAGAATGTTAATCACATTCTGTAAGACTTTGTTTTACACAACTAAGTTAGGGAACCATTTGGAATCAAATTTAGCTCTCTGTTCTTAGGCAACCGTATAGTTGTATCTAAACATTCTTCAACATCTCCATATTGCAGGTCACCATGGAACATTAATCACATTCTGTAAGACTTTGTTTTACATAACTAAGTTAGGGAACCATTTGGCATCAAATATTGCTCTGTTAGGCAACCCTATAGTTGTATCTAAACAGTCGTCAAGATCTAATTTTATTATTTTTTTTCATAGGCCTACTGGTATAAAAGACAACCATTTGTTTCTAATCCCGAATCTGAATATTTAAATTTTAAAGTTCACCCATTGTGTTCTTATTTTTCAATTGCCTTATTTCTTTATAATACACTACATTTGATTTTTATGCTGTCAGTAAATCAATTCAGAGGATTTAGTCCTCGTCAATATTCTTTCCAATTGTTATTAGGCCTACCGAGGTGTTGGATTGCCTCAGTGTTGATATACTGGCGGAGTCTTAGAGTCTTGCTTCAATTTAGCAGCAGACCTGATTTTGTGAGTTTTTAACATATTTAGTTTGTATTATAACACTGACATAATATCTCACAGTGTTCTTTAGTATCACAACCATCTGTAGTTTAATAGTGTGTAGTAACAACATTTTTTTAACATATGTTTAGCCATTAGTGCTCTACATCTTGTATTATGGTGCCTGTCAGAGTAGACGATATTTTGATACTTTTAGCATTTTGAAAATATCTTGAACTTTAAGATTTCAAATTTTGTGTTCAAAGTTTATCACTATGAGTTAACTAAATTATCTGTGATAACTGTGTAGTGTGATTAGAAAGCACTTCTTTGTTGAATGTGTCTCAAATAGCCTCTCCTATACAACCATCAGCCTCACCTTCCCAAGCGATGTCTTTACATCCGGCACACCCTGTTACCACTGACAAGGCTCTGATGACCAAGTATTGGCGGTATAAACATAGCTTATAGTAGACAGTTGTAGGAAATGACATTCTCTTTCCAGAGTTGCAACTGGTTGGTGCAAGAGCACGTCCCAGGGAGTAGGCTGAGCCATGATATCAGACAGCTGAAGCAACTCCATGTATTTATATTTATTGAATATTTCCGATTATAGTACCAAGCCACGTATTTGATAATCAAATTAGTAATGTATAACTCCATTTGATTAACTCCATGTAGGCTTGTATGCACAGGAGGCATCCGCTCCACTAAGCTCTGGGCTCTGTACGCCAATAACCTGTATGCTCGAGACCAGACTTATTCAAAGAAAGCAAAGAGAAAAAGACAGATGGAATCAGGCTTGCTATCCAGAGACAACAGTGGCAATCTCTTTGCAACTCCTCAACACACTAGGGTAGAAGAGGATGCGACTAAGACTAAAAAGACTTTTTTGTTGAAACTTCATGTGATTCCAGATATGTAAAATTAAGAGCCAAATATTATGGAGCTCTTCAGTTTGTCTGTTACATTAAATTGCAATTACATTTTTACACACTCATAGGACACAGTTACATTTTTACACACTCATAGGACACAGCAGGAAGTGAGTTCAAGGGTGTAGTTTGACAGATGTGACACCTGTAGTTAATTCAAGGTTGTCAGTCAGCAGAGCCATCACATGCTCTTTACACCCACAGTGAATTGTACCAGTGTGACAGTCTCTGCCAATATTAGTAAATCTTGACTCACAGCCAATAGTCATAAACATCTAAGAAAATAATTTTTATTTTTAAATGCAGAGTTTCTTACAAAATTACTTAAAACCAAAATATTACAATTGATTTAGGAAATGTTGTTTTATTGTTATTATATAATAATTAATGAAATGCTGAAGGCAGCTAATTAGCTGACTATGTGACGCTCTTATTGTCTTGATTAATTTTGCTGATTTGAGTTAAGGTAGAGGTATTTCAAGTTTGTACAATTCTGTGACTTGTAGCCTCTTACGTTTTTCTTAAGGGAAGGGACTGCAGCATGGGTTACAACCTATCTACCAAAAGATATAAGCATCACCTCCATAAATATATGATTATTATTCAAGCCTAAGATTGGGTTAGAAAAATGCATTTTTTAAACTCAAAAATATAAAATTACTCTAAAATGGAAAAATATTACATTAAGAGTGAGAAATCATAATTGCAGTGTCTCTTGAGGAATCATGTAACTTTGGCATGGTAGGCCTATTACAACACATTATAGCTAGAGTAGTTTATTTTCTTCTGTCAGTAAGTTTTATGGGGAGGGAGGATTGAAAGACATATGTCATATATTATTGATTCCGTGTACTGTAGCAAATGGAAATAGTATGGAACACCTCATATTGCTGATCATTGCTCCCAAATTTTTGAATTTCACACCTTTTGAAATGTATAATCACAAATTCTACTAACTCCCTTCTCTTCCTTTCTCTTTTATTCCCAGTCCAATATAATATGTTATTATCTACAATTTTGATAAAACTATATATTGAGGTACTTTATTTAAATATTAAACTTTGGTATGTAGTTAAAAAAAATTTCTTCCTTGAAATAATTGGTTATGATTAACATTATTGTTTCATACCATTTTATTACAAATATCAAATATTTTAAATATTAGCGTTAACATCAGGCCCCTAACAGCCTGGAAGAAAAGCAATGAATGAAATTTTGTTTTCAAATAATTTCAGCAATATATTGTTTACGTACGAAATAGTATAACATACAGTTACTTTTAACAGATGTGCAGTAAATATAAGCGCATAAAATTGAGTGCTAATTTACATTTTTAACAATAATTTATACTGATGATAATGGTAATTAAATTATTATAATGCATTAAAGCACTACCCCTATTTTTTGCGGATACATATATCTTTAAAGTGGCTCTTAAGAAATATGAGGTGATAAGAATATTGTTTTTGTGTTCAATCACATTGCTAAAACAGTTGGCACATGTTTGAACACATGGTATAGGTTAGTTACTTGAAGTCCTACAGTTATGTAATGAATTGAAGTAATATTGGAGTGTATGTATATATGGTACATACTTGAAATAATACTCTTGGATTTCGTTGTCCATGACATGTCCGTTACTTAACTAAATACAATTATTACATTAACGACTCGGAACACAAAGTTTTTTATGAGTAAAAACATAAAGTTTTGCCTTACAACCTGAACCGGTTTTCACCTTTAAAAGGCTTCTTCAGAGGTTGCCGCTGGTAGCGCTGTCTGTCCTGTTGTGGGCGACGGAATCTGAAGAAGCCTTTTAAAGGTGAAAACCGGTTCAGATTGTAAAGTAAAACTTTATGTTTTTACTCATAAAAAACTTTGTGTTCCGAGTCGTTAATGTAATAATTGTATTTAGTGAAATAATACTGTTTTCATTCAGTTGTGGATGTCAAACATGATAGTAATACATCCAATTGTGCAATTTGTTTCAAATTAAATAAAATATAGGATAATAAAGAAAATACTTTTTTATCAGTTTATGGCATATTTAAAAGATACTTCAGGTAAAACAGATCAAAACCTAATAATCATTATAACATTGATTTAATAAATATAATTTGAAAATAAGATGATTTTAATTGGCTGAGTTTATCCGTGAAGATTAGTTTAATTAAACGTGCACTGTATCACACACACACGTGCGCGCGCACGCACGCACACATTTTATATTCAGAACATTTATATTATAAAAGGCATTTTTTCTGTATGAAAAATTCTAACGTTAATGTTAACATTAGGTACAAAAATCTAAATTGACAATCCTGAATTTATTAAAACTAAGCAAACGGATTTTTTTGAATGGTTGAGTCACATGCCCCACATGTCACATGTCCCTGTATTGGTTATTTTTGGCTTGTTAGTTTTCCTTGCTTAATGGTCCACAGCAGTTTGAATTGTTGTTGTTTTACCTTTCCTGTGTATTTTTTCTTAACATTGCTTGTTCAACACACCTTGCAAATATCGGTATGGAGAACCATACATGACTTCCATATTCTAAGATTTATATTTAAAATCATTTTCAGCCAAACAGCCAGGGAAGGAATTTTAACAAAAAAATACTTCTTTGTTGCCAATAACGTAGTACACATATAAAAAAAAATTATCCCCTCCCCCTTCAACTATAATTTTGATTTATAGAAAATTACCCCCAGCCCGTTCAACTAGCCTCTTCATTTATAGATATTTCATCTACGTTTCTACAGTGGATTATTAAGATCTTATCATGATACTTTATCAAAATTAAGTATTTTACTCATGTTACAACAAGAAATGTTTCAGGTAAACTGCCCTTTCCCCGTAACCGATCTTCACCAAAATCAACAGACATTGAGTTCTCTATAGCTCAGGCACATATGTAAAAAATTATTTGATTCTGTTTGAATTTACGGCAGTTATGGTTCGTCATATAAAAAATTACCCATGTTAAAACATAAAACATGAGATTTATAAAACATATCTAAGATTTATATTTAAAATCATTTTTGAAATAAAATATTTTCATAGAACCTACTAACGCTGGGGAAATCTGAGGAGCCAATCAGAGTTGGGCCTACCTGTCACTCTGCTGAATTTGGTGGAAAGCCCTGTCACTGTCGTCAAGTCCCCACCTCAATGAAGAACCCATTGTTTTATAAAAATATATTTAAATTTTGAAAACTGAAAATTCTTTTCTTGTAAATATTTATATTTTATAATCAAAATGACTTTATTTTTGTTACCTGGCAACAAAATTATTTTATTTTCAACAATTACCATTGTTTCAAAAAGTTTAAATAAATTTTCAAGTACTTTACTCTTGTTAAAACGTAAAAGGTTGCAGGTAAACTACCCCTTCCCCTTAACCGATCTTCACCAAAATCGAAAGTCCTTGAGACCTCTACAATTCAGGGATGTATGCAAAAAATTATTTGATTCTGTGTGAATTTGCGGCAGTTATCGTTTGCCATAGAAAACAAAATGTTGCAGGTAAACTACCCCTTCCCCTCAACCGATCTTCACCAAAAACAATAGGTCTTGAGTACTCTACAAATCAGGGCTGTATGCAGAAAATTATTTGATTCTGTTTGAACTTGCGGCTGTTATCGTTTGCCATAGAAAATACCCTTGTTAAAAAAACGTTGCAGGTAAACTACCCCTTTCCCTCAACCGATCTTCACCAAAAACAATAGGTCGCGAGTACTCTGCAAATCAGGGCTGTATGCAAAACATTATTTGATTCTGTTTGAATTTGCGGCAGTTATCGTTTGCCATAGAAAAAAAATCTACAGACAGACACACAGACAGACAGACACACACACAGACACTTTTCGGAAAACGACTTTTTTTCATGTTTTGAGTGTAGTAGAATCAGAATCTGCAATAATCTCGAACACGATTTTTTTTGCCATCACCATACTTCCATTCCTTAAGGAATATGGAAGTAAAAATTGGTCTTGATTTAATCGTTCCTTACCAGCATCAATTAAATTTTACATTTTTGTCACAAAACCTTTCTTCTTCCCTTACTGAATTATATATGTCATCACTATTACTAAATCACACATACCTGCTACTGTTCACTTTTAGTCATTGGCTGATTGTTAGATGTAGTTATTACTTCATTCGCCATATTTTTTTTTAATCATGTGCAAGCATTATACTCGGAGCATACAATTCTACAGTCATATCCTTTAAATTACATGTAAGGTTATATTGTTTTGATTTGGTGGTTGTTTGTTACATATGTTGTACAGTAAAATAGGATTCAAATCATTTCACTTTGTTAGTGTACCACTAATGATACATTAAGCACATCAAATCTCCATCATGAATTTATAATTAATTATTTTTACTGGGTCTTCTTGGTTTTATTCAAGTGCAAAGTCATATTCTTTAAATAATGTCAGCTTGCTATAAGATCATGGTAAATCAAACTGTTGATAACTTATAAAAATTAAGTTCGTAAACAAAAACCACACAGTAAACTAATAACAAGATTTATGAATATGTGAATTTAAATAAAATATTGTAGTATACTAGAACTGATAAACACTATTTTGATGCGGAAAACTAGTATTTTATATACAAATTTTTAAAGATTAGTACTTCATTGCTCGAGTTAGCTTTTGTTCATTGTGAGCTTCATGAGAGTCTGACACAGCAGCACTGTTTTTGGAGATGGCACCGTTGTTTGATAAATTGATGCTGTGTGTGTGTGTGTGTGTGTGTGTGTGTGTGTGTGTGTGTGTGTGTGTGTGTGTGCGCGTGCGCGCATGCATGCGTGTTTAAAAAGTGTGTTCATTAGTATGTTGTTTCATGTATTTTGCGTGTTTGTATATTTCCAGTTATTCTAGTGTGTTGAACTAAACCGAAAACACTAGACATACTTAAACAACTGGAAATATACAAACAACAAAAACAGACGGAAACACAATTCGAAGTCAGCAGACACAATTTAAGTCACATACACTGTTCGAACACAATACGCACACACAAAACAATGTTTCAAATAACTGTGTCATCTCCAAAAACCGAACAGACAGTGCTGCTAGTTGCAGCTGCAGCCTCTGATGAAGCTTGCAACAAATGAAAGCTAGCTCAGGCAGTAAGGTAAAAAATGTTTATCCAAAATACCAGTGTTCTGCATCAAAATAGTGTTTATAAATCCTTAATGATACTTGGATACTCAGTCAGTTATGAACAATGAAACCCAAGAATTCAATATTCTGTGTGTGTGTGTGTGTGTGTGTGTGTGTGTGTGTGTGTGTGTGTGTGTGTGTGTGTGTGTGTGTGTGTGTGTGTGTGTGTGTGTGTGTGTGTGTGTGTGTGTGTGTGTGTGTGTGTGTGTGTGTGTGTGGTTTTTATAATCAGTTTTTTGTATTAAAGCATTATATGTTATCTTTCAAATGTTTTTAATTCTTCCATCCAAGCAAAATATATAGGAAAGAATCGTTCATCACGGATGTCATGAGACAGTATCTGACAGTTTTATGGACTACCACTTAAATGCTGTTTTCATTAACAGTTAACATTAGAGGATGTATGAGTATTATTGTATGCAGTTTAGTAATTCGTTAAAATGTTATCATAACTGATACAGAGAATTTAATTCACGGCTTGTGTTTATCTGTAGTAATAGTTTGTTTACAGACACACACACACACACATACACACAGACATATACATATATGTATTGCAACATTTTAAAATATCGGTATGGAGAACCATACATGACTTCCATATTCTAAGATTTATATTTAAAATCATTTTCGAAATGAAATATTACCATAGAAACTACTTCTTTCTACTTACTGCTTCAGCCTTGACCACAGTACTGTGGTCACTAACGTATACCACCTCACGTTATCGCACTCGATTTTCACTGATGATGGAAGTCGATGGCATTGCCGAAACGTCTGGTTTTGTAGAAAACATTGGACTATGGCCAAATATCCCGGGAAGGAATTTTAACAAAAACTACTTCTTTGTTGCCGATAACGTTGTACACATATATATAAAATATATGCATAAAATTAATGGCTTGTATAAGTTAGTGATTGATCTCCAGTAAGTAGTGCTCAAGTTTCCAAAGTTTTAATATTATGATGTCCGTAATTAAAACATCAGAGCAGGTTTAGTGTGAATGAGGGTACACTGTGGACAAAAATTTTCAACATTTCCTATTGAGCGTTGCTTAGAGTAAAGCTGCGAATCTACAGTGTATGTTTCACAGAACAAACACGCGAAAAAGAAGGACCGCTCCGAAGTCAGCATCTTGCAGAGGGTTTATTCCCTAAAGACGAAAAGTCTGTCTATGAATCGTTCCTCTATAAACACGTGCAGTTACATTGCCCAGCGATCCACAGGAAGCAAATTGATGTCCATTTTTTCGGCTTGCACGCGTTATGTTGGTGTGGGTTTCGGCACTTTCCATTTAAAAAGCGTGCAAATGTAAGAAAATAAACATGAGTGAGGCCAGAAATAACGTGAATTGTGTGTGTGTGTGTCTTACCTGCCTTTTTATTGCTGTTGGCATAATAATAAAATGGAAACATAAACATTACATAACTGAGATATGCTTACCTGCCACGAACGATATATTATTTTATACATGGAGGAGTTCAGTGACATACACACGTACAGAAGAATTATATATATAAAGATATTAACTCATACATAATTTACATTAAAATGAAAAAATTATAATTTTATTGCCTGGCAACAAAATTATTTTATTTTTAACAATTACCATTGTTTCAAATATCGGTATGGAGAACCATACATGACTTCCATATTCTAAGATTTATATTTAAAATCATTTTCAAAATGAAATATTACCATAGAAACTACTTCTTTCTACTTACTGCTTCAGCCTTAACCACAGTACTGTGGTCACTAACGTATACCACCTCACGTTATCGCACTCGATTTTCACTGATGATGGAAGTCGATGGCATTGCCGAAATGTCTGGTTTTGTAGAAAACATTGGACTACGGCCAAATATCCCGGGAAGGAATTTTAACAAAAACTACTTCTTTGTTGCCGATAACGTTGTACACATATATATCAGTGGCGAAGTTACATGGAGGCAATTGAGGCAATGCCTACCCTAAAAAATTCTGTAGAATAAAAATTATAAGTACGTATGAACTACATAACGTAAAGATTATACATTGTTACTGCGACTGTCAAATTTATTAAACCGAAACGTGCTTTATTGAGCGACCGCTAGATGGTGACAGGTGAGATTCGGCATAGTTCTTTTAAAGCGAATGAGGCAACCTGAACTTGCCTCAGCATTTTTTGTATACATCGTATGTAAGCAATGTAGTAGTGTGATAGGGAAGTGTAGGGAGGGGGATTGTTCCGCGCTGTACACATAGAGCGTTGAGGCATGCCTCACTTCTGTGGTCCAAACAGTTAAGTTAAAGCGCCTGTGTTGTTTCTAAGTGTTTATTTTATGCGGTTATTAAAAGTGTCACTGTTATTCCGCTGAACTAACAGATGATCAAGATTGTTATTTGAATTATTTGTAACATTAAACATATAAATAGAAACTAATCAAGTTTAAAAATTTGAAGTTCAATCAGTTGTATTATTGTGTATGACTAATACAAGGATTGTTCAATAGAAACACGTATAGAGCCGTAAAGCATTTTTTATTCAACGATTTTAAAAGAAGTCTCCAATAACATTAAGACATGAGTTCCACTGTTGCGCTAACCTGTAGATTCCCTGCTAGTAAAATTCTTACGGCTGTTTGTGGACCATTCGGTTACAGCAAACTCTACCTCAGCGTCCAATTTGAACCACCGTCCTTTTAGTGATTCCTTAAAAAAAATTTAAGTTAAGATTTTTGCCTACCCATTCATTAACTACTAGCTTCGCCAGTAAGCAAATTGATGTCCATTTTTTCGGCTTGCACGCGTTATGTTGGTGTGGGTTTCGGCACTTTCCATTTAAAAAGCGTGCAAATGTAAGAAAATAAACATGAGTGAGGCCAGAAATAACGTGAATTGTGTGTGTGTGTGTGTGTGTGTGTGTGTGTGTGTGTGTGTGTGTGTGTGTGTGTGTGTGTGTGTGTGTGTGTGTGTCTTAGTCTTACCTGCCTTTTTATTGCTGTATTAAATGAAAAATATTATATTACATTAAAATGAAAAAATTATAATTTTATTGCCTGGCAACAAAATTATTTTATTTTTAACAATTACCATTGTTTCAAAAAGTTTAAATAAATTTTTAAGTACTTTACTCTTGTTAAAACGTAAAAGGTTGCAGGTAAACTACCCCTTCCCCTTAACCGATCTTCACCAAAATCGAAAGTCCTTGAGACCTCTACAATTCAGGGACGTATGCAAAATATTATTTGATTCTGTTTGAATTTGCGGCTGTTATCATTTGCCATAGAAAATACGCTTGATAAAAAAACGTTGCAGGTAAACTACCCCTTCCCCTTAACCGATCTTCACCAAAAACAATAGGTCTTGAGTACTCTACAAATCAGGGCTGTACGCAAAACATTATTTGATTCTGTTTGAATTTGCGGCTATCGTTTGCCATAGAAAATACCCTTGTTAAAAAAATGTTGCAGGTAAACTACCCCTTTCCCTCAACCGATCTTCACCAAAAACAATAGGTCTTGAGAACTCTACAATTTAGGGCTGTATGCAAATAATCTTTTGATTCTGTTTGAATTTGCGGCTGTTATCGTTTGCCATAGGAAATACCCTTGTTAAAACATAAAACGTTACAGGTAAACTACCCCTTTCACTTAACCGATCTTTACCAAAATCAACAGATCTTGAGAACTCTACAATTCAGGGCTGTATGCGAAACATTATTTGATTCTGTTTGAATTTGCGGCTGTTATCGTTTGCCAAACAAACAAAATTACCCTTGCTAAAAAAAAACCGTTGCAGGTAAACTACCCCTTTCCCTCAACCGATCTTCACCAAAAACAATAGGTCGCGAGTACTCTACAAATCAGGGCTGTATGCAAAAAATTATTTGATTCTGTTTGAATTTGCGGCAGTTATCGTTTGCCATAGAAAAAAAATCTACAGACAGACACATACACAGACACTTTTCGGAAAACGACTTTTTTTCATGTTTTGAGTGTAGTAGAATCAGAATCTGCAATAATCTCGAACACGATTTTTTTTGCCATCACCATACTTCCATTCCTTAAGGAATATGGAAGTAAAAAGTTTAAATGAATTTTCAAGTACTTTACTGTTGTTAAAACGTAAAAGGTTGCAGGTAAACTACCCCTTCCCCTTAACCGATCTTCACCAAAATCGAAAGTCCTTGAGACCTCTACAATTCAGGGACGTATGCAAAAAATTATTTCATTCTGTTTGAATTTGCGGCTGTTATCGTTTGCCATAGAAAATACGCTTGATAAAAAAACGTTGCAGGTAAACTACCCCTTCCCCTTAACCGATCTTCACCAAAAACAATAGGTCTTGAGTACTCTACAAATCAGGGCTGTACGCAAAACATTATTTGATTCTGTTTGAATTTGCGGCTGTTATCGTTTGCCATAGAAAATACCCTTGTTAAAAAAATGTTGCAGGTAAACTACCCCTTTCCCTTAACCGATCTTCACCAAAAACAATAGGTCTTGAGAACTCTACAATTTAGGGCTGTATGCAAATAATCTTTTGATTCTGTTTGAATTTGCGGCTGTTATCGTTTGCCATAGGAAATACCCTTGTTAAAACATAAAACGTTACAGGTAAACTACCCCTTTCCCTTAACCGATCTTCACCAAAAACAATAGGTCTTGAGAACTCTACAATTCAGGGCTGTTTGCGAAACACTATTTAATTCTGTTTGAATTTGCGGCTGTTATCGTTTGCAAAAAAAAAAAATTTCCCTTGATAAAAAAAAACCGTTGCAGGTAAACTACCCCTTTCCCTCAACCGATCTTCACCAAAAACAATAGGTCGTGAGTACTCTACAAATCAGGGCGTATGCAAAAAATTATTTGATTCTGTTTGAATTTGCGGCAGTTATCGTTTGCCATAGAAAAAAATCTACACACAGACAGACAGACACACACACAGACACTTTTCGGAAAATGACTTTTTTTCATGTTTTGAGTGTAGTACAATCAGAATCTGCAATAATCTCGAACACGAGATTTTTTTGCCATCACCATACTTCCATTTCCTTAAGGAATATGATGGAAGTAATACCAAAATTTAAGTGCATTTTAAATTTGTGGAGTCCCACGTTCTTTGGGACGCCAAAAGGTGACAAATTACCCTTCTTTGTGTATTTTAATCTGTACATTAATTTAACTCATACTCTTTATATAACATTCCTATAATGGCGTGTATGTATTTGGGGTTCAGGTGTATCTGTAATAATAACTCTATGTAACTTGTAACGGTATTTCAAATTTATTTAGTAATAAAGAAATTGTGTGCAAGGCACTTGATTCGACTTAAAAACATTCATTATTGCTTTGTTACTATGCTGTAAGGCTTACGCTGTATACATCCTTACTGACTAAATATTCTATTCTAATAATTATTTTAATAAAAATATCATTTCCTGACTACTCAGACAATTAGTGTGCTTGTAAATATCAATGCTTAAATATCTTTTTTTTTATTGTAACGAAATTCAATATATTAATAGCTACTGAATTTATCTTTCTTTTTCAGTACTGATTTATAAAACTCTACTTTTTTCTTAAATGCTTTGCATTCTTTTCATTTCAATACTAATTTGAGCTCTTGTTTACGTTAATCTTACTTCGATAATATCTACCATTTTAACTCTATATTTACAAGAAACATTGGCTCTTAACTTTAAAATAAAACAATAATGTCTTTAATCGTCTTTGAGTTAACTGTTCGAGTAAGAGATAAATAAGCTGTTTATCACCTTATTGTTGTCAATCATACTCATTCGCAATCGATCCAGCTGTAATTGTCCTCGTCTCGAACTCCAGAATCAATTCCTCTTGTCCAGCGTCGCTTCCAGACTTCAGTAATATTCCTCTTGTCCAGCGTCGTCGCGTCCAGACTCCAGCGTCGTCTCGCTCTCTGGAACTAAGTCGTCAGCTCTCTCACTGTCCGGGACTTCATGTTACTTCTTTTCGTGCTCTTTCGGACGTCAGTTGATCATCTTATATAGATTTTCTTCTCGTGTAATTCTGTTACTATTTAAAAGTGATTGTATTGACAACTCAGTTACATAGTTGTATGTAACTGGAAGGATGAAACTATTTACAAAAAATAAATACTCCGTGTGGACGGGCAGAAGCTCCCGCTGCAACTGTGGGTGATCAAAAAGATACAACTGTAGCGTGTGTGTCCTATTTATACCCACGTCTTGGTTAACACCTGCAGTTGTACGAAATCGACATGTCTGAAATTGTCTCTGGGTTTTGTTCCCCCACTCCTCGTCAATTTCGCTATTTCTTATATTTCTGCGAATTGCAGAGCCCTGTAAGTATATTCTTATACCCGTCTTATAACTGTTTTCATTACACATGTTCACTGTACTTTTGGACATTGTAACTTAACCCTTTCGATCTGTACACAGTTATTTCGCCACTACACTCGTACGGTGTGTCCCTTTCACGTGGTTTTCGTACACAGTATGTAGTTAATTTTATTACATTTTATTGTGTCTTTGGATTTTACTCCTTATTTATAGTTTATGAATAATTACGGAAAAACAGTAATTACGTAATTATTCATACTGGGGTGGCAAACTCGCCTGCATAGACCTGCGTCACACACACATGCAAAATACTGTTGTACACACTTTCAGTTACATCTGTGTGTGTGTGTGTGTACAAGTCGATTCAGGTCGAAACACCTGTCCATATTTTTGTCTGAGCCAAGCTTGCAATCCCTGACATGCTTATTTCTAATACATTATTAATTATTTTACAATTTATTATGTATATTTAAATTTTTATATTCAATGCTCAGTACAGCACTTATCTGTACTGTCGCATTATCCCTCGGAATGGTAATAAAAAAATTTAATAAATTTATTTATTAAATTTTTGTTTTGTTTTATTACAATTGTTTGTAAAAAAAAATATAACAAATAATAAAGAATAGTATTCGCATTTCACCCTTAATTGGGGTGTACACAATACGTCACCCCTCCCCTCTTCACACGCTCACTGCTCGTGACCTTGTAGGGTGGCTTCAACAGCTGATCTGACTTGTTTCATTGACCGCATTACTTTTATGTGTAGAACTTCGTAAATGACGTTGCGTGGAATTTACCAATTTCTTTCTTCTGCATCTCATCATATACGATGAAAGTGTGTTCTCCTACTTGCTGTCTTAACGTATACGGTCCATTATAAAGTCTGAAGAATTTCTTCGCTGTATTCTCGCTTCTTTTCCCAACAGGATTTGCTTTGAGTAGTACACTCTCTCCTACATTAAATTGTTGTAGTTTGTGAGTTAGATTAAATCTCTCTACTCTCTTGTTACCTCTTTCTATTATCTGTTGCTTTGCGTATTCAATTTTCACACTTATTGGTACATGTACATTCTGGTTATTAGGTTTGTGTATATACTTGGTCCAAAATCTGTTTGGCTTCTTATCTTCTTCCAATTCTATTGGAGTATATCCTGTTGCTTCACTATAATTTTCGTTGATGGCCTTCTCAAGAAATGGTAGATATTCTGCCCATTTATTGTGTTGATCATGGCAGTATATTCATAAATATTTACTAATTCCTTGTTAACTCTCTCAGCAAGGTTTCCTTGAGGATGTCTTATGGATATGAGTACAGGTTGTATTCCATTTTCCCTTAACGTCCTCTCCCATTTTTCACTCTGGAATTGTACACCTTGGTCACTTAGTACCTTCTTCATTTTTCCATATGTCGGAATATATTTCTGCAGTAGTATCTTTAGAACAACTTTGGTTGTGGGTCGCATAATTGGGTACAGTCGGACTGCCTTGGGAAATACATCAATACATACCAGTATGTGCTTCACACCTCGACTTGATCGTGGTAGTGGTCCCAGAAAATCCACTGCAATTAGCTCTCCCTTGTTCTCCTTCCACCTGGTTCTACTGACCTAGTTATTTTTATATTTTCTTACGTATAAAACCTTCTACATGAACTTGCATTCTTGCACTGATAAACATTTTGCATCTTAACATATTATGCCATTCTTTACTCTGAAATTTTATATTATCTTAATTATACATTTCTACCTTCGTTCCTTACCTTTCTTACATTACTTATATACTACATTAACCTTCATTACCTTCTATTACATTTCTTTAACATTACCTTTCTGATCGCTACCAATTTCCTCCATTCTTACCTGACATACACTTTCGTAACAGAATACTCTTTTAGCTTTGTAGTGTGTCACATGATCGGTTACAGAGGTACTGTCTTAGAAAAATAACGATATTTTTCTCGAAGTCCTTAATCCTAAGTAGTCTCTGCCCTTTGACTTTTCACTCTCACTTTCTTCTGTGTCCTTGTATCTCCATTAAGTTTTCGCTTGATCAGCCGTTCTGACAATTATAGCATTGATTGCTCTTCTTAACCATTTCTTCTTATTAATAACATCAGTAATAACATTCCTTACCATTTCTTACATATTTCTTTACACATTTTATTCCTTGCCATTTATAATACATTTCCTAACTTTCTTTGAACATACTTTTATTTAGCATAACATTCTTTATTATTTAATTCCTTATTTCTTTCCACTAACATTTCTTTTTATTTTTATTTGCAATCACAACCTTAATAAATAACATTTCTTAATTATACTCTCTTATCTTATTATTAATAATTACTCGTAATATTATTTTTCATTTAAAAATAATTATTTATTCCATTCGCCTTGAGTTAGGTGTGTGGTTTGATTTTACACCCCTCATTATAACAATTGCATTGTCCGTTGTCTACTGGACGTATATTGTTTCTTTGTAACATAGTCGCCGACGTGCTTACTATTGTTCTTACCCTCGTGTAAAAAGTCCGCATTCCATTGTATTCCTCCCTCGTTATTGTGCGTACTTACCGTGTGAACGTTTGTTTTGCCTGTGTATTTCACCTGTTCGTACGGCAAGAATTTGTTTCTTAGCTGCGACGAATTACCTCTCTCTCTTCTCTCTGCATGTTCCATAATTCTCTCATCATGAATGCATTGCGTATGTTCAGTCTGCTTGAGGCCCATATAAACAGCTGTCTACTGTTTTTTCATCCGTTGTTTATGATAACCTCTGTAGTTTTTATAATTACAGTTATAATTATCGTTATTATAGTTATCGTTCGCTTTATACTTATTGTGCGTATACTTAACATCATACTTACCACAATTTTGCGTAGTGTTTCGTATAGATAATTTACTATGTTTCTCGTTACGCCTACAGTGATATTTAGCTCCGTAAGTGTGGTGCCTTAAGTGTTTCACCTGTGTCATCTTATGTGACTTACTAGTGTGTGTGTGTCTCACAATTGGGATATCGCTATTAATAAGGTACGTTTTATTAACCTTTATTTGCTTCTCTTCCTTAATGCTAATTACATTTTTATATTTATCGTTAGTAATTACAAACGTATTTTCAACTAGTATGAATTCTTCACATATTAGCTCCGTTTGTTTATCAATTATTCCACAGACATTTTCTGTGATCGTGTCAATACGTAAATTTATATCAACAATTTTTTCGGTTAACTGTGCAGTACCGTCAATTATACTTTGTTTTATTTCAAGATTATCAATTTTTAACTCTTCTACTTTTCATGATTTTTATGGTGTCTTGTTTAAAATTTTTCAATTTGTTCTTATAATTGTATCTTATTAGATTCTTTTAATTCGTCTATTTTAGCATTTATATTTTCTGTTTGTTTTGTGCTTATTTCGTCTATCCAAGCACGCATCATCGTTTGAAATGCCTCTATGTCCAAATTTCCTGGAGTCGTCATGTTGAAGTATTATTAAAATATTTATTAAATTAGTTATTCTTTAACAATTATTATTGATAATCGTTCCCTACTTATTTATTTATTTCTTTATTTTTATTAATAGTTATTATTAATACTCATTACAGTTACACCTGTTACATAGACAAACAATATTATTTGTGGGCGCCAACTGTGTTTTAATACACAACAATTAACATAACATTCAGTTAATGTTTAATATAAATAATTATTATTACATATAATATATTTTTCATTTAACACACCCTTATTTTTAGAGCAACCATTTAGCTACACAAAAAATTTTAATAGTTAAATGGTGGGGATCGGGCCACACGTTCATGGGCGACAAATATGCAACATTTTAAATACCAACATTTAAGTGCATTTTAAATTTGTGGAGTCCCACGTTCTTTGGGACGCCAAAAGGTGACAAATTACCCTTCTTTGTGTATTTTAATCTGTACATTAATTTAACTCATACTCTTTATATAACATTCCTATAATGGCATGTATGTATCTGGGGTTCAGGTGTATCTGTAATAATAACTCTATGTAACTTGTAACGGTATTTCAAATTTATTTAGTAATAAAGAAATTGTGTGCAAGGCACTTGATTCGACTTAAAAACATTCATTATTGCTTTGTTACTATGCTGTAAGGCTTACGCTGTATACATCCTTACTGACTAAATATTCTATTCTAATAATTATTTTAATAAAAATATCATTTCCTGACTACTCAGACAATTAGTGTGCTTCTAAATATCAATGCTTAAATATCTTTTTTTTATTGTAACGAAATTCAACATATTAATAGCTACTGAATTTATCTTTCTTTTCCAGTACTGATTTATAAAACTCTACTTTTTTCTTAAATGCTTTGCATTCTTTTCATTTCAATACTAATTTGAGCTCTTGTTTACGTTAATCTTACTTCGATAATATCTACCATTTTAACTCTATATTTACAAGAAACATTGGCTCTTAACTTTAAAATAAAACAATAATGTCTTTAATTGTCTTTGAGTTAACTGTTCGACTAAGAGATAAATAAGTTGTTTATCACCTTATTGTTGTCAATCATACTCAATCGCAATTGATCCATCTGTAATTGTCCTCGTCTCGAACTCCAGCATCAATTCCTCTTGTCCAGTGTCGCTTCTCTTGTCCAGCATCGCTTCCAGACTTCAGTAATGTTCCTCTTGTCCAGCGTCATCACCGCTAGACTCCAGCATCGTCTCGCTCTCTGGAACTAAGTCGTCAGCTCTCTCGCTCTCTGGAACATCATGTTACTTCTTTTCGTGCTGTTTCGGACGTCAGTTGATCATCTTATATAGATTTTCTTCTCGTGTAATTCTGTTACTATTTAAAAATGATTGTATTTACAACTCAGTTACATAGTTGTATGTAACTGGAAGGATGAAACTATTTACAAAAAATAAATACTCCGTGCGGACGGGCAGAAGCTCCCGCTGCAACTGTGGGTGATCAAAAAAGATACAACTGTAGCGTGTGTGTCCTATTTATACCCACGTCTTGGTTAACACCTGCAGTTGTACGAAATCGACATGTCTGAAATTGTCTCTGGGTTTTGTTCCCCCACTCCTCGTCAATTTCGCTATTTCTTATATTTCTGCGAATTGCAGAGTCCTGTAAGTATATTCTTATACCCGTCTTATAACTGTTTTCATTACACATGTTCACTGTACTTTTGGACATTGTAACTTAACCCTTTCGATCTGTACACAGTTATTTCGCCACTACACTCGTACGGTGTGTCCCTTTCACGTGGTTTTCGTACACAGTATGTAGTTAATTTTATTACATTTTATTGTGTCTTTGGATTTTACTCCTTATTTATAGTTTATGAATAATTACGGAAAAACAGTAATTACGTAATTATTCATACTGGGGTGGCAAACTCGCCTGCATAGACCTGCGTCACACACACATGCAAAATACTGTTGTACACACTTTCAGTTACATCTGTGTGTGTGTGTGTGTGTACAAGTCGATTCAGGTCGAAACACCTGTCCATATTTTTGTCTGAGCCAAGCTTGCAATCCCTGACATGCTTATTTCTAATACATTATTAATTATTTTACAATTTATTATGTATATTTAAATTTTTATATTCAATGCTCAGTACAGCACTTATCTGTACTGTCGCAGTATATATATATAAGTAATAACAACACTTTTCTTACAAGAATATATTGTATAGCCTGCCTATATATATATTTAATATTTTACAGTGTTTCGCTAGTTTAAACTATCATCATCAAAATATTATATATTAAACATACATATTAATATAACATATTATGTATTGTGTGGATTGTTTGTAAGAACTAAAATATGGTGCTAATAGCTGACACATAGAAATGATGGTGAAAATATTGGTAACTGTAATAGTAAAGAGTTATCAAGTGGTATACTACAGAACATGTAGAATATCCAGAAATGTCAAAAAAGCACTTAGCATGTTATAGTATCAGTATAAAGTATGTTGACCTACTGGAACCATTAATAAGACATACTAGAACAGTTAATAAAAAATACTCAGAGCAGGTAATTATAATGTATATAAAACTTCAAGTTTCCAAACCCTACGTCTCTCGTTTTACAGCCTGCTTGTCTGCCTCTTGTTTTTTGCTTTGTGTGTGTTATTTTTATAAAGTATTTTTATTTTATTTTTTGCTTTTTTCAATTTGTCAGGCCAGCATGCAGGTTGACCTCCTTACAGGACACATTACTTAGTACCTGATATTAGGTAAATAAATAACAAATAACAAATGGCATTTCTTTCATTTGTATACACTTTGTAGTTAATTATAATTGTACTGTAATTTGAATTGTATTTTTCCATTGAATGTGAAAATTGTAATTTTAGATGTATGTTGGTACAGTATTTTCATGAATCTGTTTTAGGTACCTGACTGTTAGTTTGTAGACTTCTGACATTGGTTGATATAAAATCACTGATTTTAAATGATAGTTGCTACTCTACAACATTGGATTATTGCTGCAGTCACCATAATTACTATTATAATTATTGTCTATAGTACACATTCCTGTAATTATTTTACTCTAGTAAAGTAATATCACTTTTTTTTAGTGATGGTTTGTTCTGTAATATCTAAAGTTTTTTTAGTGATGCATGTGTGTTATTGTATAATTGTATTTTATCATTAATTTACTTTTCCGTGATTTTATTCTTATCTCATAAACGTGTGATGTGTGTTAATGCTGTAACTATCAAATTTATTACATGTTGCTTAGCCCAATAACGAGAAGGTGTCAAAGTCATGTATGGAACGTGTACAAAAAATGTTAATCATGCTTCTTTATTTAAGTGTGCTTTTTACGTGAACTTTGTCAAGGTTATATTAATTTTTGTTAGTTTACAGCTATCATTGTAAACAGATTTAACACACAAGTTAGTTTTTTTTTATTAATAACAAATCTTATTAAAGCTAAATACATTTTGTTGCTCTAGAGTAATATTATGTTGGCTGGTTTAATACAAAGTTTCGTGTTGACTGTTGCATGTGTTGTGTTTTTTATGAGCTATTTTTAGGAGCTCCTAGAAATAACTCAACATATTTATTGTCATCAGCCAGTTTTTGTGCTGGAAAATAATACAACAGAGCTATTGTATAAATATTGAAATCTCAAGGTATAAGGCTGTGATAAAGTTTGTATTATGAGGTTTCTGAATATGTACATTAAATATCGATCATGGTTGACCATGCTCAACATTAACACCTTCCATTTACAAAATCTGTTTTATTTCTTGAGATACAAATTTTTCAGCCATATTTAGTATATTCCACTCACTAAACAAAATAATTAATAAACAAAAACCTCGACAAGATAAAAAAGACAAGTAAAATAAAATAAAATAAAAATGAATAATTGAGAACTGAGTGTTGTATTCGGCTTGAGTGGTGGTTATATTTATACCTTTACTTGTTGATTTGTACCTATAGTGTTCCAGTTGAGGTTACTTTTTGTGAATTAATATATTTAATGGTTTAATAGCTTTAGATGATTTAACTTCTTTAATTCATTCCTGGAGGCTGATTGAACTCACTTACCTACTTTGAATTCGAATCGCTTATGGTAGCCGGACAATAGGTACTACCAAACTTTTCTTCGGATGTAAACAAACACTAATCTTCCAAAACTGATAAAAAAATTGTTAAGTATTTAAAATAATTCCGTACTCAATTAATGCTCTTCAATTTCTTTTATTCGTTGTTATATTCGTTTCTTTACCTTTTAAAATAAATTGACAACCTTTTCTGTTTAAACAATGGTACAGGCTGGTTAAAATTCTTCGGTCAGAAGTTGGCAATAGGGTATAGTTCAAGCCTAATATGCAGCTTATTTACGTTACTTAAATATAAATTAGGTTCTTTTGACTACAATAATACTAAACGAAAATGTCTTTTTACGAAATACAAAACCTCAATTTAAGAGCGACTACAATAAAACAGAACAATATCTTAAATCTAGAATAACAATTATTTCGTGTGTCGATCGGTGTGGACTTTTGAGGTTAGCCTATTTCAATCGGTTATACCGTTTTAACTATAAAAAACAAAGAAATAATGGTTTACAAGTGAAAAATTCTAATATTGATAGTGTTTTAGTGTAATTACTGTGGAATAAATCGTTCAAGTGTACACAAAGTGTTATAATTATATTATAGTAATTAGTTATAAGTTGATTATAACCTTAAGTATGTACACTATGTTTTAGTGGATGGTTAGTGAGGATCGGTCAATAATACAACTTTAGTTATTTTGCGTCGACGTTTCGACAATATTTATTGTCATCTTCAGGACCTGTGTATGAAATACAATAGAAATATCAAACATAACGAAACAATTAAACAATTAAACACGTTCACCCAAATATTTAATTGTTTCGTTATGTTTGATATTTCTATTGTATTTCATACACAGGTCCTGAAGATGACAATAAATATTGTCGAAACGTCGACGCAAAATAACTAAAGTTGTATTATTGACCGATCCTCACTAACCATCCACTAAAACATTCACTGATTGACGGTCACTAAAAATTTAAGGATATGTACACTATACTTTCCTTTTCTTTTAAAACACCCTTTACTATTCACTGTTAATGATTAATTCACTTTAACTTTGCTTTTATAAGTATGAACTTTCACGACACTCTTTTCACTTTGTTGGTTATGTTTGTATGTTTGCATTCCCTCCTAACCTACCCGAGGTTCGACTCTTATGTAAATTCACGGCTACGACTGTTGCGGAAGAGAGACGTTCTTGACCCGATGAAATTCAACACAAGACTCCCTCGCTAAGCATCACTTTTTGGCTAATTGGCGTGGGTCTTTGGGTCCATGCACACAAAAGTGAAAAATTCCCATTGGTCGATAGCAAATCCATTGTCGCGGATAGCTCAGTTTTTGGGTCCATGCAGTATTCACTTACTGATATCAAAATTACTAAAATTCTTAAAATTAACATAATTTCCTTATTCTAAGTACAATTGAAAGGATATAATTACTAATGAATTGCTTTCTTCCTTCTGATCATTTCAATACCTCACATGATATGGTTCCATACAGTAATAATAAAAATGAACAATTTTAATGTTTGGCCTATACTAATCATTATTTTTAAAAGTTATCTTTTTTATTACCTTTTTGTTTTCTCGGTTGTATATATGATTTTATGCTATTAACAAACATTTTAACACTATTAATCATAATTATGCACCTTAACTCTCTATAAAACTCTTGGCTTTTAGAATAGGCCTAAAAATGTCTTGTGTACTTAGGACTATTCTTTACTTCTTACAATAAAATTATTTACTTCTTATACATTGTAACATTTGGTATGTAATCCTAATAGATAACATGATCTTTTACTGTACACATTATGATTTAAGACATGCTTTGTACCTTGTAATGTCCCTGTTTACCTTCTACAATAGATGTAGGGTTTTTGTTCAAGTAGACATCTTGTTAATTATGTTCTTATTAGTATATTACAGACATTTAAGACACTTGTACTTTAATCTAGTAACATATACAATTTCTTTATATATTGGACATTGGCTATTACAATTTTTATACTTTATATTGTATCTTTTTATCTACCAAGTAGATGTAGGTTTTGGTTTAACATTTATTTCTTACTATGTTATTATTTGTCCATAACCAGCAATAGTTATTTCTTAGTTTATTGGCTAGTAGTCAGTTTATTTGTCACACTTTGTACTACTAGTTTATTCACATTACATTCTCCCTTACATTTCTATCATTCTTTAATATACAATAGTAATCTTTCCTTTTCTACCACACACTACAACATTATTATACAAAAATAAAACTTTTGCAACATTTTTGTAACATAATGATCTCTATTTGAATTGTCTGATGTCTATTAGTTATACTTAGATATTACTGAATCTATACTTACAGTATATATTATACTGAATCTAATTTTATAGTTTGTTGTCTTACATTTTCTTTAGGTTATGTTGCCATGTTCCCAGTTACTGTTTAGACTTAGTTCACAATACTTTATATTTTTATTGTGGTTTACACTGTGTCATTTGCACTGTTTACTTGTCACTATTTATTACTTTTCCTTTTTTAATACACATAATTATGATAATAATAATCTGGTCTTTACTATAACTCTATACATATGCTAATTACAAATGCAGTCTTAGGTCTAAGACCTAGCTTGACTGTTAGGCTTGTTACATAAATGATTTTAACATGATAATGTTTTTATGCCGGCCACTCACAGTCGTTCCAAATGGATTGGCGTGGCGTCACTCCGTTCCATTTGGAACGATCTAAAAAATGGGGAGTCATTCACGGACGCTCCATCAGTACACTCCACGCCTTTCTTGAGTTGACTTCTGTGCGCAATAGTGTTCCTTTGCTTCTCTACAATGGACGACGAATTTCTTTTACTTTCAACAGCAGTTTGCCTGTACATCAAGAGTAGAAGGCCAAAAAGGAAGTGGGTGAAACAGTGGCTTTTAAACAGACCCATTCTTAGCCATGTAAACTTAATGAACGAATTAACCCTGGAACCCCATGATTGGAGGAATTACCTCTGGATGGATGAGCAAACTTATTTCCACCTGCTCAATCTGGTAACTCCTTTAATTAAGAAGAAAGACACGAATATGAGACAAAGCATTAATTAGTCCTCATGAAAGACTGGCAGCAACGCTCAGATTTTTAGCAAGTGGCATGAGTTATGAAGAACTGAAATTTCCTACAGCTATATCTCCTCAACGTCTGGGAGTGATTATTCATGAGACTTGTTTATGTATAATGAAGGCGTTAAAAGATTACATGAAGGTAAGTTGAGTTATTACATTTTTCTTGTTTATGTTTTTTATTTACAAATGTTCATAAAAAAATTAGAAATCAAATAATGTAACATCAATAATAAAACCATTTCAATACTAGGTTTATAGGTTCAAATAAAATCCACTTATAATTAAGTAAGTATATGAAAGAATTAAAATATAAAGTAAACAAGTAAGTATAAAGTTTCAAATAAAATATAAAGTAAAAAAAATGTAGAAATGTAAAAAAGTTATTTGCCGCTATCTACAATGTCCATTGAGTCTAAGTATGCGGTCATAATCGCATTTTGACCTGTTACATGGGATTGAGCATTTCCTGATCCTGAAGGAACAGAAGCGTTTGGGGGCGCCACAGGATGTTGTTGCGGGAAGTCAGAGCTGGGCATGACATATTCAGTGACAATATGTGAAGTCATGTTCAGATTATTTGTCTCGCCATAGAAAATCACGTCACTGATTAATTTTTGACAAAAGGATACCATCTCGGGTGGCATGTAACGCAACTTTTCCACCACATGCTCTCCAAACGACGCGTATTTTTCTTTTTCTTTTGAGACGGGTATTTCTGCTGGCCGGTCTATGCGTTTCGCAGTTTTATCCAAAACTTGGTCTGCTTTGGATCATGGTCGTTTAAAACTCTCTTGAGACGTTGAACCCCTAGAAGTCGAACATGATGAGGCCTGAGAATCAGTTTCTACTGGAGATCATCAATGTCACCCTGAAACTGTAATATGTCAAGTCAGTTACTCCAAAATAAAAAAATAAAAAGGTAAAAAACAGTTCAAGAAAATGTTCATTTACATTGCAACTAACAATTTTTATTTTGTCTCTAAAATTTCAGAAAATTATTGTCTGATCCTGGATTTGAACCAGGGAGCTTCTGTATGCTAAAAAATAAAATAAAAATTCTTAAATTTGATATTTTATTCAGCTAAGATTACAAATTAAATAAAAATCAGTTAATTTAAAATTTAAATTGTAACTAAAAATTAAAATGTCTTCTCAGAAAAGGAAAAATCGAACTTTAACTCTAGATGAAAAGGCCCAAATTCTTAGACATCTCGATAATGGAGAAAGTGCCACAAAACTTGCATAGAGCGGGCTACCGAGAATAATGTACCTACCCATACAGCAAATTATGCCAATGAGAAAATTGAGAGATCAACCATTTAACCTTTTCGCTGCTGTACGCGCCTATAGTAGTGATGAGTGGGTTGAGTCTAGGGTGCTATTCACTACTTTAGGCACGGCCGTCTCCCGTGCCCTGACTGCATTCCACCCTTATGAATAGTAGTGTACTTCTTACATAGTAGTGTAAGATTTTTCCCACATTTAACTGCTGTTTGCGACAATAGTAGGCCCCGTTATGCTTTCTTGTGAAAATATTTGAAAGCGTTTTGAATGCTTTAACTTCATCGTCCCTCAGTAGATATCGCTATTATATTATATTTATTCTTATTTGAAAATTCTTTGTAATCTTTTTTTTGATTGTTAATTATATGAAATTATTTATTTCTAGGGTTAAATGTACTTAACATTGCCCAAGATTAACCAAATCTAACTTCCAATGTTTATAATTGAAAAAATTCGAATTTTTTTTTATGGCGTATTTTTGTGTTTTTTTAGAGTGAAAAATTCAGTTTTTATTTTTCTATTGTATTTTTTACTCCTAATTTAGATAATACATTTCTATAAATATAAATTTTCAAGAAAAAGATATTAATTTGCATCAACCTTATTTATTGTTACTTTGAAATGGTTATGGTACTTTTCTATTGAAAAGGGAAAGGTCTTAAGTCTTATCTCACCCTTCGGTGTTATTGACCTTTTACCTGCGACCCTGAAGGGAATTTTAATTAGTTGATTAATTTAAATATTTTCAACTATAAGTTGTAAAGTTCGAATAAAACTAAAATTCATTTTGATATTATTTATTTTCTTTGTTGCTAAAATATAATTTTATTTCATTATTTATTCATTGGTACGTATTTATTGAACAAATTAATCATTAAAATACACGTAATAATGTAAAATGTTTTTCCAAGAAAAAGAAAGAATAATTTACTGAAAAAAGAATCTATTTATAAATAAATTAGTACGAAGAACGGAAATTAGTACTACGAGGAATGGAAAATTCCAATCAAGTAGATGCGACGTAAAAGTATTCAGCACAGGTAGTAAATGGCCTTGGGAAGGCTCACGCACCAGACGAAAGTTAGTTTTGACATCCGCAGCGAAAAGGTTAATATATTAAACTAAATCAATCTCTACAAAAAACAATCAATGATTTTTTTCAAATAAATGTTCAATTATGTATGTATTTAAATTTATTTAAGTACACTAATGTATTGTTACAATAGGTAATTACATATCAAAATTTGTTTCAGACTCCTGGGAGCCAAGGAGAATGGAAGGAAATAGCAAAGGAGTTTGAAATGAGGTGGAATTTTCTAAACTGCCTAGGGGCCGTCAACAGAAAGCATGTGAGAATAACCCCACCCCCAGGAAGTGGTTCTTTTTTCTATAATTATAAAAAATTCAACAACATTGTTTTGATGGCTTGTGCAAATGCAAATTATGAGTTCATTTGTTGTGAGGTTGGAACTAATGGTAGAATTTCGGATGGCGGCGTTATAAAAAACACGAAGTTTTATGAGGGACTCATTGGTGGGACACTAAACATTCCTCCACCGGGGCTGGTTCAAGGATCTACGATGGATATACCCTACGTTTTCGTTGGGGATGAGACTTTTGCCCTCAGGAGTGATTTCATGAAACCGTACAGTCAACAAACCCTAAATGTAGAACGTTGAATTTTCAATTACCGACTCTCAAGGGCAAGAAGAGTGGTTGAAAATGCATTTGGAATTTTGTCAAACAGATTCCGAATTTTCCAAAGTAGTATAAACTTGGATCTACACAGGATTGATCGTGTGGTGCTATGTTGTTGTGTTCTATATAATTTCCTTCGCAGGAATTGTACTCGTTATTTTACAGAAGAAGAGGATGCAGAAGAAGAACCTTCCTTTGAAAGAGTACTGACACCTATAGAGCAAATTCCTCGCAATGCTACTGCTCAAGCAAAATTAGTAAGGGAAATGTTTGTTGATTACTCTAATGGCGAAGGAGCCGTTCATTCACTGGCAAAATGAATACATCTGAATTTTTTGTATGTAAAATATTTATACATTTTGAATAAAAGAAATATTACCTAAGCATGCAACTAAATTTACATTATTAATTTATTCTCCTCACCTCATCATAACCAAAAGGCGTGTCATCAATTTATGATGCTGCACTTGTGGATACTCTTGGAATGGTCCTCCAAAAAATGAATCAGATCGAAGTATACCAAAGTTTTGGAACATGGACTTCGTTGCTTCCAGTTCCAGACTTTTCTGATGACTATATAATCTATATAAAAATAATAAACAGCATAAACTTAGGTTAGTAGTTACATGTACGAGAGAGAATATATAAAAAAAAAAATACAATATTAATAAACAATCTCTATTATTAAGTTCTTTTCGGAAGGAACCTCGCATCGAGTTTATTTTTTTTAATACCATTTCTTTTGTGGCATTCGGATCCTTGGTCTTGAAGAGTTGAAGAATACTTTCGTATGCTTCACTTCTTCTGTTTTTGTTGTGGTAGTCCGGGTCCGTGGTCTTCCACAGACATGGGTGCTCTTTGTACATTTCTATCACTCGCACAACAAACTCGCGGTTAGATGACATTGTAGGTAGAAAAATTTAAGTAACATACGATAGAAACAATTTAACGATAGAAACAATTTCAGTAAACATTCACAAGTCGAAGATGTCTACTAGACGGAGGTTCAACATCTACTAGTCCATTTGCACATGTGAATGTGCCACTGACGAGGGCGCCATCGTTCGATTTGTCTCGAACTACCGGTTGGGTTTTCCTACTCACGGGGGCACGGAGTGATGGCATGATGGAGCGGAACGATGGAATTCCAACCTGTTTGGTTGTGCTCAACTCCATTTAAACCTAGACAAGTTTTCACACTCACGACACGTTTTTGGAGTGACGGCATTCTGTTTGGGACGATGGAACGACCGTGAGTGGCTGGCTTTAGGCTGGGGGTCATCCCACAAAAATGTAACATCATAGAAAAATGTAACGCTTCCACACTTTCGATTCCCCACAGTCTAGAACTCTTCGGTCTCTGTCATTTTAACATGATAGTGTTTGTTATATAGTAAATATTTGTATTATATAGTAAATATTAAAAACATTATCATGCTTCGATGTTTCGGTTTCGTCGAAATTCTTTTTTTCTTAACACTAAATACATTTTTGCTTATATCCTAAACCATTACTTTTTTCAATAATACAATAAGATACATACACTTACTCCGCTAATCTATTGGGTAATTTATTATGTCAAAGATATAGTCTAGTCTAGTCCTTTTTTAGGTCTGTTTTGTCAAGTTATTTATTATGTTTGTTTACAAGGCTAATTTATGTTTGTAATCTATTCATGCATCTGTAACAATTGTTCTTTATTTATTCATGGTTTATGGGATTAGTTATTTTAATTATTCCTTTAATAATCACTCATCCTCTATTGCATTCCTCATTCAGTTACCTATTATTTGTTTCTTTGATTAAGTTCCTTAAATATTTTGATAATTCAGTTGAGATTTTTGTTATGTATCATCTTGTGATGCTACAAAGTATACAATTTTCTGAGTATTGTCACATGAGAATAATAAGTGTCATTTCACAGAAAGAGGAATTGCAAATTCACAGTTAGTTGAAGAGAATTTACTGATATTTACAACTTGCTGATCTCAGATTTACTTTACTGAATAGGAAGAAGATAGGACAATTGAGGGGTTTAAAAAAAAGTCAAGCAACAAATTGAGATACAGTATATATGTACTGCAACAGATATAGTGCATTTTCACAAATTAAACTTAATTTATATACTTGTATGCATGCAAGTTATTACATTTTTATTTGATATAATGCATGTGCACATGTGCGTAAACTCTTTATATTATAAGTGTAAGTAGTATCTCATAGCATTACAATAAATCACATATCATGCACTCATTTGTAGGAACTTAATACATATGAGTTTAACATGGTGGAATTAAATGTCATTAATATGTAAAACCTACAGGCAACTAAATTTTTAAAATTTTGCATTAAAAATTTGTAATTTCATTTTTATGTTTGTAGCTTCATAACAGTTATGTCTGTAAGTTACATATAAAAATAATTATTATATTTTTGCTTATTTAAATATTTGCTTATCATATTATACATTTATTGCTTATTAATATTAATAAAAACTAGTAAATTTTTTGAATTTGATGTAACTAGAATTGTGAATTTCAATGTAGACCATTATTTTAAACTTAATCTAGTTAGCGGTTGTAAAGATCATTAAAATATAAAACAAGGAGCCAAACAGATTTAAAATATTTCCATGATTTTAACAGTTTATTTTTTATTTTCATGCTCTAAAATTTAATAACTATTAAGGCCATTATTAAAATGATTACTTGTGAAATTTTTATTTTACTACCTTTTTTCATATGTTTTCATCAGTATAGAATCTGATAAAAAAAAATTGTTCAATTTTTGCAGTTGTTTAAGATTTAATTATTTAAAAATAAATGATTCATTACTTAAACTTTTTATTACTTAAAAAAGTTTCTTTGACATTCGTGCAGTCATCGTAGTATTTACTATATGTGGATTTAAGCAACTTTCAATTTGACTGTGAATAGAACAATTACATAAGCCAAATTTTTCAAGTGATTCTGCCAGAAGGCAACATTATTATGTAAGGACAAGAGAAATACAGGAAATGAAAACAGCTATAATTTGTGATATTCAGAAATAATTGAATTGGTTTGGGGTTATGAGTAGTGGAGGTACATCATAGTTTTAACCTGTAATGTATTTATTAAAATGATAAAATTACCAAGATAAATGTGTTAAAAATCTGTTGAGACGAGTGAAAGTAGCTATATCAACAAAAAAGATACATTTTTTGTAAGAGATGCTATGATAACAGTTGTTAAATGTTCTAGAAAAATTAAAATTATTTGTAATTTTGTACAAAATTAAATTACTGTATTTAATGTGAGATAAATTTTGGGAATAACCCTCTGCAGGGGAAGTTCTTTTAATCAGACTGTCTATTTATCAAGTGTATGTCAGGTGGTCTTATCCAGTCTGATAAAAGTTTAAAATGCACGTGTGAGAGATCTGAAGACAACAGAAAACATGCTCACTCTGCATGTTATTGTTTGCTATTCAAAAATAAGTGCGTTTGTTTATTTGCTTTATCTGAAATGATTAACAATTAAGATAAAATGTTATAGATTTTGTCTTCTCATTAAAAGAGTAGTTTTAATAGTGCTTCCTCTTCTTCTTCCATTTTTTTCTAGACACAGGAGTCTGTCTCCACCAAAATGTCAACACATCTTATTTTATGACACCCTCTACTTCTCTTTCCAGCTGATGTACTCTTCATAATAATTTCCTCAGTCATTTTGTCCATACGTGCATGCCACTATTCTCTTCTTCTCTGAACCTAATATAATATTTTACGGATTCTGCATCTTCCCTTGTGTTATCATTTCTCTCACTGTAGTGTCAGGATTCGTATTCTTAAGATCATCATCTCAGTTGCTTTAAATATTTGTATTGTTTTGCTATGTCAGGTCTCAGTTCAGCAGCATTGATCAATATTGGGCACACCACTGTTTTGTATATGCTCACCTTGGTTTCAGTTCTTACGAATTGGTTTGACTAGATTGCTTTCTTCAAGTAGCCTGATATTTGTGAAACTTTAATTGCTTGATATGACATTTTATCTTGTAGATCATGATGGGAAGGTCTTTGTGTGCCAAGATAAGTGAAGGATTTTGCCTGCTTAATAATTTTGTCATGTAGCTGTAGTTTACAACATAAGGGTTCTTTAGAAACAGCAAGTGTTTTGGTCTTCCTGGTTGATAATTGGAAGATGAAGTTTTGCCCATTATGGGTAAATTGGTAGAGAAGGTGTTGAAGAGAGTTTTTAGTTTTCATCTTTGGCAGCCAGTGCTTCCTAATTACAGCAGACAATATAGTAAAATATAATGATACATTTGTGAACTAATCCTTTGCCCAGGATATTTGGAGATGGGCAATATAAATAAGAGATTTTCATAATTATGTACAAGCTGAGGGAAAGTAAACATGGGCTAGAACTGGCATTATGCCTAATTCAAAAATTATGATGATAATGGTGATATGTGTAAACAAGAATTCAGTTTGTAATATTGATAAACATTTGAAGACTTTTGACAATGTCTGTGTTTTCCAGACTTGTAAGTTAATACAATTTATATTATGTTTTAAAAACACTCAGATCTTCATTCCAAACTGGTTTGTGCATTTCTTAAATCTCCAGGTATTCCATGGCTCCATTGTTCCAACGTAGACATCCACACTTTGGACAGTGTCTGAAATGTCCTTCATGTCTGAGATACAGCATGAAAATTATTACTATTTCTTTTATGAATTTGCTAACTGCTATAATTTTTTATTGTTCGACTAAGCTTTTCGTCATTACTGACATCTTCAGGTCTTAAACAACGTTGTTGTTTAAGACCTGAAGATGTCAGTAATGACGACAAGCTTAGTCGAACAATAAAAAATTATAGCAGTTAGCAAATTCATAAAAGAAATAGTAAGGATGGCTGCTAATTTAAACAATACGAAGAATGAAAATTATTAACTATGACTTCATACGAACCTCTAAAACTGGACACTAGAATTTGATTCGCAGGGTCGATGTGAGTGTGGTTTCAAAAAAAAAAACGATGAATCTATTAGCTTCTGTTGCTGTGTTCAGGGGCGTGCTGGCCCACCGGGACATGTCCCGGTACGCCCTCCTCTCATAGCGCCCTCAGTGCCCTCTTGCCGTCGGACATTTGTTAAACTACACTTGAGCCTAACAAGTACCTGATGATGTATTCAGTTCATCAAATAAATCCTGTTTATTTCATGATGTATGATGTATTTAACAAATGTGCGTATAGTATCTAGGCCTATTAATATATACGTATTATAGAAACGAAATTCATGATGTTAATTATTTTTCCCCTCTCTTCGTATTTAAAGCTGTTTTACGACGCAGAAATTTAGAACGAATGTTTCGTAAGAAAAATTTGGACTTACTCATCTCAGGTTTTAAATAAATAAATAAATAAATATGCCATAGTCAGTTGGAGAAATCAGAGGACTATGTCGAAAATTCTGACTATGCTGTGAAAATAAGTTTAACATAGGAGGGGCCAGAAAATTCGAATGAGGTAACTATAACCCTTCCTGTAATTTAAGTATCATCATTGTTTAATCCAAATTTTGCAATCAGATTTTTAATTAAAGCCTTCTAAAACGATATCATTAGATAGTCTAAAATTGTGTTTTTAGGCATCTTTTAATTCAAAATTGTCCGGGGGCCCCCGAAACCCCCTTTCTTGAGGGTATGCCAGCCTCCGTACCGGTCTATCCGCCGCCCTCTTGGGGTAGCCAGCACGTCCCTGGCTGTGTTGTTTCTGGCCATATCAGAAACTAAATTGTCTGTCCTCGCTAAGTATTCAGGCTTGTCCAAGATTAGCACAGAGTTAAACATTTCTGTTTTTAATATGCAAATATATGTTTATCAAATCTCTTCGTCGTTTATTGGATTATGTATTGAAATATTTATTTAAAATATTGTACATTTTTCTAATCTACAGCAACTATCTCTAAACTTATCTAGTCTTCTTCTTATACTGGTGATACAGCCCAGTATCAGTTTTAGCCTCTTCAATGATTATTGTCCATTCAGCCCTCTTATTACATAGCCTTCTCTGTCTTCTTATCCCCATATTCCTCAGATCTTCCTCAGCATCCTTGATCCATCTCTTCGTTGGCCTACCTCTCTATCTCCTGCCTACTGGTCTCCATTCTAAAATTTTTCTGTGAATTTTGTCTTGTTCCAACAGCTTATCTAGTCCAGTGTTCCGCAACCGGTGTTCCGCGGCACAATAGTGTGCCGTCACAAGGTGAAAGGTGTGACGCTAACTTTTACCTATTATTGTAATAAATTAATTGTCGATTTTAAGTAAGAAGGTGCTTGTTTATTCTTTAATACATGCTGATAACTGTTATATTTTCATAGAAATTATATGTAATTTATTTACTCAATATTGTTTTTATAGTTTGCTTATCTTAAGTTATTTGTATTCTCGTCTGAAATATTGGGCCGGTTTGGTGGGTTACAGGCGGCAAGCTTTGTGTTCACCGCAAAGAAAGCCGCGTAAGACTTTTAGCAAGCCTTTTAGCGCCCCGCAATCATACAATAGAGTTTACGTTCAAAACTCTAAACGTTCTAAACTCTATTCAAGAGAGTTCTTTGTAACACCGCATCTTTTGTGTACGGCTGGCTGTACGTGCTTTTAACTAAAATTGCGGGGATTAGCAAAAATTTCCCTCTCTTTATTATTTTATTGCCTTGTTTTGATATTTGTGTCTGTTTGTCGGCGCTTCTTAAACTTTATTGCTCTTTTCCTTCGCCGAAGGACCCACACATTGTCAGACAACAATTACAGTATTTCAGTTCAGTTCTATCACAGCTGTGCTCTGCAGTGGTGCGAATATTGTGATTGCTACACCAGTCGTACTATTTTCTATTACAGTGTTATTAAACTATTTTTTTTTCGATATGGATAAGTTCCTTGTACGGAGTGGCCCGTCCTCGAGTGCAAGTAGTGAAACCATCGAGCCCGAAAAAAAGAAACAGAAAGTAGTTCACCGGCAATATAGTGATAATTATTTATCTTACGGGTTTTTTTGGTGTGGTGACAAAACATGCCCAATTCCCGAGTGTGTTGTGTGTGGTGAAAAACTCAGTAACGCTGCTATGGTTCCCAATAAATTGAAACGACATTTGTCAACAAAACATTCCTCTCTGTTAAGTAAAGATGTGAATTATTTTCGTCGGTTGTTGGAACAAAATAAAAAACAAGTGACGCTCATGACTACGTCGGTACGTGTTTCGCAAAAAGTACAGGAAGCTAGCTATAAGGTAGCCGAACTTATCGTAAAGGCCAAAAAACCACACACAATAGCAGAAACGTTGTTAATGCCCGCGCGTAATGAAATGGTAAAAATAGTCCTGGGTTTAGAAGCTGGTACTGAAATTTCAAAAATTCCTCTCTGCTGACACAATCAGCCGCCGAGTTAGTGACATGTCCAGTGACATCGAAGACATTATGAAGGAGAAAATAAAGAGCAGTCGAAAGTTCTCACTTCAGATCGACGAGTCCACCGATATTGGCGGTCACGCGCAACTTCTTTCCTACATAAGGTATGTTGATGGGGATGTAATTGCAACTAATTTCTTTTTTTGCAAAGAACTACCCGAGCGAGCAACCAGTGAAGAAATATTTCGTACGACTAATGTATATGTGGTCCGTAATGAATTAACATGGGAGGATTGCGTTAGTGTTTGTATAGACGGAGCCGCTTCTATGACAGGCCGAGTGAAAGGATTCGTGGGTAAAGTACGCGAAGTAAATCCTAACTTACGAACCGACCATTGTCTCATTCACCGCGAAGCCGTTGTTGCTAAGTCTTTGCCATCTCCTCTGAAAATTGTGATGGACGAAATAGTAAAAGTCGTGAACTTCATCAAATCGCGGCCCCTAAATATGCGGCTTTTTAATGTTTTGTGTCAAGAAATGTGATCAGAGCACACTACACTTCTGCTACATACAGAAGTACGATGGTTATCTCGAGGTAAAGTGTTGACGCGAATGTTTGAACTAAAAGAGGAGGTACTTGCATTTTTGGCTATTGAGGGTCATGAGTATGCGGATTTTTTTTGCAGATGATGAATGGGTATCTAAGTTGGCATATCTTTCCGATATTTTCGTACACTTGAATGAACTAAACAGAAAAATGCAAGGTAGAAACGAAAATATTCTGACTAGTATGGATAAGATTCAAGGATTTATTAATAAGTGAATTTTGTGGATACAGACAATTGAAAATCGATCGTGTGAGATGTTCCCAACTGTGTGGCCTCTTGCTGACGATAATAATGTGTTGATGGACTTAATTAAAGAACATTTAGTACTCTAGCAGCAGAATTTCAAAAAATATTTTGGAGAGAGTGTTGAAGATTTTGACTGGGTTCGTGATCCATTCATTATGGATTCGAAACATCTTCTGAATAATTTAGGCTTACAAAAAGGAACTGGCAGATTTGAAAGCAGACAGAACATTGAAATTAAAATTTTTCGAAGTGCCTTTGGAAACATTTTGGTTGTCAATAAGCAGTGAATACCCAGCTATCTCCGAGATGGCAGTTAGTGTGTTATTACCATTTTCAACTACATATTTGTGTGAACTGGGCTTCTCGACGTTGACTGAAATTAAAACATCAAAGAGAGAGAGACTCAAATCCATCGATGAAGAAATGAGGCTTGCTTTTTCAACGATTCCGCCACGAATCAGCCGTCTGTGTGCAGCTAAGCAGGCTCAAGTATCACACTGAATGATTGAGTAGAGTTATTTACTTTAAAATTCGTATTTTCTACAGTGAATTAAAGTTAATAAATTGTTATTAAATGCATGAGTCTATTCCTGTTTTATAATAATAATAATAATAATGATGATGATGATGATGATAATAATAATAATAAAAATGGATTACATAACGACGGAATATTTCGTAATTATATTAAGATTCATATGATTTTGAGGGGACAGACATTTTGGTGTGCCGTGTTGAGTCTAGGCCCATCTGGGGTGTGCCGTGAGTAAAAAAAGGTTGCGGAACACTGATCTAGTCTACATAACATAGAGTGGATGCCACTAGAGTTTGTTACAGTTTTGATTCTGTAAATGCATAGTGAGTTACTACTGTGCTATGTTGCATTTAAGTGATTTAAGTTATCACTGATAGTGAAATGTAATGAAAGTAAACAAAGTATATAATATGTATATTAGTTGTTAATTAAATGTTTTATTAATACTTTGTGAATTAAAGTATCAGTTGTAAGTTATTTATTTTATAAGTTACCGTGGCAATAACCATACCCCTACCAATTATGTGTGTATGAAAATGCAGAATTGTCTATTTTCATTCTTAAAGTGAAATGTCCAAAATGTAATTTTTGTTAAGATTAAAATGTTATTAATGTCTTTTAATATTTTATGATTTTCATATTCACTAGATATATTGTAACGTAAATTGTGCTGGTTGATAAGCATACAATGTACTAAACATCGTTTCAAACAAATTTTATGTAAAAGCTAAAAATTATATAGAGGTAATTTATTTTAATGTGAAATTGAATTGTCATTACTCTAGTAACAAATGAAGATTTGAACTAAGTTAACTACAGGATATGTTGAAAGTACTGAAATTACATTTTTTCTGTAAAAAATCTGTGATAAAGGCTTTGAGAAATTCTGAGCTTAATGCATAGTGATAATATGACTTTAGTCTGAACCAGCCCGATGTGTAGATCATAAGTGATTGATTGACTGCACTTTCACTTACATACATTAAAACTGTGTCCACTGTATGAACGTGTTTGTGATACTGCTTGTTCAGGAGTTTAATGTCATTGGTCTTGTTAACCTCTGACTTGAAGTACTGTTATGTGTTTAACAAGATAAAGAGTTGGTTAACATATTTGTTAACATTTGTTGTTTTTAGTATTTTTTTTCAAAGCCCGCAGCGTAGTTTATCATTTCAAATATTACCTCAACAGTTTTCTTCTACTATAATTTTCATGTCATGTCATGCTTTATGGTTGTTGTTTATGGTGTAAAATAAACTCTGCCATACATTTTATAGTAGACATGGTAAGTAAGCTTGATTAAAATGTTTAGCTTTAATTATGGTTAAAAATGTTTTTCCGAAATTCTTTGACACAAACATACAGATAATACTGGCGAGTATATTACAAGAATCATTTGCAAGTGGAAAGACAAACAATATGTTATGTATGTTCTTTCTGATTTTTCTCATAAAAATTTAAACTGAATATAAGAAACATGTCTTAGAAACTAAACCTTAATGCACTTTTACATGTTTTCAAAATAAATATTTATATAAAAAATAAAATATTAATAACAAACATAATTAATATTTTACTTATTTATTCCCCTTAAATATGTTTTCAAAAAGCTTGTATGCTTTATTTCAACACACTGACATAGGTCTGTATACAGTATTTAAAGTTAGTGGCACTAATTCAAATTTATATATAATTTGTTTACCATTGGTTACATGAAATATTGTGATAATAATGTACACAAAACCAGTAAACTAAACTACTAGTCCAAGAGAATGTGCTGTAAGATAATAATTAGCATTGATCATGAATAATTAATTCACAATTTACAAAGTATTCTTCAGAGTATATAACAATGGATTGTTACTGTTAATGACTTGTTAATGTATGACATTAAGAAGTCATAATGTTGAAATTTCTTAGTAAATTAATAAGAACAACCATGAATATCCCTAGTTTATAACTGTTAGGAGGGTTTAGAAATAGATTTGGATCTGCAGTAAATGATAATATTTAGAGATTCAGTGTAACATCTTCAGTGTGGCCTTACATGTATTAGACAACAGTTATAATGTACATTACCTTAAGTGACCTTAAATTACCTTAAATGAATCCTGATTAATAATGTAATTTGAGAATTTCCTGGTAGATTTCAATGATAGTTTCTCCAAATGTTTCTTATTTGGGTATTACAGCTATTAATAAACTAGTAGTTTAGTTGCAAAATATATTACTATTAGTAAAATATGTTTCCATTAAGTCAACAGAAGTTTGTGTTCTCACGTTCAGTGAAATATTTCTTTGTAAGATTTTATCTTTGTCAGATTCCTGTATGAAGTATAGGTCAAGTTCTGCATCTGTCCCTATATTAAAATTGTTTTAACCAAAAATGTAGGTTTAGAAGTTGTGTGTGAATATACCATTTCATGTGTGCACACATAAAATTTAGAATGTCAGATAGGAATTTCTTTAAGACATCAAAAATTTCAAAACGTGGTTGGATCACATATTTGTACATTTTTTGTATCATACTCACTGTTCTGTATAATGCTAAGTATATTATGGGGCAGGGCATTCAGAATTGTGTGAGTTATCGGAGTTATTGAAAACATGTGTGAACACAGTTTGCATTTATTTATTATCTTAAACTACAGCAGTCACTGGTTAATATTAAAGTTATATATTCCAGTATCTAAATCTAAATATTCTGTAATGTTGAATGAGCAGTAAAACTATTTTTCCAATTTTTTTTATTGGAGTTACTTTTCTCTAATGTTTGTACCAGAGATGTACAGTATACGTAATAACAATGCAACATGAACTTTTCCACTACTATCACTACTGTATTTTTGTATAAAGAGATTAACTTAATATTTTCAACTTAGTATTAGACATTTTTTTACTGGTAAATTTGTAGATCTTGTAAATTTATTTCAACAAACAAAAATTAGGCCAGTAACAAGTTTTGTGGTTAAGGCAATATTAAAAATTAGTACTACATAAGGTGTTGTATTTAGGATAACGTAATTATGGTAAAATAATAAAGTTAGGAAAAATTTATTTGAAGAAATGGTTTTGTTCATTTGGTTTGAACTTTTTTCAGTGATTTTACTGGGTATCTTGTAAATAAAATGTTCTCTTCTAACCCTCCCTAACTTGTTCATATTTCAATACCTTTTGAAATTTAGACTGATGGTACTGTCCCTGTATTTCATTGAGTATCTGTGCATCATTGTGACTGACTAGTGTGACTGTAAGATGCTCATAGCAATATTACTAAGCTAAGTCTAAAAAGTTTATGTATAAGCCCAGTTTGTGTGTCATGAAGTATGGGCCAAAGTAATTGCTACTTTAATTTATTGTTTTTGTTGCCATATATTTGTGACCTACCCACACAATTAAAAATAACTTTATTGTGTTTAATTATGTGATGCAGTGTTATCAGGGTAAACTTTGACCAAGGCATTGTGTGATAACATATTGGTATTCACGTGACATGCCTGTAGAATGTGTGACGGGTGTACATTAGTATACGGTTATCACATAACATGTAGGTGATAACTGTTTTAAAGATATGAACCGCTTTTAATGCATCTGATGTAGTATTTTGGTTTATGTAACATTTACGCACATGGGCACACATTACATGTAGTAAAAACTAGTAGTACTTATCTTCCCAAATATGTTTTATAAATCATGAAATAATCTGTTTCATAAAATTTAATTGAACTTTTTTTAAATTTTGATTATAAAATTTAATTAATTTTAATATTTTGTAAGGAATTGAATTTTTATAATAGAATTTCTAAACATTTGTTTTTAGTGGGGAAAATATTTTATGATCATTATGTTTCTTGTAGATGTACAAATTGTTTCGATTGTAAACTAGAGGAATAGACCAATCATACTTATGGTGTGTGTGCACAGTATTTTGGTTAAAGAAGCTTACTATTTTGAATTATTCTGTTCCCACATTATTAGAACAGATAAAAAAAAAATCAAGCAGCATATAAAACTCCTCTATATCTAGTACAGTGCACTAATATAAATTAAATTCAAAATAAACCATTAATATGATCATACAAGTTTATAAGCAAAAGAACAGATGATTTAAGTGTTCAGCACATAGTTATAATTATTATAATTGCATTTGTGGTTGAATGAAGTATGACAGTATGGTTAAGTGGTATGTTGTATAAAATTAACAGCTGATCTAGCTAGAACTTTTTTATAATTTGTGAAAATAATTATTATTTTATTATATGATTGTAAGATTTGCAGTTATTAAGGAATTATGTTAGAGACAACTGCATAGTTATGACGACTGCCTAACTGTTCTTTATCCAGTTGTTTTATGTTGGGTTGTGTATGTGGAAGTATAAGGTGGTAAAACCTTATACCTTTAAAACCCTCATTGGTTTAAAAATATGGGCTTGAAGAATTTCTCATATTATGCTTTCCTAAGTACTGACATAGTAGTTGACATAGAAAAACTAATTAGTAATTTTATTGGAGAAACTGAAGTCATTTGATCATAGTTATTTTCTGTTACATAATACATCAAATGTGTGTATGTGAGTGTGTGTGCGTGCGTAAGTATTTGTGTGGTTATATTTGATGATACATTTTATATTCATACATGAAGATTTAATAATGAATATTTATAAGAAATCTATATTTTCAGTGTATCAGTCCTCAGTTTTACTCTGCACTGTGAATTTGTCAAGTCTCAATATTTCTGTATAAAAAATATTCTGTTTTTATTGCTTCTTGAGGCTTTTTAAAGTTTTAAACATCTTCTGTCTGTTTCTTTCCTTTTATCCTAGTGCTTCATTGCTTTTTTTAGTTAGCCTGTAAGAAGTTTTTTTAGTTTTAACCCATTTACTTTAATATACATGAAAATGGAATCACAAAAGGTAACATTGACAGAAAATAAATATGTGTTAGTAAATATCACTGTAGTATTGACGACTCGGAACACTAAGTTTTTTATAAGTAAAAACATAAAGTTTTACCTTACAAGGGCAGGCTGTAAGGTAAAACTTTACGTTTTTACTTATAAAAAACTTAGTGTTCCGAGTCGTCAATACTATAGTGATATTTAGTTAAGTAACGGACACGTCATGGACAACGAAATCCAAGAATGTGTTAGTAATCAAGTTTCAAGCATATGAAAATTTTATAAGCCAACAACATATACTTAATGAATTAGAATTAATTGATCAGCATCGTTTTCTCTATGGTCTTTCACACTTTGGTGTAGCTCACACCATGCTATTGTAACCACTGGAACGACCAACTTTGTCGTGGGGAAGGATGTTGTATAGTCTTATGCCTATGAAATAGGCAGCCTGCATGGTATGTGTGTCATACGGATGTATACAAGGTAAACAGTGACATAGTATTGAAGATCCAGTATTTTATAGGTGCCTTCAACTACTTATTCTCGATGTATGACCCAGAAAGCAGTAGACTCGTCTTTGAACCTTGGCAGTGTATAAATACAAGATTCAGAAGCTCCCAGTCAGTCAGTTAATAGTGCAGTTCAGAGTGCATTTAGTGTAAAGTGATAAGTGTAAATTAATTATTGTTTTCAGAAGTCTGGAATTGGTGATTTATATTATTCAATATGAAACTGTTAAATAAGTTGCATTTATTGCTTGTTATATTAATGAGTATTGGACAATTGTAAGATCGAAGAATTTATTTATATGAGTGTCCTTGTTACTGTATTTAAAGTGCTAAATAGCAGTTTCTCTGTGTTCAATAATTAATTTTCATTGTTTAATCATGACAGTCCATATAATGTTGTAATAGTACGTTCACATATAACCGTCATTACTAAGGGCTGCCTACTTGAGGCAAGCTATTGTGTTGTCTTAACAGTAACAGGGTTGGATCTACAGGACCTCGAGTTGTGCCTACAGCACAACATGATGGACAACGAACTATGTACTTCTGAACTACCCTGCCATCTAGAATTAATCAAATATTTAAGTGATGCCATCATAGTAGAAATACTAGATCGTACAATGTGGTTGCTTATGGTGTTAGTGTAGTTGGCTATACTAAGTCTCTAAAATGTTCATCTACCAGTTTGTTACTGTAAATCATTATTTATACTGTCACTTTTTTACACTTCTGGTACTGTCCAATTACATACCAAATCCTAAGTGACAAACGCTTATTTAGATACCAGCCATTCTAGTTCATCAACCATCTTCATACTGAAATTAGGTTTCCTGTTTACTCTAATCTCTTCCTACTTTTACCTTCCTATGCTGGATTAAACTCATGCGATTTGTATGAACTACAACTTACATCAATCTCAAAATTCATGTAATGTCAAAGTTACGTCAACACCTAAAGTGACCAGGTTTTGCAGCAAACAGTCAGTGATCAGATTAGGTAGAAACGACAACAACTGTTGTTACTTTGTATACCTGATAGTCCACTGTAAAAGCAACACTTAATGACAGATGGAGCAAAGTGGAACAAGCTGAAGACAGTGAAGAGACATGAAAACTTGTAATTAGGAAATATATGCACAGGTACAGAGTGATTCATCTTCTGTAGAATCATAAGATTACCTGGATAGTGGAAAAGTTAGCATTCAGTGAATGTACAACCTGCAATAATTAAATTTTAGATGCATAGGGGTAAACTGCTTACATAAATATTCATTTAGTTCAGGCATCTGATATCATCTATGTGTGAATAATGTAGTAAATAGCATGTGAGTTGGTCAGTGGACAAAGAATCTCATATAGTTGGTGTATCAGAAGTGCGTGTATCAGAAGTCAGTAAACACTTGACTATTAATTGGTAGGTGTGTATGTGTGTGTGTGTCAGCTCTTGTCCTTAAGATGTGATTTGTAAACACTTGTACATGAAGTATTGTGGATCTGAATTACACAGTAACCAAAATTACCACATGACCTTGTTGAAATTAAGTTCTACATTGTGATCTGTATAGTCGATTAGTTACGTATTAAAATTTCTGATAACATGGAGGCATACATTAGTATTTTGTGATGTAGAAGCTAATTGATAAGAGTTTTTATATAATATTTAACTTTCCGTGTGCTGGCTGTTGAAGTTAGATTTCTGTAGGGTTGCTGATTCTAGGTAAAAGGAAATCAGCATTCCTTTTGTTGCAGTCTGCTGTATATTTAAGGTCACTAAATGAAAGACAAAGAGAGTAGGAACAGAATATGATGTGAGTGCAAGGTGTAGAGTAACATGTGTTGTAACTGAATGCACTAAATATAGCTTTGCACTGTGGAGCAGTCACGTGTCTAACACCCACTCCGAAGTTTCAGCAAATGTACTTCTCTTGCCCTGCCAGTACTGTCAAAAAAAGTTTTTGACACATAGCCAGTAACCATAACAAACAAGTGACATTTTGACATGATAATGTCTTATGGCTGGCCATCATTTGGAAATTTCTGTAACGCATCACGCTGCATGACGTCATCATTTACCAGCCGGGAATCGTTAACTAAAACCGCGACCGCTAACGTGCTAACGTCCGTCGCAGATTAAAGACCTAACAAGCAAACAACACTGCATAGCTGTAGATAGGTATGTAACCAATCAGTCAGTCAGTAACCATAATAATGTTGCGTTTAGCTGGCGGCTGAAAGACATTATCATGCTCTTAAGCTTTTACCATTTGGTAAACGGTACTTTACATTTTTTTTGTTAATAAAATGTGCCCACTTGTTATTATGAAATGTTATTTAAGTATGGTTTCAGAAACTTTAATTAAATTGGATGGATCCATTGTTGAAAGCATATCTACATATATACATAGTATAAAGTAAAGTCGGTCTGTTTTCTCTCTGTGTTTGAAATCGCTAATCTCAGGAAGTACTGAACGGATTTTATTCAAGTTTTCGCCAATAGATAGAGTGTCTATCGAGGAACATTTATGTGTATAATTAATACATATATGTTGTACATTAGCTTAGCTATCACGGTTTATGTCAAGTAAGTGGTATAGTTTACATCTTATATATAAATAAAAAATGAATGTTTCTTTGTTTGTCCTGTATGCGTTCCTATACCATTCATCCGATTGCGATGAAACTTCGGTGAGTTGTTGTGCGCACGCCCGCGAAGGTTTCTGTATTTTTTTCGATGGGGTCCTTTGGGGGGTTCTTTGGGGTCTTCCACATCTCCTCCTAAACCACTGGACCGATTTCAACCAAACTTGGCACAAATATTTTATGCAACGGGAGAACCAACATAGGATAGGTGTTTTTTTCAATGGGGTCCTTTTGCGGGTTCTTTGGGGTCTTCCACATCTTCTCCTAAACCACTGGACCGATTTCAACCAAACTTGGCACAAATATTTTACACAGTGGGAGAACCAACATAGGATAGGTGTTTTTTCGATGGGGTCTTTTGGGGGGGTTCTTTGGGGTCTTCCACATCTCCTCCTAAACCACTGGACCGATTTCAACCAAACTTGGCACAAATATTTTACGCAACGGGAGAACCAACATAGGATAGGTGTTTTTTCGATGGGTCCTTTTGGGGGTTCTTTGGGGTCTTCCACATCGCCTCCTAAACCACTGGACCGATTTCAACCAAACTTGACACAAATATTTTACGCAAAGGGAGAACCAACATAGGACAAGTGTTTTTTCGATACGATCCTTTTCCACGTCTCCACCTAAACCATTGGACCGATTTCAACCAAACTTGGCACAAATATTTTACGCAACGGGAGTACCAACATAGGACAGGTGTTTTTTTTTTTTGATACGATCCTCTGGGGGGTCCTTTGCGGTCTTAAAAAACTATTATATCTGGTTACTATGGCAACCCAATAGAATAGATTCTGTTCTAAATATATTATCGCATTAAATTGAAGACCACACGAACGAAGTTGTGGGGAACAGCTATTTATTTTTAAGAAGCCTACTTTAATTGAACTTTATTAATTAAACTAACATTTTCATTACGTGCAACGTGAAACTCCGTAGCGAAGCACGGGTATTCTGCTAGTTGTTAATAAAAGCAAGAGCATAGTGATAGAGTTGACCATTACTGAAATGCAATTTTTTATCATGGCTTTAAACAATATAAAAAAATAAAAATAATTTGTTATGACCTGAGTATATCACTGTAACATCAACTCATTATAACTCATGTCTGTAACATCGTTCTGTGTGCACCCATACAGTAATTATTGAGTTAAAAATATTACTTTTTTTTGAACACACTCCATTTTGTTTGTATAATAAATGATTTTTATTATTACTGTTTTAATTTTTTCTCAGTGTGATAAATGGACAGAATTATAATATGAAGTATAGTCTTCACTTAGAAAAGGTTTAAAGAATGTATTTTACACAATGTGGAAAAACTGTGAAACATTTAATCGAATATTGAACACTGTAGATAAGTTGTAAAAACCCAACATTATTTTGTAATAACAGCCATTATTAATCAGGTAACAAATATAATTTGAAAAATATGAGTCAGCTGTGAAACAGCATTAAATTTTAACGATATAATTTTAACAATAAAACTTATAAATTTAAAAATTATTAGTTCATTACTGATAACATAATTTATTTTAAGTGTGTTTTTTTAACCACAGAGTAGATATATTGTCAGAATAATCTTTCTTATACAAATAGGTTAGCACATGGTGTGATCAGCAAGTGATTTGTATACTTACTTATGATACATCCTATCAAGTTGTTTTTTCTGTTATTATCATATGATGTACGATTATTTTATTTATTTGCCAATGTCACATGTTTTTAATGAAGCGTATGATTATCTATGTATGTATCGTACTATGTGACGTTGACTTGGTTATTTAAGTTGATTAACTATTGATAACTTTTTTTTAATGACACTGAAAAATAAAGTAATTGTGTTCTGAAGAGTGTGATGGATGTTTATGAGTGTTTATCAGTTTTAAGTAGTAAAATGTGAAAGGAAATTATGATTGTTCAATTGTGTCTGTGTATGAAATAAATTTTGACTGCACATTTATAGGTAAATACCAGTCATGAAATTATACCATAGGTTGATCTTTGGAAAGTTGGTCATGGAAATTATAGGTGGTCACCTTGAAATACAAGTGCGAGAATTGTCAGTTGCCACAAGAATATTGTTGAGAATATTGCTTAACATTTTTCAGAGAATCTGTATCTCAGAAGCACAGGTGATATTCTATCTAGTTTTATCTGGCTAGTTAGCTAGTTCTTTTCAACTCTAGTCAAATATATATATATATATATATGTGCCTTTTTTTTTTTTTTTTTTTTTTAATATGATTGTGAGCGTAGAGAGTTTCAGCTTATTTCTGGTGTGTTTTTGTTGTGGTCCTTTAAAAGGTTCCATAAACGGTTTGGCCCTTAGAAGAGCCACACACACACACACACACACACACACACACACATATGCACTAAAATTAATCTAATCAGATTTAAAAATATACGCTCTAATTGTGTGATACATTCAATCATTATATATTCATATACATTTTCTATTTGATATGAGAGTTTTAGGTAACTGAAAAATTAAGATTTTACAAATTGTGATGTTTAAAATCTAAAAGATTGATAAAAATCATAGCATCATGGGCATAATTTTTAAAAGGTCTAACAACCTTTCAGTGCTCCTTAAAAAGTTCCAGTTTTAACTGTTAGTGAAGTTTTCTTTAGTTTTGATGGTTTAGTTTCATTGTATAGTTTCCAAAAATATAGGTTATGTGCATTAGAGAATTGTATATTCTGTATTATATTTATATATTTTATCACTGTCAAGAAAAGAATTCTCACATGGAAGGAAACTTATGTACATTTTTCAGATGTGCCAGTCATTATTCCAAAAGAAAAAACATTCTGTGCATAGTTCACATGGAGTAAAAGCTGTTTGTCAGGCTAATTTGATACTTCATTTTTTTAAATGAACTCTGCACATTAACAGTGAACAAAAACTAGTACAAGTAGGATAACCTGATGTTATGAAACCATGTGTGTATCACAGTGTTGGGCATTTGTAGCGCTTAAGGTCTTTTGTTTTGTCCCCACGGTTCGGAAAGTCATTGTGGTACTGTGCACTTCTTAAGTTATTTCTCCAAAATCATCTCTTTATTCTGTTTGTTATGAAGATAATTTGATATTGGATCCATTTGACTACAATGTAACAACATACTTTTATTAATTTAGACCGCCTGAGCTATTGTGGTGTTGTACAGTTCTTTAAAAGTTGTGTAATTCATTATCACTGGTGACATCAACAACACCAATAAATGTAAGGAGAGGAACCTGTATCCGGAAGACCTCTGATAAGCCAATTTCAATAATCAGTTGACATTTGTTTCAAACTCCTGGAGGCTGTCCCCATAATGCTCGTCACAATACCATAATTCCAGAGCTTTTGTTAATTTGTTGTAGGTGTTCTGGCTGTCAGGTGGTATTTTCTTAATAGTTCTGTGGCAGGTACTTATAAAGCAAGAACATCAACAAGAAGGAGTGAAAGCCTTTCCCTTCTTATGATTATATATTTAATTGAGAGGCAGCTTCAAAAACATTGGGGCCATGGCATGATCAGGGCTCACTACAGATAATGCTGCTTTTTCATTGCTCTTAATTTTTTGTTCTTTTTCAGTGTTTACTAATATCTTGCCTTGGCAACTGTTTCTTTGATTAACTGTTTAACTTCAATTTTAATTTCTTTAATTATATTTGTAATCAAGTCTTGTACTTGTCATATTTGTTTTTGTAGTTGACACAGATTTGTCTATTACATATACTCCTTCAACTTGTTTAATCAGCTCATTTCGTAGTAGACTAAATTTTGCCTTAACGTCTTCTGCTTCACATTTAAGCTCTTTTTTGCGGCTTATCTGCTATTTCATTATCATGCTTTGTTGCTAGCAACAGTGCTTTCTGACAATCCTCTTTTCTTTTTTCTTTTCCTTCAAGATTACATTTCTCATTTTGCTCTTCCATCCAAGAACATAAGCTCTTATCATTTTCATCTGTTTGCTATCCATTTTTTTTCTTATATCACACACTAAATGTACACACACGTAAATCTTTTACAATTTAAGCGTTACCGGTTTTCCACTGTTAAAGGCCCTACACCCTAGTTTTGACACTAATGTTATGACAGTCTCACAGATGATATCTTTAAACAGTGGAACAGGCTAATTGAATCAAGATGAAATCACTATTTAGAACTTTAATTACAGTTTAAATAAATAAAACAATAATAAAAGTCATATATACAACAATTCATCAAGCTTATGACTGTCAACACACAGTAATGTAATGCATAATAAATGTCACTAATTAACACTGTTGCACTAAACAATACAAGTACCAATTACATATTATATCCACACACACAAATTTGCAGATCATAATAACAATAACTCTGACAATGCACACCAAATTGCGATATAATCTAAACACCATTTCTGATTCCCTTATATTTCTAACCCGGCTGTGACATAGTATGTGACAAAAAAATGGCCTGTAGCATAAGCGACAAACACATGGAAAACCCATTAGGAATGATCTGAATTGTAATGCTTATACAGCATGTGCAAAGTATCATGTAGCCTCACATGTCCTGTGCCTCCTCAGTGTAACAGTAGCCTACTGTTTATTAATGACAAGAATTCTGCTATCATCATCTTCAAATTGTAGTACATTATCTGATTACTCAAGTGAAATTTAATGCAAATTTTTTTATCTCTTATTGGTAAGGCAACTTATCCAGTTACCTGGATACTGTTACACTAAATTTGCTTCTAATATAGCTAAAAATTTAGATGATTGTCAGCAATTTAGATGGTTGATCAGCATAATATAAAAACATTTTTTAATTAGATATGTCTTGTAACAAATTGAAAAACTTCTTACACTTTTGATCAAACCTCATGTGCGAATTTTTGCATAAGAAACAACTGAAGCTCATGCACATGTATGTTCAAGTGTCTGCTAAATAGTTTATCTTATAAACGTATGAGGAGCTTCTGCTGTATGTGGCACATTTTAGAGAATTCTTGTTTAGAATTGCATATTGATGCATACAAATAAACATCACTTTCAGAATGATAAGATAAAGACTGTTCTCTGTTGTCAATATATGTGTTTGGCCAATGTAAATTTGTTCCATACAAGTATACACTACCACTTGACTGTTAACTGAGGATTCGCATCTATCTAAACTAAGTAATTGCTGTATCTTAATTAACTAAATTACATGGGAGCCTAACAGACACTTAGCATGTCTTCTAGAAAGAAATGTATGAGTACAAACAATAAGTTTTAGTAATCATCAGTGACAATAAGTTTGTTTCTTTAGTCATCAAAAACATATTTGTTATGGTACAGTAAGTACTGCCTTGTTGCTAATTAAATCAAATTTTTATTGAATCAATTGCCTTAATTGAATCAGATTCCAATAAAATGGCATTTTTACAAAGTCATTATAATCTAAAGTAAGGAAATTGGTAAATTGCCAACTTATGAAATGAATGAAAATTCAACAGACTTCAACAATGAATAACAGAAAAAATTTGTATTTACATGCTTGCATATGTGCTTGTTAAAATGCTTAAGAATTTCTAGTGCCTGATTTCATGCCCATGTGTCGTTCCACTAAACCATTCAAGTGTCTAGAGCTCATTGACTTTGTTACACCTTTTTCCAGATCTTTTTAGATCTACTGTCCTACCGGTAGAAAGTTCTTAATGCTTTGAAAAGTCTATAACTTGTGAAATGTTGGTTGCATTTTCAGTTGGTTTCTCCTTTGTTACATTTTTAACATGAGATGTGGCTTGATACCCACAAATACAATGTCGAATAATTCTAACCTTGACAGTTTAAATGCATAGTGATTATGTTTTATATGTTTTAAAGAAAGCTAGGTAAAGCCTGGGCTTAGGATTGTTATTTTAATAAGGCACATTCGCAAAAATTATTTTTTTATCAAGTATGAGACAGTGGATAACAGAATGATAAACAAAACTTGGTGCATTTGTTGGTCCTGCAAAATGTAAATTATACACATAATGGAAGCAATAAGAAAGACGACTGTTTAATCATGCATTCAGTTGGTACTGACACAGTAGTGGAATAGTATACTATCCTGCCTAGTATAAACCCTCCCCAACTATGCTGTTCGGATCCAGCATTAAACTGTAGGTCCCATACACCTGTGAGAGACTGTAACACATGCACCACGGGTATATGCAGGGAGGGTACAAACCAGTTGAAAGACTGACGGACCCAATATATATTACAACGATACATAACATAAATATATACATTTGATATACTGTAATTTATGTGGCCCCACGTTCTTTTGGGCCCAAAATTATACAACGATACCTTTTGTATATGCAGGTTGTAAATAATTATAACAATACCAGGTGTAACTATAATAAGAGTAGTAAATTTATGAGTAGTTAAAATTTCATGTTTATTGTTTTAACAAGCATTATAAATAATAAAACATTGTTAATAATCTCCGATCAAGATATCACTCATTATTAAGTTCATCTCTTAAGCTATATGGTGTTACACACATTTAAAACACTCTTACCTCTAGACATGTTAATAATCTTAATCTAGACATTTATTCAAATCGATTAAAAAAAAAAAAAATTTAAATATAATTAAGTTTTATTTTAATTGAATTCATTTAACTCAGATCTGACCTCAGCTTGCTCAGTCATGTTTCTTTTTTTTTTTTTTTTTTTAATAATTTAAAATTATATTGTTTACTCTTAGACTGGCATTTGTTTCGTATTCAAAATTTAAATTATTCTTTTCTACAAAATGCAAATATCAAATCATTTCAATTATTTTACTTTGATAAAAAAAATATACTATCTCACAATTAAACTCTCTTTTTTTTCTTCTATATTTATCTATATGCGATCGCTCATTCTTACGACTAAAACATTTACATAAGACTCTGTTACATTCTTTCTAATTATAAACTTTTTTGTTTTAATTCATTGTCTCTTTATATAGTCTTTATGAGCTCTTTAAAAAAAATCATTTATAAATGCATTATGCATGTCACCTCGAGTTTTGATGACCTTACGACTTATTGATGGGGTCCAGCGTTGTCCAGAGTTAGGTTTCTGTTACTCCTGGCTTGGCATGGTCCTGGATGTATCCAAAGTCCAGCGTCATTCTCCAGCAGTGTGTGGTCCGTCCCAGAGAATTACTATCTGCTGCGAGGTGGATCTCGTTCGGCTGTTAGGCGTCTAAAAAGCATCTCCTAACGTCTAGCATCTCGCATCGCTCTTTGTAGCTTCTCTGTTGATACTCTTGCTGACCTAAACGGTCCCGGTACTCTACGTTTCCCGACATAATGTAAACATAATTACTGAACGTCTTTATTCGTTCGTAGATGAGACTTATAATAAAGTAAAACTGTTCTGCGACGGACAGCATGTCCAACTGCAACTGTGTTTTGGAAAGAAGAGAAGAGTTTCCAGTCGAACCCTTAATTTATACCCTCTCGAGATTCCGCACCTGTTGGTTCCGAAATTATCCTGTCGAGACCTGCAGATTACATGATAGGCCCCCACTCCCGAACCTTTTCATATATTTACAATTTTTTGCAAATGGCGATGTTTTGTATGGAATCGAGATAGCACAAATCATAGCTAATTTGATTAAGCACTCACTGTATTAATTTGAGCGTCTTAGTGTAATTTGCGTATTTTTGGCTCATTTATTTCACACTGACTTCGTGTAGTGTGTCCTATTAACGTCATTTTCTTACTGTGGATAACTATAAAATTTACACACACTTTGGTGCCTTTTGTTTGTTTATAAACTAATTAGTTTTCACACAGTGAATTAAAATAATTATTTTAGTAATTAATTGGGGAGGGTAGCTGAGATTCCTGTCTGTACATTCATCACTAACACACACAAGATACACGCGTAACACATACAATCGAGCAGGTGTTCTTTGCCTGTTGGAACAGGTTAATTTCTCACCTAGAATAACAATGAAACATTTTTACAATCCCAGACCTGTCCATTTACCCCAAACTTATAATAATTTTACAAATTTTATATTTATTTAAATCATTGCTCAATACAGCAAATGGCTGTATCGTTGCAATATATAAAATTATCTTCTGTGTACTAGATAACAGCCCTTTTATCTATTATTACATAACTGATATGGAGAATTCCACTTGCTGTTCCAAATTCAAATTAACTGATTGTTCTGTTTAGGAAATTAATTATTAGCCCTACAGATGTTAATTAACTCAACATCTGTAGGGCTTCCTCTACAAAAAAGTGAATTATTGTGGGATACAATTGTTCTTAATATTGTATTGAAAAATAATATTTTTAAACATAAAGTGTGTAAGTCTGTTGTTATAGATTATAATTTAATTTTTAAAGTAGCTAATTGTCATATGAGTATCATTATGTAAACGTAACGTGATTGTTTTGTTTAGATTTCTACTTACATCTACCTGTCCAGTTTTATAATAGTTTACAAATATTTTTTGAAAATTCGTGCACACTACAGTAATTTAATAGTGTTTCTCAAAGTAAAAATAGTTCGTGGTCTTTCCTATTATTTTCCTAACAAATATAAGGAAAATATTTGTTTGTGTTTGTTTATATAATATAAAGTGTATGTTCTTTTCTGTGATCAAACTGTGTCAGACAATTGTGTTATGAATTGGTCCTATAAAGTAGAACATGATCCAAGTTCCTGCAGTGATTTAGTGGTCGTAGAGTTGGCATTCAAGTATTAAATAATGATTGTATGGAACTCTCTAGAATCATTGATCCACTGACACTAGTGGTCTCTAGTATCATCACTAAATCATGATGGAAGCTAAAGGAGACCATGCCAACCATCTCGTGTCTATTATGGCCATCTTACAATTGTGGATTCCAGCCTGTTTTGCATCTCACTGCACACCATTTCGGTGTCTCAGTCTTCTTATTTTTCTTTTGACACCTGGGGTATAGAAGACAGACACTTTTCAAGTCTTAAGAGGTAAGAGGTCCATCCATATAACATGATTAATCCAGATTAACCCATGATTTTTGTTTTTTGGGCTGATGTCCTGAAATTATATATAGTTCTTTGTTGGTTCTTTTTTACTCACCCTTCATTTATGTCATATCTTCTTAAGAGTTTTGTCCTGAATTCTTCCTGCTTTTTAGGACTGCCAGTTCCATTATAGTCTAAAGTAGGTCCTGTTACCAAAGACAAGTCTTCTTCCATAGTATTTCTGTAGTATTTTCAGTTTTTGAAATTTCAAAAGTTTAGAACACCAGGGCTCCAAAAATGTACCAACATTTTTAGAAATCACAAAAATCCATGTCAAGTATAAAATTAAACAGAATTTTAAATAAAATCTGATTGTAGTATTCAGTTTTCAAAATCTCAAAATTTTAGGACACCATAACCCAAAAAAAATTATAAACATTTTAAACAAATTGTCAAAATCCATTTCAGATATCAGACTAAATGGAATAAGACAACTCTAAATATAATGTATTTACTGAAAACTTTAACCTGAGGGCACATGGGTCAAAATTTTCACAAACAAAATTGTAAAACTGTATGTTGGTCACCAAATTATAAAGAATTTTATTCATATTACAAATTCGGTATCCTTAATAATTTCACAAAATTAATATCTGTGAACACCCTTGCAACTTGTGGACCACCTTCAAAACATTTTTGAAGTTTTGAAGCTTACAAAACAATTTAACATGTTGTTATCAATTTCATATATTTGTAAAGAGTATTCTGTATAGGCCCATAGATATTTATGGAAACAAACATAAACTTAAAAGTTGAGACTAAATTATTTTTCATTTAGTAAATTATAAATTTAACTGAAGAAACCAGTGTAATGTTCAGAATTTTTATTGCACTCAAAATAATAAAAAAAAGTAATATTGATTGTTTCACAATTGTTATTTTACTATAAAAAAGTGGAGTAGTCTGGTTTTTATAGTTTTTCCCTTACTTTTGTACTTTTTAAAACACAGCAATAATTCAGTAGTTGTTGGGATCTGGCAGTCATCCAGTAAGTTAAGGTTTTCCAACCATTTTAGCCAATAGTGGTCAGTCCTATTGATATACTCATAATATTCAGTTCCTGCCATATATTTTCAATTCATGTGCAATCTTAAAGATGCTTAAGAAGCCTGTAGAATCCTGCCATTCTGCTCAAGACATCTCATTTTGGCCACTTGAATATGACTGGTCTGGGATTTCATTAAAGTGCAATTCTCAGACCCATAGAGAAGTATGAGAAGGGCCATCACCTCACCAGAACTTTAGGTATGTTTCTATACTAATTGATTTTGAAGTTCTCCTGACGGCCCCTCACATATGGTTACCTACTCCTGAACAGGACACCCTACAATAATTTTTGTCACGTGGGATCAGCTCTATGGAAAACTGTCTCTTTGGTCTTCAGTATAGTAATCCAATATTCTTTAAGATTTTATGCAATGAATGCACAGCCATCTGCAAGCCGCTTTCCAAGTTCATCAGGATAGCCTGGCATCAGCAAACATAATGTCAGCTGCAGAGTTACCAATAATAAAATGTTTCAGAGGTTTCATCTGCCAATTGTATATGGCATCGTACTCCACAACAGGCCTCCACTAGGAGTTGTGCTCACCCTTCTTGTCTCAATTGAGAATTTATTTTCCACATAGATGCTTTGTATGGCTCTAATGAAGGTGTTGCAGGATTCTTTCTGTGCCAATATTTTATACAGCCTGCCCCTGTTCACATTCTCAAATGCCTTTCCAAAGTTGATAAAAGCAACTGATATCCTCTGTGCTATTGTTAAGATACAATCTAAACATGATCTGTTCTTCCTGAAACCAAGTTGGGCCTCTGTTATTGGTCTCAGTTATTGCATTCAGTCATTTTTGCTAGGATAGATGTATACAATTTGTAAGACATGTTAAGCAGGCTGACCCCCCCCCCTATAATTATCAGTCATTATGATCTCATTTCTTGAATATGGGACTACCTTCACCATCCACCAATCTTTGGAAATATAACCAGTGGTCCAGCACAGATTGATGAAGTTCAATAAACAATCATGCAGCAGGCTGGAGCATACATTATAAGTTCAAAATTCAGCCTGTCAATGCCCATTTTCTATTTTCACAGCATTGTAGAGAAGCTAAAATTCAGACATTGCTATTGGATCCACACATTCATTGATGTCTACAAATTTTGTTTCTTCCAGTTGCTGTGGGTCTACAGCTGCTCATAACATGCAAGCCATTCCATCTCCCTTATATTACTGATCTTCAGTTTATCTCTTTCTGTTTGATTTAAATGCCATAATATTTTGTAAGGCTTGCCCTGCCTACCCCGCATATTATCATGCTCTATATCACTTACATATTTGTCCCAGTTATTTCATTTGATTTTCTGTACTTCTCTTTTGGCAGTGGCATAGCAGAGCTTATATTCAGACCACGTCTGATCAGTGTTTAAAGCTACATGTTATAAATATGCCTGTTTCTTAGCAGTTATTTATTTATTATTTGTGCAATAGTGTCATCCCATATATGTAGGCCTCAGTTTCCATATCTTTTATGTTTTGTTCCAAGTGCTTCTAATGCTATGTGGGATATGATAGCCCATTCTTAATGTTCATTATTACTGATGGGTGTTTTGTTGTGCAAACTGATTCAGCCAAGTCTGGTACACATTTCTTGGAGTTGATATACTTTAAAAGTTTGTGTGGGATACTGGTGCTCTGTGGGTTGCACCTTCCTCCACCTACCAGGAATCTGATATGATAAGATTATGGTCAGACTCAGTATCTCATCCTATAAAAACTGTTGTATCTTTCACTAAATTCCTTAGTTTTCCATTAACTAAAACATAATTATTGACTAAGATCCTATAGTGCACCAAGTATATTTATGCAGAACAGTGGCATACGCAGAATTTTGTTAAGGGGGGGGTCATTATTAAAATTGTTTACAATTGACATTATTGGTATTTTAAATTTTGTGTATTATTACTATTGAATGTTTTAGTGGATAGTTAGTGAGGATCGGTCAATAATACAACTTTTAGTAATTTTGCGTCGACGTTTCGACAATATTTATTGTCATCTTCAGGACCTGTGTATGAAATACAGTAGAAATATCAAACATAACGAAACAATTAAATATTTGGGTGAACGTGTTGGTGATGTGAGTGTGTGCGTGTGTATGTATGTATCATTTGTACACACACACGTGTGTACACACGCACACACTCACATCACCAACACGTTCACCCAAATATTTAATTGTTTCGTTATGTTTGATATTTCTACTGTATTTCATACACAGGTCCTGAAGATGACAATAAATATTGTCGAAACGTCGACGCAAAATTACTAAAAGTTGTATTATTGACCGATCCTCACTAACTATCCACTAAAACATTCACTGATTGACGGTCACTAAAAATTTAAGGATTATTACTATTATTATTATATCATGTTATGGTATATTTATTATACTATGTTCGAATAGAACATATTCATAAATACCCTAATAAAATCTTCAAAACGTATTTTTTTTTCACAGCCTTAGGCTACAATTTTTTTAACAAATTTTAACATCTGTTTCATTTTGTATAATAAAAATGCTTGTGCCAGTGCCACATGCCATTATTACACTTAGGCTACACAATAATTATATGTTTTAGTCAACTGTTATTTGTATACGATAGGTAAGACACTTTACATAACAGGAAAATCCATGGAAGCAATCAAATATATTGAAATAAATTTAATTAAACACAATATGTCAATATGGAACTCACCAAGGTTGAAGAGTGAAACTGACATGATGAATCCACATTCTATGAAGGAATTTGAATTTGAATAAAAAATTGACTGCAGTTGTCTCAAATGTTCAAATCAATATTCTACTGTAGTCTATTATTGTTTTGAAAAATCATTGTTTAAAACGAGTACCGGTAATTAAATTAATATATACAGTATATATAATGTACGTAGCCTACAGTATATAACGTCACTACACTTCGGAAATTTCAGCATTCACAGTACAATGTCAATGTCCAAACAACATTTTTTTTCCTTTCATTAGTTCATTTAACATATCTTCTGCAGTTGGAGTATAATTTCTATGTATGTTGAGGAGTGCTAATCCATTCAAATGTGTATTTCCAGTAGAATTACGAAAATATGTTTTTAGACGGCATAATGTTGAGAAACATCGTTCATTTGTACATGTGGACACTGGGAGCGCAGCTAGTATTTCTAGCAAAGTAAATATATTTGGCATTATGTTGGGATTGCACATAGTTAACCCATCTACGGCCATTTTTGGTTGGTCTCTCTTCTCAAGACGTGCAATTTTCCTGTACCATAATTTTAATTCATTATTCAGGTCTTCTAGGCAACCGCTTCTTATGTCACTGGCGTAGAACTCTGTGAGCGAAGTGAAAGCAGAAACTTGAGACGGCAGGGGCAGAAGGACTGGGTTCGTAGGTAAAAGGCACTGAAAGCCTTTCAATATTTCCTTGTGTTTCAAGAAACGCGAATCTAGTCGGGACATGAAGGTATCCAGAAATGGAATAAAAGTAGAGACACGAAAGTAACGTTCTGGCGTCACTGATGATAAGTCCAAGTTCACACGGTTTTTTTGTCACGCTGCCATGCGAGGGATTTGAATGGAGGACCCCAACCTATTCAAGACTCCAGAAGCACAAATGAAAATTTTAGAAAATTCTTCATTGACATTTTCGCGTATACATTTTCATTTCACTGTTAATATCTTCAGCAAAGTTTACTGCTTCCACGAGATCAATAGTTGAATTCTGCAGGAATTTACACAATGGGAGACTTAAAGAAAACAGTCTCTGAATACAAAACAGCAATATCGCAAATTGACAGTCAGTCAGAGCACATAAAAGTGAATTGGCTTGTGAGGACGAGTCTTTGTCTTTCCATTCTGATATGCTTTGAAGGGTTGCAATAATAGGGTCATACAATTCCACCACCGCGGCCATGGAGTTATACTTTTCCAACCAACGTGTTGCTCAAAGTTCAACAAGTTTTTCATGGCGTGAAGTTGTAGTTTCCATTTCACTTATTGCTGATTTTAAAACATGTTGACTTTTAGGTGTATTAAGAAATTCGTACAGACTCGATATTGTACCCATGCAGTTTCTAATGGCAGCTACTTCACAGGCACTGGATACAGCTAAGTTGAGGCTGTGTGCTGAGCAGTGGACATATAAAGCTGACGGAATTATTTCCTTTACATGTGCCTGGACTCTGTTTACTTTTCCTCACATGGACATAGCTCCGTCATACCCTTGACCACGAATCTTATTTATGTCTATATTTAATAAACACACCTTGTCCAATATCGCCGTTGCGATTCCTTTTCCGGTCACATCATATTATGGTACGAATTGTAGAAAGTTTTCCTTCACAGTGAAATTTTCTCTATCAACATGACGAACACACAGTGATAATTGTTCTAAGCCTGATATGTCTGACGTCTCATCGGTGAGAATAGAGAAGCAACTGGAGGCATTAAGTTCTTTCACGAGATTTCGAACAATCAGGTCGTTGCACACTTCAATTATTTCATTCTGTATTCTAGGACTGATGTACTGTGCATTTCCAACACTACACGTCAACATATTTTTTAATACAGAATCAGTCTTACTTTGAAAGCGAAGAAGTGCCCTGAAATTGCCATCATTTTCTTCTGGTTCTTGGTCAACCTCTATTCGTCCCGAATCCCTGTGGCCTCACAGTACGATATATTGTTTCCCGCAGAACAAAATACTTTCAATAATAGGAATAAGATTTGTCCTGTTCTCCAGTTTCTTTTGCATTGTTGCAGTATCTATTAGCACATCGATAGACTTTTTTTCCCACAAGTAATATCGGCCAAAGTACCGGCTACCTCCAAACTTTGTGATACAGACACTTCTCATGTTCTGAAAAATCACTCGACGGCATCCTTCCAGTTGTCAAATTTCACACTACAAAGTTGACCTAAGGGTTGCTTGCTAGATCCAACACCATCACTTGGAGCAAAAAGTGCACAAAATTTACAAAAACTCCCTTCTTTAAATTCGGAATATGCAAGCCACTTCCAGCGGTAAAGCCATTTAAACTGAAATCGCAAATTTCTCTTTCCTTTTGTTTGAAAAACAAACCCTGGATTTGGTTCCCAGACATTGTTCAAGACATCCAGTTTCTTTTCATTAGACAAGTCTTTTCCTATGTAAACTCCAATATCATAAGCGTGTGGTTCACTGGAACTTGAAGATGTTGATGCTTCTGGAATTAGAACAATACACTTACCACTTCTAAATGATTCAGCAGGCACGTCAACATTATTGTGAGTGATGTCGATGTACATTCAATATCAGCCGAGTTTTCACAGGGGGGGTGTGAAACTAGTTTCGGGAGGAGCGTTTGCGACAACATCGTCACACTGCGGCTGCGAAGAAACATTTGGCAATATGAAAATTTCACTAACCTCATGAGAATCACTACCGGTATGTGACTTTTTGCTAAAAAATTGTAAAATTGAGCTTTGCTGTCGCTTAGACATATCAAAGATCCCGGAACGATAATGTAAAGTTTCTATTTAAAAATATGAACTGCCAAATGCACAAAACGTTAAACGAACATTCCACAACAAAATCTGAACTCAGACTAACGGGTGAATACCGCTCGACAATGTACAATATTTCACATCTGCACTGCAGAACTGTCAAAACAATATGTTTCACAACAAGTAAGTTTATATGGTGTCAGCCTTATTTTATTACAAGGTCGGTATTATTATCATACCTTCTTAACAATCGGCACGGCTTTGATGCTCCGTTCTCTCTTTCAGTAGACGAGGAGGGGTATATGCTTTGACACTCACCGCGCCAGCGAGAGCACTGCCGCGTTCTCAGAATGCTGAATGACAGCTACTTGTGTCCACGTGGAGTGATGTACTGTACGTGCTGCAGCACCAAGCACAGGGATTATATTATTGAAGAAGGGGAGGGCGGACTGTACCGTATGTTGATAGATTTTGTTACTCTGACAGTGAGAAATTAGAAGAGAGAAAACGATTATGGATTTTTAAAAAGATACTCAAATATAAATATGTCAGTTTTTATTTTTATTTTATATAATATTTAAAAAAGTGGTTAAACGTTCAAGGGGGGGGGTTCAAACCTGGTAACCCCCCTTCCATACGCCTCTGATGCAGAAAATACATGTTGGTTATCCTAAAATTGTTGAATTAGGAAAATCAATGAGCCATCATCCACTCCAGCTTTTAAAAATAATATTTATCAATTTGATGTTATGTGACAATAAAGTTTTTTGTTCAAAATAGTGAGCAAGTTCTGCAGTCTAATTTATTATTGTTGACATGGTACAACAGTTAGTACTACTGGTACCTAGACACTGTACCATTTCGACAATAGTGAATTAGTGGTGTGGCAACAACTTGTACCTTTCTTTCCCTAACTCTAGCTGTTTCTTAGCAGTTTAACCATCTGCATATTTTAAATGTGTTTAGCAAACGTGTCATTTAATATATTTATTTTTTACAGCGCATGGTGGTCCCATGTGGAAATGGGGCCACCAGATGCCATATTGGGTGTAACTGAAGCCTATAAACGTGATACAAACCCAAAGAAAGTGAATCTTGGTGTTGGTGCATACCGTGATGATAATGGCAAACCATATGTTCTTACTAGTGTTTTAAAGGTATTTTCTTAACATAACTACGTATATTATAAAATTTAAGATGCCATTTTTATTTTGACGACATTGGTATATGTAACTTATAAAAAATACAGTGACCTGTACCAAATATAACCCAAGTCGTAGAAAAGAAAGATTCATAACTGATAAAGAGTATAAACATGTTGAGTGGTAAATGATCAGTACATTCTTTGGGGAAGAAATATTTTATTTAGATATTATCTGTTAAAATAGTGTGTGTGTGTGTGTGTGTGTGTGTGTGTGTGTGTGTGTGTGTGTGTGTGTGTGTGTGTGTGTGTGTGTGTGTGTGTGTGTGTGTGTTTATAAATAAATAACTAAATGATAATTTCTTGTAAACTGACCTTTGTATTGAAAATAGTGTAGAAAGTCAAGGGAACTGTAGTGTACAGTTGTTTTGTGTATATATTTCTTGATAAGAAAATAAACAATTACAAGTAGCAGTGCGGACAACAGATGTGTATTACAACATGGTGTTAAGAACAAGATAAATAATTCATACATAATAGGATATTTGCTTAAATATAGTCAAACAATATCCATAACTACTATAGATTTGTTAATACCTATTATTGCTATGTACTTTGAAAATAGTGCCACAGTAATAAAAGCATTAAGCTTAACTAGTTTATTAGTTCTCTTGTTCCTTTCAAATTAGCTGGATGTAAGACAGGTATACATCCAGTTGATACATTCAATTTAAATAGGGATTGAATAAAGTTCAAATGTAGTAAGCACTACTATACTACTGTACTAAGATGATGTTACCACCCCCAGTAAGATGATGTAATCATCACCAACTGCATTTAAAATGTAAATTATTTTCTGAAGAGCTCTAGTAAGTGTTTTCTGTCTTCACTTCAAAAAGATTACGAGATCTGGGTTAACAACTATGGTAGTGCTATCACAATCTTGTAGTCTCCTATGTTTATTCTTCCTTTTAATTTATATTGCTTTATGATTTTCAAAAGTTCATGTTGTTTCATTGAATCAACATATTCTTTATATTTTTCTCTGTATTTCTTTCTACCCTCTCCTTGACAATAATTTTCTCCTCATCTCTAGTACAATAGAGCATTGTCTAATATCAAAACTACCAAACATCTGAACTCACTGAAAAAGAAAAATTCGCAAACATGATGTAGGTAACAATAATTAACGAGCAAAACATATTAAACCTCTGTTACCATAATCAATTCAGTTTTCCATTAATTATATAATGTATTCTCAATTCATGTTGCCAAAAGTAAAACATTTATTGCTGTTTTTTTTTTTAAATTCATCAAAATTTCTTGAGCATATAGTCAGGAAATTATTGAACAGTTGATTTGTATATAATTGTAATATTAAAGGCTTTAAAGAATCATCATTGCCCAATTTTCATGTTGTCCAACAACAAAAGTGTCATCACCAAACCCCAGATTGTAAATGGTCAAAACGTTATGTAATTAAAATTTTAAATATGATAATAGTCATTATGATAATCAGTGTTATAATTAATCAGGATGATAATTGTTTGTATTTTTATAATTATTATTGTATTACTATAATAACTATTGTATTGTAATAACTATAATTATTATAATTATTTCTATAAACTATAAATTATGTTTTGTGTACATGACTAACTGAATTAAGTAACTGGAACATCAGTCAATAGCACATTTCAGTTTGTGTAAGTTGGTTATAATAATGTACCACTACCAATACCTGACAAATTTATTTCAGAAAAAACATATACATGAAAGTATTATTAATTAATAATAATATGTAAGACAAATGTAAGAAAGTCGTATTTTGCAAAAACTTTTCATAAACTGTATTTACTGTAATAATTGTACACCAAGAACTTGTAAATGACTAAATGCATGTGGTTTCAGGCTGAAGAGAATATAACTAAGAAAGGACTCGACAAAGAATATGCACCTATTTCTGGTAGTGCCGACTTTTGCAAATTGAGTGTTTCACTTGCACTTGGAGATGATAACCCTCATCTTAAGGAGGGACTTGTAAGTAATATATGGTTTTTAAAAACTGATTAACGTAACCATAACTGGTATCTATCAGTTAAAATTATAGTTTTGTTTGTGAATAAAGTTGTAAATGTAACTATATAAATAGGAATGTGGGAAAGGTATATATATTTTCAGAGTCAGTAATTATATTTGTTAATTGCTTACAGAATGCTACTGTTCAAGGAATATCAGGAACAGGGTCACTACGAATTGGTGGAGCATTTCTTAATAAGTTTTTTCCAGGTAATAAAGAATTATATTTACCTACACCATCATGGGGCAACCACACACCAATATTTCAACATTCTGGATTGAAAGTCAATAAGTACAGGTACTATGATCCTTCAACATGTGGGTATGACTTCAAAGGTGCCTGTGAGGATATTAATGTAAGTAATAGTAATCATTATAATTAATGAGCATACGTATTGTAATGTGACGGAATGAGAAAGGTCCAATAAGTAAGTAGGCCCAATATAAAACCACACTAAATGAGATAATTTACCTAACATTATCAGACAAACTAACAAAGTAAAAAAAACCTGAAGGAAACATAAAGAGGTACAATGTAATGTTTTATCATAATTAATGTGTTTTAGTTAATAAGAGAATGACTGTATGTAATGTTTAAGTGAAACCAGGACAATCAGTGTTGGAGTAGGAAAATAAGTGAGAAATGATAATTGTTAATCACACAGACAGGACTGTAAAGATTAATGGCCATTTTCGAGTGAACATAAATGTAAGCTCAACAAACAAAAAACAAATGTGTAAACGAACAAAATGATATATAAAATGTTTAGTTAGTAATAGTATTTATTACAAGTCATGTTTTAATGTTAGCAGAATAATTGTAAGTTTTAATATTAGTTGCTGATTTTCCCTATTTCTTTTAATCATTGATGTTTATTCAAGGGGAAAAACGCTACCAATTGTATTAATACAAATAATGTATTATAACTTCTTCATAGTAGTAAGAATTATGTGATATTAACTTGAAATAATATTGAATGACAAATCATAATGGACTGGACTGACAGAAAAATATTATTATATGTTAAACAGTTGTTGGAAAGTTAGTTTATTTGTTTAATGCTGATTGGAGTTTTAGCCATGAGGGCATAACATTAAGTTTATATGTTTGTTTCATGTTAATGTTTTTATATTATCAGAAGTAACTGAAAGAATCAGAATATAATGAAGAGTTTAATATCATGTAATAACATCTCATATAATAATTGTAATTAATCAGAAGGTTTTAAACCAACAGGCCAAATAACAATTGTAAAATGAAACATTGTGATAAAGAAATACCAAGACATAGGCCAATGTCAACATAAAAATTATTGTCAGAATAACTAGTGAACTATCACATCACTGTAAATTAGTAAGAAGTAGTAAAACTACTAAGACAGGCCTTATTTCTATAGTAGCAACAACATTTTAAATAGATTAATGAAGTAGTAATATGATTTTGAAATAACATAATGGTCTATAAAACATAATTTTGTAAAAATGTTAAAATATCTATTAGGACACTCACACAAGTCATGTGAGATATCAAAATGTTTGTCCTTTTACCAGGAAAATCACTATGCAAACTAAATTAAGTCTAGTTAAGTACAAAATAGGGAGTAATTTCAAGTATAAAATGTAAAACTATGTATTTTAAATAATCAGGGTCACATGACCTCTTAACCCAACAGTATTACCAATGGGAATTTTGGTCAAGCCAGTCGAAGGAAAAAGAAATTTTCTACATTCTGTTGTTAGACACGAAAGTATTCAGAACATCTCTGGGCAGCTGTAAGCCATAAGTGTAAGGAAGAATCAAATCCAAGTGGAAGAAAAGTAAAATTTTATAAAACATAGAATCAAAATAAGAAGGAAGAAATAATGAGAATATAAAATAATAAATAAAAGAAGAGCAAGTAATAAGCATATTTAAAAAAAAGAAGAATTATTTACAACCAAAATGAACTGGTGAGATAACCTATCCTATTATCACTTTTACAACTACGCGACACCAAGATTAACTCAAATAACACTTTTTTCAACAGAACACTAGTGAAAGAAAAAAAAAACTAATTTGAACACAGTGAACATTTTGTGTAATTTATTTAATTTATAAAAACTGGTTGTGAATACATTCCACAATAATTTTGTTTGACAACAAGCCACCATCTTGAAGGCGACTAATGCATTCTGGGAGAACCATGATGCCGTGCATTGGCAAATCAAACTGAACAATTATTTTGTTACAACTTATTAATATTAATTTTGTCCGTATTAGTAAATAAGGATTATATAATTGTAATGTACTGTACTTCTTGTGGACATTTTCGAACTTTTTAATAGCAGTCTAAAGAACCCAAAAGTTTAATATAATAACTAAAGGTAAGAAAGGAATCGAATTGAAAACCAGAGTCGATACGGGCAATTAACAACTTCGACCTTAGAGTCATTAAAACTGAATTCATGGAAATAAATGTTAATAATTATTTCCAATTAATGGTAAATGTGTTTTATTTATAGAGTAAAATATAGTTAAAGGGTTTTGTTCGATAAAAGAAGTGTGAATCATTTTCAGCGATTTAAACTTCATCACAAATAATAGTTTAAGAGGATAACGTCCAAATAGACAACTCGAGACTACAATCGAATGCAAACATCAACAAGCCTAGTTCCGCCATACAAACGATTTTTATAAATTTCTATTAAACCATTAAACCAATAATAATTATTTTCTTTCATAAATAATAATAAAGAAAGAGGAATTACGGCATATTATTCCATTATTACGACTACGGTTTGAAACGATATAATTTACTTCAATTTAACAAACTCTTATCTTACTTTAGGGTTACTTCTCCAGGGTCGTACAGACGAACACAGCTGCAGAAAGGATTATCTGGATTTGAGTTACGAAATAATTACGCTAACACAAAAATTTTCGGATTCTAACAAATTATCTTTCTTTTTTATTAAGCACTCATATCATTATCTTTACTTTATGCACTCATAATACAACAGGTTATTGTATTGTTTATGGCTCTACCTTTGCATGCTGTTACCAATAAATTACAAATAATTATCAATCAAAAACAAGTATACATAAAAAAAACTCTCCTTAACTATTTCTGAATTAACTATAATGACTTCTATTTAATGAACCAGTACTCCTTTTATATTTTTCCCCCCTTTCTTTATTTTATAAAAACCCCTTTCCCTTAGAGATCTCTTATTAATTAATCTTGTTTAACCCTTTATCTATGATGAATTATACTTCAGAAGATTTTACATGATTTTATAATGGAAAGTCAGTCGATACTTAATGAGGGGTGATCTCCGCTGTTGCACTATTGCTACGAATTCGCTCTTTTTGGTTGACAACACCGTAAATTTGTTTTTACTGTTTAATTGTGACACTGTTATTGAATGGTTAGGATCACATACTTCACTGTCTTTTTAACTCACTTGACAATATAATTTTTTCGTCGGCCGACGTAACTTTTGCTCAAGCACTTAGATAGTTAATTGGCTAGCCGCGCGGCCATGAGTTGCAGTAGAACTAACTCATTACTGCACTAAGTCAGTAATTCGGTTGCGGTGGATCAGGTCACGTGATCACCAATCCGCGCTCCCATTGGTGCTTTTAAAAGGCGCTATAATCTGGACAGCGAGTTTGGCAACATCTTACCACCTGGTGAAATCTATGACTTGGCGTCATTTGTTCCGTGATTCACTGCTGCCACAAAATGGTATGTCGTTACGCAATGTGTCTGGCCCGTCTGAGTCCAAAGACAAAACACAGGCGTATTGTTTTGTAATAACCCTGCATGTGGTTGATGAAATCGAGGTTCCAAAAAGATGAACGCTGGCTATGTAGGGATTACAGTCTTTAAAATATTACTTTGAACATACAATTCTGTACCGTTACAATACCCCCCCCCAATGAGAGGTTTTGTGCTGAAGCATAAAAACTCTCATTGCCTAAAACCTAAGAGGATCAGTAAAGATATGGCGCTGCAACCCCCCTTAAGTCCGTACTAAAATCAAGGGTACTTACCCCCCTAGTCTGGCGGCTGCGGCAGCACCCATCCGACCTTACTGGACTTCTCTGTTCGAGATCCCAACACCATAAAATCAGATAGGCGCCCGCCACAGTATCGCCTGACCCTGTAACATTCAATTAAAAGATTAACAAACGGCCTTCCATTACTCCATATCCCACACTGATTCGTTTCCTCTTAGCCGTACTGGTTCGTTATTGGCAAAGTATTGGTTCTTTTATATACAAAGTGCTGGTTATTCATTTAGTTTAGTTGCCCTACAATGGCAGTTGTTCTATATTCAGACACAATTACATAAACAGGATATGACATAATAAACATTCCAACTGGATATTACAATTTTTACCTTGAGTTATAAACAAAACATTACTATCTTATTCATTATAAGTCAAAAATAAATTACTCCGACCTTTTAGATAGTCCATCTGTTAAATTATTTAATTCAACTTTGATTGAATTCAATTTATCATCAACATTGTTTTCCACCAACTCTATAACTGGCCTTCATAAAATACAATGTCCACCTGGCCATATAGACGTATACTTGCAGCTAAATCATATGAATTCCCTACAAATTAAATAGTGTTCATAGTACACTAATTACCCCTCCAAAATAACACATGGATTATACAAAATAACAGTAAATCATAATAATCATAACTAAGAAATACAAGTTATATCCTCAAGAATGCCTTATCCTTAACTCCTATTTTTTTTTTTTTTTTTTTTGACAACCCCCCTTCTAATCTCTTAAGCCCTGATACCCGTTACATTTTACTCATTTTACTGTGTTCAGCACTAGGCTTCTTGACCGTCGCCGGCCTCATCCTAGCCATAAACCACATCTCCCTCGTGGCCTGTAACTTGGTCACCCCCATCCACACTCACTATTACCCCCCTGGACTGTAGCGCCCAGTTGCTTCCACAAGGACTGATGTGGAAGGGGTAGACATTTTTTTCTTTTATTCCACCCCCATCCTTGCTTCGGCGTTACAATAAAACTTCAGTAACATACTTACTAACAATGAGTGATACGCCCCTAATGGACTACCACCCCTATATGGGTGAAAATAACCCTGTTCCAAAAATTGGTAGATTCCCCCAAAAATAACCCCCCTACTAAATCTAACAAACCACCGGGTTAACAAAACAAAAACAAACCACAAGCCGGTTATAACAAGTAAAATTTATGATTTGTCACAATTAACTACTTTCACGGTCATGATCCGGTGAGGTCATGCCCGCACTTAGGTGGGGAATCTACAGTTAAACATAAAACATAGATTGACATTTATAAAGGTTTACATTAACAGTTGTATGCCCATCTTATTTTACAAACACTATCTTAGCCCAAACATTCTTGATTATTTTTACCCAAAAATTTCCTTCAGTTTTCATCAGTTTTTATTTAATTTATCATTACAGTTGAAATTCAAATCAAAATAAAGTTAAACGCATCACTAACATTCACATTATTAAGTTAAACCAAAGGCACCTCAAATTTAATTTAGTCTCTTCATATGTTCAAAACAATTTCAATTACGTTAATTACATTTTTCGGAATGATTATAGTTAGTTTAATTTTTATTCTCTCCTTAGTATTTCAACAAATTTTACAAGCATTACATCATTTGTTTTATATCTCTCCTTAAATTCCTCCATAATCACATTCTAAATACCATTTCTCTCTACTCATAACCTAACATAGCAGGTACCACAAAATAATAATTTAACCCTTAGGTTATATACCTTTTATTTTAGAATATTTTCACAAATTATTTTTTCTTTAATTACCCGTGAATAGGTTATATCTTATATGTACAGGATAATTGTCTATAGAGATGCGATTGAAAACAAACAGAACCCCTACATCAATGACTGTGAATAACTACCCTTCTGCAGCCCTCGAATCCTTATCTGCCCCCTTTTTCCAAAAATAAAACAAACCCCAACCACCAATCTACGACCCCATCTCCATAGGCCATTATCCAGTCAGACTATACGGAAATTTATTATTTCGATTTGTTACCTCAGCCACAAAACTTCTCGACGACCTACCTATTAAGGGGTGAGTTTACAATCTCCAAATAACACCAGTTTTTTAATTTGAGGATTACCTTAATGTATTATACTTTAAAATTAAGGCAATCAAAGGTCCGATAAGGTGTGCCAATTTATGTACCTATTTTTATGTTTTAGTACGGGGAGGGTTGGAAAGATCGGGAAAATGAAAAGGACAAGGATCATTGAAAGGTCAAGAGCTAGGACTAAAGGTAAGGACAAGGCTCCCTCCGAAAATAAGGATAAATGGAGAAAACCAAGGCTCGCGTGGGCAGGGGCGCGTCCCTGAAGTAGACGAACCCCACTGGGACTGTGGAGAACATCTACCTGCTACCAGTTACTGTTTTATATAAAATTCCTAGTTTTATAGTTATACAGTTTATATACAATTACAAGATTTATTTTATTTTAACCAATACTTTTTTAAATTGGTGGCGTTATGGGTACCCACTATTTCCCCTGTCATTTGATTTCGTAAAACGTAGGCGTTATCCATTTTAATTTCGACTACTTCATACGGTCCTTCATATAACAAAAAGAATTTCTTAATCTCTTTATCGTGTGCACTTGATAAATCATGTCTTCTCACTAATACCAACTGACCTACCTCATACTTAGTCCACTTACCTTTAGCATCATGAAGCCGTTTTCTTCTTTCTCCCTTAGTTAACAAGTTTTCATTGGCGAGTTTAAGTTTTACTTCCAGATCTCAGGTGTTGCTCTCCGGTGGAAAGTTGAACAGCTGTTCCAGAATCCTAGGTGGACGTGTTCCCTTGACTAACTCGTATGGTGTGAACCCAGTTGATTCATGGGTGGTACAATTTAACCATTCTTCAATTCTCCCCACATATGCTGGCCATTCACTGTGCTTAGCATGGCACTACGCCCGAAAAATTCTCCCTAATTCTCACATGACCCTTTCAGCCTGGTTCGACTGAGGATGGTATACCGCCGTGTGTTTAGGTATGATGCCTTCCCAACCCAAAGTTTGTCGCCATATTCCGCTAACAAATTGGGGTCCATGATCAGATAGTATTATTTTGGGTTTTCCGGTTTTAATCATATAATCCTTTGTTATTTTTTCACTTAATACTTTACTGGTTGCCCTTTTTACACTATATAACCTTACAAATTTCGTGAATATATCTAATACCACAAAAATGTACATTACGCCTCCCCTTCCCGTTGGTAGAGGGCCAAACAAATCTACCGCAACTAAATCAAAAGGCTTTTTGACTTTAATGCACCTCATTTCTCCCTCTAATCGATGATTAACTACTTTCGACTTCTGACATAAATCGCACCCCCGGAGTAAAGTTCTAACCCTCCGTTCCATATTTTTAAATAAACATGATTCTTTCAATACATCTACACATTTTTTAGCACCGAAATGCCCATACCGAAAATGACAGTCCCATATTATCTTATCTACCAACCCTTCCAGTATAACTAACCTCCACTCACGCTCTCCCCCCTCTACTTTCTTAAACAAACTCCCTTGATAGATCTGAAAATATCGGCTATACCCTGACTCATCTGAATCGGACTCTAAACTAGTTATTATTTTATTCAATTTAATATCTATCCTCTGCATGCTATTAATATCTTTCAATTCCTCCCCAAACAGTCTATCTTCCCTACTAAGTCTAAAGATTTCTATTTCTTTTAAGTCCCTCCCTGTTCTCGTTCCCTCTGTATCTACCCTGGATAAAGTGTCAGGTATCTTGTTTTCCACCCCTTTTATATACTCCCAAGTAAAATTATACTCTTGTAACGCTAGCACCCACCTGGTTATTCTGCTGTGTGTCAACTTACAGGTGTTTAAAAAAGATAATGCCTTGTGGTCAGTCCAGATGATAGTAGAATTTCCCAACAGATTGGTTCGGAATTTCTTCACAGCAAAAACAATGCTTAGTAATTCCTTCTCGGTTGTTGTGTAATTTCTTTCGGCAGCGAGCAAGGTCCGGCTGGCAAAAGCGATAGTGTGATGTTCCTTGTTGTCGTCCTCCTGGTACAACTCAGCACCTAAAGCGATATTACTGGCGTCCGTCTGTAAATAAAATGTGCATTCAAAGTTAGGGTGATTCATCATAATCATGTTCATAAAATGGTCCTTTATCTCGGTAAACGCATCTCGTTCTTTTTCCCCCCATTTCCACTGTTTATTCTTTTGTAACACTGCACTCAACTTTGAAGTTATATGGGCATAGTTTTTCTGGAATTTTCTATAAAAATTCTGGATTCTGGAAATTTTAAAATTGATTCTACCTTCTCTGGGTTAGCTTTTATCCCGTCTGGTGTAATTATGAAACCTAAAAAATGTATTTTTTTCTGTAAGAATTTAGATTTCTCCCAGTTGACAGTCAACCCCCCTTTATGCAATCTATCTAATACGTACTCTAAATGTTCCACATGTTCTGAAAATGTGCGTGAGGCTATCAGTATATCATCTACATAAATGGTTAAAAAATCTAAATTCTGTGGCTGTAAGATTTCATCTAAACATTTTATAAAGCTGGCCACACTGGTATTCAGTCCAAAAGGCAATCGTTTAAATTGGTAATTCTTTCCATTAAAATGGAATGCTGTGTATTTCCGGCTTTCACATGCTAACGGGACTTGCCAGTACCCCGCGGTTAAATCTAATGAGGTCATGTATTTAACTCCACTGAATTTTTGGAATATCTCGTCTATTGCTTCGGGCGATTCTCGATCCTGAATAATTATTTGATTAATCCTGCGGGCGTCTAAACATAATCTGACTCGACCATCTTTTTTAATAACTACTACTAACGGGTTGGAATACGGTGATACTGATCTCTCTATTATGTCCCCTTCTAACATTTTGTCTAATTCAACCTGAACCGCTCTTCTCTTTGAATATGGCACCGGATAGCTTCTTTGTACATAGGGTGCGTATTCCCTTACCTTTAATTCACATTCATAATTTCTTGCCCTCCCCGGTATGTCGGCAAACACTTCTCGAAAACACTCTATTACCCGCCACAACGCTTTACGTTGAGAACTCCCTACCTCACCCCCTCACTACAAAATTTCACCGCTCTATCCTCCCAAATTCGTTCATTTATATTACCCCCTATCTCTCTCCCTCTACATACACACACATTAACTTCCGTTTCTATTATACTAGCCCGATTTAGTATCATCTTAACTCCCGAAATTCTCACTTTGTCTACTACCCGCTCAAAACTAATCTGAACTGGTTCAGTTTCATTATTCAGTACTAACAACCGCTTCTGAAAATCAATTACCGCCTTATGCTTTATCAAAAAATCATTCCCCAAAATAACCTACAAATTTAACCCCCGTACTACTAGAAATGTATTATCGTACCCTACTCCATTAATTACCATATTCAAATGTACCTGTTTAGTTACACGTTTACTCCTAACCCCGGTAATACCTACAATAGTCACCCCCGCAACTGGCAAAGATCGGATATTTTTGTTTCTTGCAAACCCTCTAATATGTGTTCAGAAATAACAGAAATTTCACTGCCTGTATGTACTAAAGTTTTTATTTCCTTACCTTCAATTTGGATTCTTACCTCGGTCAATCCAGTCTCCAATCTTGCTGCCTCTATGTCATCCTCCTCCATCAGTTCCTTGGACAGGTTGGTTCGGATAACGTTACTTAGGTAGCCGTTGTTGTCTTGGGTCCCACACTCCTTTGTCGACAATGGTGGGGTCCCTTCACCCACTGTCCTTGCTTGTTTTCCATCTGAGTGGTTGCACGGCCTGGAGTATACCCACCACAGCCTCTATTAGCAATTCCACTACTTCCCGGTGCTCCTCGGTTGCTGTTCCCTCCTCTCTGTGGTTGATTGTTTTGGTTATGCTCAGTGTTGTTTCGTTGACAGGTCCTCTCTTTATGGCACCTATAACAGGTCGTTCTGCTGTCGTAGTTCTCACAATGGCACTCTACACACCTCCAAGCCTCCCTTTTATTATTATTATTTCCCCGTTCCCCTCTATAACGGGTTGCTGTCCCCCTGGGCTGATAATGTCTTTCGTTTATATATGGTGTGGGCGGATTCGGACGCCGACCCATCTCTCTTTCTCTAATGTTTTGGAAAATATCTAGTATCTGCTCGAGTTCATTTATATCTTCCACTTCCCGCGTCATTAAGTTGATCTGAATTTCTCTTGGCAAGTGTTTACTTATGTACCGTACAAATGATCGAGCGATAACGGGGGCTCTAAATATTTCACCTCATTATATGACCGCATTACGTACAGGGTCACATTATCCCCCTGGGCCCCAAAATTACCTTTTCCCATAATCTTACTACGTAACCCCTCTTGCTCCTCCTCCGACCAGTATTTGATTCGGAAGGCACTCTCAAAACTTGGATAATCTCCCCATTCTGCTTTATGTACTTCCGCCCACACCGCAGAACTCCCTTTGAAGCATTTCATTATTTTTAACAATTTAACCTCCCAATTACTATTGCAAAACTGATTATACTCTTTTACTCTGTTTAAAAATTGCATGGTGTGTACCCCCCTACTGTCACCATTGAACAATTCTAGCTCGACTTCACTACTTAGGTCACGGGTCATAATTACTCTTTCCGTAACATTATTTATTTTCTGGCAGATTGCCATATTCAATTCATCTTTTACGTTAATAATACTCTGTTCAATAGACTCGAACTTATTGTGATTTACACTCTCAATAACATTTACTGTTTCTTGGATTAATTGAATATCTGTTTTACAAATATTTTCTATCTCATCTCTAACATTTTTAACTACTGCTACTTGTGATTCTAATTCACTACTACAGTTATCTATGACGCGTATAGTGTTAGTTATGCACTGCATCTCACTCTCCATACCCTCGAATTTATTACCCGCTTTACTTACAGAACTTCTAATTTGTCATTTACTGTAATTATTTGTTGTCCAAATTCTTTTTGGTTAGATTCTAACATGTTTGTTTTACCATCTACCACACACACACACACACTCTTAACTCATCTGTTTTTCTTTTTGTTTCACTACGTATTTCGTTAAATGCTCATCAATACTACACAGTGAATTCTAATTCGTCAAGCTTTACGTTTATGCTATTCTCAAATTTCATATTCTGTTCTTTGTATTGTTCAAATTTAGCATCATTTGTGTAAAAGCGTTTATTTATGGCGTTAAAATTTACCTCTAACATTGCTTGTAATCTTTCAAACATTTTATAACTATCATCTTTTTTAGCCTGAACCGGCGTCGATTGACTCGCAACATCATTCAATATCACTGACTCAGTTAAGTTTATCTCGTTTACTACCGTTTCGGTTATTATCATATTTACTTGACTATCTGTACTTGTACTGGTCAAGTCAATGCTGTTGACTTTATCACTGTTACTCTCCATTTATTTTTTTTTTTATTGTTTACTTATACGCTTAAGCTTACTTGTATTTCTAACATTTTGTATATTTGTTTATATTGTATAAACTAACTACACAATCCCCCCACTCCCAAATAACCCGTTCTGCAGCTTACTTTGGTCTGGCTCATGTAATGAAAAATTACACTCGAGTCCCTGTTCGGGCGCCACTGAAACGATATAATTTACTTCAATTTAACAAACTCTTATCTTACCTTAGGGTTACTTCTCCAGGGTCGTACAGACGAACACAGCTGCAGAAAGGATTATCTGGATTTGAGTTACGATATAATTACACTAACACAAAAATTTTCGGATTCTAACAAATTATCTTTCTTTTTTATTAAGCACTCATATCATTTACTTTACTTTATGCACTCATAATACAACAGGTTATTGTATTGTTTATGGCTCTACTTTTGCTTGCTGTTACCAATAAATTACAAATAATTATCAATCAAAAACAAGTATACATAAAAAAAACTCTCCTTAACTATTTCTGAATTAACTATAATGACTTCTATTTAATGAACCAGTACTCCTTTTATATTTTCCCCTCTTTCTTTATTTTATAAAAACCCCTTTCCCTTAGAGATCTCTTATTAATTAATCTTGTTTAACCCTTTATCTGTGATGAATTATACTTCAAAAGATTTTACATGATTTTATAATGGAAAGTCAGTCAATACTTAACGAGGGGTGATCTCCGCTGTTGCACTATTGCTACGAATTCGCTCTTTTTGGTTGACACACCGTAAATTTGTTTTCACTGTTTAATTGTGACACTGTTATTGAGTGGTTAGGATCACATACTTCACTGTCTTTTTAACTCACTTGACAATATAATTTTTTCTTCGGCCGACGTAACTTTTGCTCGAGCACTTAGATGGTTAATTGGCTAGCCGCGTGGCTATGAGTTGCAGTAGAACTAACTCATTACTGCGCTAAGTCAGTAATTCGGTTGCGGTGGATCAGGTCACGTGATCACCAATCCGCGCTCCCATTGGTGCTTTTAAAAGGCGCTATAATCTGGACAGCGAGTTTGGCAACATCTTACCGCCTGGTGAAATCTATGACTTGGCGTCATTTGTTCCGTGATTCACTGCTGCCACAAAACGGTATGTCGTTACGCAATGTGTCTGGCCCGTCTGAGTCCAAAGACAAAACACAGGCGTATTGTTTTGTAATAACCCTGCATGTGGTTGATGAAATCGAGGTTCCAAAAAGGTGAACGCTGGCTACGTAGGGATTACAGTCTTTAAAATATTACTTTGAACATACAATTCTGTACCGTTACAGGTTTTATTAAAATCGTTGATCGACGTGAGGCCTAACACACTAACTCCTTAAGGTTATTAATTTACAATAAATAATTTAAATAAACCAAAATACAAACAAACGAATAATTAAACATTAGAGATTGACGCCAACACAGTGGAGGTGTTAAGGACTTTAACATAAAAACACCATATTAAGAAGATACAATGGCATCTTATTTAGAAACGCTACAGATTGGCACCCAATGCGGGGCATAAAAATATTTCAACTTAATTCAATTTCATAAACCCAAAGTTATACTTTATAAAAAATAACTATAGATAGAAAGAACGACGTTAATTTTCTAAATTGATGGAACAGTATGTAAACGTACATAAATGAGCATACATGTGTAATGTATGCATATATTTTTTAACAATGTAAATAACATGGTATATTTAATAGATGAAATATGTCATCAAGAATGTTATCAGTGAATCTGAAACGTGATACATAGAGAGAATCTTGATGTACAAACAGCTTAGGTGGGTATTTTGTATTGTATTTTATGTTTACAGAAAATTCCTGAGAAGTCTATAATTTTATTACATGCCTGTGCACACAATCCTACAGGTGTTGACCCCAAACCAGACCAGTGGAAAGAACTGTCAGCTATAATCAAGAAGAGACAACTTTTCCCATTCTTTGATATGGCATATCAAGGTTTTGCTTCAGGTAATTTAGTTTTAAATTTAAGGTAGTGTTTCTTGTTTAATTTTGTTTATGGTGGCAGCAGGTTATAATCATGAACAAACTTATTCTTCCTCATAGCCACAAGATCCACATAAAAGGGACCACAGTTTCAAGAACAATCATTCAGTTACTTAATCCCTCCACTCAACTGACAAACACCTTAGTGTACTACATACATTTGCAGTTGTGCCTTTGTTTATAGGGAGTTTTACATGCGCAAGTGTGCTGCACAGCAGACACATTTGAGCACAGGTTCGTTATAACTGTGACCCCTTATAGCTGCCCTGTTCATTTCTGTGGCTCCACTGCTGCTGCACATTTATTATGACACTAATTCTTGGTGGCATTCAGTGGTTGAGATAATACAAAATGCTGTATTTCAATTGAGCCTTATTCCTTCTTCTAATGTGCATGTCATCTTTTGTGCATAAAGCAGCTACAGTGCATTCTCATAGCACAAGATAGCCACATTAGTCTCTGTATCATAATGTAAGATATATGCTAAAGTAATGTTTGCTAAACCTCATACAACTCCATGGGTCATTTTCTGTATCCACATTCCATTATCACGTTTTGGTTTCTGATCTTCCTGTAGAATCTGTGAAGAAAATATGGCATGAGTCCAGAACTTGCTGCTACTTGTCATAAATGCCGTGTGCCATAAATTTTAAGTGTACATTGTAATTACTCTCCAAGTCATATGTATAAACATGGAGTGCTTTCCAGTCTTGTGACTTCATTTGAAGTCTGATGCACACCACTTCACACAATTGGTTGATGGTAGCGAAATGGTACACGTTGGATTTGATCGCAACAAAAGTGTCGGAATTGTGTTTTTAATTTAATAACCACAACTTTGTTGTGTAAAACTTTTATTGATGACGTCTCTCAAATGATTGATGTTTTTATTTATGACCTGATGTTGAAGATTTATGTTATAAATATTTCATTGCTAATGATTGTACATGAAGTCACAAGATGGAGAATAATCAGGGGATTGCTAGTATTAGTACAGTTGTAATTCGAAGTGCACCCTGTACCTGGCTGCTATTCTGTTCCTCACTTCATCATTCTCTTCAATGCCTTTCAGTGGCATTTGAAACAAGATGCTGAAATTTAGTAACTGCCTTGAAACATAAATCTCCAAATGCATACTGATATTGTCAGTTTTGTCTCACTTAACCAGAATTTTTGTCTTTTTTTCATTTACATGTAGTCTAACTTTGTATCTCTCCTTGTCTAGCCTTTGGAAAGCTTCTCAAATGCATCATAAAACCTACAAATAAGAGCAGCATTTCCTCTGCATAAGCAAATAATTATGTCATTTTGTTGAAAGACTTCACATTATCAGTTATATATACTAAAGTGTAATACAAACAAGAAGGGTTCAGCAGATCACCTTGTCACAGACCAACTCTAACATTGAATGAGTCAGAGGTAACACCACTAACCTTCACTGTATCCCCATGGATCTCAGCTCCAAGATTTCATGTTTCATAAGCATTATTAACACTTTCAACCCTGGCCATTTCAGCATAGGCATGTCCCAGAAGCCTGGCTGCTTTCCAGATTTTTCCCTTTTTTTTAATAGTAAGATTTGTTAAAAACAACCTAAATTACATGTCAAATTAGAAATTGGACCTTCTATTTTCATAAAATAATACACTATTTATTTCTTCTGTAGGTGAAATTAATTTTTAATATCTAGTTCTGAAGCATGTTTTTGAAAAATAAATAAAGTTTTACAAGGTATTTTCATACAATAAATGTTTTTTTATTTGTAACTACTGTACAAAAATTAATTTTCTTACAATATTGAGGCACAAAATATTGTAAAAAATCAGTTTATTTGCAATAATATGCTTCTGTATGGTACAAAATGAAACAGTCAGGGTAACACAGACCAACATTGCAAGTTTCTCATCAAAAAATCACGGAGCAAAAAATGACTTGTGCTGATATCTGTGTATTCAGTTGGCATCTACAAAGTCTAGTTTGCAAGCACAAACAACCGAAGCCCGTAAATGTTTCCTACAAATGCCATTAAATGTGTACAAAGTGACAAATGTAAAATTTATAGGCATCGGGTTTTTGAAAAAAATCATGTGCCCATAATTTTACGGGCATCGGGTCGAAAGTGTTAACTTAATGTAAAAACCCATCTGCCCATGATTTTTGATAAAAATTATTTTTAAATACTGTGTTATATTCAGCCTAAAATGGAACAGGAGTCCTAGACACTTTAGGTACTCTCTTATCTTGTCACAGATCCACCTCAGTAAGAATACGTTAGTCTGTAGTTAATTAATTCACAATCTCTGCAACAGTTCCCAAGTCTGCTTTTAACTTATGGGATTGGTCTGTTCACCATGATGGAGAATTTTCATTTTCTCTAGTTTACATATTGTAACAACTGAACTGGAGTTATTTTAAATAACTAAAACCTTTTATTTTGAAGCATAAAACAACATTAACTTTAAAGCAAATGCTACATAACAGCGCCAGTAGTTTAACAATATAGAGGATAAAAGTTACTACATTTAAAAAATGCAGATGTATATATAACGCGTGCGCGCTCGTGTGTGTGTGTGTGTGTGTGTGTGTGTGTGTGTGTGTGTGTGTGTGTGTGTGTGTGTGTGTGTGTGTGTGTGTGTGTGTGTGTTAACTACAGTGTTACATAATTGTCTTAAATGTAATTTGTAACCTATTGGATCAGTCAGATGATGGTGAGAACAGAATTTCAATTACTATAAAAATGTTACATTAATTTTTGTAATAAATTCATATAATACAAAATCTTTAACTTATGACTAAGATCTAGCTGTAATTTGACATTAAAGCAAAATCCATTTATATTATTATTAATAATAATTATTATCCACTAATTAATTATTCTTTAGAATCAGCATAGTATATTTTTGTTTTCACACCTTTATGCAGCAAAGATGTATTTACTCACTTATTGTAAGTTAAAGGCATTTTAATGAATAACCTGTGACTTCATGTTTTTTCAGACTTTTGCTTATAAGAAATAAAATGCTAATTTTTTTGCACACTTTTTATGTATCACTGTTACAAAAATTTTTTAATGATCAGTTGAAATTTTTATGTACACAAATATTGTATTTTGTTATAAATTCAATTCATTAAACAAACAATTAACTACTTAATTAATTGCAATACAAGTGATTTTTTTAATTACATAATTAACTATATTTATTTTTAACTACATACAACTACTGTTGCCTTGCTTGTTCACTAAAGGTATTGAAGTTTTATATAGGTCATACAAATAAACATTATTTCTGTTTTTCCATGAATCAGAGGCATACCTTTTATAATAATTGTAATCCACTGTTTGTTCTAGGTGATGTTGCAAAGGATGCTTTTGCAGTAAGATTGTTCCTTAAAGAAGGCCACCAAGTAGCACTTGCTCAGTCCTTTGCCAAAAATATGGGACTGTATGGTATGTTCAGGAGAGAAATATTAGGCTATATTAAATATTTTTTAATTTAAATTTAAATATATACTTTGGACATTGTCATTTTAGAAGTTTTTTAATGTTCTGTTATCATTCTGATCTGTTTGCAATTGTATATAATATGTATTAAGACAGTCAGTTACCTATTGTATGTTTCTGTGTTTTGTGTAAGGCTCAATGATGATTCAGTTATACAGTGTCATAATAGATATAATTGTTATCTTGTATCATTCAGGTGAACGTGCTGGTGCATTTTCCTTGATAACAAGCAGTAAAGATGAAGCGGCCAGGACACTTTCACAAATAAAAATCCTTATTCGCCCGATGTATTCAAATCCTCCAATTCATGGAGCCCGCATTGTATCAGAAATTCTTGGAGACTCAGCTCTTAAAGCAGAATGGTTTGTATATTTGACAGTCAAAAGTGCTTAAATTTTCTTGTTTATCGGTGCACTGTAAAAATAGTACAAAAGCATTTGAAACTTTTATGTTTGTAACATGAGAGAGATAAATACACACTATGTATTCTTAAAAGTGTGTTTTGGAAAATTGGCTTTGTGTGAGACATATTTCAAAAGTATAAGTATAAGTATAAGAAAAACTATTACTTGCTTAGTATTTGTATATATTGTAACAATCAATTTACTAATCGTGTTATTTATGCCACACTTTTGTACGTCATTTGTAACAATAAATTACTAATCGTGTTATTTATTCCACACGTTTGTACGTCATTTGTAATGTCTCCTTTGGAATTATGTCTATCTGTTATGGTGTTTGTATTTTGTGTGTGTAATCCTTTAGTAATGAAAAATAAACCACGGTATCCTTTGTTGTTTATTACATCTCCTTACAGGTATTACAATTCAGTTGTTTGCGATAGAGTGAGAGAGAGAGAGAGAGCGAGAGAGTTCCCCTCTTTGAGTACAATTTGATCTTTTGATTTTTACGCGTGTTGCATCAGCTGTTTTCAACTTGATAACCAGTTACAGGTTATCCATCGTACTTCATAGGCTATGATGTCTGAGCTAACTTTCTTACTCTTCTCTGCTATTCACCTGTTTCCTGTAACAAATCTGCTATCTACAAGAAATAATACAAAGTCAATTCCCTAAAAGAAAGGTATTTATTGACTGAATTTGGTTTATTTTCTGGAAATTATTACCTCCAGTTCATCGGTTTACAAAATCAATTATTTTCGAAATCACAACAGTTTTCGATATAAGTTTTTTTATATAACACAACAGATATATTCAATTACAGCTATTAGTAAAATTAATAAATTATGTATCTCAGGGTTATTTGGGGATTCTTTGAGCTATAAGAAAGTCAGAAATGCTTAGTTAACAGTATCATACTTTACAATAATTAATATTTTTTCTTAAAGGCTGATTCAATAAGTTCGTTTTTTAAACGCCAGAGCCGCAGACTACGTATTTGTATAGAAGGAAAGATAAACAAGATGGCTTCTGTGGATTTCTAACGAAACCACGTGTTGATTGTTTTTTGGTTAAATAAAGAAAGTTTTAAATGTTCACACTAAGTTTTCTTATAAATTGAATGATGTTGTACTGTTTCTAGTGTTCATTACTTGTTGGAGATGTGTAATTTTTTAGTTTATTAAGGTAGGCGTTCTCACCAACGTAGTGGCAGTTCAAATTTTTTTTTCAAGCAATCTGATGGTTGGATTGTTTTTCAATGTTCTTCGATATTCTTGCATCAATTATTGTGGTTCAATGGATGTCTCAGACATAGTTGTTTGTGCTGAACCGTTTGATTAATTTGGAATAGTGTTTTGTTCGAATTGTAGTTATTAATTTTTTTAAATTTGCTGGACATTATTTTTGGTCATCTACACTCTTGAAATCCAATTTAACAATTACCCATCTTGTTAATTCGGTTACTCTTAGTAACCAAGTCATTGATGAGTTTTTATTGGCTAACCTAGGTACAGTTTTAGTAAATAGGCTAGATTTAATATATTATTAGTTCTTCCCTTTTTTACGAAAAATACTCCTTTATAATGTTTAACTATAATTACATTTAATTTATACAATGTCTTTCTTCATATGATTACATAAACTTATATACTTGTATTTTATAATTTAGTGGTTTTTTAACTTAGTTTATTTCTGACTTTTACTTCTGAAAATGTATTACTGCACTAGGTACTATTTTATTTTCCACCATCTCTTTACTTTATTCTAATTAGAAATTATTAATTTCTTATATAACCCTGGATCCTTCAAACCTAAACAAAATAATCTTTTACTTACATTGATATTGCCTTTGTGGCCTAACAAAACAAAACTATAACAACTTATTACTAAACTTATAGTTTATTACTATAGTCCTGTATCTTCACTATTTGTGATTGGTGCCTTTTTTAGTTTAAATTTTACATATATCATACTATGTTGCACTTTGTACACACTGCACTTCTATGGTAACACTTAGTACACTGTTTTTTAATTGCTATAGATGTGTTATGTTTGTTGTAAAGATTGTACAAATGTTTCATAGTATGATATTTAATCATTCATTTCTGACTTTTGGAATGGGGTAACTACTGACTTTTTTATTATTATTATTTTACAAATAATAATAATATGTATTCCTTTATTTTTATCAGTATTAAGCACCGATTATGTAATGTTACATAAAGCTCCTCCACTAGAACATATTTATTTTTATTTCAGTATTAAAATCAATTGTTTGATTCCTAATCATTCACCTTATTTTATCATTCTTCATAATATAGTTTCATCTCTGTTTGATTATATACACCTTTTATTTTGTTATTTGTAATAGACTTGATTTCATAGGTATTGTTACCCTTTACCTGGGTTATTAGGTATGGCCCAGTATAAAGTAAGAGTAATTTCCTTGCTATACCCTCTATAGAACTAGGTAGTTGTCTATTTTTAATTAGTACTTTATCCCCTACTTTATACTGGATAATTCTTTTCTTCTTTCCTGTTTCTTTTTTATACAAAAGTTCAGCCTTATGAAGCAGCCTATTATGCATTTCAATTTTATTATACTCAACTCTCTCTCTCCTGGAGGAAAATCAACTAATGGTATTATTTCTCGTGGTGGTGGTTTTTCGAACATCACTTGATGAGGACTGGTCCCAATAGTCAATAAAAACTTGTTCTAACGCTCTCATATTTCTATCTACTTCTATACCTGTCCTTGCTCAATTGAGCGTCTGTCTGCTATATTCCTTCTATTTTCTTCCTTCATAATTCTGGAATCTTATATAATATCTTCTTAGCTGGTGTGTTATCCCTTAAATATTTAATTTCCCTAACATTTTTCCCTATCCTGTGCGGTGGTTCAGTTCGGGTGGCCATTTTTGGGTCCATTACTCCGCTGTCCATGCTTACACCTTCTGAGTACAGAGGAACGTATCGTCTGCTCAGGAAAATGATTGCTGGAACATTTCTACAGACAATTCATTATATATAAAAAAAACTTACAAGTAGTCGATTGGCGACTGATAAAAAACACTCTTGGGATTATTCACGCTGTTGCTGTTTACCTTTGATTATATATTTCTTTTTTCTTCTTGATTCCTTCTTATTTTCTGTAGCTGTTTTTAGATAACGTTGTTGACAGGCATTATTTGTAAATCCTTTTGACTTTCCTTCTTGTGACAGATGTTCTTCGTATCATTTCTTCCTTTATCATTTTCAACTCCAAGAAATTCTAAATTGTAGCTGTATTAATTATTATCATTCTTTAGTTTCATTCTAATTATAGTCATTAAATTATTCATTGTCTTCTTATTTTACAGTATTGTCTTAGCACATCACCATTAATTGTTTTTTTTTCTTCTCGTTGTTCCCATTAAAATATTATTTTTTCTATTATTCCATTCTAAATCATGTTATTTATAAATAAATTATGTAAGCTGCTCTTACGGTCTTTTTGAATTTTGTTGATACCTTGCATTATATTATTTGATTATATCCTCCTGATACTCTACTTTCCTTACAATTTTAGTTAGTTGTTTTAGCACGTTTTCTACTCTCTTAATTGTCTTAACTCCTATTATTTCTACATATCTTATGTAAGTAGTTCTTACATTCCCTTGGCATTTTGTCATTTATCTTAAATCATATCGTTTCTAAATATATTAGGTAAGTTGTCCTTACATTCGTTTGGAATTTTGTTGATTTATTTTTTACTTCAAAATTAATTCCTGTAAATTATTGATATAAGTTGATCTTATTTTGTTTTAGAATTTAGTATATTATCATTTTTCTTTCTTCATTTGATTTGCCTTTGTCTTTATCCAACATTTCCGTCCCTTTTTCCTCGCTGTGTGTGTATTCAGTTTATCCATGGTCCAGCACTTCATTGACCCTTGATGTTCGGATTACTACAGTGTCCATAATGATTTCGGTTCTTGAGATACTGCTCAGTACCTTGTACTGCAAGATTTCCGTTATAATATTTAAATGGTATTGAAGCTTAGATCTATCACTTTATCATTTTGTTTATTGCACCGATGTTTCAATGACCTCTCAATTATCAATGACATCACTGATCTGGTATTATTCATTTCATGTTCTGTTATATTTAATTAAATATTAATTTGGTTAAGTTTTTTCTATAATTTTTTAACTCTGCTCTTTCTCTGTAATTAACAATTGTGAAATTAAATACATTAATTAAACCACTCCTAATCATATCTAATTCTTACTGTGTATTTCTGAGTTTCTATTCTCCTTTCTTTCGTTTTCTTAATTATTTGTTTCTTTACTCCCTTAATGTTAATTTTTATGTACATCATCTTTTCTTTGTCTCTGTTACTTTTATTCTCAGATAGCGATGTATTTTGGTCTTCTTTAATACCTTCGGAAGTGCTGTCTAGTGTTTCAATTCCAATTCTTGAAACCACTGTCCATTGTTTCCTCTAACTTTCTGAAACTTTCATCCATTTGTTTCATTAATGTTTCATGGTGTCTCTTGTTATCTTCTCTCATTTTGTTATTCCCTTCCTTAATGCTATCAAGTTTCTCCATCATTAGCCTCATCATTTCTTGCCAATTTGGTTCCACTCTGGCTTCCGCTTTGTCGTCCGCATGTCGCTCCTCTTCTGTGTCCATAAGTACTTCTATTTCTTGTTCCTGTCCACCTTCTTCCTTCTCCGTGTCTTCTTTTTGTGTGGGTTCTGGCATTTTCTTCTGTTGCTTCACTTTGACTATTTCTTCTTCTATTTGCATATTTGATTGTTCCAAGTTTTTATTATTTGGTATTCTTTTGAATTCTTCTATTAACAACCTATTATGTTCCTTCCTCCAATTACAAATATCTTCTCTGGATAGTTCAAACATAACCCTTATCCATTCCTTTAATTCTGCATTTTCCGTTTGTACCGGTTTCTCTGGTTGTCTTATTAATTGTCTCATTTGTTCATACTCCTCCTGTGTATATTCCTCTGTCACATGTGTGTATATTCCCGTTCTTTCGTTTTTCTTCTGAGTTCAATTATCATACCATCTATCCCAACCTTCTTCAGTCATTCCTTCCACATTTTTACCATTATTTTCGTGGGTTTTCCCGATGGTCTCTTCTTTATCGCACCTTGTGTCCAGCTCCCACATTTCGTCATAAATATCTCTTAACGTCATTTTGTCGTTTGGTGTTCCCGCTACATTCGCACGACTCATCTGTGCTCGTTCGTGATCAGTGGTATTTTCATTAATATAATCCATATCCTTGCTGAATTTTTTAAATAACACTGTCATCCATTCCGCGTAACTTAATCGTCTCTCTTGTTCAGGCATTTTCGTTTCCTGTTGTAGCATAGCTCTTTGTTGCATTTCTGTACTTCTTACTGTTGCCGACAAAAATTAGGTTTTTCATTATTAATTACTTGTGTATATTTCGAAATTCTTTCCTAATTCAAGCCCTCTAAGTTGAGCGCCATTTGTAACATTGACTTATAATTCCGTCTTTTTAGCCTTACGTTGTTAGCGTCATTTGTAACAATCAATTTACTAATCGTTTTATTTATGCCACACGTTTGTACGTCATTTGTAACAATAAATTACTCAATCTATTCATGTTTTATGTACCGAGTCACTTTATGGTTAATATAATTAAATTACCTTATTCGGTCCACCTTAGTGACACTAGCTGCTGTCGTTTAATGACGCGTTTCGGGATAAAATCCCATCTTCAGATACACATAATCAAAACATAAATGTATACCACAATTTGTGGTTTGTCATAATTTAAAATATTTAAAATCTTTTAAATAAAATATATATAAATAAAAACGTAACAACTGAATCGCTCGGAGCGCTCGCATGCATGCACGCTGTACTACGACTTCCTCACGACTGGCTATACTTATCATTCAACCGTATAGCAGTGTCAAACAGGTTATTAGAACCGAAGTTCATTTGATCATTTAATATGTTATTTTTGGTCATTGCGTTTTTTGTAGCTTTGTATATTTCGAACTCCTCTAGACTATCCATTAATTTACCCTTCTTGCAAGTATGCAATGCCACGAAATTGTTTTCGAAACTCGTATAACTATGATCTTTTTCTATTAAATGTTGTGCAAAACTGGAATTATTATTATTTGTTTTTGGAATGTGCTCTAAAAATCTTGTATAAAAATCTCTGCCGGATTGGCCGATGTAGAATGCTGCACAATTATCGCATTTAATTTTATAGACTCCTGATTTATTTTTTAAAGGAATATTTATTTTAGTTTTGAAAAAGTTTTTTAAATTATTACAGGTTTTGAATGAAATAGTATATCCTTTACTTTTAAAAACAGATTTTAAAATATTTGGCAACAAGCCAGTATAATTAGCTGAAATGAATTTTTTATTATGTTGGTTAATAATATTGGTATTTTTATTTTCTAAACGTTTTTTATGTTTCATTATCATTCTATCAACTATTACTGGCCTGTAACCATTATTTAGAGCTATTTGTTTTATAATATTTACTTCTTGATCATAGTCTTCGTTATTAAGGGGAACACAAAGTAACTGTCAATAAAGCTGTTAAATGCAGCCATTTTTTGGGCTGGAGGATGAAATGACTTAGCATGTATGCCAACCGTATCTGTGCATGTGTGCTTTCTGTATATTTTGTATGTCAGTTCATTACCGTTATTTGTTATGGTTAGATCCAGGAAATTAATATTTTTGTTATTTTCAATTTCCATAGTGAATTTTATTGTCTTATGTATTTTATTTAAATAGTTATTAAATGACTCGAGCTGTCTATTGTTACCATTGAAAATAACAAAGGTGTCATCCACATATCTTGAATAATATACTATTTTTTTGTCAAAATAATTGTTTTTTAAAATTTTAGTATTTTCTAAATGATTCAAATAAATATCAGCGAGGATACCTGAGAGTGGAGAACCCATTGCTAGGCCCTCATTTTGTTTGTAGTATGAACCATCAAACGAAAAATAGTTTTGATTAAGTACTATTTCTAATAGTAACATTAGCTGATTAATTTTTCTTATTTCTAAGGTATTATTATTTATTAAATTTTGTTTGAGTAATTTTAAAGTTTCATTAATTGGGACATTGGTATACAGATCCACTATGTCAAAGGACACTAGCTTGTAACTAGGCTTAATATTAATATGACGTAATTTTTCAATAAAATCTTTATAACCTTTTATACTCTGGTTATTATCTAAGCTTATATGTTGTTTGATTATTTTTACCAAGGTTTTTGCTACTTTATAGCTTGGAGCGGTTGTATAATTTACTAAAGGTCTAATTGGTGTGTCTTTTTTGTGTACTTTGGGTAGACCTTTTAAGCATGGTGCACTAGCTTTTATTGGTTTCAGTGAGTAGCATATATGTTTCTCAAATAGATCTGTACATTTATTTATTGTTTTATTCAAATCTAATGTGTATTTTTTGGTGGGATCATTATATAACTTTGTTATGTTGTTATTATTAATGAATTTGTATACCTTTTGTTTATATTCGTCTAAGTCTAACAATGCTATAGTATTGCCTTTATCAACCTTCGTTAAGTAAATGTTATTTTGTAAGAGTTTTTTATTTAGCTGTATAGCTGTTAGTTGTTCATGTTTTGTTTTTGTATAATTTAATTTCTTTTGTTTATGATAATTATTATTAATTGCTTTATTGAATCTCTTATTTATTAATATTCGTAGTTCATTTCGTTCATTTAAGTCTGGAACACACTTAATTACAGATTCGGCTTCAACTGTTTCTTTAATTATGTTATTTTTATTTTTAAGATTCGGTGGAAAATTGTAATTCAGTCCCTTATTGATAAGATTTTCCTCTGTGTTCGTGAGAACCATGTTAGTCATGTTTATCAGTCTAGGGTAGAAAGCATGTTTTTCATTATTGAATTTATCATTGTTTTGATTGCTTATCAAACGGCCAATTTTATTAGTTTGTTTATTCTTCTGGAATCTAATCTTATTCTTAACGTATTGATTAATATGTTGTATGATTGTATCGCATAGAGCAGGGTGAACATTATTATATAGTTCTAAATGTGTTTTATATACAGCTGAGTTTAATGAGATTTTCTTCCTATATAAGAATTTAATTTCTTCTTTTATCCTGTATTTACTTGCAAATTGCTCAGTTTTTCTGGCCATTCTAGAGGTTTCGTTAATTTTGATTTTAGCGTAATTTGGGATAAGATTTTTATATAGACAAATTTTATTAAATTTAATATTTAAATTAGTTTTAAATAGTTTTAGTTTTTGATTTTGAAGTGTATACGCAATTTTTACCTGGTAAGGTTCCAATTTCAATCTATTCATGTTTTACGTACTGAGTCACTTCATGGTTAATATAATTAAATTACCTTATTCGGTCCACCTTAGTGACACTAGCTGCTGTCGTTTAATGACGCGTTTCGGGATAAAATCCCATCTTCAGATACACAATAATCAAAACATAAATGTATACCACAATTTGTGGTTTGTCATAATTTAAAATATTTAAAATCTTTTAAATAAAATATATATAAATAAAAACGTAACAACTGAATCGCTCGGAGCGCTCGCATGCATGCACGCTGTACTACGACTTCCTCACGACTGGCTATACTTATCATTCAACCGTATAGCAGTGTCAAACAGGTTATTAGAACCGAAGTTCATTTGATCATTTAATATGTTATTTTTGGTCATTGCGTTTTTTGTAGCTTTGTATATTTCGAACTCCTCTAGACTATCCATTAATTTACCCTTCTTGCAAGTATGCAACGCCACGAAATTGTTTTCGAAACTAGTATAACTATGATCTTTTTCTATTGTGCAAAACTGGAATTATTATTATTTGTTTTTGGAATGTGCTCTAAAAATCTTGTATAAAAATCTCTGCCGGATTGGCCGATGTAGAATGCTGCACAATTATCGCATTTAATTTTATAGACTCCTGATTTATTTTTTAAAGGAATATTTATTTTAGTTTTGAAAAAATTTTTTAAATTATTACAGGTTTTGAATGAAATAGTATATCCTGTGATGGTACAATCATGGTACATTTTATAATTACCTAAAATATGGTAACGAGATCATAAATATTGTATTTTCCTATTTTTTGACATACCCAACCCAACCTAAAACACCCGATATCGAATTTACAGTGAGTGGACTATATTACAATATTTGTTAGGATTTGAGCAAATTCGTAACAGAATCTGGAAAACATCACAAAAACAGTGTGCAGTTTGCGATAAGCAGAGCCAAGCCTTCGTTACGTCAGAGGCTGAGAATGTGTTGACAACTACAAATTCACGCTGTCAACAAATTAAACAAAAGGACTGTGACGTCAGTACGCCCCACTTCCGCAGATTTCAACCAGGAATTGCCGTCATTCTGTTGCAACAACTAAGCAGCGCCGGCCGGCTGCCCATTCACTTACGAGTGAATTTTAACTTTTTAGACCACTGTAGGTGGTTAATAAACAGTATATAATACCTATATTGTAAGATGAAATGTGCCGAATCGTAAAATACACCGATTGTGCCGATGTCGGTACGGTTCCAACAGTGTGAGGAGGTCAACACGGAAATGGGTGAGAACGTTCCTTTTACATCTTCAATCCTTTGATTAATTCCCAATACCAAATTATGAATCAATGTAAAATCATTTTAAATTCAATACTAAAAAATCATTTAAATTTTTCAATATATAAAGGGAGCTCCACTATGTATAAAAGTTGTACCATGAGTATGTAAGCGTGAGTATTTGAGTGTGTGGGTTAAAAAATATTAAGTGTTGGGTTGTGCTGAAATTTCAATAATTTACGTTTAAATAATTATAACATATATTATAATGCAGCGTATATCTTTTGTGTAGAGTAATATCATGGGGACAACGCCCATGGCGCAATATATATATATATATCCATGTAACATTTATCATGTTTAATGTTAATAAATACTTTTTATATGTTATTTGAAGTTTCGTTATTTCAGGTAATAGGTTTCACTGAACTGGTACGTGTTAACCGAATTCTGGCCCTAATAGTAAATGTCGATCATACACAGTACAGTACAGACACTTGCACAACATGGCACCCTAGATTGTTGTACAGACAAAATACATTGTACATTGTAATCAAACAATATAAATTAATATAAGAGATTACATTTGCGCCCGAATTGCAGGGACTAATAGATTACATTGGCGCCCGTGTTAACAGGAACTCGATATAAGACTTAATTTTATATGGAGTAATACCTACCAGGAAAGTGGAACGGTTACCTGAAGTAATTGCGTAAGTACATGCACACGTGCGTAGAATAGGGTTAAGTTCCTAGGTTATAAATATACATGTTTTAGCAAGATAAAATAACAAAGATGAATACCAATGACAATATAACTATAGAAATCAGTGCTACTGATATAAATTTAACCAGTGAAATGGAGGTTCAAATAAATCCCATTAGTCAGAATGACGAGGTAAATACGCCTGTATCTACCGAAATAACGCAAACTGACACATCCATTTCAACTAATTTAGACAGTAAATCAGATGAAAGTAACGCAATGATACAATTGTTATTAAAACTAGATAAAAAACTAGACGAACAGAAAATTGATTTTGAAATTAATTTCAATGAATTGAAAAATGAAATAGAATTAGGTCATAACAAACTTATTAAGAAATGTGACCAGCTTATTACAAAGCTAGATAATTTAAATGTGGTAGAAAATCAAGTAGAAACTCAGAAAGTCAATAGTGGTACCCAGCAAAATGCTGTATGTTTAAATATAACCCTATTTAAAAATAATAATTCTAATAATGAATGTAGTATAGATAATCCAAATAATACAAGTAGTAAGATTGTGGGGTTAGAAGAGGATAAACCTGATAATGAAAGTATAATGAATGATAATGAAATATTTGAAGTTATGAAGTCAGAAAGAAAGTTGAGAGAAAGTATTTTAGTACAAGGAATGCAGGGGGTAGAATTTTCTTTTAATGTTGTATTAGGGGGTGAAGACAAGTCTTCATGTTATTGTTATAAGGATAAGAATGCCTTTAATGTATATTTGATAGACGATAGTTCTACAAATAAAGTTTCTTTATGTTTTTGTGTACCTAAGAAGAGGTGCAACAATTTTATGATAGGGACCCCTGCATATTTGGAGAGAGAAAGTGTATTTTGGTGTTATGGAGAGAAATGTATTAAGAGAGAAAGTATAGAGAGATATTGTGAGAGTAAAAGAGTAATAGAAGTATTTAAAGTAAACAGAAATTACAGACAACTGTTAGAAAGGTTAGGGTTAGATGTGGTATATGAAAATGATGAATACTTACCTGATAATAACAATAAATTGGAAATAATAAGAAATGAGAATAAAGACATTAGGTACTTACCTGTGGTGGAATATTATGGGGATAATTATAGTATAAACCGATTAATGACATATGATACTAAGACAAACGGAACCCTACTTGATCGTGACTGGAAATATTTGTTTAATAACCATTTCTTAAAGGAGTACGAATATAATGTCTCTAGTAATAAAATCTATTTATTAAATAAGAATTTATATAGACCTAAGATTCGTTTGTTGTTTAATGATGGTGGATAGACTGTTGTATTGTGAAATGAACATTAAATAATAATATGAAAAGTGGTATTGAATTGGACTGCTATGGACTGATTTCGATTAATGACACAATAATGAAGTTGGAGTGTATATTTTTCATTGTATTCACTGTATTTATATATCCATATATTTTTGATATGTATTATGTATTACAGGTATATTTACACCAATATGTATTATTATATATTTTACATATATGACATGTTTAATAATAATAATTTTAAATTTTAATTGGTATTGAAAGTAATTCCTAATAAATGTTTAAATAAGAATATATATTTGAAAAGTGAGAGGTATTGTTATAAGTAGGTAGGAGAGGAATTTTATAAGAGAATTGTCAATGATTATAGTAAGTGTTTAAACAGGAATAGAGCCTGGGTATAGATAAAATGCAGGTGAGTAATGCAATTAATGTAAAGGGAGTTAGAAAGATAAGAATTTTAAGAAAATACAAAGAGAATTATTAAATATTTAGGGACACAGTAGTTGGTGATTATTTGTAGAGAAGGTGTTTAAGTAAGGGTATAAACCTATAATTGTTGCGGATGAATTCTGTAGTGGGGGTGAGGTGATAAAGAGTAGCCAACCAATAGTGTTGTGGCAGGTAATAGCGTAGTTTAAGGGAGTGTTTGCCGAATTATTTGGAAGGGCAAAATATTAGAGATGTATATAGCCAGTTAGGGAACACCCAACCCAGTGCAAAGACGAGCGGTGCCATAAGATTTAAATGAAATTAGTAATGGAGTATATAATTGAGATATTGGTGTCAATGATAGGTAAATTTGATGGTCAGTTAGAAGAAGGTGAGTAAAATTATATAATGAAGTATAGTGAATATAGGAGTTATCCAGACTAAACAATGATAGAAGGTGAAAGGTTAGGTAGTTAGGTAGATAGAAAGTTCAGAGTATAGAGAAAGTAAGAAGTGAATAATGAAATAATAATGTAATATGAATAGTAACAATAAGTTCAAAATGTATTTTATTATTATAAATAAATAAATTTGATGTTTAATTAATAACCGCAATGGTAAATTTTAATTTAAATACAACTTTTAAGTAAATTATACAAATGTTAATGCATATCTTGGATATGATTAAATATGATTGAGTATTTAAAATGTATTAACTGTATTATTAATATATCAGTGTTAATTATTAATGTATTATGTATTTATTTGAAAACTTTTTAACATGATGTTATAATATGTGTAGGAAGAGAAAAAAAAATTTTTAAATGGCGTTGTTAATAATATTTATCAGCCAGATGATTAACTGTTAATAATAATAATAATAATAATACTAATAATCATAATAAAAGTTTATTTTAAGAGTTATAAATAAATAAATCGATTTATTAAATTTCTTGATTTGTTTTTCTCCAAGTTTGGGAGATATATAATTATATTTTATATTATATATATTTTATATTTTCAATTATATTTTATTCAATTTTTTATAATTTTGTGCTTATGTTACAATTATAGTAATTATAGAACGAAGATAATTATTATCGATAGGAATCGAAACCATTATTCGAGTTAGGGTTTGTAATATGCAGGCAAGATATTCTTTTTAATCCTTGAGATTTATTATTTTTATAATTTTTATACTTTCTAATTTTATTTAATATAATTTATAATTTTATAAATGGTAAGCCAACCCAGTGCTTATTGGCACAAACCAGCACTTAGCTAAGGGGAACCAGATCAGTTGAGGATGGAGTGATTCAATAAGCCACTATATTAATATTTTTTATAAATTGTTTCAGTGTTTGGTGGTGTGACAGCTGTCCTGAGCTGGCCAACGCGTCAGAGCAGGGGCGTTAAGAGCCTAAGTGGCCTTATGGTGTTGGGATCTCGCAGGAGAAGTCCAGTAAGGTCATCTAGGTACAGTCATTATCACCAGACCAAGGGTGAGTGATTATTTTTTTATGTAAATTTGTAAGGAGGTTGTGGCGACTTGTCCTGGCTGATCCCTTTAGGAAGTATGAAAGGGTCAATGAAAGTTTGTGTGCTTCGTCACACCATCTTTCATTGAGGGGGTTTTGTGATGGTACAATCATGGTACATTTTATAATTACCTAAAATATGGTAACGAGATCATAAATATTGTATTTTCCTATTTTTTGACATACCCAACCCAACCTAAAACACCCGATATCGAATTTACAGTGAGTGGACTATATTACAATATTTGTTAGGATTTGAGCAAATTCGTAACAGAATCTGGAAAACATCACAAAAACAGTGTGCAGTTTGCGATAAGCAGAGCCAAGCCTTCGTTACGTCAGAGGCTGAGAATGTGTTGACAACTACAAATTCACGCTGTCAACAAATTAAACAAAAGGACTGTGACGTCAGTACGCCCCACTTCCGCAGATTTCAACCAGGAATTGCCGTCATTCTGTTGCAACAACTAAGCAGCGCCGGCCGGCTGCCCATTCACTTACGAGTGAATTTTAACTTTTTAGACCACTGTAGGTGGTTAATAAACAGTATATAATACCTATATTGTAAGATGAAATGTGCCGAATCGTAAAATACACCGATTGTGCCGATGTCGGTACGGTTCCAACAGTGCGAGGAGGTCAACACGGAAATGGGTGAGAACGTTCCTTTTACATCTTCAATCCTTTGATTAATTCCCAATACCAAATTATGAATCAATGTAAAATCATTTTAAATTCAATACTAAAAAATCATTTAAATTTTTCAATATATAAAGGGAGCTCCACTATGTATAAAAGTTGTACCATGAGTATGTAAGCGTGAGTATTTGAGTGTGTGGGTTAAAAAATATTAAGTGTTGGGTTGTGCTGAAATTTCAATAATTTACGTTTAAATAATTATAACATATATTATAATGCAGCGTATATCTTTTGTGTAGAGTAATATCATGGGGACAACGCCCATGGCGCAATATATATATATCCATGTAACATTTATCATGTTTAATGTTAATAAATACTTTTTATATGTTATTTGAAGTTTCGTTATTTCAGGTAATAGGTTTCACTGAACTGGTACGTGTTAACCGAATTCTGGCCCTAATAGTAAATGTCGATCATACACAGTACAGTACAGACACTTGCACAACATGGCACCCTAGATTGTTGTACAGACAAAATACATTGTACATTGTAATCAAACAATATAAATTAATATAAGAGATTACATTTGCGCCCGAATTGCAGGGACTAATAGATTACAATCCTTTACTTTTAAAAACAGATTTTTTTTTTTTTTATATATATATTTTATTTAAAAGATTTTAAATATTTTAAATTATGACAAACCACAAATTGTGGTATACATTTATGTTTTGATTATTGTGTATCTGAAGATGGGATTTTATCCCGAAACGCGTCATTAAACGACAGCAGCTAGTGTCACTAAGGTGGACCGAATAAGGTAATTTAATTATATTAACCATAAAGTGACTCAGTACGTAAAACATGAATAGATTGAAATTGGAACCTTACCAGGTAAAAATTGCGTATACACTTCAAAATCAAAAACTAAAACTATTTAAAACTAATTTAAATATTAAATTTAATAAAATTTGTCTATATAAAAATCTTATCCCAAATTACGCTAAAATCAAAATTAACGAAACCTCTAGAATGGCCAGAAAAACTGAGCAATTTGCAAGTAAATACAGGATAAAAGAAGAAATTAAATTCTTATATAGGAAGAAAATCTCATTAAACTCAGCTGTATATAAAACACATTTAGAACTATATAATAATGTTCACCCTGCTCTATGCGATACAATCATACAACATATTAATCAATACGTTAAGAATAAGATTAGATTCCAGAAGAATAAACAAACTAATAAAATTGGCCGTTTGATAAGCAATCAAAACAATGATAAATTCAATAATGAAAAACATGCTTTCTACCCTAGACTGATAAACATGACTAACATGGTTCTCACGAACACAGAGGAAAATCTTATCAATAAGGGACTGAATTACAATTTTCCACCGAATCTTAAAAATAAAAATAACATAATTAAAGAAACAGTTGAAGCCGAATCTGTAATTAAGTGTGTTCCAGACTTAAATGAACGAAATGAACTACGAATATTAATAAATAATAGATTCAATAAATCAATTAATAATAATTATCATAAACAAAAGAAATTAAATTATACAAAAACAAAACATGAACAACTAACAGCTATACAGCTAAATAAAAAACTCTTACAAAATAACATTTACTTAACGAAGGTTGATAAAGGCAATACTATAGCATTGTTAGACTTAGACGAATATAAACAAAAGGTATACAAATTCATTAATAATAACAACATAACAAAGTTATATAATGATCCCACCAAAAAATACACATTAGATTTGAATAAAACAATAAATAAATGTACAGATCTATTTGAGAAACATATATGCTACTCACTGAAACCAATAAAAGCTAGTGCACCATGCTTAAAAGGTCTACCCAAAGTACACAAAAAAGACACACCAATTAGACCTTTAGTAAATTATACAACCGCTCCAAGCTATAAAGTAGCAAAAACCTTGGTAAAAATAATCAAACAACATATAAGCTTAGATAATAACCAGAGTATAAAAGGTTATAAAGATTTTATTGAAAAATTACGTCATATTAATATTAAGCCTAGTTACAAGCTAGTGTCCTTTGACATAGTGGATCTGTATACCAATGTCCCAATTAATGAAACTTTAAAATTACTCAAACAAAATTTAATAAATAATAATACCTTAGAAATAAGAAAAATTAATCAGCTAATGTTACTATTAGAAATAGTACTTAATCAAAACTATTTTTCGTTTGATGGTTCATACTACAAACAAAATGAGGGCCTAGCAATGGGTTCTCCACTCTCAGGTATCCTCGCTGATATTTATTTGAATCATTTAGAAAATACTAAAATTTTAAAAAACAATTATTTTGACAAAAAAATAGTATATTATTCAAGATATGTGGATGACACCTTTGTTATTTTCAATGGTAACAATAGACAGCTCGAGTCATTTAATAACTATTTAAATAAAATACATAAGACAATAAAATTCACTATGGAAATTGAAAATAACAAAAATATTAATTTCCTGGATCTAACCACAACAAATAACGGTAATGAACTGACATACAAAATATACAGAAAGCACACATGCACAGATACGGTTGGCATACATGCTAAGTCATTTCATCCTCCAGCCCAAAAAATGGCTGCATTTAACAGCTTTATTGACAGATTACTTTGTGTTCCCCTTAATAACGAAGACTATGATCCAGAAGTAAATATTATAAAACAAATAGCTCTAAATAATGGTTACAGGCCAGTAATAGTTGATAGAATGATAATGAAACATAAAAAACGTTTAGAAAATAAAAATACCAATATTATTAACCAACATAATAAAAAACATAAAAAATTCATTTCAGCTAATTATACTGGCTTGTTGCCAAATATTTTAAAATCTGTTTTTAAAAGTAAAGGATATACTATTTCATTCAAAACCTGTAATAATTTAAAAAACTTTTTCAAAACTAAAATAAATATTCCTTTAAAAAATAAATCAGGAGTCTATAAAATTAAATGCGATAATTGTGCAGCATTCTACATCGGCCAATCCGGCAGAGATTTTTATACAAGATTTTTAGAGCACATTCCAAAAACAAATAATAATAATTCCAGTTTTGCACAACATTTAATAGAAAAAGATCATAGTTATACTAGTTTCGAAAACAATTTCGTGGCGTTGCATACTTGCAAGAAGGGTAAATTAATGGATAGTCTAGAGGAGTTCGAAATATACAAAGCTACAAAAAACGCAATGACCAAAAATAACATATTAAATGATCAAATGAACTTCGGTTCTAATAACCTGTTTGACACTGCTATACAGTTGAATGATAAGTATAGCCAGTCGTGAGGAAGTCGTAGTACAGCGTGCATGCATGCGAGCGCTCCGAGCGATTCAGTTGTTACGTTTTTATTTATATATATTTTATTTAAAAGATTTTAAATATTTTAAATTATGACAAACCACAAATTGTGGTATACATTTATGTTTTGATTATTGTGTATCTGAAGATGGGATTTTATCCCGAAACGCGTCATTAAACGACAGCAGCTAGTGTCACTAAGGTGGACCGAATAAGGTAATTTAATTATATTAATAAATTACTAACCGTGTTATATATTCTACACGTTTGTACGTCATTTGTAACGTCTCCTTTGGAATTACGTCTATCTGTTATGGTGTTTGTATTTTGTGTGTGTAATCCTTTAGTAATGAAAAATAAACCACGGTATCCTTTGTTGTTTATTATATCTCCTTACATGTATTACAATTCAGTTGTTTGCGATAGAGTGAGAGGGAGGGAGAGAGAGAGAGAGCGAGAGAGTTCCCCTCTTTGAGTACGATTTGATCGTTTGATTTTTACGCGTGTTGCATCAGCTGTTTTCAACGTGATAACCAGTTACAGATTATGTTGTCCGTCGTACTTCATAGGCTATGATGTCTGAGCTAACTTTCGTACTCTACTCTGCTAGTCACCTGTTTCCTGTAACAAATCTGCTATCTACAAGAAATAATACAAAGTCAATTCCCTAAAAGAAAGGTATTGATTGACTGAGTTTGGTTTATTTTCTGGAAATTATTACCTCCAGTTCATCGGTTTACAAAATCAATTATTTTCAAAATCACAACAGTTTTCGATATAAGTTTTTTTATATAACACAACAGATATATTCAATTACAGCTATTAGTAAAATTAATAAATTATGTATCTCAGGGTTATTTGGGGATTCTTTGAGGTATAAGAAAGTCAGAACGCTTAGTTAACAGTATTATACTTTACAATAATTAATATTTTTTCTTAAAGGCTGATTCAATAAGTTCGTTTTTTAAACGCCAGAGCGCAGACTACTTATTCGAACAGAAGGAAAGATAAACAAGATGGCTTCTGTGGATTTCTAACGAAACCACGTGTTGATTGTTTTTTGGTTAAATAAAGAAAGTTTTAAATGTTCACACTAAGTTTTCTTATAAATTGAATGATGTTGTACTGTTTCTAGTGTTCATTACTTGTTGGTGATATGTAATTTTTTAGTTTATTAAGGTAGGCGTTCTCACCAACGTAGTGGCAGTTCAAATTTTTTTTTCAAGCAATCTGATTGTTGGATTGTTTTTCAATGTTCTTCGATATTCTTGCATCAATTATTGTGGTTCAATGGATGTCTCAGACGTAGTTGTTTGTGCTGAATCGTTTGATTAATTTGGAATAGCGTTTTGTTCGAATTGTAGTTATTAATTTTTTAAAATTTGCTGGACATTATTTTTGGTCATCTACACTCTTGAAATCCAATTTAACAATTACCCATCTTGTTAATTCGGTTACTCTTAGTAACCAAGTCATTGATGAGTTTTTATTGGCTAACCTAGGTACAGTTTTAGTAAATAGGCTAGTATTAATATATTATTAGTTCTTCCCTTTTTTAGGAAAAATACTCCTTTATAATGTTTAACTATAATTACATTTAATTTATACAATGTCTTTCTTCATATGATTACTACATAAACTTAGATACTTGTATTTTATAATTTAGTGGTTTTTTAACTTAGTTTATTTCTGACTTTTACTTCTGAAAATGTATTACTGCACTAGGTACTATTTTATTTTCCACCATCTCTTTACTTTATTCTAATTAGCAATTATTAATTTCTTATATAACCCTGGATCCTTCAAACCTAAACAAAATAATCTTTTATTTACATTGATATTGCCTTTGTGGCCTAACAAAACAAAATTACAACTTATTACTAAACTTATAGTTTATTACTATAGTCCTGTATCTTCACTATTTGTGATTGGTGTCTTTTTTAGTTTAAATTTTACGTATATCATACTATGTTGCACTTTGTACACACTGCACTTCTATGGTAACACTTAGTACACTGTTTTTTAATTGCTAAAGTGTTTTATTGTTTGTTGTAAAGATTGTACAAATGTTTCATACTATGATATTTAATCATTCATTTCTGACTTTTTGGAATGGGGTAACTACTGACTTTTTTATTATTGTTATTTCACAAATAATAATAATATGTATTCCTTTATTTTTATCAGTATTAAGCACCGATTATGTAATGTTACAATATGTACTTTACTTTTCTAATGGTCACTGTTGATTTCTAAGCATTTTTATATTAGAAAGCAAAGTTTGTATATTCTCTCTATAAAACTCAGCCACCTGCATTGTAGCCAGTTGAACATTTGGGTACCATTGCAATCCAAACCACGTGATAAGATGAAGAAAAATGTGGAAATCACTAGGCTGTGGTGGTGGTGGGCTGTAAGGAGGGTGATAAAAAAGTTCTCATCTGAATTTCTGGATCATCTGAACAATATGCACTGCAGTACGCATGGGCGTGCACTGTTGTGTATAAAACAATCCCTGATATCAGTATCCGTCATCATTGCTTCTGAATAGCACGTTTCAGTTTTGAAAATGTTTCACAGTTCACTTTGTAAAGGAACTTTAACAAATTTTTTATCTACCCATCTCTTGAAGAATCTGGTTGTTTCACTACCTGAACTGTTTAAAGAACGGTTACTTCATTTTGCTGCTTCTTATATCGTCAGTGACACTTAATTTTCACTGTTTACATGCTTTTTCACTGTTTAAACGCCGAAAATGATATTGTCCGTGGACTTTGGTTAAAACACACCCGGCCGGGTTAAGATGTTCGAAACAGAACGATGTCAGTCTTGGGTCACATGATACCCCCTTCCTTGCTAGACGTTCCACACTGGCAAAATTTTACAACTGTTCCATACTAAACTACATTCCAATGTTACAAAACAAGAGACCGGTCCATGACGTATTTGTGACGTCCTTCAAAAATTAAAAATCTGTGCCCGTATATGGCTATGGCGAGTTCTGTTTTCGTCGGTTCATCGATTGGTATGGCTAAAAATAGCTGTTGATTCAGCAACACGTGTTTCCAGCTACCACTCCGAAAGTTAGATTTGATTCGCTTTTACATAACTTGTGTTAGTGCACAATATCGAATAATTATTAAAATTGGTTTTACCCCATTCTGTACTGTCACAATACCCCCTCAATGAGAGGTTTCATGCCGAGCATAAAAACTCTCACTGACAAAACCTAAAAGGATCAGTTCGGATATGGCGCCATGACCCTCCTTAAATTTTATTAAAACCATGGGTTACTTACCCCCCTGGTCCAGTGATTGTGGCCGCACCTGTATAACTTTACTGGACTTTCTGCTTTAGAATCCCAACACCGCAAAGCCAGACAGGCGCAAGACACGCTGGTCAGCACAGGGTCGCCACCACAGTATCACCAGATTCTGAAACAATTAAATTCAAACATTACTAAATGGTCTTATACTTTTCCAGATCCTGAACTGATTTGACTTCCTTTTAGCCGTACTGGTTTGCCTTTTTCGAAGTACTGGCTTTTCTTAACTTCTAAATGTACTCACAAAAATTGTTAAACAAAAACGCTCAACCTCACATATTACATTTTCTCCTACTCATCTAACATCAATATTCTTTTGCTAACTATAATTCAAAATTCAAAATAATCTAATTCCAGCCGGAATTCAAGAAAAATTAATTTCCGATTTTTTTTTCTAACAACTCATTTTATCTCTCAATTCTCTTACCATAAAGGCTTTATTACTGCTATCTTTATACCGTACATAAGTAACACAAAAATTATACAATACAACTAGTACAGTAAACCAAATGTGTATCTTAACACTGTTTTTATTAATTGTTATATCATGATTTAATTATCACTCTCTCTATCTTATTTTTCATTTTAAATTCCTCCTTCCACACTCTCTATTGCCCCCCACTGGACTGTCTCGCCCAGTTGCTTCCACAAGGACTGAGGCGGAAGGGGTGAACATTTTTTACTTTTATTTTACCCCCATCCTTGCTTTGGCATTACAAAACCTTCAGTATTACCGGTATCAGTATCTATGATACCAGTAATCTTACTAAAACAAATATTTATGCACCTTAAGCGGCTAACACCCTTCCAATAGGTGTACAGCTGTTGTTCCAAAGTTATATTAGATTTGATTCCCCTGATTCCACCCCCATTAAATTTCTACGTTCACCAATTTAGAAAATAACCAACTATGGTCAGGGTACAATAAGCCTGGCCGTAGCTGGTGGTAAGCCAAATCCACAGTCAGGGTTCGGTGAAGCCGTGACTGCCCGAAAATGGGGAATCGCATTTACCATACATGATATATGTCTTATATCTACACACCATTCTTAATTAAAAAATGCATATAGTACATTACAATATACCGGTCAGTTCTGACCTTAAATAAAATTTACAAACGTTACAGATTAAGTGTCCATCTTCTATTACACATTCCCGTAGTTACATTATAGTTTCACCATGTCTTTACTACCTCTCACAAATAACTGGTACAAATTGACAATTTGTGTTGGTTCACCATTATTTTATTCTATCTGCATAAAACACTTGTCTGTTAATGTTCACATGTCAACACTTATGAGTACAAACCATAGAGAGAGCCACAAAAATGTTTACAAGATTTTTTTTTTCCAAAATACTGGAGTAATACCCACCAATGCACTTTTCACTTTAAGGTTTACTCAATCTTTTATTAGGGGTCCCCCTCCCCAACATCACATTTCAAAATTTTCTACTTTCCACCAATTTGTTTGCAGAGGATGACCATCATTGGGCCACCCCATTTCTGAGGTGGGTTCCAACCATGGTCCGCCCCTACTATACTGTGCAAATTAATTGGGACAAAGTAAAAAAATCTCTCTTTTTCAAAAAACTGTGCTTTTATTCATACTATGCCTTTATATACACTGATAAAAACATGTATTAGTATGGAGTATGTCCTCCTTTAGCAGAAATGACCTCTTGAAGACGTTTTGGCATTGACTCCACTAGATTAGTGCACATATTCTTGATTTCATCATCGTGGAACCACACGTTTATAGCACTAGTTATCATGCGTTCTTTTGTCGAACAGTCCATCTTACCTAAACGACTCTTCAAAATATTCCACAAGTTCTCAATGGGATTTAAGTCTGGTGAGTTTCCAGGCCAATCAAGCACATTTATTTGATTTTCCAGCATGAAAGTCTTGACTAATTTTGAATTATGACAAGGGGCCAAGTCATGTTGAAATGTCCCGCTAAAAGTTTGCATGAATGGGACAATCCTATGTCGTAATATTTCTATGTACTTGGTTGAATTCATCATACCTTGAACGGGAACTGAGCTTCCAGTGCCATTTGTCGTGAAAAAAACCCCAAAACATCTGTTTCAGAGGGTGTTTTACAGTTTGTTGGAAATGCTCAGGTCTGAGAGGTTCACTTTCACCTCGTCTCACGACATTTCCTTTGTAACCCTGCACAAATAAGTGAGTTTCATCACTAAAAATTACCTTCTTCCAGTCGTCAGCAGTCCAAGATTTATTTTTTTGACCCATTTTAAATGTTTTTCCTTCATTTTATGAGTTAACAATTGTTTTTTGACTGGTCTTCTTGCCTTCCGGCCAGCTTCCAGAAGCCTACGGCGTACAGTTGAACTACTAACATCGAAACCAGTTGCCAATAAATCTGTTCTAAGGTCTGAGCTTGTTTTCCTTGGATTAATTTTACTATTTCTTATTAGAATTTTATCAGTTCTTGGAGTAGTTTTCCGTTTGCGCCCACATTTTCCTCTCCTTTTTGGAGACGATGACCAGATTCTTTGAACATTGTCAGAATTCTTGAGACACTTGATTTGCCTACACCAACTGCAGAAGCAATATCTCTCACTGTCATAGAAGTGTGATCTTTCAAAGCAATAATTTTTGCACGCTTCCTCGGCGTAATATCTATTTTTAAACACACGAAAGCAACACGTGTTACGCAGAGTGCAAAAACTAGCATCCAACTGCCACAATCAAAGGCTCACAACTGAAGATAAACTAGTCATAGTGCTTTGTTACTGTTAAGGTCGAACAGTCACACCACCTCAAGGCAGATAATACCAGTTTAAGGCGGTTTCAGACATCAAATGGCAATCACAAACAATATACAGAAAAAAAAATAGCTTGTCACAACTAATTTGCACAGCATAGTACTAAGCCAAACTCCACGATCAGGGCTGGTGAGGCCACGATCGCCCGAAAATGGGGGAGAGTCCCTCCTGAAAACATTTACATATTTACATACATTCAATTGTTTATATCGCTATTTTTAATTCATCCAATAAGGCTTTAAATTCATCGCGTTGTGAGTACCCACTATCTCTCTCGTCACCTGGTTCTGCAGTATATACGCGTTGTCCATCTTGGTTTCTGTTACCTCACAACAAAAAGAACTTTTTAATTTCCTTATCTTGTGCACTCGATAAATCATGTCTTCTTACCAACACTAACTGGCCTATTTGATACTTGATCCACTTACCTCTAGTGTCATGTCTACGTTTTCTCCTCTCGCCCTTCGTCAATAAATTTTCATTGGCTAACCCAAGCTTTACACATCTATCAATGGTAGTACCTTCTGGTGGATACTCAAACAGTTGTTCTAAAATTCTTTGCGGGTGTGTCCCCTTCACTAGCTCATAAGGTGTAAACCCGGTAGACTCATGGGTTGTGCAGTTCAACCAATCCTCGATCTTCTTTACGTACATCGGCCACTTGCTGTGTTTGGTGTGGCAATATGCCCCAAAAATTCTGCCTATTTCTCTCATTACTCGTTCTGCTTGATTGGATTGTGGATGGTACACGGCTGTGTATTTCGGTATTATTCCTTCCCAACCCAGAGTCTGTCGCCATTTCCCACTAATGAATTGGGGTCCGTGATCCGAAAGTATAATTTTGGGTTTCCCTACATTGACCATGTAATCCCGTGTTATTTTCTCACTTAGAACTTTACTTGTCACCCTTTTAATACTATAAAGTTTTACAAATTTAGAAAAAGTATCCAATACTACAAAAACATACATCACTCCTCCCCTACCCTTAGGTAACGGGCCATACAAATCAGCCACAACTAAATCAAAAGGCCTTTCTACTTGGATAAATTTTAACTCCCCTTCTAACCGATAGTTGACTACTTTGGACTTTTGACATAAATCACACCCCCGGAGTAATTTCCTAACACGCCTTTCCATATTTTTAAATATACATGATTCCTTCAGTACGTTCACACATTTCTTCGCCCCAAAGTGCCCATATCTAAAGTGACAATCCCACACTATTTTCTCTTTTAACCCTCCGGTATAACTAATCTCCAATCACATTCTCCCCCCTCTACCTTTTTAAACAAACTCCCCTTATACATCTGAAAATGTTGTCTATACCCAAAATTATTTAAGTTGGATTCTAAACTGGTTATTATTTTGTTCAATTTGACGTCGGATCGTTGCATATTTTTAATATCTTTTAATTCCTCCCCAAAAACCCTATCTTCCCTGCTTAGTCTATAAATTTCTATTTCTTTTAAATCTCTCCCTGTTTTATTCCCCTCCATGTCAACCCTTGATAGTGTGTCAGGTATTTTGTTTTCCACTCCCTTAATCTATTCCCATGAAAAGTTAGATTCCTGTAGGGCTAACACCCACCTGGTAAGTCGAGACTATGGGTCAGCTTGCACGTATTCAAGAAAGATAGCGCCTTATGGTCGGCCCTGATGATTGTAGAACTCCCTAGCAGATAGGTCCAGAATTTCTTCACAGCGAAGACAATACTCAATAATTCTTTCTCCGTGATGGTGTAATTTCTTTCGGCCGCTAGCAAGGTATGGCTGGCGAAAGCGATGGTGCGATGCTCCCTGTCTTCATCCTCCTGGTACAATTCCGCACCCAGGGTGACATATCTAGCGTCCGTCTGCAAGCAAAACTTATGTTCAAAATTAGGGTGGTTCATCATGATCATGTCTACAAATTTGTCTTTTATCTCATTAAATGCCTCTCTTTCTTTTTCCCCCCCATCTCCACTGTTTATTCTTTTGTAATACTGCACTCAATTTTGAAGTTACCTGGGCATAGTTTTTCTGAAACTTTCTGTAAAAATTGCATAACCCTAAGAAACTTTGTAATTGTTTAATATTTCTAGGTTCAGGGAACTTCATAATTTACTCTACTTTTTCTGGGTTGGCTTGGATCCCTTCCAGTGTAATAATGAAGCCCAAAAAGTGTATCTCCTTTTGTAAAAACTTAGATTTTTCCCAGTTCACAGTCAATCCCCCTTTACGTAACTTATTTAATACATATTCCAAATGCTCAGTATGTTCTGAGAATGTTCGTGAAGCTATCAATATGTCATCTATATAAGTAGTTAAAAAGTCTAAATTATTCGGTTGTAATATCTCATCTAAACACTTTATAAAACTGGCCTCACTTGTGTTGAGTCCAAATGGTAATCGCTTGAATTGATAATTTTTCCCATTGAATAGAAAAGCGGTGTATTTCCTACTATCCAATGCTAACGGGACCTGCCAATACCCTGCGGTTAAATCTAATGATTTCATGTATCTAACCCCGCTAAATTTTTGAAATATCTCATCTATTGCTTCGGGTGACTCCCGGTCTGGAATTATGATCTGATTTATTCGACGGGCATCTAAACACAATCTCACTCTCCCATCTTTCTTGATAACTACAACTAATGGATTCGAATAGGGTGACACTGACCTCTCAATTATATCTCCCTCCAACATTCTATCCAACTCTACTTGAACCGCTCATCTTTTAGAATAGGGCACTGGATAACTTCTTTGTACATAGGGTGCAAGTTCCCTTACCTTTAACTCACATTCATAGTTCCTGGTCCGACCAGGTAACTCTGCGAACACCTCTTTAAAACTTTCCACTACCCGCCACAACGCCTTACGTTGGGGACTCCCTACAACGCCACCCTCACCACAAAACTTATGTGCCCTGTTCTCCCATATTTGTTCATCACTCTCGCTCTCTCTACATACATTCATTCTCACTTCTGTGTCTACTACTGACCCGTTTTTATATCACTTTTATTCCCGAAATTCTTATGGTGTCCAATACCCGTTCAAAACTGATTCTGACTGGCTTAATTTCATTATCTAATTCTAATACCCATTTATGGAAATCAATTACTGCTTTGTCTTATTAAAAAAATCATTACGCAAAATAACCTCCAAATTTAACCCTCATACTACTAAAAATGTATTTTCATATTCACCCCCGTTTATTACCATATTTAACTGAACTTGTTTTGTTACACGTTTACTCCTAACCCCCATAATCCCTACTATAGTAACCCCGGCAACCGGTAATGAAGGAATATTTTTATTTACTTCTTTTAAGTCATCTAATATGTGCTCAGAAATTACTGATACTTCGGTCCCCGTATCTACTAAGGTTTTAACTTGCTTACCTTCTATGTTGATCATTACTTCAGTCAATCCTGTCTCTGGTTTTGCTGCCTCGGTGTTGTCCTCTTCCATTAATTCTTTGGATGTGTCAGTTCGGATGATATGGCTCTGATAACTATTGTTGTCTTGGACCACGCTGTTCTCTGTTGACAATGGCTGGGTCCCGTTCCCCATTGTCTGCTCTAGTTTTCTGGTTGAGCAGCTGCACCACCCTGTGTGTATCCACTCCCACTCCTGGTGACATTTCCAATACTTCTCGGCACTCCGCTGCGACCATCTTCTCCTCTCTGATTTGGATTGCTCTGCTGCGATGTTGTTCCGCTCCGCTGACCTATAACAAAAATTCCTTGTATTGTAATTCTCAAATTGGCACCCCGTACATTTTCGTCTCTCGTTTCGGTTATCGTTTTCTCCCCTTGTACCTCTGTACACGGCTGGTGACCCCCCTCTGATGTGCATGATTTCCGTTATTGTTTATTTCCGGTGGGTTCGGACGCCTACCCATCTTCCGGTCTCTAATATTTTGGAAAATGCCCAAAATTTTCTCCAATTCGTTTATCTCCGCCACTAGGAGATAGGGTTCCCTTGTCATTAGGGTAATCTGTACCTTACGGGGTAGATGCTTACTAATGTGTCTCACGAATGACCTAAACGGCAATGGAGGTTCAAGGTATTTAGCTTCATTAAAAATCCTCATCACATAGATAGTTACATTGTTACAATGCTTCCCAAAGTTCCCCGGCCCCATTATCTTACTTCTCAACACCTCCTGATCCTCTTCTGACCAATATTTTTCTTGGAAAGCTCTTTCAAATTTTTCGTAACTCCCATTTGGTTTTATAAACCTCCGCCCATATCACGGAACGCCCTTTAAAACATTTGATAATTTTAAGTAACTGTACTTCCCAGCAGTTATTGTTATATCGGTTAAATTCATGTACCCGATTTAGGAATCGCATACGGAGTATCCCCGATTATCGCAACTGAATGATTCTAATTCAATGTCATTGTTTGCATCACGAGTAAATATTACTCGTTCCATAATATTGTTTACTTTTTGGCTTATTGCCACGTGCAATTCGTCTTTAACCTCAATAATGCTTTGTTCCATCGACTTAAATTTGTTATCGTTTAAATTTGTTAATACATTCGAACTGAATGTTATGTTTATTCATAACATCCACGTTCTCTTGTATTGACTGTGTATCTAATTTACACTTATTCTCTACTTCATTAATCTTACATTCAATGTCATTATTGTGTTCATTAATTTTACTTTCACATTTGCTTTCTATTACTTAACATCAAGGGCGTCAATCCCGGGGGGGGGGATGCGTCCCCCCAATGTTTGGAACGTGGGTCAATGTCCCCCCCCCCCAATATTTGAATATAGGCAATCATAACAAATCTCATTTTAAACTTACATTGTACCATCGTATGGCATCGTTCGGAATGCGAATGGAATGAGTAACAAGTGTTTTGCAGTAGCGGAGCCAGGAGCCGGTACATGAGATATGATATATCGCACAGCCTGGCTTTCCTAGAACTGGGCTATCCCGTCTGTAAATAAACAAAACGGTTTGACCAGCGAACACAGTGCCAGTGGTGCGACAAGAGGACGGTATTCCCTTCACTGCACTGCCTGGTGATATACTCATTACTCATTTGTGTCAGTGTCAATATGAAGCGAGCAGAAACCCAACAAGATATATTGTCTTTTTTTAAAAGACAGAAGAAAGCAGAAGACGCTGGTAAGTGAATAATTTATCATTTTTATTTTAAACTAATTATGTTTAATGCTACAAACAATAAAGCAAAAAAATTTATATTTAAACACTTTTAAAAAAAAATTAAAATCTTAGTGTGTATTTTTTTAAATTTTCACTTGAAATTTCGTTAAAGAATTTTCTTTATATTATTAGTTACTGAAAATTTACATAGAAACTCAACTCAACGTAAGCATACTATAATCATTATAGTATTATTATAGCATTATAATAATAATACCACTTTTTATAAATCATTTTAGTGATTTAATGAATAATCATTATAGCATTATACAGTGGAAACCGTTTAATGCGAAATGACGGGGACCAGTTACTTTTTTCGTGTTAAGCGAATTTAGTGTAAAACGAACAAATGTGAAACAAAAAGAAATGAGCGAATACTGTAGGTTACTTACTATAATGTGTAGTAAAGTAAATCAATAAAGAATAGTTTATTAAGGTTATTAAGAATAGTTTATTAAGAATAATAAAGTCAGTATACTATAACTGTTCTTAACGATTTAGGTTTTCTTGTACAGTTATTGTATGTACATCGGCGGTAATGAAACTTATTTTTAAGGTAAGAAGATGAAATTGTCAAATATCTAAACTAAACTGAACTCCCCATTACCTCTGCAACAACTGCCGCAGGCTAATGTAAACATTTGTTTTCTCGTAAACTAGTCTTGTCCTTGGTACTGCAAAATGTATACAATAGCAAGGGTCCAGACATAACATACCAAACAGCTTAGCTGTTTTGTTTGTCTACTACCTACACTTTCTTAGAGAGGACGAATGGATTCCTTTAAATTCTTTAAAGCGTGCATGTGTGGATTTTATTTATTAACCAGTAATTGAAATGCCAACAAAAAAATTATTTTCAACAAAACTTTTTCGTGTTAACCGATATTCATCACGTAAAACTTTCGTGTTAACAGTACAAATTGTAACTGTAATATACAAGCAGCGATCGGAACCTGAGCCATATTTCGTGTTAAGCGATATTTCGTATTAACCGTCTTCGTGTTAAACGGTTTTCACTGTAGTATAATGCATGCTTACTTACGTCTTATGTCGACCAAATTTTGTATCAACTTCCTGTGTTATTACAATTTAATTTTGATTTATGTATATGTACCTGTTACATAATATATTTAATATATTTAAAAAAAGTACATAAACAAACCAGGTTTTTTTCAGTTCATAAACATTTTCATGAATTTATTGTTCGATTCAAGTTTTGTATGAAAAAAATCGTTAACAACTCTTATATAGCTAGGCATTTATTTATTTGTTGGCTATTACTTTTATTTTTATTATTGTATTATTGTTAACAACTGTTTTTGTTCTCAGCGCTATCGAAAGTAAATGATGAAGAACTTACACTTAAAGAGGAAATCTTACCATGTTCTCCACGTTCTAGAGCACCAGCACAATCAGTCACTGCAACTAAAGTACAAGAAACGCCTAACGAAGACGTGATGGCATCTGTCGATAGTTTCGTTTGCTACACTTCTCCTCATCAGCGTAAGATTCTACCTGATGGCTTCCCAGTGCAGCAACTATCCGGCCGAATACTAAGTTTTCAGAAAAGTTGGTATGAAACATTTCCTTGGCTTCACGTAATTGGAACTGAAGGGGTAAGCTGTTTTTTACTGCACGAGATACGCTCAGTTGTGCCCAAACAAAACTCTGGCTACTAAAGGGGATAAGGCATTTAGTGAAAAGGGGTTTAAAACCTGGAAGAAAGCTATTGAAAAGTTTAAAATGCACGAGAAAAGTGCTGCCCATTCTCAAGCTGTTTTGAGCCACACTCAGTTACAAGCACCTATTGAGAGACAGTTATCAAATATAAAACTTCAACAACAAAAACTAGCTTTAGAGTCTTTGATGACAATTATAGGAAGTCTAAAGTACCTTGTTAGGCAAGGACTGGCCATTAGAGGACACAAGAATTTTGAAGGAAACCTAATGGAACTGCTGAAAGTTCGCAGTGAAGATAAGCCTTCTTTGAAACTGTGGCTTCAAAAAGAGACTAATTATACACACCCTACAATACAAAACGAAATAATCCAGATTTTGGGAAACAAAATTCTGTCCAGTGTAGTCCAAAGCATTAAATCAATTGATCCTTTGATGTTTTCTGTTATTTGTGACGGGACTAGAGATGTTTCAGGGGATGAACAAGTTAGTTTTTGTGTTAGATGGGTTGATGCCGATCTGGATCCTCATGAAAGTTTTTTGGGTTTTTACGAAACGGCAAAGACGTGTGGTACAGACATAGCAGCTCTTATTTTTGATGCTCTATTTAGATTGCAACTCCCTTTGTACAATCTTCGTGGGCAGACTTATGATGGAGCAGGTAACATGAGTGGTATCCATAAAGGGACTCAATCAGTTGTAGTAGATAAACAACCACTTGCGGACTACATTCACTGTGGTACTCACTGCATTAATCTGGTGATGAAAGCAAGCTGCGAAAGTTCAAGAACCGTTAAAAACGCCATGGATTGGGCCCATCAGCTGGGAATAGTGCTTTCAAACACAAAAGCAAAAGACGAGTACAAACACATTATTGAGGATGCAGCTCAAGGTCCTGTCAGTAATATAGCAAAAATTAAACCTCTGTGTCCCACAAGGTGGATATATCGGCGATCACAAGTAAATGAAATTTTGAAGAAATATCCTCTAATTCTAAAGACACTGAATATGAGCAGAGATATGAAGGAGCCAGTAGTTTGTTAAGTGTTTTTGAAGATGGGAGAACATATCTAGGTTTGATTATGGGGAGAGAAGTTATTGAACTTCTCGAAATTTTAAACAAGAGTTTTCAGGGCAAAAAAAGAACACTTACTGGACTATGTGCATCTGTTCAGCACGTTGCTGATGGTCTTGAAAAACTCAGAACAAATGAGAAGTTTTCATCTGTATATCAAGAGTGCAATGAAAAAATCTTAGAGCTTGGTCTTGAAGAGCTGAGACTACCCAGGGATAGAAGGGTGCCCAAGAGGATGTCTGAGGGCATTGATGGACACAAATATATTTCACAGGAACACTACAAACGAGAATATTTTGAAGTAATTGACACTGCTGTACAAGGCCTTAAGAATCGAATACTTGAACAAACTAGTATGAAGAAACAGATTCTGTTAGAAAAGGTACTTCTAGAAAAGAAGGGATATGATGTAGTAACTCCTTATCTGGAAATTAACGACCATTCGTTAAAAACAGAACTCCAACTCTTTCATCTTCGGTATAAAGTAAAGTGCCTGAAAGACGCTAAAGATGTGTTGGTTTCAATGGCAAAAGAAGTTAGGGACTTATTCTACAATGTTGAAGTGTTAGTTAGGCTTATGCTTGTATGTTCAGCTTCAAGTTGCGAAGCAGAGCGGAGTTTTAGTGCTTTACGAAAACTGAAGACCTATCTACGGTCAACTATGACTCAAAAAAGGCTGAATAACGTAGCTGTTTGTACGTGCACAAAACACTGTTGGACAAATTAGATGATAGAAATGTAGCAAAAAAATGTATATGCAATTGTGAAGCAAGGAGGAATGCATTTGGCTCAGTGTAATAATAACAAATGGTTTAGGTTTAGATAGTAAGCCATAACTTTACTCTTTGCTCATAATATATCATATATGATATATCTATCATAAGTCATGTTCTTTACTTTAAATTCATTTTTGATTTGTTTTACTATTTTTACAAATCTTGAATAGGCTAGTTAAGTTTTATACAATATTTTAACTTATTTTGTTAAGTTAGTTTTAAAAACGTAAAAGTGTTCATCTGACCTAATTTACTGTGTAATTAAATAAGTAATTTACAGAGTAAAAAAATGCATTTAATCATGTTCCAAAAATAACAAACTCAGTCAATATTATTGTCAACAACCTATTGCACCCATTTTAAGTAAAAAATGCTTCAAAATGTGATTTGCAAAGGGTAATTTTTCCGGTGGGGGGGGTAGTCGGGGTAGTCTTGGACCCTCCTGAGACCCTAATGTGTGTCCCCCCCCCAATAATTTTATGCTGACGACACCCATGCTATACATTGTTCCCTGACTTGTACTTTTATTTTATCTGATACTTGTTATTTACTTCGTTAATTTTACTTTCCGTATTCTCTTTAAATTCGTTAATTTTCTCGTTAAATTGTTCATTTACTGACTCTATTACTTGTTCTGTTATTGTATGGAAACTGTCACCGGACAAAAGGCTTCCCGCATGACAAATGGCGCCAATCGTACACTCTAGTGTTTGTGGTGGCCCTAAAAAGGACCTTGTGGCGAGAAGGCTGATGTTGGTTGTGCCGCGCTAAGATGTTCAGCGGCTGTGCCCGCTGTTCGTGGCGTACTACAGTCCTCCTCTTCTTCTGGCACCGGTTGTAGAGTCGGCTACCGGCCCAGCGAAATCCATCGCTGGCGTGGAACTGGAGGGCAAAGACACAAGAACGCCGGTTCTATTCTTTGGCCGTTCCTTCCGGCTGACCCCGCGCCGATGTCCGAGAGAGGAGAGGAGATGAAGTGCGTCCGTTGGCGTGGCGATGAAGAGTGCGTAAAATTTTCTGCCGGCCCGGGTTTTATTATCTAACCGGGATCGCTGATTGGCTCACCCCGAATACGCAGTTGGTCATGTCTCGGCGGCTGCTGATGCCGGATTGGCTCGCTCCGAGCACGTAGTTGGTCACGTCTCGGCCGCTGGTAACGGAGAGCAGATGTTCGTATACCGCTGCCGTCACAACTCCACCGGGTCTTGAATGCTCTCCGGTAGCCAGCCTACTGCTCTTCTCCAGAAGTTGTGGAGGTGTCTGTTGGGCGCCATGTTGATTGGTGTGCCGGCTGGTAGCTCGCTGGCGTGGCTGGATCTTGCATCCGCAAGATGATCACTGCCCCACGTTGGGCGCCACTTGTCACCGGACAAAAGGCTTGCCACATGACAAGTGGCGCCAATCGTACACTCTAGTGTTTTTGGTGGCCCTAAAAAGGACCTTGTGGCGAGAAGGCTGATGTTGGTTGTGCCGCGCTAAGATGTTCGGCGGCTGCGCCCGCTGTTCGTGGCGTACTACAGTCCGCCTCTTCTTCCGGCACCGGTTGTAGAGTCGGCTACCGGCCCAGCGAAATCCATCACTGGCGTGGAACTGGAGGGCGAAGACGCAAGAACGCCGGTTCTATTCTTCGGCCGTTCCTTCCGGCTGACTCCGCGCCGATGTCGTCCGAGAGAGGAGAGGAGATGAAGTGCGTCCGTTGGCGTGGTGATGAAGACTGCGTCAAATTTTTTTTTTTTCGCTCTGGGCTTTGCGGTTGTGCGTCGCAGAGACGAACCGCTTGGTATCTGAGTTCCGAGCTGCCTTCTGGAGCTCCTGCCTCGTGACCCTGCCCAAGTAGGGCATGTGCTCTATAGCAGGCCGATTCTCGGCTGTTGTGCTAGCCTACACTAGCACGTATACACCGAGGGCGTTTCCACGAATCACCTGGACGTATATGGTACCTTCCCAGCCCAGTCACTAGAGGATTGCCTGGGAACCTCGCTGCACGTGCATAAAATTTGCGTGCAAGCCGCCTGAAAGTGTCGTCTAAGGAGCGGACGCCAAGTCCTCTCCTTAGAAGGCGAGATGAAAAGCGACGGGGGACTTTGGCCGCTAGCCGAAGAGCCCTGTCGAGGACGCCTGCAACTTCTTTTTATGCATTGCGGTGAGGTAACCCCAGACCAGGCAGGCGTAGGTAATGACCGGCAGCAGATACGCGCCGACGATCATCCTACCGAATTTCCTGGTCATGGCTGAGCTGATCAGGAGTGGAAACAGTGCGCACAGGCGAGTGGATGCTCGCTTAAGAACTGTCTGTGCGTGGGTATGCCAGGTGAGCCGACGGTCAAGGTGTAAGCCGAGGTACTTGACCTCGTTGGACCAGCGCAAGTACGTTCTGCCGATACGTAGCTGCCTAACGGGGTTCTTCCGTCGCTTAGAGAATTCGACGGCTACATTCTTGGTGGCGTTGAGTTGCACTCTCCAATTCTTAGTCCAGTCCATGAGCGTGTCGAGCTGGCACTGCAGTCGTAGGACGGCCCTTTCCTCATGACGATCGGCCGTAAATACGGCCGTGTCGTCAGCGAGGAGGGCCATCTGGACTCCAGGCGGTCTCGGCATGTCGTTGACGTAGATCGAGAACAGAAGGGGGCCTAGAACACTACCTTGAGGGACGCCGGCTGTGATTCGTCTCTCGGAAGAGACTGAATCGCCAACTCTCATGCAGAAGGTCCTCTCCATCAGAAAGCTAGCAACCAGATGGAGGTAGCAGTCTGGGAGCTGGACTTCCCTAAGCTTGAATAACAGGCCATCATGCCATACGCTGTCGAAGGGTTTCTCAACATCTAAGAAACAGCCAACGGTCCGTTCTCTCCGACACACGGCTTCCGTGATGCTTTCCACCAGTCTCATCAGTTGACGAGTGGTCGAATGCCCCACACGAAAGCCGAACTGTTCGGGGACCAGCACGTCAAAGTTGGTTAGATGTTCTCGTACACGACGCTGTACGAGGCGCTCAAAAACCTTGGACGTACCGGAGAGTAGGCTGATAGGCCGGAGGTTTTCCGAGCGGGTGGTATCCTTTCCCTGCTTCGGGATCACGATAACCGTCGCCTTTCTCCATTTCTTGGGAAAGTAGGCCAGTCTAAGACACGCGTTGAACAAATCAGTCAAGAATTGAACTCCAGGCTCGGGAAGAAGTCGTAGAGCGGTGTTGGTAACACCGTCCGGGTCTGGAGCTTTTCTTGGCTGAAGTTCAGCAAGCCGATCTGAGACCTCTTCCAAAGAGATGGGTTCGGGCTCTGCCGTGATCGGAAGAGACAGAAAGTCTTCCACAGCCATCTCGACTTGTTCGTCGAAGTCCCAGTCCATGGGCGGGTTGGGAGCGAACTGTCGCTCGAAACACAAGCCCAAGTACTCGGCCTTCTCCTCCGGGCGACCCAGGAGTTGACCGAACGGTCCAACAATGGCGGGAAGTGGAGGTCGGCGCCTCCGTCCCGTCAATGCGGTAGGTATTCTGTACGGGTGACTTTGCGGGTCCGCAAAATGTTCGCATACCGCAAGATCCAGCCACGCCAGCGAGCTACCAGCCGGCACACCAATCAACATGGCGCCCAACAGACACCTCCACAACATCTGGAGAAGAGCAGTAGGCTGGCTACCGGAGAGCATTCAAGACCCGGTGGAGTTGTGACGGCAGCGGTATGCGAACATCTACTCTCCGGTACCAGCGGTGGACACAGCAAGCCAATCCGGCATCAGCAGCCGCCGAGACGTGACCAACTGTGTGTTCGGAGCTAGCGAATCAGCGATCCCGGTTGGTTAATAAAACCCGGGCTGGCAGAAAATTTGACGCACTCTTCATCTCCTCTCCTCTCTCGGACGACATCGGCGCGGAGTCAGCCGGAAGGAACGGCCGAAGAATAGAACCGGCATTCTTGCGTCTTCGCCCTCCAGTTCTGCGCCAGCGATGGATTTCGCTGGGCCGGCAGCCGACTCTACAACCGGTGCCGAAAAAAGAGGAGGACTGCAGTACGCCACGAATAGCGGGCGCAGCCACCGAACATCTCAGCGCGGCACTACCAACATCACCGTTCTCGCCACTCGGTCCTTTTTAGGGCCACCAAAATAACTAGAGTGTACGATTGGCGCCATTTGTCATGCGGCAAGCCTTTTGTCCAGTGACAAAACGTTCATCAATTTCGTTTAATCCATCAATTTCATTTAATCGTTGTTCATATTATCATTACTTAGTTCATTTAATTTGCTGTTTTGTTCATTTAATTGAATATCGTTAACATCAAACCGATCATTCATATCCCTACTTAGTTCGTTGAACTTTATACTCTGTTCATCAAACTTACTGTTTTGTTCATTGAACTTTACACTCTGTTGCTCTAATATCAATTGCAACATATTCATTACATTCTTATGGTCATCATAATTTTTAATTCGGACTGGCGTTGAATGAATTACAACATCATCCATTATTTTAGATTCAGTTATACTACTCTCTATATTTACTACAGTATTTGACTGCATTTCTATTTCGTTAATGACGGTTAAGTCAGACAATCTGACTTCCTCATCATTACTCTCCATATTTTATTTATTTTCAGTTAATCACTGTTTACTATTGATTATAGAGATAAATATGAGTGTTTATTTTTTCTAACCACAAATTTTCACAGACCACGTGCTATTTTGTACTTCTTAACCTAAAATTTCAACTTCCGCCGTTACTTGGTCTGCTTCCGGTCATCCAATTCAGGCCTATCTCGTGCAAAATTTATGCGAAAATCCTGCCAGGGTCACCACTTGTAAAGGAACTTTAACAAATTTTGTATCTACCCGCCCAAAATACCACCTACCTGGTCGATCTCTGCTCACCTACCGTATAATTCACCAGCACGTCATTTGGGTCGCCAGCATATTTGTAGATCATATGCAACTATTTCCCACTTGGTTTTAACTAACGCTTAATTGACAATTGATTTCCCTGGCCTCAAAAGATTCTAGTATTCATTTAGGTGAGAATTTGGATGTCGCAAACAGATTGAGGTAGGTGCGCAATAAGTTACTCTACACACGTGGTCTTTGTGACTTGAATTTCGTATTTTATTTGCAGTTAAAACATTAATGGGGTTTGCCCCTATATCTCTGGTGATTCACAAATCACACCAATGAACATACATAATTATTAATAGATAGAATTAACACTACTTAATTAATCAAAAGCCAACCAATACTTCGTTTTGCATGCTCTCATTCATCCTCTTAAAAACCCCCCTTTTATAATTGAGATCTCATGACGATTGGGATTTAATTTGATATAATGTATTCACTTTTTGTTGAGTGCATTCTGGTTGTTTTAATTACTTATCTGAATAAGTTACTCCATGTGTGAGTCATCTCTTGAAGAATCTGATTGTTTCACTCACTGAACTGTTTAAAGAACGTTTACTTCATTTTGCTGCTTCTTATATCATAAATGACACTTAATTTTCACTGTTTACATGCTTTTTCACTGTTTAAACGCCGAAAATGATATTGTCCGTGCACTTTAGTTAAAACACACCCGGCTGGGTTAAGATGTTGTTCGAAACAGAACGATGTCGGTCTTGGAGCGGCCAATATATTCATGGGTCACGTGATACCCCCTTCCTCGGTAGACGTTCCACACTGGAAAAATTTTGCGACTTCCACACTGAACTACATTCCAATGTTACAAAACAAGGGATCGGTCCGTGATGTATTTGTGATGTCCTTCAAAAATTAAAAATCTGTGCCCGTATATGGCTATGGCGAGTTCTGTTTTCGTCAGTTCATCGATTGGTACGGCTAAAAATAGCTGTTGATTCAGCAACACGTGTTTCCAGCTACCACTCCGAAAGTTAGATTTGATTCGCTTTTACATAGCTTGTGTTATTGCACAATATCGAATAATTATTTAAATTGGTTTTACCCCATTCTGTACCGTCACAACTTCTGCTGTGGTTGTTGTTCCTGGTTTCATAAAATCCACCAAAAGAACATCTTTTTGTTCCCAGAAAACAACACATGATCTTCCATGCCATCTGAATTTGTTTGCTTTTGGTGAAGTTGAATGATGCCAACACTTGGATTTTTGTTTTGATTTGTTTGGATTGAAGTGATTCATCACCCATCTTGATATGCGAAAAAAGTATATACTTTTTCATAGTGTTCAAAAATGTACATGCAGATGTTATTACTTCAATAGTCAGCATTTTCAGGTCCCACCATTCCCACAGTTTATGATGTGTAACAATTTAATTCTATGCGCAAATAGATTCGTCCCTGTTCGGATGCCGTTGTAACAATTAATCTCTTTTCTATATTAAAACAAATACCTAAAATTTACGTCTTTTCTTACCTTCAGGTCTCTCCAGGATTCTATAGACGAACTGTCACAAAGATGATTATTTGGGTTTGTGCGTAATAAATTATACTAACACAGGTTTCTGCTATCAACGAATTATTTTCTTTTTTCAAAATTAATCTTTTGCTTTTCTCAAACTTTTCAAACAAATTTTCAAAACATAGACATTTAATCAATGCATGTTAACTACTATAAAAGATTACTTGAAAATAACGTTATATTCAGCAACCAGTACTTGCATTCACTCTCTCTCTCTCTCTCTCTCTCTCTCTCTCACACACGTTAAATTTTTACTACCCCCAGTGTTATTTAAGAGCTCTTTTACCTTGTTATTTTTATTACTTCTGTGAATGAATTTAAATGGTTTAATAAATTTAAGTTAGAAATTGGTTATTTTTGTACTCATCCTTGTTGTAGACCTTGTCCCGTTATTTCACCATCGCAGTTAAGTCACTGTTTTCACCATACACTCCGAAAAATACGTTGAAAAATGTTTAAATTTTGCTGTTAGCGTTAATTGTTCCTCTGCTGTATATCACATTACTATTTTATTTCATTTAAACTAAAATGTTGTCGGCCGACATAACTTGCTCGCAAGCACTTGGTTATATGACCGCACGGTCAGGAAGCTGAGTGTGTCGACTGAGGGTTATTTCATCAGTTATTTCCCGTGGGTTGCATACACAACACAAAGCGTCGGGCGTTGTCGAGTTTTATATCGCCTTCTCTGATTGGCTGGTTTAAAATGTTTTGGAAGCTGGGCCAGCGAGTTTTGCAATTTTTGCCGCCTGATGAAATTAACGTATGACAATTACGTGTTTTTTCGTGATTTACAGACATCCTGGGTTTCCCCACTTGTGATGCACAGAGACAGTTACTCAACTCGTCTCGCCGTACCGGCTCCAGACACTAACGGGGTTTCACAATAAAATTTACGCATTTTGGTTAAAAGATGTTACCCAAAAGTTGAACGCTGGGTGTAAAACTTATTACAATTACTAAAAGATTTGTTTCCCTGATTTGTCCCGTCACGGATGGGGCAGGTTCCAGGTTCACAGTAACATTTCTGTATACTGTAGTCTACCACCAATGCAGATGTCACTAAAGTTCATGAAACAATTCATGAAGGTGGTTGTCAAACAATTGCATACATTTAAAAAGCTGTATTTTTATCTTACAATACTTGCTAGTGACTTTTGTTGGAAGAGCTTGGAAAATCGATTGGCGTATGTACAGACATGAAATCACTATATCACTATGATTTGCTTTTGACATCAGATGCATAATCCACAAAGAATTTGTTACTAAGGGTCAAGTGGTCAATGGGCTACTGTGATGTTTTGAGGTACCTTCTGAACAAGTTTGACATAAATGTTCTAAGACATGGACCAACCAAACATGTGAATTGCATCTTGACAATGTGCCAGGTCATTCATCACTTATTATGCACGAGTTTTTAATTTGTGTGATCATGGCTACCATTCCCACCTCCTCTTAATCACCCAACTTCACCCCTGTGACTTCTTTTTGTTCCCAAAAATAAGCATGAAGTGCAAGGGGAAGCGATTTGACATGGTAGAGGAGATTCAGAAAATATCACATGAAATGCTGACGTTGCTGATAGAAAAAGACTTCCAGCAGTATTTCCAAACACTAAAATCTTGCTGGGATCAGTTCTATGCAACAGGGGATTTTTTATTATGATTAAGTCAATTATTTTTTTTAAGTGTATGATTTTTCATAAATACATTTTTTGAACTTTTTTGTAACACCTTGTACCTTTGTTTTATTTTTTTAATGGGTGCATGCTTTTTTTACATTCTTATTGTACCACCCATCATTATAAAAAATTGCCAATTATTTATACTTTTTTTTTCAGGTAAAAAATTTGTATATCATTACAAACTTTATAGTGACATAATTATATCACATCTGTATGCTTAGAAACTTTTCTTCCCAGTTTCCTCACATGATGCACTCCTTACATGGAAATCTTTTATACAGAATGTAATTTCAGAAATGTAATATATAATATGACATTACATTAGATGAGATCTGACAATGAAGTTCATGAGCTTGTAATAAAATTGCTATGTGGTTTCTGTTAAACATCACTGAGGCCCCTTCAAAGCAGCCCTGCAACAGGTTTTATTGAATTGCCTTCAGAGCTACCATAGGATTATCTTTGATGTTATTATTGTCATAAAAAACCATCCCTTTAGTGTTTTCTCTTATCTTTGGGTAAAGAAAAAGATGCAGTATCACATCTAATGTAAAAGGGTAAGTGTTCTGAGACAGCATTTTTTAAACTCAAATCTCTCACAGACAGTGCAGGTACATTATCATGAGGCAAGATTCATGAATTGCTTGCCAAAAGTTCTTGTCTTTTTAGCCTAATTTTCCATATAGACCTTACAGCATATTAGGTGTTATTGACTGTTTGGTGTTTCCATGTTTCTACAACAGACCCATACAAATGACTTCATGAAATCTGGTATCAGACATTTTTTAGTGTACTTTGCTCATTATTGTACTAGTCCAAGAGAAGGGAGGTAGAGAGAGAGAGAGAGAGAGAGAGAGAGAGAGAGAGAGAGAGAGAGAGAGAGAGAGAGAGAGAGAGAGAGGTTTATGTCAAGGAATACAAGTAAGACCTATTGTGTGGTAATAAGCATGAAATATATGTTTTAGGTTGCAAGAAGTCAAAGGTATGGCGGACCGTATAATTACTGTAAGAACACAACTCAAAGAAAATTTAGCAAAAAAGGGTTCCAAAAAGGATTGGTCGCATATCACTGATCAGATAGGCATGTTTTGTTTTACTGGACTTCAGGCACCTCAGGTAAGATTTCACTTGCTTCATTGTGCATGCATGTGCAGAGCATGTGTAAAATGATGATTGTGGCAGAGCAAGAGATAAAAAAGTTTTATGTTCAGTCAGTCAGAATTGTAAGATGTATGTTTATTAGTCATGTGCATTTTAAAAAGTGCAGGATGTATTTTTATTATAAACTTACTGTTGGCAATTGTATTCAATGGTAGCTTTCTCATGGTATAGTTCCTACACTTTCCACCAAGACTGACACTCATATACATTGCAAGGGTGGACATTGCTGTGATTATTTTAAACAAAATTGATTTCTCCGATTCTTGAGTAATATAAGCATTTTTCTGGCTCAATGAAATTAATTTTTACATTATTCACTGAGGTACAAATAGTTACACAAGTATACAAATATACTGACAACCATACTATTACTTCATCTCCTTTCAAAATTGGCAAATTCACCTTTTAATCCTAAAATTGATGCTTAAAAAAGTCCTCAGTGCCACATCATAGATTGGGTGAAATGTTTGGTTTTAACAATTATGTCAGTAAACTGTGGTTGTCAACAGAAAAAAAGTGTTGTTATATGAACTTTTGGCCACACAAGCCTGCAGAAGAAAAAATCTTCTTTAAATTGATGAACTAATTTGTATGGTTAACACTTGAAGGTATGTTTAAGAAGTCACCTTATCATGCCTAAAGTACTTCTTTTTTAACTAGTTCTACTTCAAGATTTTGGCTGTGGCTTACTTTTCACAATTTTTTAATTTTTATATTGTAATGTTAACATTCTATTCTGTACCACATATCTTTTAATTGAGACACGCCTTAAAACAAAGTAAACCTATACAAAGGTCATTATGTATTATACATGATTTTCGTGCACATGATTCTCCTTCACCCATAGTTTAACACAGGTATTGAAGTCTACATGCCACTTACATGGTTTATTATAGAGTATATTTCCTATGTCACGTATGATATCTTAGAAAAAAGAACCAGAATTTTTTGTGACATAATACTTGTTTATGGTCAGGACAAGGAAATTATTTAAGCCATTGTTAATAGGAAAATAACGCGCGCGCGTGCACACACACACATGTATATGCTGAATGTCATATAGATTTACTGCATCACAAAATGTAATTAAGTTGTGATGACAGAATTAACTTAAGAGTGACTGGAAACACAATACTTTCTATCAGAACTACAAATTAGATTTGCACTTCAAAATACATTTGTTTTTTGTATATTTGTGATTGTTTGTTTTAACAGAATTTATAGCAGCTGTTTTTGAAATATATTTTCAACAAATAATTAAAATTGTGTCTGTCGTAGTTCAACAACAGTACTCCAGTGGTGTATACCAAAATCCAGGCCTATAACAAAATTTTTCCAGGCTATCTGCACTTTGATCTAACAGGCCCTGTGTTGTGTTTGAAATTATAAGTTATGTGACTGTAATGTGTAATTTTTAAAAATTAATCTAGTAATTTGTTCAGTTATTGCCTCAACCAACATAACATGGATGAGGTTTGTCCATAAAACTTCTGAACTTTTAAAATATTTAATTTTGGGAATAAAAAAAGCCTCCTGATGCTAGGTTTGGTGAATGAAGAGGATGTGGAACGACTGTTCTTATTAAAAAAAATAAAATAAACTGACAGATTAACAGTGATGTGTCGCGGACGCATTGTCAGCACGCATCCATTTGACTCCCAAGCTTGTAGCCTTTTTTTATGATAGCCTCATGAAAAGATTTGATTACATCAAGGTAATGTTTACACATCGAAAGATTTTATTACAACAATTATTCACTATTTTGCTGCCTGGAAGAAATTCATGGTGAAGAATGGACTCGGAGTCGAACAAACTGTCAGCATGACTTTAACATTCGACCACACTTGTCTTGCTCTTTTCGGTCTTGGGGACCCTCGTGTTACCCATTGTAATTATTGAGTGTTTGTTTCAACGTTGTATCCATACACCCATGTCTCGTATCGAGAAATGAAATTATTTTAAAGTTTTCTTCCTCGTTAGCTCAATTTAGAATATCTTTATTCGCATCAACTCAATTCTGTTTTTTTCTTTGTTGGTCAAAAGGAATGCAGTACGGCCCATGCCTAATTTTGCATAATAATTTCATGGCACACAGTTTGTGAAATGCTTACTCCTTCAGCTACCTCTGTGCAAACAACTATTAGAATGAACGACTTCTAACTTTTACTACGTTTGAGTCTTGTTTAAAGCCTCACCTCTTTATTCTGTTTGTAACACTTCAAATGTTTCCATCAAGGACTTTCCCAGTTTAACACAAGATTTCACGTTAACTCATTGCTCATGAAAATCGTTCATTATAAAATTTGGCACACCTTCATAACACTTCTTGATACAAATACGTGGCATACAGTGGCTAAACAAAATATTACATTGTGGTTTTCACTGGGCTGCTACCCGATGTTACCACTTGGTCACAGCATATTACATATTCCATTAGTAGCGCTTCTATCGCACGATTTACAAAGTTCAGAAATTTTACAGACAAACCTTGTACACTTGACATTTGACCGTGGTGGACTAAACAATGATTTTATGAGCCGTTCACAAAATTCTTAACACTGCATGAACAATCTATGGGCCATTTTATAAATATATTTATATTCTAAAGTATGTATAATAATGTTAATATCTTGGATCCATGAATTAAATAAGGCGTACTTGAAACCTATTGGTAGTTGTATGTTACACTAATTCTTTGTGTCATAATTATCATATTTTTATGTTAATATCAACACATAAATGCTACTAAACAAATAATTCTGCATTCTAATTGCCGATAAAATGAGGTAATCAATTAAACAAGGTTCAGTTGGTATAACATTTTCTTTTATCTTATTTCTGTTTTACAGGTTGAACGTCTTACTAAGGAATTCAGTATTTATTTAACAAAAGATGGAAGGATATCAATGGCTGGAGTGACTTCAAAGAATGTTGAATATCTTGCTCACAGTATTCATGAAGTTACTAAGTAATTATCTGAGCATCAGTATCAGTATCACAACTACTAACCAGACAATCACTCCTGCCAACACTTGCATTTAGATGTATTTATTGCACTCATTGGAGAATTTAAATAACATTGCATTGCTTCATAGACATGAAATTTGAATGCAACTGTCTGTTTTACTTTGTAATCTGTCCAGGCATTTTTAGAATAAAATTAATGCCGACAAAAGGAAAACTATCATTTTGAACTAAGTCAAAATTTATTAGTGCAACTAAAAATTTATAGTGTACAGATTAAGTATTTATATTAAATGTTACATAATTCGTATTTTATTCTGTAGTGTGTACTTTCTTTTGTTTAACCCCTAGTTACCATTCCTCATCATACTGGTACTGTTTTTAAGATCCACAAACTTATTGGTATTAATAAAGAATCAATATATACTATACAGTATGTCATTAAAGAGAAAATGCTTTGCAATTTTACCGTCTTGAATTTCCATATCACAGCAAATTGCGTAAAATGCTGACATAGCATTATAAAATTTTCTTATATTTTTTTAGACACAAAAAGTAGTTTTTATACATTTTATAATGAAATTAGAAAAAATCTTTATTTTCGTAAAGGTGACATCAAATTGCTGATAGGTATAGATAAAAATTCCATTTACAAATAATAGAATAATTCAAATAACACCAATCAACTGAATTGATTACAGACATTAATAAGTAAACTCACTTCAGAAAATTACTTTAGAAAGTGAGATATAATTTGTCCATAGCACATACAGTTTTGGTTACTCAGCAATTTAAAATTAAAATTAATCACCCACTTTATGTAAATTTAAACATAGAATGATATGTATCTGTTTTATGATTTAATTAAAAATCTTTTTTGTAATTAGCACAAAATGAGCAGGGAATGTAGAATGAAGTGAAAAGGACAGAGCAAAATGAGAGAGAACTGCTTTTGTTAATTGCTCATATTTGTTTTTTTTTTTTTTTGCATATGAGTGTATGGTGGCCATAGTCAGTTTTGCTTCTTTTTTTTAATATACTTAATCCTACTTTTTGCATTCATAGCTTCTGACTTCAAAAATTAAACTGATTTTTATTTAAACTGTAAAACAAGTACATACCAGTTGATGTTTAAATTTAAAACTAATTACCTTTTTCAGTGAGTTCTGTCATTGTTATTGTTGGCAATAACAAGTTATGTAAGAAACAGGAATACTTGAAGATGTAGGTTTACTAGAATACATATAACTAGGTATGCAAAAGTATGATTGTTGATAAAATCAGCAGATTAATAAAAAATTAGGGTTAGTGTTTTTTATAGAGCAGAATAAAAGTGATGAGGCATTTGAAACATGGAGTGTGCAGTTTCTGTTGCTGTGCAGAAGCTATTCAGTATCACCTCTTGCAGTTTGAAACATGGTTAATAGGGGAAGTTATGATGTCAAAAGAAAGTATAAATCTAGTCCATTATATTGGTTTTGAACAGATGTGTTCAGTTGCAAAGTAAAATAATTAAAGTACTCTGTAGGTCCAAGAGATTGTGAAGTGCAGAAGGCAGACATTATTGTTTAGCATGAAATAATACTAACAAATTGTTATAGAAGAACAACAAATTGGTGTGTGAAAGAAGGTATGAATTTACATAAGGTGACAAGTGGTGTGGAAGTGTATGAAGAGACTCAGCAGTAAAATAGCCTGAACCCTAAATATTTCTCAGAGTAACTGGGTTGTATATTTTGATAGAAATTAAAAAAATATATATACACGAGGTGCTATCGGAAAGTTCCCGGACTGTACTTGGCACGGCTGTTGGACGTGACTGTACAACCTGGCGTCCCAGTGTCCGATTCCGTAATACGTAATGAGTCAGTCTGCCGAGTTTCGTTGCATTGTGAGGTTGTGTTTGGTCTACGCGTTGTGTTTTGTAATTGTGTGTTAATGTTCATTTGCTAATTTTATGATGGCTGATAAATTCGAGCAACGCGCGTGCATTAAGTTTTGTTTTAAACTTGGTAAATTGCCTACTGAAACTTTTGCAATGCTTCGAGAAGCTTTTGAAGAACATTCCCTACACAGAACACAGGTTTTTGAGTGGTACGCTCGTTTCAAGGCCGGCAGAATGTCACTTGAAGATGATCACCATTCAGGAAGACCTTCCACGAGCAGAACGGATGAAAATGTTGAAAAAATTCGACAACTCATTCACGAAGACCGTCGTCAAACAATCCACGAGTTGTGTACAAGTGCCGGAATAAGCTATGGAAGCTGTCAAGAAATTCTAACTGAAAATTTAGGCATGTGTCGTGTTGCTGCAAAATTCGTCCCTCGGCTTTTGTGTGTGGATCAGAAACAGCGCCGTGTTGATGTGTGCAGTGAACTCAGAGAAACGTCTGAAAATGACCCTACCTTCATCTCCAGGGTCATAACCGGTGATGAAACCTGGTTTTATGGTTATGATCCAGAAACAAAACAGCAGTTGTCACAGTGGAAAAGTCCACAATCACCGAGACCAAAAAAAGCACGGCAGGTCAGAAGTGCAACAAAAACCATGCTCATCGTGTTTTTCGACATCAAAGGCATTGTCCATTGCGAGTTCGTGCCAGCTGGTGTTACAGTGAACTCAGATTTTTATTGTGACGTTCTGAGGCGGCTGAGACAAAATGTGCGACGAAAAAGGCCCAAATTGTGGGAAGACCAAAACTGGCTGTTGCATCACGACAATGCACCTGCTCACGCTTCACTGAAAACAACAGAGTTTTTGACCAAAAACAATATGGCCACCATCCCACACCCTCCATATTCACCAGATTTAGCCCCCTGTGATTTTTCTCTGTTCCCGAAAATAAAAATTCACATGATAGGTCACCGTTTTGACACTGTAGAAGACATTAAGAAAAAAACGCAGGAGGTGCTTGACAGCCTTCAGCAAAAGACTTTTTTTGACTCTTTCCAGGCATGGAAACAACGCTGGATTTGTTGTATCAATTCGCAGGGAGACTACTTTGAAGGATATGGGAGCCATTAATGGCCTAGGTAAGCAAACCGAATTTATTAGACCTAGTCCGGGAACTTTCTGATAGCACCTCGTATACATAACCGCTTTCTCCCACCCATATTATAATGGAAGAATCTGATCAGCATACCTTGTGACCTATCTTTATTCCATATGTCATGTTCCCTTTTTTTTGGAACTATAGTACTCATCTTCCATTTTGATGCCTAGCCTGCATCCTGTACTTAAAACCTGGCTTTTTTACACCGAGCCTCTGTATTTCTTTTATTTCTGCTAGCACATTCAGTGGCGTGTGTGCATCTTCCAAACATTAGTGTGTAAGCAGGCAAGCAAATACTGTACAATTTGGTGTCTTTCTCGGTTGAATCGTCAGCCGATCCACTTTTGCTTGGAAGGCCTTCAATCCATCTACCATAGCACTGAGTGCTTGCTTCACAATCTGTATGAAGAGTTGAACTACTGGAAGAGTGGTGTTAAGAATTAGTGTTTGAAATTTTAATATTGTAGTGGAATTAAATTGGCCAGGATGGAGAAAATAATGATGAGTAAGCGGACTGTAATTTAATACATTTATTGTGCATGAATGTTACAAGTTAATTTAGAATTTGAAAGGTTAGCTAAGCCTTCTACGCATCATGATGTCTGGGAAATCACATTAGGTCAAAAAATGTTATACATTATAGAAGTAAGGTGCAATTACGCAACATTTGAAGCTAGATGAATGAAATGACTTAGGGCCTAAGGCCTACATAATAAGTCGCGACATTAAAGAATTAAGATGCCAGCCGAAGCAACAAGCGTAAGTCACGTCTGCTGCGTTCGGACACTCGGAGCACTGTAACGTCATGTTTGCCGTAGCGAGCATAGTTGGACTATGATCAGATTAGCCAACCTTTCAATTATACAATTCCCACATTAAATACCAACATTACTGTCCATAACTGCCCGCAAAAATCGAACGATTTTTTGTAATACATTTTTAACAATTTATATTATAAAGAAAACACAAACATGTACTTTCTTACTATTAGATATCAACCATCAGTAGGTTGTTTTATCGACATTGAAATGTTAGATAACAATATTATAACATTAAACTGCTCAGAGATAAAACCTTAATGATAATGATAAGGTTAAACAGGCCACAGTTGGCTTGCAAACTGATTTATACATGAGTATAAATGTGCATGAATTAGCAGAGATGTATACAATACAAACATGAATAATGAATAATCTGATAATGCTTGATAATGAATAATCGGTGTTATGTTAATTAATCTATTAAAATACATAAATACATAATTTGATTCCACCTACCTGTAAAGTTTAATTGGGTCCAAGATTCTCGCACGAACGTAAGATGCCAACGTGGTTTATAGGTTAATGGAATAATTTACGCTATTCATTTTGAAGAGAATTAATGAATTTTATTTTCAAATTTTTTTTCTATTAAAACTCAGATTTTACTCAAAATTTCTCAAGACGAAATAACATCATAATAATTTCTTATTTGGTGATCTACTTCGTGGTCACAATTACTAATTTTAACTTACGCTAGTATCTTACCTTAATTAAATATACAGACAGCCCAGTCTGCCAACATTCTCTCATTTACACTATTTTAAAACCATCCCAATCCCCTGATTATTTCTTTAATTAACCCCTTAATACATTGTGAAATACCCCACTGCCGGCAACATGGTGTTCACTCGATCTCACGATTTCTCATTTTGAATTTAATTGTATGTCCGAAATACATGTGGATGTTCTTTTAAATATTAAAGACTCACGCCACTGTCACATTACTGTTCTGATAACTTACTTTTTTACTGGAAACTGATAAGATTTTTTAAGAGAGCCCCATGGGGCAGATGCCTGGCCAGACACCGTCTCAACGAGAACTGCCGAAAGCGTCTCTATGCTCACTGCCAACTAGATTGCGTCTCTCAAGGTGGAAAACAATGCCTGCTATTTCTTCGCCACTGTTGTGTCCCATTCAACACACGTAGTTTTTTTGTGTGTTGGCCGTGGATGATATTTGTTCAGCACTGGTTGACGTCACAAAAAGGTTGGACTTAGACTCACATCCGTCGTTTTGATACCATGAAGCGAATAAAACTTTCGCCTCCTAGCCATTTTGAGTTTACTGCAGTAGCGTTGTCTGCGCACCTGCTTGTTGGTGCGTGCGGACGCGGACGTCACACAAATGTAAAGTTCTTAGAAATGACGCTTGGTACATTCCTTCGTACAGATTACACAACAGATACTGCGTATTGCTCCTTTGTTAGCAATGCTTTTATTCAACACGTGGATTGATCACAGATGGAAAATGAATTTATGAATATTTTTTAATAAACCCCAAAATTTAATAAAAATAGAAAACCCTCCAAATTCGGCCCGTTACAATACCCCCCCAATGAGATATCTTCTGCCGAAACAGAAGAAATCTCCTTGCTAAAACCCCTAAGTGGACCGGTGAGGAGCTGGTGCCAACAACCCCCATTTGTTCTTATACTTTATGGGTAAACAACCCCCCTGACTCGGCGACTATGGCCGCATCTGAACGAGATTACTGGACTTCTCTGTGTGAGATCCCAACACCGTAAAATCGAACAGATACGCACCACAGCGCACCTCACCTTCTATCATTCAACACCAAAATCCAAATCCCTGGCTCATATGCCAGATCCTCAACCGATATGTTCCCCCTTATCATGCACACTGGGCTGCCTTTAGCAGTTACTGGGCTCGCACACACACTTATAACTACATCCTATCAAATCTTGTTACATTGAGGAATTTTCTTTACCTTGAAACCAAGTCTCAAAATCAAAATACAGATCTTTTGTCTAAACTGAATAATTCTCTTCATTATTTTTGATCATTAGAAAACAAATAAGTTGAACATTTATTAAAAAACATGAATATCCTTATCCTAACAAGTAATTATACATCTATCCTAAACAATATAATTCAATAAAAAACACGATTAATATACACAAACATTAACATAATCACAATTCAAAAACATCAATTAGATGGCAGGCACATCAAAAAAAAATTTTTTTTTTAAATTCAAAAAAAAATTTTAATTTATTGAAATATATTTTTTCTCAAGATTAAAATTATTTAAATTCATTTATTCAAATTAATTAAAAGCAAAATTGGCATCACTGCATTGCCAAAACATGTCTAGTGTAGCACATCACCCATCAGCTGATCAAACTGGGTCAAGTCAAGAACCTTGACCTCCATAAGTTATACATAAGTTACATCAGAAAATACCGTGAACATCTTTAAAATTCTATCTCTAAACACAAAAACATAATAAAATAAAACATTTAAAATTAACAAAGTATTATTATAATTAACAATAAAATTGACATTTAAATTTATTAAAATTATACCTTTTACAACTTTACTTTTTCAAATTCTATTAAAATTGTCACTGGTTTCCATCAAAATTTTATATTTTTACTATGAATCTCTTTCTTTAATCTTCTCATTCTCCATTAATTTGGGTGATTTAATTATTTATACTACCTTGATTTACAACTTGATATGTCTACACTTATAATCTTTCTCCCTCTGACTCTAATACCACTAACAACTTTAACTAACATGACACCCATCTCTATTAAAACATCTATCAAACAATCTCTAAACCCAACTTACTACTAAACTCATATTGCCTCATTCTACCCTTATATAAAAAATACTCTCTACCCCTTTGTACCCAGGATGTGTGTTTCCTTCCCAAAAACTCACTCCCTTATGTTGGTTCCTGGACTCCCCCTAGGTAACCCTTTCCGGCGCCAATCGGTCCCTTCCCGTCCCAACCCTTTTGTTGCGGACTCCTACACTACACTATCCCCTCTTACAAAATTACCCATCACCATTCTCATTACCTCACTTTAACTACAAAATAACATCATCATTTATAAACATCAATATATCAATCATTACTCTATATATATTCCCCATAACTACTGTGTCAACATCAATACTTCTCAAATTCTACATCATTACATTTGTTCATAACAACATTTTCATCTCTATCACCACTTTAAACTCAACTTGGACTGATCTACATGTCCCAACAAAATATCAATCACCCAAAATCTATCTTTTATTATTTCCACAAATCATTTAAAATATTAACTTTATCAAATTACTTCCATCATCATTTAAAATAAATTCTTTAACACATTACAATGGTTATTGAACATTAAATACCTTGGAAATTAATAAACAATTTATCAGTGACATTCTACTACTGATCAGCTGACTTGCTTAGCAAGGTGGATGACCTTACTACAAACACATTTCAGAATTAAGCACATTATATGAAATACATATTTTTATCAATCCTTATATCTGACATATTACACATCATTGTTTCCCCCTTTTCTGACTCTGGTACAATTATGTCAACCGCCTGCCGGTCGGTCTAGGTATTTACTTTGTTATAAACACAGTTCAAAATTACACAAATTACATAAAACACATATTTTCATCAATTCTTACCTCTAACACAATAAAATAATACATTTCTAAAACAGAATAAACACAGTATACTGAACGTATGAACACCGAATTATCAAAGCATAATACCAGCATTTTATTAGTGCAAAAGTTGATTTATCATTTTACGTTATGAAATTTAAATTCGTTGCTCACCTGAGCAACCCCCCATCCACACACACTATTGTATTGTTCTGTTGGACTGTGGCGCCCATGTGCGTTCACAAGGACTGCATAGTTGGAGGAATTGAACATCTCCTTGTCCTTGCTTCGGCGTTACATTTAAAGGTTTTTTTAGATATCGACATATCCTCGTTATATAGTTATAAGCCCTTAAAACGGGTCTACCACCTGGTTCTGCTGTCCCTACTCGGACAGAGTGGCAGCCGCTGTTCCATAGTTCCGGGATTTCCCCTAGTTTCACCCCCCCTGTTAATTTCTAGTATCAACCAATTTCAAGTCAGCTATGGTCAAGGGACTTGATTATGGCCATAGCTGACCGCTAGCCAAAACCACGATTAGTGCTGGTAAGGCAGTAATCGCCCGAAAAGTCGGGGAAATCAAACTCTACTTTCATGCATGTTACACATCATTACTTTGCACGGCACGAAAGTCTATCATAGTACAATATATATTTGTACAAAAAGGTGTGCCGTACGTTTTCGCCACTTTGGCCTCCGATGGAGGTAACCCCCAACCCATTCCGCTATCTACTGGGGCACATGCCACCCCAGCAACAGCACACTAATAACTCAATTAAATCTTTATATAAAACATTATAATATGAAATTTTCCTTAACTCTTTTATCCATCATCATTTAAATCATTCATCACTTTCTACAATTAAATCGCTTAAAATTTTCAAATTTATTATTAACATTTATTTTTCATTATATTTCAGTTATTATTATTTTTTTAAATTATTATCTCAAGTTATTTTCATTATTGAAGTTAAAATTCTTTCATCTGAGTTAAACACCTGTAAACATTTTATTATATCCGACTTGTATTATAAAATTTTATACTTACAGCATATTATTCAACTACTGACATAAACACAAAATATATATACCATACACACCAATACTTCCAAGTAACCTCTGAAACATTTAATCACAGTGTTATTTCATACAAAACAATTTATCATTTATTTATTAATTAATTATCAAATTCAACTCTCATAAAACAATTTAAATCCATTAGAAAACTTCAATTATATAACCTTTACGTCAAACAAAATATTTAAAACATCTCAAATTATTTTAATTAAATTAATTATTGAAAACAACATTTTTAATTACTTTCACCAATTACAATAATTATAATTCATTTATTAGCTTCTTCGAAATATTATTATACTCACAACAATTTCTACTACATACACACATTGTTTACCTGACATCTTACAATACACACAAGTAAATTCACTAAGCATTTATTTACAAATCTTCATCATTATTATTCAGTTATATCACACTTCAATGTCCAAGGTTGCAAGGTCTGAACCGCAAAACAAAATATTTAAAATTGTCCATTTATTGTTTTATGATTTACCCTCCATCGTCAAATATTAATCTTTGTTTCAAATAACCATTTTCAATTTCAGTTACCCACATATGGCTATTTTGTGTGTCATAACCATAAAATTTCAGTGTATTCATTTTATCATAATAATCATATACCAAGTCAGCATTATGTATTTCTGTGAAGTCTCCCTTAGTAATAATATTCAGTATCGGGTCAGTTATTTTTTCATCATACATTAAATTACTCTTGTTTAAATACACTTCCAACATTTCTTTCCACTCATCATAATCTCTCTTTAATTCACACAATTCTGTCTCTCTCTCAACACACAACTCTCTATCTAAATCTCTCTCATCATAACACCATCTCATACTTGTAATAGCATTCCACACAGAGGGTATTAACTTATACAAAACTGGGAAACAAAAATCTTCTATTAACACGGGACTCTTGCCCTTCAAAAACAACACTTGTGAACACACTGGATCATCATAAATATAGGGAAAATTTACCCTCTGCCCCCATTCTACCACTATACTATCTTTCCACTTTCTCTCTGACTCATAAACACACCTTAACATTCCATCATTACATTCTACAACTTCATCAGTACTCTCACTATTTATTTTCAACGCATCACTCTCTGATACTACCTTTTCAGTTACATTACTATTCTCAATATTATTTTTATCATTTTCGACATCATCATCCTCATTTGTTAACTCTTTATCTAGTACCACATTTTTACACATGTCATTATAATTTTCATTTGTTTTACTTTTGTCTGTATTCATCACATCCACTCCCATTCTCTCAATACTCTTGTTCTAATTTATTCAAACTATTTTTTATTATTTCATTAGTATTTTCAAAACGTTTATTAATTTCTGGAATATCATTTTTTAATTCATCAAATTTGTTATTCTGTATATTGAATTTAGCGTCAGAATCACTCTTCTGTTCATTGAATTTCATATCTAACATTGTTTGTATCATTTTGAACATTTCATAACTATCGTCAGACTTTTTACCTTGGACCGGTGTCGACTGACTTTCTGTTTTATTGCCAGTGAAGCTGACTTCATCGTTATTATTTTTACTTTCTCTACTCGATTTTGGGGTTGTTTGAATCACCGAATCATCTGTACTATTTGTTTCATTTGTAATATCTTTTGTTTTATTTTCCTGACTCACATTTGGAGCCGAGTGGATTTCAAAATCGCTCATACTACTTGATTCATTACAATTTTCTATATTAGTAATTTCATTAATCTCACTTTCGTTATTTCCTGCCATCTCTTATTCTTTATAATTGATATGTGTGCGTAATTATAATATAACCAATATATAATATACAATATAACCAATTTTGCGTAAATGATGCACTTTTACTTCCTTACTCCAACCTTAAAACCACGCTTGCATCTTATTTGTAGGTGCGGTTTTTACTTAAAATTTTTTTTTTTACTTATAAAAACTGTCCCTGTTCAGAAGCCATTGTTATGTTAATTAATCTATTAAAATACATAAATACATAATTTGATTCCACCTACCTGTAAAGTTTAACTGGGTCCAAGATTCTCGCACGAACGTAAGATGCCAACGTGGTTTATAGGTTAATGGAATAATTTACACTATTCATTTTGAAGAGAATTAATGAATTTTATTTTCAAATTTTTTTTCTATTAAAACTTTGTCAGATTTTACTCAAAATTTCTCAAGACGAAATAACATCATAATAATTTCTTATTTGGTGATCTACTTCGTGGTCACAATTACTAATTTTAACTTACGCTAGTATCTTACCTTAATTAAATATACAGACAGCCCAGTCTGCCAACATTCTCTCATTTACACTATTTTAAAACCATCCCAATCCCCTGATTATTTCTTTAATTAACCCCTTAATACATTGTGAAATACCCCACTGCCGGCAACGTGGTGTTCACTCGAGCTCACGATTTCGCATTTTGAATTTAATTGTATGTCCGAAATAGATGTGGATGTTCTTTTAAATATTAAAGACTCACGCCACTGTCACATTACTGTTCTGATAACTCACTTTTTTACTGGAAACTGATAAGATTTTTTAAGAGAGCCCCCATGGGGCAGATGCCTGGCCAGACACCGTCTCAACGAGAACTGCCGAAAGCGTCCCTATGCTCACTGCCAACTAGATTGCGTCTCTCAAGGTGGGAAACAATGCCTGCTATTTCTTCGCCACTGTTGTGTGCCATTCAACACACGTAGTTTTTTGTGTGTTGGCCGTGGATGATATTTGTTCAGCACTGGTTGACGTCACAAAAAGGTTGGACTTGGACTCACATCCGTCGTTTTGATACCATAAAGCGAATAAAACTTTCGCCTCCTAGCCATTTTGAGTTTACTGCAGTAGCGTCGTCTGCGCACCTGCTTGTTGGTGCGTGCGGACACGGACGTCACACAAATGTAAAGTTCTTAGAAATGACGCTTGGTACATTCCTTCGTACAGATTGCACAACAGATACTGCGCATTGCTCCTTTGTTAGCAATGCTTTTATTCAACACGTGGATTGATCACAGATGGAAAATTAATTTATGAATATTTTTTAATAAACCCCAAAATTTAATAAAAATAGAAAACCCTCCAAATTCGGCCCGTTACATCGGTGACTCGTCCCTTGATGGGTCAGATACAAATTGCAAATATTTTATGCAAGTCATGATTAACAGTCCAAGCCAGTCAAGGCCAGCTGATTTATACATAATAGTATTGAATATGAAATGAATAGACAAGATTATTACAAAAAGTTATATGCATATAAAACATAGATTTAGCATAACACTGTAGTATAATAATTAAATAGTGCATGCTATACCAAACAATTGCAAGAATGCACAAATAAATTGACATGCGAAAATAGATTATACATTGTTGAATAGTTACAAGTATATAAACGTAATAACATGTATGTCATAATCACAAATACATGAATAATAATATATGCGCGATACATGATCATAAAATACAAATACAAAAATATGTGTAAAAATATATGCGTGGTGCATAATCAAAGACAATAGATGCGGGTACAATAATATGTTTTACATAGATACAAAATACATGATAAAATACAATAGAAATATATGTGTTGCATAATTACAAAATACATGAATACAAGGCATAAAATACAGTATAATAGTATAAGTGACAAATACAGTAAATGTGTTCATACAAAAATGTAATGCATGTGTTGAGCAATTACAAGTAACACATAAAATTCATAGAATAGTGAAATAGCAGGGCACAAATATCAATAAAAAATGTGCAGCAAATACGCATACATGGTTTGTATAGCTCCAAATCCATGTGAATATTATATAACAAAATCTATAACATAAGAACTAATAACACCAATAGACATAATGCATAAATCAAATGTTGTATACAAGAAAATACATAAAATAATTGAAGCTTTACATATTAAATAAATTGACTCTTGCTTAAGTAAAACAAAGCAATTTCTGAATTGAAAGATACAAACTAAAGCTCATGGTAAAAATAAAAGTGCTTATATAACTAACGTAATCTTCTTGAAACATTAGCATGTGTTTGATAAATACATACATTTAATTTTAAAAGAAAATAAACAACATCCTTTAATTTACATAAAGAAAATATCCTCTAAAACTGACTCAATGTAGTAATACAATGTATAGTTAATACATAATAGTAAATACAATAAAGAAAGAACATAATAATGTACATGTATAGTATTGATATAATGACTTAACACAACACTTAATACTTGTGTTAAGTAGCTACACTGATGTAGTGTTTACTGTTTGTCCCTCACTGGCACCAAACATAACTTGTGAATTGGTCTGCGAAAGGTGCCAACAGGAGTACGAACGTCAACTACTCTGATTAAGTTGTCCGGTCCAGGAAATGTGGCTGTGATTACCCCAAATTTCCATGCCAATGGAGGCAAGTTATTCTCGATTAGCAGGACCAGGTCACCAATGGAAAAGTTTTCTTTAGCGAACTTCCATTTGTGACGCTGTTGAAATTGGTGTAGGTAGTCGCTCGACCATGCTTTCCAAATAGTTTGGACAAATTTCTGGAGAAGTTGCCAACGGCCGAGACGAGAGATGGGAACGTGTGACAAGTCAGGATCAGGTATTGCCGTTAATGGTGCACAGATTAAAAAATGGCCAGGGGTAAGTGTCACTGGATCGTTTACATCCGATGAAACGGCAAATAATGGACGTAAGTTTAGACAGGCCTCTACCTGTGACAAAACTAGTAAACTCCTCGAACGTGAGTATGGACTTGCCGACAACGCGGCGCAAATGATACTTCAAACCTTTTATACCGCTCTCCCATAGACCACCAAAATGAGATGACGATGGAGGAATGAATGACCACTTAATACCATGAGAAGTTGCAAATGATTGAACTGTTAAGGTGGCATCCTTGTTATGCCAGAGATTGTAAAGGTCATGCAAGACGTTGCGGGCCTTCCTAAAATTCGTGCCATTGTCAGAATATAACTGGCTAGGTATGCCCCTACGGGCCATGAAGCGACGTAAGGCAGCTATAAACGCATTGGCCGTGAGGTCGGAAACAAATTCCAAATGAATGGCCCTAGTGGCTAAGCAAATGAATAGAGACACATATGACTTGGATCTCTGCCCGCCATGACGGATCATGAAGGGACCACCATAATCCACTGCACAGAATAAAAACGGCCTGGAAGGAGTAACCCTGGGAGATGGCAAAACACCAAGCCTTTGAGCTTGATATTTGGTATTAAATCTTGAGACATTTGATGCATCTACGAATGATGGAACAAATCACTATCTTGGCGTTAATGATCCACCAGCGTTGACGAAGTGAATGATGGACAAGTTGAGCACCAGCATGGAGAAGTCGAATATGCTCACTCTCGATTATGAGGCGAGTGATGTGAGCTGAAGGATGCAAGACAGTAGGATGCTTATTATCATAGGGTAGTTGCGACTGCTGTAGATGTCTGCCGACACGTATGATGCCAAACTCATCAAGAAATGTGTCCAGAGAAGACAGTTTACTCCTAATAGAGACAGAAGCCCCATTTCGAAGGCAATTGAGCTCAGTAGCGAAATGGATCAACTGGGATTGCTTTATGAAAAAGTTAAGAGTAGAATGAATTTCGGTAGGGGTAAGAACTCCCGAAATTTTCTCTGCCTTTGAGGGTCTAGAATTTTTGATAAATCGAAAGCAATAAGTGTACATGCCGGTCAGTCGGTGCAACAAGGAAAAGTCCTTAGAGAGATCAATAGGTAAGGTAGAAATTAGAGAAAGCTTGGGGGTTTGTTTCTCCTCAACGGAGCATTCAGGAAGCGGCACATCAGAAGGTGAAAAAACATTGGGTTCAGAAGATTGAGACACAAGTAGGACCATGCCACCAAAGCGAACAATCGCGCAAAACGTCAGGGTGACATCCTCTAGAAATAATATCAGCAGGATTATGTTGCGAATCAATATGATGCCATGTCTGGGTTTCAGTGAGACGCTGAAGCTCAGCAACACGATTAGCGACGTAAGTCTTCCACCTAGAAGACTGAGCATGAATCCAATAGAGAGATACCATGGAGTCGGAGTATAGGTGTACGCTATTGACAAAGGAATGGAGAGCAGGGGTGACCTTGAATAGAAGCCACGATAACAACAAACAAGCACAGAGCTCATTGCGGGGTAATGACACCTGTCGTAGTAGAGCCACATGAGATTTAGAACACAAAAGGTGACAAGAGGCCATTAAATCTTGATAAATAACCCTAATGTAAATGCAACATCCATAACCCTTTTCAGAGGCATCCGCGAAACCATGTAATTCAACGAGCTTGGTCTCAGACTTGCTGTGTATAGAGCGTGGAACAATAATTTCACCAATTAAATACAACTTATCGCATAATAAACGCCAATACGAATATAATTGCTCAGAAATTGGCTCATCCCAACCAAGATTGCACAACCACAGTTGCTGCATAAACTGTTTATAAAGGAAAACAATTGGACCAATGAGTCCCAATGGGTCGTAGATACCCGCTATAATTGACAGGATTCTCCTCTTAGAAATACTTGACTCAACTGGAAATGACTTGATGTCAAACAAGAATGAATCTGCAGAGTTGTTCCAAAGAATGCCCAACGTACGCACATTGCCTTGTTTGTTTAATGGAAGTGATAAATTACTATGCTCAGTGACCACATTTGGTTCATTTGATGCCCATTTATGTAGAGTAAAGCCATATTGACTCAACAACATACTTAAGTCAGATTTTAACTTGATCAGATTAGAAATGGTGTCTGCACCGGTCAACAAATCATCGACATAAAAATCATTAATTATAGCTGAAGCAGCGTCAGGAAAGGAAGCTTCATTATCCTTACCAATCTGAATAAGGCAGCAAGTTGCCAAGAATGAAGCGCTAGCAGTACCGCATGTTACAGTTCGCAGCACGAAATGTTTAAATTGTTCAAGCGAAGAATCACGCCATAGAATACGTTGGTAATGACAATCGTTATCAGACACTAGAATTTGCCGATACATCTTCTCGATGTCAGCGATTAGAACATAATTGTGTATACGAAATCGCAAAAGAATGGAGAAAAGATCTTGTTGGACATTTGGGCCCACTAACAAAATATCATTGAGAGATAGACCATTGGTAGTTTTAGCTGAACCATCAAAAACAACGCGAAGCTTCGTTGTGGAACTAGAATGTTTAAAAACGTCATGATGAGGCAAATAGTAGGTATTTGAAACCTTGGAATCAACAGAACAATCGTCATGTGGCCAAGATCCTTATATTCCTGAATAAAATTTGCATATTCATGCGCAAGCTCAGAATCACGCTTGAACCTGCGTTCTAAAGTTAAAAATCTCGCTTCAGCGGTAGCATAGGACTCACCCAGCTGGGCATTATCAGACACGAATGGCAGTGAGACGACAAATCTACCGTCATTATTACGATGAGTAGACTTAACAAAATGTTCTTCGCAAACTGAATCGTTAATAATGGGTGCATTATCAAGGACGGTTTCAGTCTCCCAAAACTTCTCAAGAGACGCTAGAATTTGATCATCGTTGTTTCTTGCCAAGAACGAAACAGCAGGACCCTTTGAATGACAATGCTTAGGCAAATTGCCTGCTAGAATATAGCCTAACTTAGTTTCTTGTATAACAGGAAAGTTAGGACCATGAACATATTTGTTAGCTTGAATCAAGTCTAAATAAAACTGCGCTCCCAACAGTATGTCTATGTCAGCTGATACATTAAAATGTGGGTCAGCAAGGAAAATATCTGGGATATTAGAATGTTTTACGTCAAAGATTGTGCTGGAAGTTTGTGGGTCAACGTAGATAAGACTGCGCATTGAGCATTAAAAGTAAACCTTTGATAACGAGAAACAATACGAACTGATACCAAATTAGTAGTGCAACATCTTGAATTATTAATACCTGAGATTGGTATATTAGATTTAGTTAAGTTAAGTTGCAATTTTTTTGCAAATGATGCAGTACAAAAATTAATTTGAGACCCTGCATCTAGCAAAATTCGTGCAAGTTGCCTGTTACCAGCGCGGTCGATGACGAACACGACGGCTGTAGATAAGATAACATTGTTTGCTGATTGCAGTTTAAATGAACAGTAATTACTACTGCTGGCAGAACTCTGTTTTAACCCATTATTTATGTGAAGTAATGTATGGTGTCATCTGGAACAGATTTTACATGACTGTTTGACCTTGCAATTAGGTGAAAAATGATCTGGTCTCAAACAATTAGTGCAGCATTTATGCTTCAATATAAATTGCCCTTGTTCCGATACGCTCAAATCGCGAAATTTTTCACACATATAAATTGGGTGACTTGCCTTGCAGCATGGGCATGAATAATTATTTGAAATAGAATGATAACTTTTAAATGCAGTGCTGCCAGCAGAGTTTCGTAACTTAGGTTTTTCAGACTTATTATTAAATTTTAGCATTGGTTTGTTAAGCTGCTGTCCAGCTTCTATCGGTAACGTGTTTTCTAATAATTGTCTACGGGCATTTAGAAACTGTATAAAACTCTGAAAATTAAGAAGATTTTCAGAATCTATAGATTCTTTCCATAATTTAAATGTGGAATGATCAAGTTTTGTTGACAATATCTGTATAACAATGAGTTCAAATGAATCCACTGACAATTGCATGGCTGTCAGAGAATTGACAGAAGATGTTATTGTATTTATAAATTCTGCTAAGCTCTGTACAGAGTCCTTGGTTGTAGACTTCACTTCTAATAAATTTTGAATGTAATATTTAGCTCATATGAATTTATTGTCATATCTAGCAGACAGCAAACTTAACGCTATTAAATAATTTTCGTTACAAATAGGCAAAGCCTTGATTAAATCTAGTGGTTCATTTTTGAGAGATGAATATAAGTAATGTAATTTTTGCACTGAAGTTAAGTCAGATCTAGCATGTACCAAGTCTAAAAATATCGGGTAAAAGTGCTGCCATTCGAGAATGTTACCTGTGAAGCAGGGCAGACTTATAGGTTTTAATTGAATGTTACTGCTTAATGTTTGAGATTCAGTCTGGATGTTGAAAGTGTCTATTAGTTGTAAGATGTTAGCCTCGGTTGAATATAAAAGCTCTTCAACCTCGACTCTGTCCTCTTGGGCAGCATTTATGTCTTTAGAAATTAATTCGATCTCAGACTGGACCTCATCATATTTTATTGATAAACTCTTTAAACTTTCTAGTCTCACAGTTAGAAAATGTTTGGTATTACTATTTTTATCAAAATTAAGTACTGCAGAATTGATTCTTACTATGGCAGACTTTAAGCCGCCTCTCTTTTTAACCAACACTCTTAAGCCTTCTTCCGTCATTTTACGCACCTTTTACTGATGGCGTTGATGTCGTACCTTCGGTGAGATGTCTTGCAGCGTTGAGGCCGTGGAGCAGATGGTAGACACGCACGGACTGGATGGATGACTGCTCTCAACTTGGAACTGCTCAAAACCTGGCATGTAGGCGTTAACACGTGGATTTTTATGTACTGGTGCTGTCTATGAAGCTCAATCATGACGACGAAAGAAATGTTGAATAAATCCCGACACGGTCGGATCAGTGAACATACTGAATCGCCCGTGATGGCCAGAAATTGGAGTAAAAAAAATGATGAGAAGCCGCTCGGTAAGGTATAAAGTTGTGAAAGAAGGTTAAAATGATGAATCCAGGCGCAGAGTGACCAAAAAAATGTTAAGAATTAGTGTTTGAAATTTTAATATTGTAGTGGAATTAAATTGGCCAGGATGAAGAAAATAATGATGAGTAAGCAGATTGTAATTTAATACATTTATTGTGCATAATGTTACAAGTTAATTTAGAATTTGAAAGGTTAGCTAAGCCTTCTACGCATCATGATGTCTGGGAAATCACATTAGGTCAAAAAATGTTATACATTATAGAAGTAAGGCGCAATTACGCAACATTTGAAGCTAGATGAATGAAATGACTTAGGGCCTAAGGCCTACATAATAAGTCGCGACATTAAAGAATTAAGATGACAGCCGAAGCAACAAGCGTGTCACGTCTCTGCGTTTGGACGCTCGGAGAACTGTAACGTCATGTTTGCCGTAGCGAGCATAGTTGGACTATGATCAGATTAGCCAACCATTCAATTATACAATTCCCACATTAAATACCAACATTACTGTCCAAGTGGAGTGGTTTGGAAGTCCTGTGAAAGATTCTGTTTTATTCAAGGTACTTCTTAAAAGCTATCCCTATAAACTGGGCTCAATTATCAGTTCCAATTTTTAGTAGGCAACTAAACATAATGGAAAAGCATTTCAGCTTTTGAAATTGTGAGTACAGGAATTATTTAAAGCCATTTTGTAAAGGCGTGTCCAATGATTAAAAAGTAAGTGCCATGCTTAAACTTACAGAAGTCTATATAAATGCAGTGGCATGGTGTTGCTGACTCATCCCAAGGTGTTATCAGCAGGTTGGTTTTTAGTCTAATAGTCCTCCAGAGATATTATTAAAACCACTGTGTCTCCATATGTAGTTAATTTTGTCCATTGTAATATTGTTTCCCATAATTTTAGAGTCCTGAAGTCACCTCCATAAACTGCATTTAAAGCAGTATGTCTGACAGGTCTAATATTATTTCGCACTCAGCACATACGTAGTACCGCCGAGTTGTCGTACTTTGTAAAATGGGCGCACTGTCCACTCTCTCCCTGCTCCTGAACTATACCGGTTTTTCCGCTCTTCTGTGATAAAATCAGCAGATGTGAGTTGATACGCACTCTTTGAGCACGTGAAACTGATTTTCAGGCACGTACACCTGCCAAAATAATTACGCACTTCCCAAGCCAGAGTCATGTAGGCCTACAAAATTTCCAATCTGTCTGATGTTTCTCACCCATGAGAATCTGTTTTTGGGTCGCGCTTCATGAAATTTACTATTACAATATCACCCATGCTTTTTAATATATATTTATACGATGCTGTGGGAAGAGGAAGCAGAGGCTGTACAAGCTGAATTTTAGCAGCAGTGTCAATGATAGTAATTCTGTTGAAACCTTCCCAAAGAAGTGAAGTCAGCCTGCAGAGGTCTCTCTGTGCAGCAGATAATATTCAAATATATGGTTTGGAAATCTCTGTGACCAAGTCCATGCCTTTTCGATGTTGCTTTTCTGTCAGAGGTAAGCTGGTTGTGAATGATCAACTCACATTGAGCAGGTCCACTCATTTACATGACTGGTCTTACACGGGAGAAGAAGGTGTTGATAAAAAAACAAAGAAGTTTAACCACATGTTTGGAATTATCAGAAAAACATAAGGGAGATGGTCAGACGAGATACTCTGTTAAAATTTTATGAAGTGATAGCAGTTCCACTTGGCCTTTATGGTAGTGAGACACTGAATTCAAGGATCCTCAGTTGAATACAGTCTAGTGAGATGAGGTTATTAAGTACTTGGGAGTGTCTTGGAGAGACCAGCTAAGGAATGATGACATAAGACATGCCATTGGAATTTAAATGACAAGATCAACCAGCATATACAGGTTTGGACAGACCTTGTGCAAAAGATGCATCATGACAGACTACCAAAGTAACTGATGTTTTACCTTCCCAGGAGAAACCACAAATTGGAAGACGGAGGAAAAGGAGTAAGGTGTCAGCATAATACAAAAACCATACAGAATAGCAAAATATATTAATACACTGGAAATAATAAATGTTTGCAATTTGAAGGCTGACATGGAAGGAAGTAAGTGGATGGGAAGTGGTATAGTCAGCGTCGCCGTGCTGTAGGGGGAGTTGGGAGCTGATGGAATCACTTGCCATGGCATTGTGAGGCTGTGAAATATTTTTTGAATAACATCATATGGGGCAGTTGAAGACATCATCTGTTTTGAAACCTAAACAACCAAGCAAAATTAATAAAAAGTAAGCTAGAATGTTAGAAGTAATGAAAGTTCGGCAATGAATTTGTCTGAGGTAAACAGGAAGACTTAAACTAGCTAGTAGAAAATAGACAGCATTTTTCATTTTCACAGGAATTTTTTATGTTAATTATTTTCTATTGGTACACTTGGTATGTTATTCTGGAATGTAAAAAAGTAATGATAATCCAGTAGGCAATTAAAAATAATAATACAGTGGCACCTGGATACCACGAACCTCAGTAACAAAAATTCCATGATAACACAAATTTTTTTTCAATCCTTTGAATGTCCCATAACACTCACTGTCAAAAATTCCTCTATAATCCTAAATTACTTAGTTAAAACCCTTGATAAGCCGAATTTCCGTTGCTTTGAGATAAAAGTACTGTACTAATTAACCTTTATAACACGAATTTTTATTCAACAGAACCTCTATAGCATGAATTTGACTTCTATAAGACGAACTACCCACTTCAGTAAGCCGAATGTTATGAAGAAGCAGGACCTTGATAACATGAACTTTTACTATCTTAACCTTGATACACAAACCTCGCTTTGACGAATTCCTTGATAACATGAATTTTTTATAAGCCCCTTGATATTTTTGTTATTGAGGTTCCACTGTAATATAATTTAATAGGCAGATCAGCTCAGACTGAGCTTTATTGGTAATTGAGAATGGCTTAATTGGAAATTGTAACCAAGATTGGCCAAGAGTAAAAAAGATAATGTAGAAACTGACAAGAAAAAATATTTCTTTCTTGATACAGTAGTTTTTTTTTAATTGTGTACATGTGTTACTCCAGTGGCACAGCAAAGGGGGTTTTGGGGCGTTAAAACCCTCACCAGAGGCTCAAAGAAAAAGAAAATGCCAAAAATTTAAAATAATGTGTCACCAAAAATAGTTATTTAAGTTGAATTAAATAATTAAGCCGGCTTATTATCTTGATGATTTGAAGCCACAGTATGCACAAAACAGTGGACAGAGACAGAGGAACGCAATTTCACTTGTTCTCACTTTAAAATAACCCACCATAGAGTTGCTAAAGAAAGTGTCTGAGAGAACATCTATGCCAAATTAATAAAAGCTCTGTAATTATGGTATGGTACCAGCATCTGTTTGATGTGTTCTCCATTCAACTGAGAGAAAGACGACAGCATTCTGAGGGAGTCAAGAGTTTGCAGTGAGTATCAACACACTGATTAGACCGGCCTATTGTGAAGGAATGGAAGGTTTTTGAATAAGGTTTAAAGTGCAGATTTACTTATGGGATCAAAGATTGTAAACTACAACATACATTATGAATGCCAAGACACTGAAGTAGCTCAGATGCTCTTATTCATGCCCTTGAGTTTAAAGCACATACAGTAAACTCAATCCTTCATAACAGGTAACCTGATTGGTAAACCATTCATTGAAGGGGCTACATTGTCAACTGTTCATTATATATCCTGATATACTCAGCCACCTCCAGCCTCATTTGAGCTCTTTTATCATAGAGATTGCAAATGGAAGCCTTGTCAACAGTAAGGAAACTTTATGTATATTTATGCTGGAGTCTTCTTGAGTTGTCTCTTGTCTCTGCCAAATCGGAAGAAGTTTATTAAGAAGCCTTAGATTCAACTTATTCACTCCTGTGTACACCATCCAGTGCAGAGTCACATGAAAGGATGCACAATTTCTCCTGGAGATCATCTAAAGGCATGACAAAACTTTTGCAGTCAATAAATCCTGGGTCAGTCACGAAATGACCAGGTCATAAATGAAAATGTGATCCAATTGTTGAGGAAGTGTATCTGTTTGGTGGAAATCCTGAGTACCTGCACATTAAACTATCTAATGGAAGAGAAACAGTGCTTACTAAACATCTTGTATCATTAGAAACATCTGTCAAGAATTTATTTCATAAAATTACCAATTCCACCAGACACTATTGAATTCTTGGATTTTGTTGTCCATGATGTGTCCGTTGATTAACTAAATATAAGTATAATACTACTGACTCAGAACACAAGGAGTTTTGAGGTTTACTGTACAATGGTAGAATTTGTGTGAGGGAATTGCATTTATGCTGATTGATGTGAGGTTTTTTTATTTTTCTCTCGCCCTGTATATGTTGGCGATCTGTAGGTGTAACGTGAGTGCTTTGAGGTTGAGCTCATCTTTTTTCTTGTATAACTGTTTTATGTATGTCCTTTATGCAAGATTTTGTGCTGCTTGATTGTTGCGTTTTATTTTCATTTGTGCATATTTTGGTATGATTGATTTGTTGAGGCATGTTTTGTTAAAAGTTATGTGTCCGGTGATTTTTCTAACCTTCAGTATTGTGATCCTGTAGGTTTGGACTATAGCTCGTCTTGCTGTGTTAAATTCTTGGATTTTGTTGTCCATAACATGTCCGTTGATTAACTAAATATAAGTATAATACTACTAAGTCACAACACTAAGTGTTCCGAGTTAGTAGTAGTATACTTGTATTTACTCTATTGAAATCTTGTCTAAAATTTAATGATGAAGGGTTTGCGAGGATCGGTCAAAAAAGTATAACACAAATTTTAAATTATTTGTGTTGACATTTCAGTAATATTTATTGTCATAAAATACAATATATATTGGTACATATTGGAAATTGGTACATATAACATAGTAAAACATATTAGAGCTGAATGCAGATTGTAGGGATGTTCAACTATGTATATTATTAAAAGTTATTTTTATCATGTTTCACTCACTACTTGTATTGAAAACACCATCATTAATTTAGAGAATCCTGTACAAAGTAACTGTACAGAATTAAAATCTTACATCAGAGAATTTACAAAATATTACAAACACAAGGTTATGGTAAATCAATCTTTCAAGTGAAAATGGATATTACTCAAAATCATATTGTTGTAAATTATTATTTACTGAGAACTTGGTATGTACAGAGTACTGTAGAATATTTATTGTAAAACTATGTATATGTCAACACACACACTCTCCCTCCCATTCTCTCTCCCTCACACTCACTCTCGCTCTCCCCCTCCCTCTCTCTCTCTCTCTCTCTCTCACACACACATTGTCTCTTTCCACACTGGCACTATAACACTAAGATATGAGAGAGCTAGAAGGGGGTGAGAGTGAGAGGGGAGAACGCAAGAGGGATAGAGAGTGTGTGTGTGTGAGGGACAGAGAACGAGAGCCCTCAAAAGTGGTGCCTGTACAGGAGGTCCTTAGCCACATCACATACTTATCCTGCCAGACATGACAGCTCTATTCTGGCAAGTTCTCAAAACAACGTATTTCCAGTACAATGGTAAATTCTATGAAATGAGCGATGGTGTTGCCATGGATAGCCCACTCAGTCCTGTAGGGGCTACCTTTTACATGGAGAAGTTTGAGCGATGTGCCACTTCATCTGCCCCCACTGAAGCCGAAATGTTGGTTCCGCTATGTTGATGATACATTTGTCATCTGGCACCACGGAGAGGAGGAACTCGGCCGGTTTCTGGGATGCCTCAATAGTGATTACCTGCGGATCCAGTTCACCGTGGAAAGAGAAGCAGACAATCATTTGGCCCTCCTTGACGTCTTGGTCCTTAGAAGGGCCAATGGCAGCCTTGGTCACAAAGTATACAGGAAACCAACACACACTGACAGCTACCTCCGCAAGCTGTCCAATTACCATCCGAGTCAGAAACGGGCAGTTTTGAAGACCTTGGTGCACCGGGTGAAGAGGATCTGTGAACCCCGGTATCTCAATGAGGAGCTGTGGCATCTTGAGCAAGGGCTGCAGGCCAACAGATATTCCATCGGGGAGGTGAGATGTACAGTCCGGCCGAGAAGAACAGCCAGGCTGGTGGAGTCAGTGTCTCGGGAGAATCTTGGCTTCGTAGTGTTGCCATATGTCCATGTATTGGCAGGTTGATGAGCCGGCGTGGCCTGAGACCAATCTTCAAGCCGACCAAGACAATCCAGCAGTATCTGAGACTAGTGAAGGATGTCAGAGACCCGCTCTCATTGTGTGGAGTGTATGGAGTTCCTCGGTCATGTGGCCAGTTGTACATCGGAACTATGAAATGCAATGTCCATGCCCACGTTGAACACAGCCGCTACTGTCGTTTGAGGCAGCTGGATAAGAAGTCTGCTATAGCGGAGCACACACTCACCAATGCCGACCATCACATACTTTTTGAAGAGATGAGGCTTCTGTCATTGGTGAGTGTTTATTTCCCTCGCCTGCATTTGGAGTCTGTCCAGATTCACAAACATGCATCTATGCATCTATTGCAATGAACAGTGGGGTGAGTCCTTCTCATTGACTGCTCTTTAGACATGAGTTGTGGCAAACCAATAAGAATTTGCCTTCCTTCTGACCAGTAAAAAAAAAAAAAAAAAAAAAACAGCTACTAGCCTTAACCATAGTTCAGTGGTCACTGACTATAAAACCTTTTCAGTGTTTTGCAGCCTTCTGCACTGAAGATGGCCATCGAAGGCACAGCCAAAACGTTTGCACCAAACAACATTAGACCACAGCCTTACAGCCCGGCAAGCCAAAGTTCTCATAACATTGAAGCCAGCTGTGAAAGCCTCAGACAAAATAATGAAGTGTTTTAAGAAATATTATATAGATAGCCTACAGCCATAGGCACCGACAGTTTTTGATCAAGTTAAGAATGATATTATTGAAGAAACACCAATATTACATAAGAGTCGGGTGTACAAATTATAGTGTAAAGAGTGTGATAAGGTGTAGGCTATCTGTTACGTATTTTTGTTTATACATCAGTCATACATTTCCAGGATTTTTTCTATGTTTTATAATGTGTTTCCTGGGGTTGAACAGGACATAGAATGTCTTGAATTATTAATTTAATTCTGACCCACTGCTTAAACCTCGTGATTGAAGCAATAATGTTGAATTGGGAAGATTTTATAAACATGGCTCTACTTTTGCTTGGCGAGTTGAATATCTATACAGTACCATATTTATTCAAAATTACTTTCCTTCCATTTCTTGATGGCTTAATTTTTTTTAAATTTATAAGTGAAAAAAATTAATTTAGTGGGTCTGGGGCACGTACCTACACACTGTTTAAAACACTTTTATACGTGTTTTGGGGGAAACTACTAATAATGGAGCTTTAACATTTTTGCAATACATTGCTTTACAACACATGACTTTTCAAAACAGATATTGCTTTTTTATATATTTTAATTAGGTTGTATTCAATGTTTCTTATTAAAATTATATATAGCTTTTTTATGCAAGATATGTTGGAAATTAATTTATTTTCAATTTCTTTATTCAATGAAATGTATACTCAGTATACAAGCCTGAAATTATGCAATAAATTCACTTAATAGGTGCTGAGAAAAATACACTCATCTGAAAAAGATTTTGGTGGAATTGCACAACAGAGTTTTGGATTTAGTATAACTGAAAGTTTCACAATAACAGTTATACTAACATGCAATATTAGGTACTATTATAGTATCTTAACAAGTAAAAAGATTGATTTATGCATTTCATGACGTTTACTAAATTGTCAATATGAAACTGTTCCATAAAACACGTTTGTGTGTAACTTAAAACATTTCTACCTGTTACCATACTGTTACGACATCACAGAACAATCTACGTGTTTGTTGAATGTGCCAAAAGAATCCCGATGTAACATGTGTGGCGTACGTGCTTGTCGACACATTTTCGAGAGGCTTCTTGAAGGCGCCAGCCACGCGGACTGTGTCAAGGCCACAGTTAATTACGTAGTTCACACGAGCGCTAAGACGCAATTAGGAAAATTCTGGTCTGTGAGCGCAGGTATAAATACATGGCGGCAGCGGCCTTAAGTTCAGTATAGCAGCGATATATTTTCAGTGCGGGTCGAGAGTTATTATCGGGTGAGATTACTGTGTACGTTCAAGTGGTTATTAGTGAAGTGTTGCATTTTATAATCGGGCGGTATAATTAATTGTGTTTAATATTAGTGACATTTTATTGCGTGTGAACAATTTTTATTTGATTTGTTGTAGAGACTGTGTTGTTAATTACGAACTGTTTAACTGTAAAAATTAAAGATAGTGATTAGTGACTTAATTGGTGTCTTTATTTTCTTTTGAACTGTACCTACGACGATCGAGTAGACCGTCATAACAGTCGTGTCAGAACTGGGATAGAACGGTTAACAGTGGAAACAGCGGACACTTTTTACAAGACGAGTGTAATTCGTAATTAATCGAAAAAAAAAATGGATGCCAGTCAGATGATGGAAAATTTACAGGCGCTGCTGTTACAGACGGAGAAATGACAGGATGAGAAACACAGGCAGGAGGCGGAAGAAGCAGAAAGACTACAAAAAGAAGAACGAAGACAATAAAGGGAAGAAACAGAGGAATGATGTAAGCAGGAAGCAGAGGAACGTAAACGTGAAGCAGGTGACAGTAGTGTGTTGGAGAGAATACTGAAACAGTAGTACATCGGTTTCCCACTAGAGGTCGGGGTGGGGGTGGAGGGTGATGACATCACAAACAGATGCTCTCTTGACCTACATAAACAGCCAGTGACGTCACAGAAACAACAATGGGGTCATTGTTTTAGGTGACGTCTATTGTTTCAGTGTTTAAATAATGGTTTCATTGTTTTCTTTTGTTTTCTAATACCGCCTATTGGTTCAGTGTTGAAACAATGGTTTCATTGTTTTATTTTGTTGTCTAGTGCCGCCTATTGTTTTAGTGTTGAAACAATGGTTTCATTGTTTTCTAGTGCCGCCTATTGTTTCAGTATTGAAACAATAGACGCCTACTAAAACAATGACAACACTGGCTGTCGAGGTAGGTCACGATCTTGAGCCCCCTCCCCGTCCACTGTTTCAGTATCCTCTCCATGTTGTATCAAGGGGGCGTGGCAGGTTGTGTGCGTGTGTGTGTGTGATTAAGAAAAATAATCATAGATATTGTAATGTATCTTTATTCGATCTGCTTTTCTTTATTAAGTTCTTTACCATTTATCTTGATGTACGGTATGTCCTCCTGACAAACTTTGTTGGGTCAGTTACAGCAATGGTGTGTTCGTATACTGTCGTCTGCGTCAGTGTTTCACTGAATATGTCTTCATATTCCTTTATTATCTCATGAAACCGCTCCTCTTCTTGTCTCGAGATTTTGTCAGTGGTCTGACTTGTACATCGAGTCGGTGCATATTGAACCTTCGGTTTAGTTAAGACAATAGGTGTCTTACTTACCTTATACTGTCTTTCTTCTTCATTCATTTTTACTTTATGTTGAACACCCTTATAATTACATATTATCTTATTATTACTGATATCAATCTTAGCATCTAGCACATTCAATAACTCAATTCCTACAGTACCATCATATATCAACTTATTCATGATAATCATTGGACATTCTACTGTACAGCTAATTTTTCATATATCATGGTTACATATGCTTGTTTAACTTTTTCTCGTTTATTTGTAGCAGTTGTAATATTCATGTTATTTACAGATAACATCGCAGTGTTTTTAAAATGATTTTTATTTTGATGAACCCAAGTGGCGTTTAGAACTGACAGCTGGCTACCAGTGTCTACTAACATTTTAATTAGATAATTGTTGATATACACATTAACAATAGGGCACTTTGTGTGAGCATGCTCCTCTCGGCTTATCTCCTGGTCTGTACTAAGCAATTCGTCTCTTAGGTCGACTGGATAGATATTGTTTATTGTATACCGCCTTTTGTATTATTTAAGTCGTTGTTTTGAAGTCAAGGGTGAACTCGCCACTTCCTCTGTACATTGTTTCTTTGATGCATTCTTTATTTTTACCGTGTTTACTCCCCTTTCATACGGCTTGGGAAACCGTTTGCTTGTATTGAGCCAAAGGTAACCTCCCTTTCCGCTTCAGTTATTTTGTTGCCTTCGTCGTTCCACCTGTTCATCGCAGTCCACTCATGTTGTCGTTGTCTGGCGCGTGTAATTTACAGTGGACTTATTTACCATGTGCTGTATTGGTGATCTATTTACTGTGTGTGATGTTGTGGGTTTATTGTCGTCACGGCTGTAATTACGGTTATAATTACCTTGTGGTTGATAATTGTGCTGAGTGTTTTCTCCGCGAGTGATATTCCCGGATTGAGTTACAAGTATTAAACATTCTTCTATTGTTTTAATACCCTGTGTGTATACAGCAAGTTGGATATTTTTCTGAAAATGGTAAGATAGTTTAGATATTATCTCATACTCTGAAAACTTAGGTTTAAGATATTTCATTCGTTCAATCTGTGCGATTGTATATTGTTCCATACTTTGATGACCGTGAATATTATATCTCCCATATTCTAGTTGATCATGTATTTGCCGTTGTGTATGAATATTCCAATATCTATTTTCGAATACGTCTCGGAATTGTTGATAATTTGTAACGTTATCATGTATTATGGTATAATACACTTTACAATGTCGAGTAACAAAGGCTATTTTATTGTTATCACTAATGGCACTACCAACCCTTTCCATTTCCTTCTCGCAGTTGACCAAAAACTCCATAATGTTCTTCCATTTATTACCTGCAAAAGTTAGCTTGATTCTATCTTCTACGGGTGCTGGATACATCATCATCGGTGCTGGACGTTTCCGTAATTCCTCCCCGAAGTTGATCCATTTCACTCTTCACGTGACCTTTTATATTGGACACCTCTCCAGAACAATCTTTCGTAGTCTTGGAAGTTTCTTCTATCTTGTTCTCTGTTACAAGTGTGTGCGATTCTATTTCATTTGTTTTACTAGTGGTCACTGTAGCAGATCATGAACATCCTGTATTTTACAGTCTTGTTCTAGCTTTATCACATTCATTTGTTCATTTACGCCATCATTTATTTGTTTATGAATGTCTGTTAAATCTTTCCTCCATTCTATACGTAATTCTTTATGCTTATTCTCTAACCTAACAGAGTGTTCATGTAGGGCTTTCCTAAACTTATTGTCTAATTTATTTATGCGCGTATTTGTGTCGATAATTTTATCTGCTAACTGCAGCGTACTATCTTCGATGTCTTGTTTTAACTCTTGTCTTACTTCATTTAGATTTTCTGTAATTTTTACAGTATCTTCTTTTAGTTTGCCTATATATTATTTAAATCTTCTGTTTTGTTTATTTATATTTTGATTCAATTCTACTTTCAGTTTTTCTGTTTGCTCATTTAGTTTATCATTTTTTTTTATTTGTTTGACATCCTCTTGTTTTAATTCTTCCCTTATTTTTACATTCTCTTCTTTTAAATTTTCTGTTTTGAAATGCCCCCTTAGTCCCAGAATATTTTTCACCCACCTTTTCTAATCACCAAAAAAAATTTTTTTTTTTTTTTCTGGGGAGGCGTAACTTAATATTTAGGACTAGGCATGTGGCCTAGATTGGAAATAAAATGTGCTGAGCTATATTGACAGATCTTGCAAGAAAACAGCTGATCAACAGTAACAAAATTTTATTTAAAGTTTTTTTTTTAACAATAGTTTAACAATCATTTACTCTAAGTTTGCTTAAAACTTGACTTCCATTCAGCTCTCTCTTTAAATTCACATGATGGTTTAATTACACAAAATGTGTCACAGTATTTTCCACAAATTTAATAATGGCATGCCAACCTACTGAATTTATTATTATTATTATAAACTTTTACTTCCTATATTTTACAACAGTTTGTATTGCATGAGTAATGCAGGAACCATTTATGAACCCATGATAACTATAAGTGTCTGGAGCCGACAATCCATGATAAATAAATAATACAATAATAATTGATAATTAAAAAATTAATGATTAATAATTAAATTCAAAGAAACATTACCGTACTCAAGTGTGCTGCAGTACTTTCATCTACCTGTTCCCCATCACTAGGATTAATCACGTCAACTGGAAACCGTGATCACAGTAACCGAGGTTGAAGTTTGTTAATTAAATAAAGTAATTAAATTAAATTAATCAGTTAATGAATCCATTCAAGGTAAATTAGTTGTGAAAATAAAAAAAAGTATAGCATATTAAGTTAAATGTTAAGTTAACTAAATTAAAATAAGGTGTTAAGTTAATTAAGTATATGGATTTACGGTATAAAATAAATTTTGAATAGTTAAACTGAACCAGCAAAATAACCAAATAAAGAAATTTAAAATTAGAAAAATCAGAGAACAAATAGAAACGTGCAGGATCACCGGTCATATGGCAGGCAGATGCAAGCACTCTGCGAGTATTACATTTTCTTAAGTTCTGAATATTATCAAAAAGAGTTTTAAACTGTTTTGTCTTTTCACAGGAATAGAATTAAATATTTAAATAATTGAAAGGTAACCCATAGCTCTATACAAATCAAAGCACAAATACTTATAAGTTACTTATAACCCAGTCAGTAATGTCCACACTTCAGCATGTTTTCACTAAACATGTTCAGTAATGTTAACATGAGTTTAATATCGAGGTATAGATTTTAGCATGTGTGTTGCCCGACAACCTGCTGAGCACTTCGAGTGTGATGTTTATTAAATAATGGAATTTTCCCACCTGATCTTTCGGCGGGCACTAAAGACGTTCCTGCATTTTCGTGGTGTGTGAAGGACGATGCCGGATGGCGTGACAGCGTTGGGGTGTCTTACGCAGGCTCTGTGGATGGGCGTGGATGTAGTGTGCCCATCACCTGGACCCCTTTCCCCTCGACTAAGTGGAGAAACCTGAAGCTCTTTAGAAAAATTTATCTATGCATAGTGGAGTAACAATTTACGCCATCACAATCCAGCCGCCCCCGAGGTTGAACGAGAAAAGAGAGTGACGCACGGCACGGCACTAACTTATAGAAACTCCAACCTTGCTGACTAAATTTCATTGACAAACAAAACCCACAGCCTGCCCAATGACGTCACCACTCACGGTAGCAGCGAACAACTTGCATCTCGATATCAACACGGGCATCGAACAAGCCGCGATAATGCGCCGAACGCACGGAAAATAAAATTAAAGTGGCCGTGGTGTTTACTTTTCGATATAACCATGGCACAATTTGTTTATCGAGTTTAGCATTTAGATTTTCCGCTTGTTTGACATTCTCTTCTTTTAACCCTTCTTTAAATTTTTCTGCTTATTTTATAACTAATTCGTCCATCATGGCCAGTATCGAATTATTAAATGCTTCTAGATTCAACACTCCTGGTTCTGCCATGTTGAATTATTTTTATTTATTCTATTATATTTTAATATATTTATTATTGGTGATACCCGGTTATGCTACACTATATTTATTACTTTAATTATTATTATTGATATATTATTATATTAATATTACGATTACACTTCATTTACAAATTTATTACCTGTTGAGCGCCAGTTGTGTTTTTATACTACACAACAATTCAAAATAACATTTACTATACTACTTTACTATTCTTTCAATATATCTTTGCTTTTAACACATTTTTCTTTAGAGCATTCATTTAACAAAACAATTTTTTTTTAATCGTTAAATGATTATGTTTGAGGCCTCACGTTCTTGGGCGACATTTATATAACGGTAAGAACCGTTCTTTATGTTCTACTGTTATATTTTAATGAGCGTGTAATCGTAATAAATAACACTAGAAAGTTTTATTAAAATTCATGTAATTTTTTATTAACAATTTCTTATTTGGTTTTCAGTTTTAAACTCATTATTATTTTTACTTACTTATTACGTGCAATTTGTACTTTTATATTACAAATAATTCTCTTATCTATCTTACGATTCCAAATTATCATAATTATTTGTATGTGCTTATTACCAGCGGCGGATCCAGGGCTCCGCTTTGGGGGGGGGGGATTTGTGGGCTCTGCATGCATTGGAGAGTGGGGGGTTTAACACACACACACACACACGCACACGCACGCGCGCGCGCGCGCACGCACGCACATATAAATAAGATGCTTGTGTGTATAATATATGCATATATTTGGTTAATAATCATTGTTTAAATAATATCAGTAGTAATTAATTAAAAAATACATAAAAAGTCAATTAGTATATTAATTGAAAGAAAATTTTAAAACTTACATAATATTTTGTTTTTTTTATTGGAAAGTTAATACTCGCATTGTGTGACAAAATAAACATACATATACAAAAATATACATTTTTTCTTTATCATATATACATTTACTTTTATCATATATGTATACGTTATAACATTTATCATATATACATTTACGCAATATTACATTATACGTTCGAAAACTGTTACAATATAAATTCTAATCTGTGTTTATGTGTTTTTGCGTATCTGTCTACAATAGCATCGAGGTCTAACTTAATGTCATTATGTACATGGAGAAGAGCAAGCCCGTTAAGCCTTTCTTCTTTCATAGTTGACCTAAGCCATGTTTTTAGGTGTTTTAGAGCTGAAAAGGATCTTTCACAAGTTGTCGTGCTGCAGGGAATAGTTGCAAAAATTGTTAAAAGTACATGCAAAATGGGATAAATATCTTCATCGCAAGCTTTTAACAAATTGATCACAGTATAAGAAGAATCATAGTTTTCTCTTTCCCACTTCAATTTCCACATATCAAGTTCTGAAAGGATCCTTTTTTCTAACACACCTTCAGACATTTCAAAAAAAGTAGAATATTTTTTTATTTTTTTTGCTATTTGTTTTACGGCATCTTTCAATGCAGTTTCATTTGCTAGTACTGATGAATTCGGAAACAATATAGACAAATGAAACAGATCTAAATTTTCATCAGAGAAACGACTTTTTAAATCTACAATAATATTATCAAAGAGTTGCACATAAATCGATTGCCTATAATAAGCCTCCGCATCGTCAGTAGGATAATTCTCTTTGTTTTTTTTTTTTAGAAATTCGGGGCACTTTAATCTCGGTATCTAGTTCCTCTGCAATACCTATCACCTCATCATAAATACTTTTGAATGTTACATCACAATTTTTGCACTTTCTTTCTAGAAGTTTAATGGTATCTCGAGCAGTTTTCACATCAATATCGACTCTTTGTAGAAACAAGCTTAATTGCAAAGTAGTTGCAAGTATATCGGATAAGCAAACCATCCCATCACAATCAAAAATTCGCTTTCGCAAAGCGCTATTTTTAAGCATTTAGCTTTGCTAGCAGCATTAATGTCGTGCCATGATGCAATGGTATAGAGAGTATCAACGATTTTTGCAATATCACTCCTGAATTGTAAAACACCTTCATGCCTTTCAACCCATCTAGTCTCGCAAAGGTTATCTAATTGAGAGCCCAAAACGTCTTTAAGAACGTGAGTGCGTTTCGCAGAATTAAAAAAGTTTATAACTTCTGTCATTGTTCCGACTGCATTTCGAATGGCTTGTACACAGGGCCGGAACTAGGGGGGGCAGACGGGGAATGTGCCCCGGGCGCCGGCTTGGAGGGGGGCGCCGAAGGCGCCAGCCCAGACACGGGGCGCCGAAAAAGCGAAGAAATAGTAAAATTATTTTCTATATCGTCTATATGTTACAATTTTTCAAATAATAATGCATTATTTGTGTGATTTAGTTTTTAACGTCTTCAATTTTATTTTTATTTAATTTTATGTAATTTAAAAAGCAGTAATCATATCACATAGATGTTAAGAATTCATTATTAATTGAGAATTATCCCCGCCCGGTTTCAATCGGCCATATACAAGTTACAACTGATCTTCGTAAGTGCTCGAGCGTGTTCGGCTACTTCCAGCTCGTTGCGGTTTAATGCAGATAAATTTTTGGAGGGAAAAGAAAAGATTGTGCCAAAGTTGCCAAGGAAACCACTGTTCAGTAGTTCAGTTTATCATTTACGTGCAAGGTGCATGTAGTGAAATCGTTCCATTGCTGATATTTTTGTAATAAATACGAATAATTAGATTAATTTTCTTTATATTTCTCGGTACCATTAGCCGAATTAGTCACTCAACACAACAAAAATGTCAAGGAAACCTTCTGGAGCACAATACAGGAAAAAAGCCAAGGAGCGGCATCACAATGAAAACAGATTATCATCATTTATGTCGTCGTGGTTGACAGAAAAAGGTAAGCCCAGTATTTTTTGAATTTTTAAAAATTAGTTTAATTTATAACATTAATTGTTGATGCTAGACTTTGAAATGTTAAAAATGTTTGCCTTTTATCATGACAAAACTGTTTACGGGAAAATTAACAGACAACTCCAATTCCTTATTGTTCATATATCGCTCCACCCAGAGGCGTATCAACTAATTTTGAGATAGTTTACAGGCCGGGGGGGGGGGGATAGGAAAAGTTTTGAAAATTGGATGGAAATTGGAAGTTTTCGAGGTTTTCTGCAGCGAAATTCAGCTCGTAATTTGACTCATTCTTAGAATAGATTTAAAAATCGTAAACAGTTGGGGAGTTTAGGGGATCTTTAAAGAAGAATTCAGCTCGTTATATAATTTTGTTTTCCCAGGGCATTTTTTGGGCTTTCTGGATCAACCGCGCAGCCAGGAATTTCTCCTGGGGGGGGGGGGATTTGAGATTTTCTTCATGGAAATACTGAAACTCACCCAATCCCCCAAACCCCACCACTATTGCGCGCCTCACGGCCGAAGTCAGCCGATCGCTTACATACATTCCCAATAATTTGCGTATTTTCCTACATTCTACACATAGCGGCGGCAAACACTCATCGAGTGAACTTGCAAAGTCGCAGTTTACGGTCATGGAATTGACATTAATACTCCTTAGTCCACTGTCAGCATGTTTTGATATGAGAACTTCTTAAACTTTTTTAAATTCTTTATTATTTTTAAATTCAACATCAAAAAATATATTTTTTAATTTCTGGGGGGGGTTGACCCCCAAACACCCCCTCGCTGCGCAGCTGTTCTGGATTAGAATTTAACTTGTTCTAATTTAGCCCAACCAAGAAAATTAGACGCAAATTGGGGAACATTAAAGCTTTCTGGAGCACTTCTTGTAATTTAGCCTTTTACTAGAATAATTTTGAAAATTGTACGCAAATTGGGCATTTTTGGGGCTTTCTAGAGCGGAATCAACTAGTTCCAATTTATCCCTCCCCCAGAAAACTAGACGCGAATCGGAGGATTTAAGGCTTTTTAGAGCACTCCTGATTTATTCCTTTTCTAAGGTATTTCAACTCGATCTAACTTAGCCTCTTTACCGAAATTTTTTTTACACTCTTAGAGGAGAAGGAGGTGAGGCTCGAGCACCCAAACCTCCCCCTTGGGTGTGCCCATGGCTCCAATATTTAGTTAAGCTTAGCTTCTCTTCTTTCTCCCACCTTGCAACTCATAGAGACCTTGCCAAGATTTGTCCTCTTCGTAAATCTAGATTCATAGTTAAGTTGATGATAGTTATAACGGTACAACCCATGTTGTCGAGGGCGATGTTGTGAGATGTTTTCAATAAAAGCAAGAAGATTTGTTCTCACAATTTTTATTTTTATTTTCGTATCTTTTGGATCCAATAAAACTGATTAAAAAAAAAATTTTTTTGCCTAAGTTTGAAGATGAGGAAACATTGAGGATGTACCTATTATGAATTCAAAAGCTACCTCCGTTAAAAAAAATGTTCTTGCTTTTATTTTCTAATAGTAACCTATTACCTAATAGTGAGCAATAAACGGTTCTAACTTTTAGGTGAGGTAAGCTGCCAACAACGAGACGAAGAAGGTTCACAAGGAGAAGAACATCCAGTTGAGGCCGACCAGTCTAACTATGTACACATGGAAGCCACGAACACTGACACTGTAAGTACTGCTAAAGATATAGAAATCGCTGAACACCTAGCTGTCAGTAAAACGGACGATTATGCAGTTTCGAGCATGATAGATAATAGCTCAAAAATTTATAGAAAAAAAGAGCTTCAGGACTCACAGTTAGATTTTGATATTAACGACCCAGGGTCGTGGCCAAGTACAATATCTGATCATCAGAGATGTTACATAACGAAAATGAGGTTAGATAAAGATAATGAACAAGAGCTAGATCCGTAGCCTCACAAAGGACTGGTTTTTCAAACTGTTGCCTAATGGAGAGCAAGTAAAAAGATCCTGGCTAGGTTATAGCAAGATTAAAAATGCACTATTTTGCATCCCATGTAGGCTATTTTCACAAACTTTTAAAGAATCTACAACTAGCTGGTCATTTTTAGCTAAAGAAGAGGGTTTCACCCAATGGAAAAAGGTGAGTGAAAGAATTCCAGATCATGAAAATTCGCAAAATCACAAGCGTTGTTTTTGTTCTTGGAAATCACTTGAAACGTCAATGAAAAAGGGAGGAATAGATAAAGAATTACAGGAACATATAGCAAGAGAAGAAACTCACTGGCGACAAGTGCTTCGCTGTATCATTGACGCAATAGTTTTTTTAGCAAAACAAGGAGGGCCATTAAGAGGATCATCTGAGCTAGATAATTTTGGTGATCCAAGAAGTGGGAGGTTTTTAAACATAATCGATTTGATTTCCCATTACAATGCTGATTTACGTGATCATATCAATCGCCATAGAAAAGGTCAGATTGGGTATTTTTCCCACAAGATTCAAAATGAATTTCTCACGTTAATTAGCAGCAAAGTAAGAGAAGATATTCTCAAAGATGTGAAAGGTGCCAAATATTTTTCAATTATATTTGATGCTACTCCCGATATAAGCCACAAAGAACAGATGACCCAAATTGTTCAGTATGTGAAAATGACTGAAACTGGGCCTGAAATAACAGAGAGTTTTATAGATTTTTTCATTATCCATGACAAAACGGGGTTAGGAATATCGGAAGAAATTTTAAAAAAATTAGAAAATGACGGATTGGACATCAAAAATTGCAGAGACCAGTCTTACAACAATGGAGCTAACATGGCCGGCATCTATAAGGGAGTTCAAACTAGAATTCTAACAGAAAATAAGATGGCATGTTTTGTACCATGCTCAGCTCATTCATTAAATTTAGTTGGTGTGCATGCTGCTGAGCTCTCTCCACAAGCCCAATCTTTTTTTGGCATAGTAAATCGTCTGATTGTTTTTTTTCTCATCTTCTACTTCAAGATGGGAAGTTTTAAGGAAGCATGTGCCGATTTCCTTAAAATCCCTGAGTAAGACCAGGTGGTCAGCAAGGAAGGAGTCGGTGGATGTTTTTCATAAGCATTTAAACGATCTGAATTATGCTTTAGAGGAATTGGTCGAAAGTTCGCTCTGTAACGCTGAAACAAAAGCGGAAGCTAGATGTTTGCCACAAAACATTTGCAAATTTGAATTTATTGTCCTAACCTGCTTCTGGAGCAAAATGCTGCAAAAAATTGATCGCGTAAATAAATACCTACAAAGGGATGATGTCACACCGTAGACCGTACACCAGGGACCGTAGACACAGCTGTGAGACACATCAAGGGTTTAATAACAGATTTAGAATCAATAAGGAGCAATGCACCAGAAGATGCTATTTCGGAAGCCAGAAGAATAGCTGAAAGCCTTGATGTGCCTCAAGAATTTGAGGAAAAACGGAAAAGGAAAAAAAAGAAAATGTTTGACGAGAGGTGTGAAGATGAGATCAGTGGATTATCGCAAGAAGACTTTTTTAAAGTGGGATTGAGGGGAATATTTGACAGCATTTTAAACGACATGAATGTCCGATTTAAAGCTCTGGAAGATGTAAACTTTAAATTTAGTTTCCTGAATGGAAAAATAATGAATAAAAAGAGTGTTGCAGAGCTAAGGTTAGAAGCTGAAAAAGTCGCGGATTCCTACAAAACGGATTTGAACAAAGAAGAACTTTTTCAAGAAGTAGAAAACTTCAAGCACCATGCCATGGAAATTGACGACTGGTTAAAAACGGCACATGCAAAGGCAATGCTCCAGATTATTTATAAACATGGGCTTCAAGATGCTTATCCAAACTTGACTACGGCATTGAAGATTTTTCTAACTTTACCAGTTACAGTTGCTTCAGCCGAAAGAAGCTTCAGTAAATTGAAAATAGTCAAAAACTACTTGAGGAGCACAATGGAACAAGACAGACTCTCTAACTTGAGCATCATTTCTATCGAGCACCAGAGAACATCATCTATTTCTTTTGATGACATTATCAACACCTTTGCTGCCAAAAAAGCTCGAAAAGTGACAATTTGATTTATTTAGATTCAAGAATGAATAAGGACTGTTAGTAAATTTAGTACCCAAAACTCATGTAAAAATCTAATTTGTTTTCAATGTGTTCCAAATTGAAATATTAAAGTACTACATGAATACTGTACCAATTTATAACCAAAATACAAAATAAACTTAAGAATGATTTGAAGTTTAACTGAATGTCTCATTTCTTAATGTGTTACCCACTTCTGTAATTTCAGATTAACAAATGAAGAAAAAAACCTTTTACTTTTTAGATTCCGTTAAAAATTATTACACAAAATACAATAGAGGAGTGCTGTAATTTCACAACTGAATTTCACTTGATCTGTTTGCACTATAGTGTAGTGTGTTGATGAGTAAAGCTACGAAGCTGTAATTAATAGCATTGACTTAAGTACAGGAAAGTATATGCTTTTGTTTTTTGTTAAATAGTTTTAAATGGAGTGAGTATGGCGAGGAGGGGAGGAGGGGGCACCGAAATATACCCTTGCCCCGGGTGAAAGGAGGGCTAGTTCCGGCCCTGCTTGTACACTCGAAGACTTAGAAAGCGAGAGATTTAGTTTATGATTTAAGCACGGAGAATAGACAGCATTCATGCACTCCTCTTTCACAGTCGCGACCGCACTGTGTGCTTCGGAAACCATGACATAAGATCCGTCAGTTGGAAGAGCTACGCAAAATTTCAAATTCAAATTCAATGATTTTAATGTATCTAAAACTACGTGACCCAAGCTACTACCAGTCACTTTCGTTTCTAAAATTTTCAAAGTATCTGATTTTGATAAATTATAGACAATTTCATACAAATCCACAAAATTAAGAAAATCTTCGTGTGCTTCCTTATTATACATATATCTCAAACATAGAGTCAATTGTGATATCCACAAAATGTCGGTAGTTTCATCAAAAAGAACGCTGTAAAATTTGCTTTTTCTAACGCGGTTAAGAATGATCGATAAAATTTCATCACCGCAGCACTCGATGAGATCATTCTGTACAGTTTTGCTAATGTAAGTCGCACGAGCGCTTGCCGTTTTCATATGCATTTCTAACTCAACGTCGCCGCTTTTAACACGAAATTTAACAGCCCTCTAAAGTTTCCTTCATTTTCGGTACAGTTTAGATTTAGAGGGCCATCATCATGATGTCCTCGAAACGCAATATTATGTTGGCCAAGAAAAATTACGCTTTCTAAAATAGGTTTCAACCTTGCACGATTTTCATTAATTTGATTCAATCTATGACTATTTACTTGATTTGCAACATCTACTTCAGGATTATTACAAATTTTCAAAAAATCTTTGGCTGCTAATACTGCATGCTTATGGTATTCACTCTTTTCATGCTTTAAAAGATCACCGGCTTCACCCAAAAGTTTTGCATTATTATTTAAAGGTTAGGAGACCAATTTGATTAAAGGTACATTTTTAGCATAACCATCTACACCAGCATTAACAAAAAAAAGGGCAATATTTACAATAGTATCCCTGCTTACTGTCAGAAAAAACAAGCCAATTGAAGTTATTTAAATGCTATTCACTAGCATACCTTTTTTCCATTTTACCTTTTTTGTTGTGCAATGAATATGGAAAATTATAGTTTTTAGGTGGTACCCATGGATACAGTAGCAAATTTTTCTTGGCCAAATCATTTACAAATATTCCTACATAATCACCAACATCGAGAGTGGTGATATTACTACATTCGATCGTACCTACATTACTCGAAGTACTTGGTGAGGGATGTTGAACATCGCCTTCTCGACGCAGCCACAGCTTTGGATCATTTTCCTTTACAAGAGAGCCATCCGACTGAAGAATTTTGCGATCGACTTCTTGTTGAATCGGCAATATTGGATCATGTTCCTTGTAACTCGAGTTGTCCGACTGAATGGGTTGATGGTCTGCTCCTTCTTGGATCAGCAACACCGGCTCGTTTTTCTTGTCGTTCGAGCTTTCCGACTGAACGGGATGACCCTCGTCTTTTCGTTGGACCGGCAATACCGAATTTTTCTCTTTCGTTCCGTCTGAATACAGAATAGTTGAGAATTAAATCATTATTTAAAATTATTTGAAAAAATTGTTTTATTTTTATGAAAAATCTGCATACAAAAATGTAAAAAATGTAATAAAGTGTAAAAAATATCTATAATTTGTTACTGCTATTATATTTTTAGTACTAAATTTTTACGCCATTATATTTTTTACACTTCAGTATTAACTCAAGAGAACTACTTCTAAAAACTGTGCAATATCAGAACCGTTTTTATACTACTACTGAAAAATAACACTACGTAATGTGTAAACCACTTTTTCGCAAAAGCATGAAATCATTTTCTTTAAATCTAAGTAATGTCGGTGTCGTACTTACCAGAAATTGAATTATTAAACGTCGTATCGTTTTGACACACTTTATTTTGTTGATCAATTCGAGTAAAAAAATGTGTCAACTTGGAGCGTTTAGTTGCCTCATTGGTATGATGATCCTCATTTCTTTTTTTAGACATTTTGGTAAACGGACATATAAACAAATCACAGAATAATAATAAACACTTTAAAAGCCAATTACAAATAATACCACTTATAAACGCAGTGTACTAATCCACAAAACGATCTTGACTGTTGATTTTGAACAAATCTTCGCGGCGCGGCGCGACAGTTCAAAGACAGAACTGTTTTGCCGCCATTCCGGGAAGGACCTTTCCCCGCTAACGGTAACCTCCCGCTTATTTTGCAACCTTTCAGAGCCCACAATATACTACCTGATAATATTTCCGAGCAAGACAGTTTAGCTTAAATTTCCAATTCCCCCGATAGTAAACGAGCGAGACAGTTTAAACAGTTCGTCTGTTAAAATTTTCTAGTTACATGACCTAATGCACCACACCTACAGATTGCTCTTTTGTTCAACTTTTGGGGGGTGGAGAACTATATTAAGAAATATTCAATACAGAATATAGTACCAGTACTTAGATGGTAGTAAATAAAACTTTCCTGTGATGAATTTTATATTCAATGTTGTGATGATATTCAGCATTATGAATGTACCGATAATTAAACCCTTTGGGGGGGGCGATCACCCCCCTTGGATCTGCGGGTGCTTATTACGCATAATTCTTAATACTACCTTACACACAAACATATTATATAATGTTTTAATCTAATACATTATTATCAATTTTTCTACTGCTCTCAGCTATCTCAATTATTATTTTATTTAATCTTTCAATTATCTAATTTTTTTTTCTTTATAACTACTAAAATTCTCTTCATAACTGCATCTGCGTTATTTACTGTTACTTCCTCTAATGATGTTGTCATTTATTATTAATAATTATAGATTTTGAATTTACAGTTGCTGCTAACTTTTATTGTTTAACAGTCTTCTCATATTATGGTACTTAAGGTACAAACACAACACATTTACAATTATACAGTTATTTGAATCATCTTAGAATCTAATTGTCTATTCTTTTTCTCTTTTCTTTGATATTTAAAGTCTTTTGATTTCGTCTCAGTTTCTTATGAATACATGGTTATTTGTTACCTTGTTATTTGTGTGGTGCATCTGAAGCGTGTCCTCTTTGTCCTGGATACGAATGACCCTTATTGTCGTGAAAGTCCTGGAGTCGGGTAGTCTTGGGGTCTTGTAGTCCCTCGTCACTGGATTCTCGTATTCTGCTTCATTGGCTGCTCGTACTCTGCTGCATTAGCTGCTCTGGCTCTGCTACATTAGCTGCTCTGGCTGTCGATCAACTCTAGATGCTCTAGTAGTTGGACATAGCCTCCGACAGTCCTGATGATTGAACCAAAAAAAGTTGTAGTCCTTGGACAACGGCTCCGGCTGCTATGATGATCTGATGAGTAAGAGAGCGATGATTGCGTGTCCTCATATTTATACCCAAGGCACCGAAATCATGTCTCGACAATATTCTGCCTGTTCGCAATTGTCGAGCACGTCACTTTTAATTCCGCTTTCTAATGACACTTCATTTGCTTGTCTTTGCAAATTGCGAAGTCTTTGACACATTATATGATATTCCTTCGATCATTAATTTTTAGGCGTTCATCATGCACAAAACCGTTTCTCTTTGTCTTAATTACTCTAATTTCTATTAAATTTTAACTTCTTATCATTTCACTTTTTGTTCGTTTCGCAATTTTTTTTGTATCTATGTGTTTGTTATTTTAACACACATTTTGGTGTCTTCAGTTTTTCACTACTATGCACACAAGCCTAGTAAATTAATTAAATACAATTAATTTGTCGTTATCGAAAAGGTGGCGCCTTTCATGAATGAACCGGTCGTCACACACACATACTTACTTGTGTACACACATGCAGAGAGCAGCTGCTTTGCTCCCTGTCCTAACACGCAAGTCAGGTGTTTCCATTACAATTTATGTTACAGTCTGAAAGATTATTATTATTCAAATGCGTTATTTATATCTTCTAATTGCTTATTTAAAATACTCAACGCAATGTACACTACTCAACATAATTGTACTGTTGCAGTATGTATAGTCTGTTTCAGTTACTTCTGTACAATATATGTCACTGATTACTTTATGTATGTACTGTGTGTTTCGGCTACTGCAAAATAACTGTTACTGTTGTATTCTTCATAATAAATGTTATTGTTATGTTATTCGAACTGTTGTCTTTAAAACAGGTTAATTACCTACCGTCACGCTTTTTGAAATCCGAAAACAGGATTACTCGAGTTTCGACACATTAAGTGTCATCTTCAGATCCTCGATGAATATAAGTTAAAAATACATTTGTTGATGTATGCACATCCCGTCAGATAATAAAAACAACACAAACATAACAACAAAAATACTTAAATAATTCAACACATATTAAAACAAGAGACAAAACAGAACGAAAACACGATACACGCGGCCGACGTGGACCTGCACAGGAACACGTTATGCGCGATAAAATCAATCGATACCGATTTGACCTTTGATAAATTTTATCGATCTGACACAGCTAGTATCTCGTTCGATATCGTTCACTCTATTAAATAGAATATTATTTTTATGGATCGATTTTTCATTTAAGATGCGATTGTAATTAGCTTTAGTGGCCTTATATATTTCAAACCTTTCAAGAGTGTCCAGTTTAAGAGATTTCCTGCATTTATGTAATATATCCAAATTCTCACTAATACTTTTTATGTTATGATCTTGTGAACTTAAATGTTCAGCAAATGTGGATCTTCCTATATTTGATTTAGAGCTTGGGAGGTGTTCTTTATAACGCAATTTGAACGAACGACCCGTTTGTCCTATGTAGAAATTTGAACAATCCGAACAATTAAGCCTGTATACACCTGTACCATCGTATTCATCGAAAGACTTAATTTGATTTTTAAACTTAAGTTTGTTCTCGAGTTTATTATTTGCTTTTGAAGCCAATACTATATTTTGTTTTTTCAATTGGTTTTTTAAAGTGTAATGTAACATTTCGCCATACTCTATTGCGATATATTTTACTTTTTCTTTAGGCATGTCAATATTTATTAGTCTATTTTGTTTCTTATTTATTATTTTATCTATTATGTTACATTTATAACCATTGGCTATTGCTATGTGTTTAATAATTTCGACTTCATTTTTATGGTCTTCTGTGGAGAGGGGCAATGATAACAATCTATGTATCATACTATTACAAAATGCCATTTTGTGTGAATAAGGGTGGTAAGACGAGGCATTAATAGCATGATCAGTGGTTGTCGGTTTCCTGTAAATATTATAGTTAATTTTATTATCAATTTTTGTTAAAGACAAATCTAAGAAATTTATTTTATTATTCTTTTCTGTTTCTAATGTAAATTGCAAATTTTTTGTTATGCTATTCAAATACTTATTAAGCGTCTCTAATTGTCTGCAATTACCATTGTAAACCACTATCGTGTCATCCACATATCGACGATAAAATAAAATTTTGTTGTAATGTTTGTTGTTTGGTGATAATATTTCATTATTTTCGATGTGGTTTAAATAAATTTCTGCCAGGATACTTGATAGTGGGGGATCCCATTGCAAATCCATCTTTCTGTAAATAAAATTTATCATCAAAAGTAAAATAATTTTGTTCTAAAATTACTTTAGTCAAATTAATAATTTCATCAACTATTTCATGGTTTAAAGTGGCTATTGATAATAATAAACTTTTGTTATTTCTAAAGTTTCATTAATTGGTACATTCGTATACAAATTGACTATGTCAAATGAAGCTAAAGTATGTCTTGGTTCAATTGTAAGTTTTTTTGTGAGATCTACCAATTCTAAACTATTTTTCAAACTGTAATTCTTATTAAACACTATATATTGTCTTAAAATTTTATCAATTTTTTTGGCAATTTTATAAGATGGTGCAGACGTGAAATTTACTAAAGGACGGACTGGCATTTTATTTTTATGTACTTTCGGAAGTCCTCTAAGTCTAGGTGCTTTAGGATCTATCATTTTAAAATATTTTTTCTCATCGTTTGTTATAATATATTTAGTTTTGTATAACACTGATTTCATTCTTGGATTTCGTTGTCCATGACGTGTCCGTTACTTAACTAAATATCACTATAATATTGACGACTCGGAACACTAAGTTTTTTATAAGTAAAAACGTAAAGTTTTACCTTACAGCCTAAACCGGCTTTCACCTATAGACGGCTTCATCAGAGGCTGTCGTTAGTAGCGCTGTTCGTCTTGTTGTTAATTGGTGACGAGATAGTTTTTCGAAAGATCGAAGCTGTGTGTGTGTGTGGTGAGATGTGTTCGAATAATGCGTGCGATTTGAATTGTGTTTGTTCGTTTAGGATGTCGTTTTTATTTGTTTTTGTGTGTTTGTATATTTCTAATTGTTCTAGAGTGTCTAGTTTTCGGCCTTTTGTGTGTACGTGTAGTATGTTCATGTTATTGTCGATGTTTTTATATGTGTGGTTTGCTTCAATGAGGTGGTTTGCAAAGGTAGATTCTGTAGTGGTGTGGAGTGCTTTTGTGTGTTCAATGTATCTCTGTTTGAAGCTACGTCCTGTCTGGCCTATGTAGAATTTATTGCAATTTGAACAATTTAGCTTATATACACCGGGTAGATCGAATTTGTTTTGTGCTTTGGGCATGCGTTTTGATAGTGTGTGTTCTGTTTTGTTAGTAGTTTTGAAAGCGATTCTGTATCCTGCTTTTTTGAATTTGTGGGCGATTTTTTCCGTTTGTTTGTTGATGTATGTTAGTGTTATGAATTTGTTGTTTTCTGTCTTTGTCTGTTGTTTGTTTTGTGTTTTGTGTAGGAGTTTACTGACTATTGTTCTGTCATAACCGTTAGATTCTGCTAGATATTTTATCGTGTTTAGTTCATCTTTGTAGTCTATTTCATCTAAGGGGATGTTGTTAAGTCTATGTATCATGGTTCTAAAAGCAGCTAGTTTGTGTTGTATTGGGTCATTGGAGGTGCTGTGTATTAGTGTGTCAGTTGTAGTTGGTTTTCTGTATATACTGAATTTGTGCCTGTGTTCTAGTTTTGTGATGGAGAGGTCTAAGAAGTTTATGGTATTGTTGTGTTCGTATTCGGCAGTGAAGGTTATGTTTTTATGTATTTTGTTTATGTGCGTTAGTAACTGTTCACATTGTCTTTTGTTTCCCCTGTATAGTATTAGAATGTCATCAACGTATCTGTGCCAATATAGTATTTTATGTGAGTGTCTGTCATTGTTTGTGAGTATTTTTGTTTTTTCTAAGTGTTGGAGGAAGACTTCTGCTAGAATGCTGGATATGGGGGAGCCCATGGGTAGGCCTTCGTTCTGTGTGTAGTATTTATTGTTATAAGTAAAGTAGTTTTGTTTTGTGATAATGTTCAGAGTTTCTGTTATTTCATTGATAAGTTCGTCTGGTGTGTTGTTCTGTTTGAGTTTGTTTTGTAGGATGGTGATTGTTTCAGAGATGGGGATGTTTGTGTACAGGTTTTTAATGTCAAAGGAGGCTAATGTGGCGTTATGGGGGATGTGTATGTCTTTTATTTTTGTTACTAGGTCAGTGTTGTTTTTTACTGCAATGTTGTTGTCTATTTGTGTGTGTTGTCTAATAATTTTGTCTAGATATTTTGCCAATTTTGTGTGCAGGGGCATTACGGTAGTTGATAATGGGGCGGATCGGAATGTCTTCTTTATGGATTTTGGGAAGCGCTTGGAGTGTAGGTGCTGATGGTCGGATTTGTTTCATGTAGGGCTTTTGTTTATGTGTCATAATGTGTTTGGCTTTGTTGACTATTTGTTTTATTGAGTTTTGGTATCTGTCGGTGGGGTCGTGTTTTAGTTCTGTGATGTTGTTCTGTTCCATGAAGTTTTGTACTTTTTTGTGTAGGTTGTCTGTGGGGATAATTACAGTCGTGTTGCCTTTGTTAGAAACATCTCTCCGTTTACACTCAAAAATAAATATAAGTTTTCATTTCTGTGCGGAAACGTAACATATATAAACCAAGACACATAAATCTTACAAGATTTATTTGTGTAATTTATATTCCTAATATTTAAAAAAATAATTGTGTTTATTGTTTGTGTTTAATATTTCAATGGTATTATGTTTTTTAGTGTAGTAGTGTCACTTTCTGTAAATTCACTTTATGACAATCTGGTTAACTCCAGTCCTAGTCGAAAGACAGCTCTTCTTCTTCTTCTTCTTCTTCGATGCGTTTGTTATTCCGTATGTACCGCCCTTCGGTTAGTCTGAGTTCTCTATTAATTTCTTAGTTAAGTAATTCAAAGAAATTTTAAATCCAAATTGCATAAACGGAAAGTTTATTAACAAATTATTTAAATTGATCGATAAGAATCGATATTACACAGCAGTATCGACTCACTCAGGGCCGGTCGATAAAAAAAATTTACATTGAGTATATATAAAATTATAGTTCTTTGAACGGATATTTAAGAATAGCCAGAGAGGGGTAGGGACAGGAAAGTATAACACTTACAATGATAAATGCCTCAATACTAACAAATACAATGTTATAATTGATAAATAAAGTTTATATAATAATTATTTCAAACCAAATGCAGTCTAGAAATTCGCTGCCTTGCTGTGGTAAGAACGGTGACGAATCAAAATGGCCAACTGGCGCATGCGCAGTGGAAACGTCTAACCTCGACGTAATATTTGTTCACATAAAGATGCCTTTTCTCCGTTAAATGGTCTCAGCAATTGTGTATAATGGTTCTGGAGTTAATAGAGTGTCACTGGTGTATTGTTTAATAGTTCACTTGGTGTAAATTGTTGTGATTATGTCTATTTCACTTTGTCTATACGTGTCAAGTTTAACCTGGTTTGTTCGTCTGTAAATTTTATTGTATTGGTGTTATTTTAATTAATTAGACATGTGTGGTTCTGTTTATTGGTGATGCACTGTTCACAGTTGAATTTCACCGGTTCACAATAAAAAAACTCAAAATCAAAATTTATAAAAATTTTCACCGAACTCGGTTCAATTATAAGACGCCATTCATAGGTTATTAAAACAACGATCTCATTTAAGTACACTCTTCAACGGATAATAATGAACTGTTCTCATTTCCTTCGTCTCCTGAAAATCTTAGCCAATTTAATATATCTTGTACATTGTTTCAAATTATCTTAGCTTCCGATACATTTTATTCAAATACGTTATACACGGAAAATATTTTCGTTATTAATTAACTGTATGAAATACTAAATACATATTCGGTTTCTTTATTCCATTTTGCTCATTTTGATACTAATGAATGTAGTTTTACAAAGTTTTCATTTAAAAAAGTTATATTTCTTACATTTTGGAAAGCATGTTCAAATATGTGTTTCCTGTCTCTGAGCAGATAATAGCCATTTTCTCTTATATAATTATTATTCTATTGCATCTGAAATTGATATAATTGTCTATTTTTACTTAATTTCTTGCAATTTAGTTTATTAATTATTGTTTTTAAATACAATTCATTTATATATGACTCCTCCTCTGATAATGTTAGTTAGTCCATTCCATTTTTATTTATAATTTTACTTATCTGCTGACCATATCTTTATAAAGTATTAGTTACATGGTATTACTATATGGTGGGTTTATCTTACATAAATATTATCAGTTTAGTTGGTTTATAGGACTAGATTTGTCAATTATTCTGTAGTCTAAATTGACTATCTGGCCTAGATTTGATCTGTTGCTATTTGCAAAGTTTTTACTAATATAGTTAGTTTGTACCCTTTTCTGACTTTCTATTCTTATATAATTTATTAACAATTTGTTCCTTGACTATTATAACATTGAATATTGATTTTATAATTAAAATATAACACTTATTTACTATTAAATCTGGTACTTTGAATCATACCTTTTTTTGTGTACTGATTACACACAGTAACATAATAAAAACATTTTATAATATAGGAATGGTATCTACATTTAGATATTGTATTCCCAATTTAAATTAATAACAAAATAACCTTTTACAACTACAATACTGCTCAATACTAAATCTTGTTTATATAGTTAATGTTTGGAACTAGGAACATAACATATTGGTTCCATTAAATGTTCAACCTCTTCTTAAAACTATTTATTTACAGTTTGATCTGTACTTCCCAATTTTAAGGATGTATTCCCCGTCACTTTGTGCTAAACACAAGCTATCTGTTTATATTATTCATTCGATGGAATGTTCTAATAAAATCAGTGGCATTTCATTAGCAAGAGTATTCCTTGCTCCTTCACCATATTATTTGAGTAACTATTATCATGATACTGTTCAAAAACACTTAAAGTTATTTACTTGCACGGTAATTCATGTACCTTTTCAAAGTTTATTGATTATAATTTAATAACTTGCACTTGTCCCTGGTTATTTATTGATATTATCACTAGTCCTTTTATAGTGTTACAATATGAAATATTTAACCATGGGGGACTGTTAAGATTTGTCTATATAAACTATACAATAACTTTTTTGGTGTGCACTGTTACTTAATACTCTAAACACTTTTGGTTTTTATCAGTTTTACATTAGTATATGGTTTTTTGGGGTGTTATACTTTCTTTTGGGACATTCATTTATTTTGGGGGTTTTTTGGTTTTCTCCCTATGGGGTTTCTATTTGGTATTGGTCGTTTCACTTCCTTTATTCTAGTTGATCTTCACTGGTTTCTTATTCTTCAGTATATTGGTTCATTCTATATTTCTTCTTTCTTCGTTCTTGGTTCTTCAGTACCATTTCGCTTTATATTCTTTTGTTTACTCTGGTCTGTTTTCTTTGTCTGGGTATCTTCATTGCCTGCTTCTATCCTACCTGGGTAATATTGTTATTCAAATTTTAGTTTTCTTGGTTTTTAATTTGTAGTATAATTATATTAGTTGTAGATTTTTTCTTTATGCTTACTTTTCTTGTTATTATAATAATTTATAGTGCTTTTTAATTGATTTTCATTTGGATCTTTTTGGATATTCCATATACTTGAGTTTTATTAATGATCATTTAGTAATTAATTTATGTGGATTATCTGTTATGCTACAATATATATACATATAAATACCCACACACACATGTCCACCTGGTTGACTGCATATATATATTGTCATCGTACCACCCTCAAACCACCTTAATCAGATCAAGTACCCGGCCAGCTTCAAAAGCTTCTCAATTAACAAACCCAACACAAATAACAAGTCATAAAATCCCAGAGTAGAAACACCCAAAAATTCTAAGTATGTGAAAGGCCAAAGTCAAATTGGCAGAACAGTAGAATGGCACTTAAGTACCAAGTATAAAAGGGAAATATCAATTTTGTACCCCAAATAATAATAAATGTGCCATCACGAGGTCAACATGGCTGCCCTGTTGTCTAAAATGCATATTCTCATTTCTTTTATTTTCTTACAAAAAAACAAAAATTTCAAGCAAAATCAGTGGAACGTAACCACCCAAAATTAACTTAGAACTGGCATTGATTTACTTTTTACATTTCGTTAACATTTATCAGTGAAGTATTATTATGAAATATCAAAAGGAAAATTTAACAATTCATGTGCTGGCTATGGCACAAGTTTAGTGATTACAAAATTATTTAAACAGTTGAAATCACTTTGATAAAGCAGAATCTATGGATTTAATTTGATAAAACATACTTGAGGTGTTCATAAAGAACCCACTTGACCTCAGGCACGGCCATGCGCCCGGACTAGATCCAGCAAACTATGACATGTTACGGACCTGTGGATAACGGCACAGACAGGTGACGTCCACAGGTTAAAGCACCTCCCCAAACCTTTAAATTAATAACAAAATCAAATACCCAAATAAATGAATATATATATATAACCACGAAAATTCCCCGACAAGGTACCGAGGCACCCGTGCATGCATACTTAACGCTAATATCACTTAGTAACAGTCAGTGCCGCCCATATTTACAGTAAAAAAGACTAACATCAAATCGGGTGATGCATGACCCTGGCTGAGTTTACAAATTCTCTGAGGCGTAAGCATTAGTAAAAAGGAAAAAGATAATATTTAACCCCAAATGTCCTGTTGGACTTGTGCACAACAAAGTTCTAAACTGGAGCATTTCCAAAATATCTCAATGTAAGGTGTAGCGGCCACAAACATTTTTTAAAAGGCATAAATGTCACCTGGTATTACAGCACAAGGCTTGAGGATCTTGTAGTGTGTGTCCGTCCATTCGTCCTGACAGCTAAACGGAAAGTAACTGGATTAACTTCATGGATGGCAGGTGATCGGCCATCCGCTGGAGCGAGACAGATTGACGACTTAATTCGGGAACCCTGCACAATTATATTGATAATTACTCACAGGTTCAATAAATCACAATACCCCATTCACCCAGCTGAATTCACACATCACGACATGCCCAGTTTAAAATCTCCAGAAAATTTACTTATGCATAGAAACCCTACTGAATTAAATAAATTATTTTAGATATAATATATTACACATTGAATCAAATAAATAGTTATTCATAACGTTTTCGTCAACCACTTAATCACTTACTATACTTTCGACATGAGCTAGCAAACTTTAACAGGTTCGTGAGGCACGTTCGTTTCACCAAAATCACAAAATAATTAACTTACGCCCCCTTCTAACATAATTAATTAAATAAACAGGCACAAAAACTGTAAAATACTATCTGTTAGCCAGCGTTAACATTCGAAACATGAATAATCAGAAATTAGCCTGATGCACGCCACGTGGTGACTCTATGCAAATATATCGCCCGGCATCGGCGTTGATATTAAGGAAAATACAATTTAGTTTTATTAAACAATAAGTAATATACCTTAGGCACACTTACCGGAGAGACGCGTAGCTTTTACTTAGGCATAGTTATATATAGTAGACAAAAATTCCAAGTCGAAGCTGCCAGGCGAATGAGAACGACCTTCTACGTTGAATGCTGATACTGGACTAGTTTATACAACTACTGCAAAAATCTTACGAAGCTCTAGTCCCAGAGCGCGCGCGGATCGGCACGGCGGATAGCATAACAAGACGGGCGCCGGTAATACTTAATTAATTAATTCGACGCTGTCCGTCCTCGTTAACATAAAAACAGCCGAGTTTTTTCAAAACTCGGCACACTGTATAGTTAACAGTCCATAGACGTTACAAATATAAATTATCAAACAACGAGGCTAATTACTTGCAGATGCTACAAACACATTAGTTTGTACAAAAAATTCTACAGTAAGAGTATGCTGTCGTGTGATGTACAGTACCGATAGTACAGTAAAAAGTGTATAGAGCACGTAGTTATGTGACGGACACTAGTAGAATAACACAGTGTCATTTTCGTGAGTAGGTACAGATGCTACATTGGCATCAATGTCTATATCGTACGTTAGACCATAAGTTGTTAAAAGACGTTGTCACGTACACATGAATTCTGCCATATTAAACACTATAGGTGCTACAACAGTATTGGTAATACAACTTTCACATCACATAACCAAAATTTCCATCAAACATTTGGTTTTTATTTAGCAAAACTTCATGCAATAATGTATAATCAACAAGAAAAGTCTGTAATGTGGTGTACTTAGAAAATATTTACAATACGAAAATAGAGAAGTAAAAGTGAGGAGGAAAAACAGTTCACAACCAAAGGAAGTAAGACGGAGAAACCAGAAAAGAAGGGACACTTTTCGGAGGTGCACGTGACATGATGTAGTCGATGTCTACAAGCGAAATGATCACACACACACACACACACACACACACACACACACACACACACACACACACACACACACACACACACACACACACACACATGCACGCACGAACATGTTTGGAGGTGAGACAACGTAAACTTGTTTGGGTTATGGAAAACAGTTGAAGCACTTTTGAATTGCACATCTGCAAAAAGGACACCTCTCGAGTCGTTGGGTGCATACTATACAAATAATGTGGCCACATGGATGTAAAAACCGCAGTTGTCTGACCTCCAAACATATTCGACATGTTCCACTGCCACACACCCCCGCACTCGTCGATGGTAATGCCATTGATGATGACGATGTCGAGGGAAGGACGATGGTCTCAGCATCGCTGAGATTAATTTCATCTACATCCATCCATCCATTGTCATCATCACTATCAACACCACCACCACCGACATCACTTTAAACCTCTAATTCCTCATTGGAGGAAATGACAATCCCGTCTGTAGCCAGTAGCGCGCTGTTATACATAGCGACCAGATCGTGTAATTCCTCTCGCGCCCGCATGACTCGAAAATATAAATTGTTCTCTACCGAATCACGCCTAGGTCACGGGGCAACGTTGTCGTTACCAGTCGTAAAATTTGGAAGAAGGTCAGGTTCCACTACAAGTTCCATTACTTCATCAACTACAAGTTCCCCTTCGTGGACATCGTTGCCTGTACCTTCCGTAACAACGGTTTCAAAGTCAACAGACTTTTGACAACAGTCCCCCCCTCTTGGTCATCATGCCATGTGAACCATCGAAAAGCGCCATATTCACCCACTAGACTGATTAATGCGTCTGCGGTAAATTCATTAAGGGAATAAAGAAAGGTGAAGAGGCCGGATCTTCGATAAACAACCGAACATACGATGCTAGAGCATTATACAACTCCAGTACCGGATGAGTTTCGTGTAAATGGAACATCCGGATCTCGAGTAAATGAGTGGCCGACGGAGACCTGGGTGCGCTGACCGCCAGATGAGCTGCAGACGCCTCCGTCGACTCCTCACGCAGATAAAATGAAGAGAACTGGAATGCGGAGGATAGTCTATTGAGTAGGGAAGTCCGCTCAGGAACGGCAGCCAGCAACCGGTCATCTACGTGTCCACCAGCCAGCCAGATGGCGAGTAACGAATCACAGCCGAGACGGAGCACGTTTTGAAACTGGTAAACAGATTGAATACACATACACTATTAAAAATCTGAAAGCACAACAAACCATTTATAACAATAGTCCTAAAGAAGAATGGAATACATTTCTATTACACCTTCACAAATAATAATAAAATAAACGAATGCTTGATCATGCACGCTACATGACTATATAACAGGGAAACACCTAGCAGGTAGGAAGATTTTGCGCTCGTCTCGTTTTCCAAGTGAATAATCGACAAACCGTCACAGAAAAGTACAAAAATTTACCGAGTATTAGCTAAGAAAACGCACACTCAAGTTTATGATAGCGAGACTGCAGCAACTTTGTAATGGCTACGGCCGTTACGTAAAAATTTAAAACTAGACCACTGGCCTAGAGGAAGCAAAAAATGGCTGGAGCCCATTGTGACAGGACTTGCAATAAAAAACTTGTTTAACAATAACAACTTTTATTGAATTTCCTCGTATCAATATTATACAGTTTTAATGAAACAAATGGACAAAAATAAAGAAGAAACCAGAGAAAATTTTAAACGCTTGGAAGAAAACACTAAACAAACCAGCGAAAATTTATTAAAACAGATGAACGAAAAATTCGACAGAAATAAAGAGGAAACCAATGAGAGTCTGAAACAAATAAACACAAGGTTTGACAGGATTGAGGAGAACAATAAACAGATGAAAGAGAATATCAGTGAGAAAATTGAAGAAAATAATAGGCAATTGAAAGAGGAGTTGAAGGAAATCAATGAGAACAACTTCAGACAAATCAATGAGCGGATTGAACATACAAACAAGGAAGTGAGGGACACTGTCAACAGACAGAATGTGACAGTACAATAATCTCGATGTCAGAACTATGGTATGAGTGGTAACAAATTATCGGATTTTATTGTATCACACACACACATGCATGGAGAGAACAATTTCCTTTGTGAAGAGACAACTACGCATATTCAAATAGATCACAACGATTCCAAGGTCAGAAGCCGACGTGCAGAGATGAACGTACAAAATGGCCATCCAGATGGAAACAGATCGTAAATAGGCACTCTCATTGGTCCAGAAGACGGGACGTCATTAAAATAAGTGATGACCTAACAAACAATGACATGACAACAGGGCGTGAGCCAGTTTTGAACAATAGACAATGACGTGGATGCGCTAACACATACACAAAATATGTGCTTTGCATCTTCCCAGTCCTTTGCAACTCATCAAGGTGTCTACACGCTAAATTTGTGGCTGGCACAGTTTCGCCGGTAAAAAGTGTTCTTTTACCAATCTAAAATGTAACTAACAGTACAAGTAATGTAGCACAGCTAACTGCTACCTAAGATGTAATTAGATTCAGTGTAACAAGGGAACAAAACGAGATTATGAGAGACGCCGAACACCTGGCCAAAACGGAGAGCATCGGAAAGGAGACCGCAACTATCAATCAGGAAAGTGCAAATTAATTAACTGTTATTCTTTGGTGAAAATGAGCTCTAAATATAAATCAAAAATTTACAAAAGGTACCGATCATATAACATGGGGGAAAGAATGTGTGTGTGTGTGTGTGTGCGCGCGCGCGCGCGCGCGCGTAAGAATATGTTTGTACTCATAAATTATTAATCTGCAAATTGAGGCATTGGTTTCTGTCATTTATAAAAGAAAAATAATAACGAGAGAACTGCAGTCTCTTGGAGAGGTATGGTAATAAACCAGTCATACAATCAAATAATGAAATTAGTGTACTCAGTATTGATAGAGGAGTAGAAATCACGTAGCTAGTGATGGTAAGACGCCATTTTTGTTGTATTGTAATATGTAACTAAGAAAAGGTATGATATTAAATTCAGTATATGTCCACACTAAAGTTGTTCAGATCATTGTTTCGTATACCTCTCTTGTTTCTAAATCTCGCTGCGACGAAACCTTGGACCCTAGAGAAGAAATTCAATTGGAATCTAAACCATGCATTAAAACCGAGAAATTTATGGTAAGTAGATGTTTTCTTTTTTTATTGTATGTTATTACCATAAAATATAAGAATAAAATATGTGAAAAGTCGGATTGACGACAATTGGCGCCCGAACAGGGACTTTATATAAAATTACTTTATGTAAATAAGCCAGATTCAGAGACATAGAGAGTGACGAAATAATCCAGAACCTAATACGAGAGGTTATGGAGGTTATGTTGACAAAACATATTAAGTAGTAATTGTGTAACTAATTACAAGTGTAACTAAATAGTCATTCCAATAGTCAAATTACCAAAATGGCAGAAAGTAATAATAGCTTAGAAATGGATAATACAGCTACAGAGTCAATTTTATTAGACGGAATAAATGCTAACTCGACACCTAAAACAATTGAAAATAAAATATCATTGGAAGATTTATTTACATTAATTAATGACAAATTTAACCAGATGAATAGTAGAGGAGAAAGTAGTAGTATAGTAGTAGTAGTAGTAGGATTGATCCTTTAATTAATTAGAGGAGAAATTAGACAAGAGAATTAATGAGATACAGTTAGAAAATAAGAGTAGAGAAATAGACAGATTAGATAGAAACAAAGACAAGGTAAGTAGTAGTGGAAATTATGATAAAATAAATAAAAATATGGTAATAGGAGATAATAGTGTGGATGTTGGTAGTGATAATGAAATTTTATGGGGAATAGAATATAATAATGATGGAATGATTGTGTGTTTTGAAGGGTTAAAGAGAGTGTGCAGAGAGAGTATAATTGTAGGGGAATTGCAGGGGTTAGATTTTTCCCTTAATGGTATATTTGGGGGTGATATACATGTTTTTAGGAAGGATGAGAGTGCCTTCGATGTAGATTTGGGAAACAAAAGGTCTGCAAATAGTTGTCCCTGGATTTTTTGTGCACCTGATAGGTGGTGCGAGAATAAAGTTGTAGTGTCCCCTGCATATATTGAGACAGAGAATGTGATTTGGGGTTATGATGGGAGTTATTGTGAAAGAGAGTTGTGTGATAATTGGGAGATGGAATTGTATAGAGTAAATAGAAATTATGAAGAATTTGTAGAAAGGTTAGGTGGAGAGAGAAGTGATAAATATAATAAAAACTTACCTTGTATTGAAACTGAGGTAGTAGGAGATGATGTTGATAACAATGATAATATAAAATACCTAATTATGACTGATTATACAGGAGGTGACAGGACAATGACCAATCATGACAGGTTAAATGAGTTTGAGGATAATGATGAACGTTTGAATTGTATATGTATTTATAATGATAAGATAAGATGTCTAATATTAAACAATGTATATAGTTTTAAGATTCGACTATTATTTGACGATGGAGGGTAAACATTTTATTGTGTTATGAACATTTAATTATGTGGACAGTGTTTTGAAATGGACTGCTTATGAACTGATTTATGAGAAATGATTTAATGATTATGTGGATTGTATATTTTTGTGTATATTAATGTCAATGTATTTGTGTATTTTTGTTGTTGTGTATTTTATGTATTTTTTATGTAAACCAGGTACGGTAGAATTTTAAATATTGAAGAATAATTAAGTTTGATAATGATTTTAAATGATATTATGAGATTCAGATTCTAGTGGTTAATAAATGAAGCATATGATATATTTGGATATTGAGTTGTTTTGGGATTGTAAGATAAGTGATGAATTTTCTAGTGATATATTAAGGTGAAATGTTGTAAAAGAGTTTGGGTAATAATGATAAATAAAATAAGGGCATGGGAGTTAGTTAAATAGAGTTAATGGGAGTTAGTGAAAATAAGAGTGTTGAGATACAGATAATATATAAAGAGGTGTTAGATATTTTAGGGACACAGTGGTGAGTGATTATATGTAGAGAGTTGAGTAATGTGAATGGTAATTATATTTGTTGATGGTGATATTTTGTAGTAAGGGTATTGGTGTAGGGAGTCCGCAACGAAAGGTGTTGGGACAGGGAGGGACCGTTGTGTGCCAGAAAGGGTCACCTGAAAGGGTCAGGAACCAATGAGGGAATGAGCATAGATAGGGAACACACATACTAGTACAAAAAATGAGCGGTGCCAGAGGTTTTAAATGGGATTAGTGAAGGGGGTTATTATAGAGATATTGGTGTCATAGTATGTTAATGGTTAGAAGCGGTTGTTAGTAGTAAAAAAGAGGTGAGTAAGGTTAGATTGACAAATGCCAAAATAAGATATAGTGATAATAATGAATAAGAGAGTCACCCAAACGGACAAGGATTAAGGATAAAAGGGTTAGAAAAAGAAAATTCATAGTAGAAAGGCAATGTAACGGAAAGGTGAATGATAAGTTTGAAATTGTTGTATAGAATCTGATATAAACAAATGTTAAATAACTAAAAGTTGAATAGAAAGTTGAAACCATAATGTCTTATTAAAGTTTTGGTACAAGTCATGTAAATGTAAATTGTTTAATGTAAGATAAATGTAACAATGTTAATGTGTAATGTACAATGTTTTATTATGTTTTTATTATGTTGATGGCCATAGAGTGTGTGGTTAGGAGGTCGCTACAGGGGTAACGACGGTAACAAATGTTAAAAGATAGTAGAGTTTGGATGAAAAAAAGTATAAAGTTAACAATGGTGTTGAGCAAAAATATAGTATGATATCAGCTGCAAAAGATATAAATGATTATAAGTTGAGTAATAAAATTTGAATAATAAACTTGTCTGCCATAGTAGTTGTAGGTTGAATTTTATAGTAATAGATAGGTGATAGTGTTTTGGGGAATATCAAAGAATTGTTTATGTATTGTGTTATTTGTAGGAATATATATTTTCTCTTAGGGAGTAGATTGATTTTAGTGTGGATAAAAAATCAGTTTCGAATTCTTGTTGTTTTGGAGAGATTAATTGAACAAGCCAATGCCTCAGACACAAACCAATGCATCTAAAAGGAAACATATCAGTTGTAGGTATGGAAGTATATTAGACCACTATTGTAACATTTTGTATTCCATGTTTCAGAGTTTTGTGGTGTTGTGACCGCGGTCCTGAGCTGTCCGGAGCGTCAGAACAGGAGCGTAGAGTGCCTCATGGCCTTATGGTGTAGGGATCTCTCCGGAGAAGTCCAGTAAGGTCAGAGGGTGCGATCAGCATCATCAGACCAAGGGTAAGTGATTGTATTTCTTTTATAACAATGTTAAGGGGGTTGTGGCGACATATCTGACCTGATCCTTTTAGAAAAAATGTGAATGAGTCAATGAAAGTTTTTATGTTTCGACATAAAATCTTTCATTGAGGGGGTTTTGTGAAAGTACGATAATCTCGATGTCAGAACTATGGTATGAGTGGTAACAAATTATCGGATTTTATTGTATCACACACACACATGCATGGAGAGAACAATTTCCTTTGTGAAGAGACAACTACGCATATTCAAATAGATCACAACGATTCCAAGGTCAGAAGCCGACGTGCAGAGATGAACGTACAAAATGGCCATCCAGATGGAAACAGATTGTAAATAGGCACTCTCATTGGTCCAGAAGACGGGACGTCATTAAAATAAGTGATGACCTAACAAACAATGACATGACAACAGGGCGTGAGCCAGTTTTGAACAATAGACAATGACGTGGATGCGCTAACACATACACAAAATATGTGCTTTGCATCTTCCCAGTCCTTTGCAACTCATCAAGGTGTCTACACGCTAAATTTGTGGCTGGCACAGTTTCGCCAGTAAAAAGTGTTCTTTTACCAATCTAAAATGTAACTAACAGTACAAGTAATGTAGCACAGCTAACTGCTACCTAAGATGTAATTAGATTCAGTGTAACAAGGGAACAAAACGAGATTATGAGAGACGCCGAACACCTGGCCAAAACGGAGAGCATCGGAAGGGAGACCGCAACTATCAATCAGGAAAGTGCAAATTAATTAACTGTTATTCTTTGGTGAAAATGAGCTCTAAATATAAATCAAAAATTTACAAAAGGTACCGATCATATAACATGGGGGAAAGAATGTGTGTGTGTGTGTGTGTGTGTGTGTGCGCGCGCGTGTGTGTGTGTGCATGTGTGTGCGCGCGCGTAAGAATATGTTTGTACTCATAAATTATTAATCTGCAAATTGAGGCATTGGTTTCTGTCATTTATAAAAGAAAAATAATAACGAGAGAACTGCAGTCTCTTGGAGAGGTATGGTAATAAACCAGTCATACAATCAAATAATGACAAATAATAAATAAATATATTTACCTTTTTTTCTCCTGTCTCGTGACCACAATATAACGCAATGAATTATAATTGACGCATTTCGAGACTATGTCTCATCATCAGAATATTAAAATTTATCACTCATTGAGATCGTTAAAAAGTCACTTTTATCACTTTTTAACGATCTCAATGAGTGATAAATTTTAATATTCTGATGATGAGACATAGTCTCGAAATGCGTCAATTATAATTCATTGCGTTATATTGTGGTCACGAGACAGGAGAAAAAAAGGTAAATATATTTATTTATTATTTGTCATTATAAGTGACCTGGGTACCGACAGACATGTTATTCAAATCAAATAATGAAATTAGTGTACTCAGTATTGATAGAGGAGTAGAAATCACATAGCTAGTGATGGTAAGACGCCATTTTTGTTGTATTGTAATATGTAACTAAGAAAAGGTATGATATTAAATCCAGTATATGTCCACACTAAAGTTGTTCAGATCATTGTTTTGTATACCTCTCTTGTTTCTAAATCTCGCTGCGACAAAACCTTGGACCCTAGAGAAGAAATTCAATTGGAATCTAAACCATGCATTAAAACCGAGAAATTTATGGTAAGTAGATGTTTTCTTTTTTTATTGTATGTTATTACCATAAAATATAAGAATAAAATATGTGAAAAGTCGGATTGACGACAAGAATGAAGAACTAGGACAAACAGTCAACAAGAAAATCGAGGAAGCCAGTAAAACCATTAATCAAAAGATAGACAAAAACGACGGTGAAAGAAGACAGGAGCTAGCTGAGACAAATAGAAAGCTAGAAGGAATCGATGCAGTTGTTACGCTGAATAGGGCCGAACTAGAGGTCAAGATAGACCAGGTAGGAGATGAAAACCGAACTCAAGTGGACTTCAGAAATCAGTGCCGAAATATAAGTGCAGTCATCAACGAAGTCCAGGTACAGGGACATCGCAACCATGAAAGGATCGAAAACCTTCAACAATCAGTTAATAAGCGAAGATATCATAGAACCAAGTTGCTCCCCTTATACAAGCCCTATCCTCGCCGTTCCGAAGAAAGGTGGCAAAGTGAGAATCTGTTTGGATGCAAGGGAAATCAACAAGGTAATAGTGAATGATCAAACATCCCCGGGAGAGATCGAGGAAATATTAAAAACGTTCTGTGGGATTAAGTATATCAGCACGTGGGACACTGTCTGTAGGTATTGGCAGGTTGAACTCCACCCAGAAAGCCGCAAGTACATGGCACTTCTTTTCGCCCGTTTGAGGGCGAAAAAGAAACTATAATTAAACTGTACAACATCATTAGCAGTAGATCAGACCTGGCTGACATCATAAAGGAACTAGAACAACGACAGAAGCAGGATACCAAATTGAGTAAAATCCTTGATACACTTGCCAAACAAGATGACCGCAAAACACCATTCTACTGCACACATCAGCAAATCTTATTTATCAGGACCCAATACAAATTTAGTAAATGGAAAATTGTGATACCACATAATATGGAGAAAGACCTCATAATTGATTACCACATCAGGTATGGCCACATGGGGGCGTTAAAAGTTGTAAAGGCACTCCAGGAGCATGTATATATCAAGGATGCCAATAGAAAAGTACGAAACCAAAGTAAACACCGTCACATATGCCAACTCGTAAAGATAAATAATGACAAGAAAGAAGGTACCATGATGCCCATAACATCAGCAAGCAGATTAGAGAAGGTATTCGTTGATATTTGCGGCCCATTCCCGCGAAGAGGCGGGAGACACCAATATAAATATTTTGTAATATTGTTCGACCACTATACTAGATACACAAAACTATACCCAATCAACCGGGCAACAACACAAAAGATTTTAACCATTATTCTCCAGCACTATGTCAATGAGGTAGGCACACCTAAGTCCATTATTACTGACCATGGGACGCAGTTCAAGGGTAACAGATGGAAAGAGACACTACGGGAGAATGGAATCAAGACATACAAAACATCTGTATACCACCCGAGTAGTAACCCGGCCGAACGAGTTTTAAGGGAAGTTGGAAGGATCCTACGAACATATTGTTTCAACCAACAGAGAAGGTGGGCGGAGTATTTGCCAGCTGCTGAAGACTTCTTGAATTTATCACACCATCAGTTTATTGAAACGACCCCGTATACAGCAATGTTTCAGAGACCACTACCCAGGGAGATCACCGAACTAATTCAATTCTCTAACGAAAGTGAATACCAATTTGACGATGTAAAATTCTATAAAAAAATATTAGAACGGACTGAGAAAAAGAGAAGAAAATATCAGCAACTACAACAGAAGCCAGAACGTTACCTAGTGGGAGACAAAATACTGCTGAAAAACCGGGAATTGCCCAGCACAATGGAAGGCATTGCAAAGAAATTTTTGTTATTGTACACTGGACCGTATACTGTAAGCAGAGTTAACGGTAACAATACTTATGAGATTATAGATTCCCATACACTGAAGAAGAAAGGCACATATAATCAATCATCTATGAAACGATACTACTAAATCAGTGATAACAAAATAATTGCATTAATATTGACTAGTACAGAATAATATGGAAAAAAAAATATATGAATCTTACACATATAACTAAAAAGGAAGATATATACCACCCATCACTAACATGGAAGAACAGAGACCTAAAATCATATGAAAGAAGAAAGTGAATAGTAAACATAATTAATGTTTAAATAACTGAAATGAAATGAGCACAAGTAATCCCAGAATGATTTTTTTTAGTCATAATTAAGAACTATTTTTAGAGATTTTAATTGAAATGAGTTGACTGTAGATGATTTCCAGCAACCATTATCATGAGCAGACGATACGTTCCTCTGAACTCATAAGGTGAAGCATTGGACAGCGGTGAATTAGAGCCAAAAAGTGCTTACCCAAACTGTACCAACTCACATAATTAGGTAAATTTTGTTATTCAAGGGATGAAACGAAGAAGGAAGAAAGTTGTGTAAACAGAAGGAAAAATACAATATATGTAAATCTATATAAGGAATAAAATAAAAAGAGCTCGAATAAATAAACTGAAAAAATTAATGATTATTTCTTCAGTATCTGAAAGACATCTTCCGAAATAATCAGTTTTAGTGACGAGGCAATATGTGATGGTACATTTCATCACATATGTATAAGATATATTATAACAATTAGAGATCAATAACAAGTACTAGCACAAGCCATGAAGGGGAAAAAACTTATTAAGAAGTATGTAATAAACATTAAAATATCAATTCCAACATCCAACAAAAATAATCAAAGAAGATTAAATAAATATTTTGTAAGAAACCGTAGTTATAAAAAGAAATTCAGAAGAAAACAAACAAAGAAAAATGTCTAATAACGTGACAAAAATCCAATAGTTGGTAGGTGAGGGGCATGAACAAATCCAACATAAACCAATCTAACATGAACTACAGATGTATTGATAATAAAAAATGAAACGTGCGACAATGTATACCAAAAGAAGAAACAACATTTAATAGAAGAAATGAGAAGAGGCAAAGAACTAGGATTAGAACTTGGAAACAGAAGTTTGGATGAAGAGACATAACAAATAGACCCAATTTAATAAGTAAACTAGTCCCATTCTTTTGAGTAACGATAACCTTGGTAGGAAGACCCAATAAATATAAAACAAAGTTAAGAATACAATGCAATAGAATAAATAATAACAGAATATGTACTAGTATAAGAAACCATTGTAAGTCAATAAACTAAAACATGTAAAGGTAGTGAGAGTGCACTCCCAAAGTAATTGAGTGATGATCAAAAGATCATGATATAAACCAGTGGGGAGGTGAAAGTTAGTGGGGGAAATTAAAGTGATAATGGTCTTATGAACCACATATATGGAAGTAAGAACCAAAATATAGTGCAAAGTGTTTTTTTTTAAGTGTTTTATAAACTACAATGTTCTATTTCATGACCTATTCATAGGGTTATAAACACATAATAATTTTAAAATAGTAAACAGTTATTGTTTGTTATGATATAATTTAGATAATAGGAATAGTGATATACAAAAGAGTTAGGGTAACAAACACCCATGTTTAGTTGTGTTAGAAGTAGTTAATATGGGGAGCCTGTGTGCACCATTAATTTCAATATTATAAATAGTTTTGTTGAAAAAAAATGTTAATTGTTTATAGAACAGGATGTTCATAAATTATTCAAATATGTTAAACAGGTAATTGGGAAGGATCTAATTGTATAAAAAAGCTATTACACAGAAATAACTAACTGCTAGACATATAGGCCCAAAAAATTGAGCCAGACTGAAGCAACATTGAATTATTTAGATAAACATTACCAAATTAAATAAAAGCTTGATTGTGATAAAACAGAAAGATGTTAATGGAAGGAGATGTATAATCCATCCATTACTGTCATAATATGGATAGGAAGCATAACTGTAAAGTGTTTAGTAAGCCACTAAGCTGACATGGCTTCAGTATTATTGTTATTGTCAGAAAAATAGGTATAGGTATTTAAATTAATGATATTGTATGTAAAGTAGGAATACTCAGAATTATGTTTAGTAGTAAGAATAACAATGTTAGAAAATATTAGATATGTAAGACATACAACAGAAATGTCAAACAAGATTAGATCAATGCCTCAAAACACAAAACTATAAACCTGTCAACGCAGCCGATAAGAGGCCAAAATGGGGCGTAATCAGTATCAAAACAATTTAGTTTTGATAAACAATAAAATGGTACTAATTAGACATAAATTAAAGTTAAAATAAATAAAAAGTAATTTGAGGTGACAGAATTAAAATCGCCAGTTTTCAAATAGTTTTTAGTCACGTGACTTGGGGTCAGAAATTTAGACCAATCACAAAACACAAAAGCCAGGTCACCAACGGAATTTAAACGTATTTTCAGGAACAGTTGATTGTTAGGCGTTAAACCAAAAACTTCAACAGCGTATTGCTGGCAGTAAAAATTAATATAAACTGAAAGAAAACTTACTCCAGGAGGGGCATTTCCACTAAAACATAACACAGAAAAGATCGACAGGACATGACACGGCACCAGAACCAAGAAAAATCAATACACTGATGAGAATTTAAGAAAATAGCCACTCAACCCAAGGCGTCCATTCCGAATATTTAATGAAGAAATTTGTGTTAGTGGTTGAAATCACAATCAGAATGATCAATACTGCACACCACTATATAAAAATTATTCCGATTAGCGCTTTCAAGCTTCACAGCTCATCGTCAGATCAGGAATAGGCAGAAAATATGTAATACCCAACCCTTCACCCCTCTCCCCAACCCTGCTCACCCACTACAAACTAAAAATTAATTACCCTTCCCCACCCCCTAAACTCTGTCTCACCATCTGTACAGACCCAGACATTGTTTATTAAACCATATTTTACTTAAAACCCTCTTCAATTTAACTTTTAACTTAAGATATTTAAAAACTTTACTTACCTTATTGTTGTCGTTTATTACCTCATTGTTGTTGTCCATTACCTGTAGTCGATTGCACATCTTAACAGACGTTTAATGAAGAAATTTGTGTTAGTGGTTGAAATCACAATCAGAATGATCAATATTGCACACCACTATATAAAAATTATTCCGATTAGCGCTTTCAAGCTTCACAGCTCATCGTCAGATCAGGAATAGGCAGAAAATATGTAATACCCAACCCTTCACCCCTCTCCCCAACCCTGCTCACCCACAACAAACTAAAAATTAATGACCCTTCCCCACCCCCTAAACTCTGTCTCACCATCTGTACAGACCCAGACATTGTTTATTAAACCATATTTTACTTAAAACCCTCTTCAATTTAACTTTTAACTTAAGATATTTAAAAACTTTACTTACCTTATTGTTGTCGTTTATTACCTCATTGTTGTTGTCCATTACCTGTAGTCGATTGCACATCTTAACAGACGTTTAATGAAGAAATTTGTGTTAGTGGTTGAAATCACAATCAGAATGATCAATATTCCTGATCTGACGATGAGCTGTGAAGCTTGAAAGCGCTAATCGGAATAATTTTTATATAGTGGTGTGCAATATTGATCATTCTGATTGTGATTTCAACCACTAACACAAATTTCTTCATTAAACGTCTGTTAAGATGTGCAATCGACTACAGGTAATGGACAACAACAATGAGGTAATAAACGACAACAATAAGGTAAGTAAAGTTTTTAAATATCTTAAGTTAAAAGTTAAATTGAAGAGGGTTTTAAGTAAAATATGGTATAATAAACAATGTCTGGATCTGTACAGATGGTGAGACAGAGTTTAGGGGGTGGGGAAGGGTCATTAATTTTTAGTTTGTTGTGGGTGAGCAGGGTGGGGGAGAGGGGTGAAGGGTTGGGTATTACATATTTTCTGCCTATTCCTGATCTGACGATGAGCTGTGAAGCTTGAAAGCGCTAATCGGAATAATTTTTATATAGTGGTGTGCAATATTGATCATTCTGGTTGTGATTTCAACCACTAACACAAATTTCTTCATTAAACGTCTGTTAAGATTGTAACGATACAATTAAGCCAAATCCCGTACCAGTGATAAAAAAGATAATTCTTGATATAAAATTACTTCATATGAAATAAAATGTGTAAAAAATGATTAAAGTGTAAATACTTTGACACGACGTATAACAATATTACCCAACCCAAGTGATTGAGCCAACAACCCAAACATAAAGAAGGGAACCACGTAACATACTTATTAAAATGTAAATATTTTGACATGATTGAGCCAACAACCCAAACATAAAGAAGGGAACCACGTAACATACTTATTAAAATGTAAATATTTTGACATGATTGAGCCAACAACCCAAACATAAAGAAGGGAACCACGTAACATACTTATTAAAATGTAAATATTTTGACATGATTGAGCCAACAACCCAAACATAAAGAAGGGAACCACGTTACATACTTAAGAAAAATATGATAGACAAAACAATGAACTAACAAGGGAAGAATCAGAGGAAGAATGAAGAGGAGAACCGAACCACGATGAAGACTACCGAAGATGAAGAAAATGAAGAAGAGGAAGAATGAAGAGGAGACAGATAAAACCCAAGGGGAAACTAACACACATATATATTAGGGAAAGATTGTATGTTTAAAGATAAAATACGGTCAATAAACCTTGAATAATTATGTATTAATGAAACCAATATTATTATTGTCATGAAATTAACCTATGTACACATGTTAAAGGCAATACAATTGTAAAATATAATGATATAGAAAAGTACACTAAACCAGTCAGAAAGGTTAGATTTAACGAAACAAAAATAACCTAATGTTGTTAATAGTAAATGTCATACTAAAACAAAATAGTGAGAAATGGTAGGAAAGAGTATAGGGATTACCCATTAAATAACACTAATTACAAAACAGTGAACCAAAGTGAAGTGCTTTAGTGAAGTGTAAATGCCCTAAAAAATAGTGAAAGTGTATGTGAAACATTCAAAATAGAATGATAAGTAAGCAGACACTCTGTGAAATCTTGATAAACTACCAATGATTGGAGTGAGATTATAATTAGTAATATGTCTAGAAGTAATTAGAAATAGTAATCCAAATTAATATTAAGGAAGCTTGTAATAATATTCAGGGAGAAAGCCCAGACAAATAACTTGTGTTAACATGGCATGATAGAACAGAAGTAAAGTTTTGTTATTGAAATTAAGATTCCAAAGAATACAACACCCCATGTTGAAAGGGGAATCAACTTTCATAATCTCATGAAAAGTGACAATGTTTATCACTTTAATTTGTAACTCAAGAAAGAAATCAATGTTAGTACTATTAATAAATAATGACTTGTAAAGAATAGTTGATTCAATGTTAAGGGAGGAATATGGCTGAAAGGAACTTACAGTCCATAAACATAATTATGATATTTTAAATGAAGAGCAATGAAAATGTATGTTGAATAGTAGTTAAAACACAAACAAATAAGTAAAGCCCATCAGGCTGAATTCAGAATGTAATTTAAAAAGAAATAAACTAAAAACAATCATGGCTGATTTTGACTATGAAGACATTTAACTGCCAAAGACATTCAAATGTAAATTGTATCAATTTCACAAGAAATCTTACTAATCTAAGACCAGTGAATGGACAGTAGTTATATATCAGTTATTTTAACACAGAAATATTATTGTAATAAGGTAATTTAAGAAAGATATGTTATTTATTAAATGTCAAATAATTAGCCTATAGTTAATGTACAACAGAATATGACCTTATGAGATATCATTGTAAACTTTGAAAGGAAAGAGAAATAATAGACATGTCATTTATTATCCCAAGGGAATTATAAGGGAATAAAATCATTAGGAAAATACTTAATAAATTTGAATAAAAATTCAAATATTTTAACAATGTATGTAAGGAGTAATTAACCAAGCATTGAATTATTGGTTACTATGACAACGAGATGTTTGAGGGCTTATTTTCCGTTAAATTATATAGACTCTGAAGAAACGAAGCGTGGGTAAGCGACGCGCAAAATTAGCAAAATTAAAATTTTAATTTAAACAGTTATAAAAGTAGAATCAGTGAACCAAGATAACCCAATACGAAGAGACGTCGATCTATAAAGAATACATGATGTCCAGGAACCAGATTAATTAAATTAATTAAAGAAAAAAAACCCAAGACCAGATAAAGGAGGTGTTAGAAGTTTTAAACCAGCCCAAATTCAAAGAATATACGCCTATCCTGATGACGACATTTCAACGTGAGACGAATTGATAAGTACCGAATAACTTCCTTATTCCCAAAACCCTAAATTACTAAAATTATTTTCAAATGATAAAATTACTCACTATTTAAAAAGTAGTATTTTCTTTCAAAGGTAAAGTCATAATTTACTTACATAAAAAACATTTTATTAAATTATATAGATAACCTTATTTGTGAACACAACAACTGTAACAGAAATACGACACTACTGAACAAATTGTACAAACACATAATAAATCCTAAGTACGTATAAGGTATAGTAGTGTACTTTTTTCATGTAATCAACGTTTATGTCTATTTTCATGATCAAAAGAACTCCAGATTTTAAAAACATTGTAATTTATTAAAAAGTGACTGAACGATAATATTTTGAAATCAATTGTGCCAACTCTGAGATAGTTCGTGTTTCAAGCTCTAAGCCGGGGCATAGTATTATAAAATTATTTATGATTCATTTGTTATATTTATTGATAATTAAATTTGTATTAAAAAACGCAGTACAGAACATTACTATCTTGTTATTTCATAGGTTTTTTGTAGAATATATGTGTGTTAGCGAAGTTTTAAGCCATAGCCAACTAGCGCTCATCACGAGTGGCCGAGTCGACAACCTGTGTAGCAGCGGGAATAATTCGAACGCCACAGCTGTCCATGCTAATACCGCGTACTACCTTAGAAATTAAATATTTTAATTGTTTTAACAGAAACAATTTGGCGCCACCCGGGAATAACATTCCCTATGAATTAACAGGTAGGTTGTACTGGCAACATTGACAACGCTACGGACTCCAGTAGTGACGTCGATTTATGTAACAACCAGTGTGAGGCACACACACTACATTCACACTAATACACAAAATAAACAAGTGTGATACATTTTAACAGGTACGACCTCAATAAATTGTTACATATTGGCGACCAGCAACGTTCGGCTAGGAAGACTAACTAGCGGCGATCATGAATAGACACGGTATGGTTACGAGGCGCAAAGGGAAGGAAGCACCAAACCAAGAAGGAAACCCAGAAGAAATGGAGGAAGTTGAGGAAGTAGAAGTGGAGGAAACGACTGGAGAATTGTCAGAAGAAAACCCACAGGAGGACCAAATGGAAAATCCCAATCCACCTGAACCTGAACCAGAAATAGAAGCAGAAGTCATGGTAAATAACCAACCAGTCAAACCAACAGAAGAAACGAAACTAGATAGTTTGATGAAAATGATGACGGAACATTTTGGACAAATGAATAAAAAATTAGCATCAGATAAGGAAGATTTGAATAAAAAACTAGAATCGTTACAAAAGGGAATGGAATTCCTGAATGACAAAATAGAGAGCAACCATGAAGACTTGAAAAGAAGTCAGGAGGCATTAGAAAAGAGGAGCGAAGAGTTGAAGAAACAGATCAAGAAGGATCTGGAAATAGTAAATCAGAAGATGGAAAATAATCATGATATTCTCCAACGGAAGATAGAGGAAGCAAGTGAGAAAACCAAGGAGGAATGGAAGCAACAATTGGTCGAATGTCGAGAGGAGACCAGGCAATCGATAGCGGAGACCAATGAAGCCTTGTTACAAGTACGGGAAGAAATGAACTATAAAATCATCGATGTCGAGGAGGAAAATAAATTGAGAGCGACCGAATTCTACCAAGTCCTTACCGAAGGATGCCAGAAGAAGAAACAGGAGGTGGTCAAGGAACTGGAGGAGAGGCACCAAGAGCTACAACTGGATGTAAACAATCGTGTGGAGAAAGTGTACACCGTCATAGACAAAATTGACGGACTGACCCGAGAAAACCGAGAGAAAATCCAGGGGATCAGTACACGAGAGAAACAGATGCAGGAAGAATTAGATGCATTAAGAGAAAAACCATGTAATCACACACAGTTCATAACCAGTGAGAATCGAGAAATGATTAATTTTCGTAGCTACCGGAGAAACCCGATAGAATTCCTCAAATGGGTAGAAGAGCTGATAGAGAAGAACAGAGAAACCAGATGGTCCAGTGTAAGAAGTATGATCGACGAGATGTTCCGTGACACCCATGACAATTGGTGGACGGCCACAAGACCTGAGATTAATGATACTCAAGAGTTCAAGAAACAGTTCAGGGAGAAGTATTGGTCCGAATCAACGCAGAATGTGGTCCGCAATGACATCAGTAACGGAAGGTACGAGACACAAGGAGGACACACGTTAACATCGTACTTTCTGGGAAAGGTATGTTTAGCCAGAAATTTGGAACCCAGGATACCGGAAGAGTCGTTGGTGATACAACTGGGTTATCATTATGAAGAGGCCATCCAGAAGGCCAGGCGACAAGGCCAAATTAAAACAATTCAAGGAATGGTTAGTCTACTGGAGGACATGGAGAATGATAACCAGTATCGAAAGAACAGGATCACAAACCAAAGGTACAACAAGTGGAATGAAAATAACAATACAACTAATTTCAATGGACCCTACAATCATCCACAAAACAATAACAGGAATAACTGGGGCCGAAATAATAATGATAATAATGCAGAAAAAACGTTCAATAGAAATACCCAGCAACACCCTCCAAACGATCAGCCTGGTAACAGAGGCCAACAAAATCATCATTCAGGGAATCAGAACAACAATAGAAACAGCCCGAATAATAATAACCGACAGAATGATAATTACCGAGGAGTTGGACCTGAACAACGTACCAACGGTCACCCCAATGACCATAATTACTATGGCAACCGGTATCATCCCAATTACCAGTACAACCGGGGACCCGGGGGTAATCAGTATAGAAACGATGACAGATGTCGAGTAAACTTCATCCGTGGACAAAAACAGAATAACCAAAGAAGATATGGCCAGAACTGGCGTCCTAACTGTTATTATCAAGTATCAAATAACAATAATAACCCACCAGCAGAGGATAGGAACGATGAACCACCTCGCAATGAAGATAACCACCGCCAGGAACCCAATACCAACCAAAATAATAGCGGAAATTGGGTAACAGTTCATGAGAATCCGGGTTTTTCAATACGGCATGATACAACAAGTAATGACGAAGGACCCCGGATAGCTCAAAGGGCAGAACCCAGCCAAGAACCACCTGATAACCACAGAAATGGAGGTAATGTAGAAGATGATTTAAGCTTTGGAGAGAGGGTATGGCCCCAACATGTGGTAAGGTGGTGATGACATGAATAAAATATTATCCAGAATAAGTGTGTCTACCAAGCACTTGAAGGAGTAGAGGTGCATAATAACAAAGAGTCGAACAAGAGAAGGAAATAATAAAGGAAAGAAAAGGAGAAGTCAACTTACAAAAATATAAATAACGGACCAGTATATAGCAATATGAATAAACAATTATGTATATCATAATAATCCGTATATCATCACAAGAGACAATGGTAATAATACTTACCAAATCAGCAATATCAATACAAAGAAAATCAAAGGAGTTTATAACCAAACTTCGATAAAAAAGTTTTACGAGGAAGAATAAAACCATTGTGAAATAAAACATATTTCAAAATTCCAAAAGAGATTGTAAGAGCAGCTTACTAACTTATTTAGATGATATATGCGGAACAATAAAAAAGTTTTATATAATGAAAAAAAACAAAGGAAACAGTTATACAAATTCCTTTACATTTAAATCAATTTAAAATATAACAAAAATTGAGATATGAAGTATGAAGTAAAAAAATGAGATAATAAGGAATACGTTACACACATTCCTATGTAATAAAAATGTAAGAAGCACAAACTTACAATTATAACAAAAAAAAAAAAAATAGCTAAAAAGGGATACGCTACAAACATTCCTTTAAGGTAAGACCATTAACTTACCAAAGAATTATCAAAAATGATGTTGAATACAGAATAAAATGAACCAAAAAATAAAATCAAGCTCAAATTACTGAGATAAATACTTGAAATTATACTGAATCAAAAGTATTATAAGAACAAATAAATAAAATTATACCTGGTACAAGGAGAGAGAGAAATTATGTATATGAAACAAATATACAAATATGGCTAAAGCAGAATCCTGCTAAATGACTAAGAAAAAAAAAATGTCTAAGACAATTAAAATGATCACAACGAGCATTGAAAATAAAATAATGAAAAGTGAGATATAATGAAATTAACATATAAATAAAGATAAAATTTCTCAATATAGTGTATGAGTAGATGTTAGTGTATAGTCAAGGTATAGCGGAAGGAAGAATGAGTAGTAATGACAAAGTGATCTAAAAACAAACCACAAGGTGGACAATCCCAAAGTATATTATTATTATTATTAAGTCACAAGTTGACAAAGATTTAAGATTGACTGTTGAAAAGTCCAGCAATCAAATGAACTGAGTAGAGAAGATGTGCCTCTAGTCTCAGAAAAATGAGTAGTAATGGGAGAAACCAGCTACTATATAAAAGTTAGGGAAAAATTTGTGTATGAGGGAAAATGCACCAATGGAAATAAATAAAGCAGATCCAAATAAAATGGAGTGAATTAAGTAATAAGAGGAATGGAGAATGGAGAAACAAACAAGGAAGAGGAGGAAAAAGGTTATCTATAACTGATAATTTCATAAAAAACTATGCTAGTATTTTATTAAAATGATCAATTTTAGAGGAGAGGCATTATGTAACGATACAATTAAGCCAAATCCCGTACCAGTGATAAAAAAGATAATTCTTGATATAAAATTACTTCATATGAAATAAAATGTGTAAAAAATGATTAAAGTGTAAATACTTTGACACGACGTATAACGATATTACCCAACCCAAGTGATTGAGCCAACAATCCAAACATAAAGAAGGGAACCACGTAACATACTTATTAAAATGTAAATATTTTGACATGATTGAGCCAACAACCCAAACATAAAGAAGGGAACCACGTAACATACTTATTAAAATGTAAATATTTTGACATGATTGAGCCAACAACCTAAACATAAAGAAGGGAACCACGTAACATACTTATTAAAATGTAAATATTTTGACATGATTGAGCCAACAACCCAAACATACAGAAGGGAACCACGTTACATACTTAAGAAAAATATGATAGACAAAACAATGAACTAACAAGGGAAGAATCAGAGGAAGAATGAAGAGGAGAACCGAACCACGATGAAGACTACCGAAGATGAAGAAAATGAAGAAGAGGAAGAATGAAGAGGAGACAGATAAAACCCAAGGGGAAACTAACACACATATATATTAGGGAAAGATTGTATGTTTAAAGATAAAATACGGTCAATAAACCTTGAATAATTATGTATTAATGAAACCAATATTATTATAGTCATGAAATTAACCTATGTACACATGTTAAAGGCAATACAATTGTAAAATATAATGATATAGAAAAGTACACTAACCCAGTCAGAAAGGTTAGATTTAACGAAACAAAAATAACCTAATGTTGTTAATAGTAAATGTCATACTAAAACAAAATAGTGAGAAATGGTAGGAAAGAGTATAGGGATTACCCATTAAATAACACTAATTACAAAACAGTGAACCAAAGTGAAGTGCTTTAGTGAAGTGTAAATGCCCTAAAAAATAGTGAAAGTGTATGTGAAACATTCAAAATAGAATGATAAGTAAGCAGACACTCTGTGAAATCTTGATAAACTACCAATGATTGGAGTGAGATTATAATTAGTAATATGTCTAGAAGTAATTAGAAATAGTAATCCAAATTAATATTAAGGAAGCTTGTAATAATATTCAGGGAGAAAGCCCAGACAAATAACTTGTGTTAACATGGCATGATAGAACAGAAGTAAAGTTTTGTTATTGAAATTAAGATTCCAAAGAATACAACACCCCATGTTGAAAGGGGAATCAACTTTCATAATCTCATGAAAAGTGACAATGTTTATCACTTTAATTTGTAACTCAAGAAAGAAATCAATGTTAGTACTATTAATAAATAATGACTTGTAAAGAATAGTTGATTCAATGTTAAGGGAGGAATATGGCTGAAAGGAACTTACAGTCCATAAACATAATTATGATATTTTAAATGAAGAGCAATGAAAATGTATGTTGAATAGTAGTTAAAACACAAACAAATAAGTAAAGCCCATCAGGCTGAATTCAGAATGTAATTTAAAAAGAAATAAACTAAAAAACAATCATGGCTGATTTTGACTATGAAGACATTTAACTGCCAAAGACATTCAAATGTAAATTGTATCAATTTCACAAGAAATCTTACTAATCTAAGACCAGTGAATGGACAGTAGTTATATATCAGTTATTTTAACACAGAAATATTATTGTAATAAGGTAATTTAAGAAAGATATGTTATTTATTAAATGTCAAATAATTAGCCTATAGTTAATGTACAACAGAATATGACCTTATGAGATATCATTGTAAACTTTGAAAGGAAAGAGAAATAATAGACATGTCATTTATTATCCCAAGGGAATTATAAGGGAATAAAATCATTAGGAAAATACTTAATAAATTTGAATAAAAATTCAAATATTTTAACAATGTATGTAAGGAGTAATTAACCAAGCATTGAATTATTGGTTACTATGACAACGAGATGTTTGAGGGCTTATTTTCCGTTAAATTATATAGACTCTGAAGAAACGAAGCGTGGGTAAGCGACGCGCAAAATTAGCAAAATTAAAATTTTAATTTAAACAGTTATAAAAGTAGAATCAGTGAACCAAGATAACCCAATACGAAGAGACGTCGATCTATAAAGAATACATGATGTCCAGGAACCAGATTAATTAAATTAATTAAAGAAAAAAAACCCAAGACCAGATAAAGGAGGTGTTAGAAGTTTTAAACCAGCCCAAATTCAAAGAATATACGCCTATCCTGATGACGACATTTCAACGTGAGACGAATTGATAAGTACCGAATAACTTCCTTATTCCCAAAACCCTAAATTACTAAAATTATTTTCAAATGATAAAATTACTCACTATTTAAAAAGTAGTATTTTCTTTCAAAGGTAAAGTCATAATTTACTTACATAAAAAACATTTTATTAAATTATATAGATAACCTTATTTGTGAACACAACAACTGTAACAGAAATACGACACTACTGAACAAATTGTACAAACACATAATAAATCCTAAGTACGTATAAGGTATAGTAGTGTACTTTTTTCATGTAATCAACGTTTATATCTATTTTCATGATCAAAAGAACTCCAGATTTTAAAAACATTGTAATTTATTAAAAAGTGACTGAACGATAATATTTTGAAATCAATTGTGCCAACTCTGAGATAGTTCGTGTTTCAAGCTCTAAGCCGGGGCATAGTATTATAAAATTATTTATGATTCATTTGTTATATTTATTGATAATTAAATTTGTATTAAAAAAACGCAGTACAGAACATTACTATCTTGTTATTTCATAGGATTTTTGTAGAATATATGTGTGTTAGCGAAGTTTTAAGTCATAGCCAACTAGCGCTCATCACGAGTGGCCGAGTCGACAACCTGTGTAGCAGCGGGAATAATTCGAACGCCACAGCTGTCCATGCTAATACCGCGTACTACCTTAGAAATTAAATATTTTAATTGTTTTAACAGAAACAATTTGGCGCCACCCGGGAATAACATTCCCTATGAATTAACAGGTAAGTTGTACTGGCAACATTGACAACGCTACGGACTCCAGTAGTGACGTCGATTTATGTAACAACCAGTGTGAGGCACACACACTACATTCACACTAATACACAAAATAAACAAGTGTGATACATTTTAACAGGTACGACCTCAATAAATTGTTACAAGATGTGCAATCGACTACAGGTAATGGACAACAACAATGAGGTAATAAACGACAACAATAAGGTAAGTAAAGTTTTTAAATATCTTAAGTTAAAAGTTAAATTGAAGAGGGTTTTAAGTAAAATATGGTTTAATAAACAATGTCTGGGTCTGTACAGATGGTGAGACAGAGTTTAGGGGGTGGGGAAGGGTCATTAATTTTTAGTTTGTTGTGGGGGAGCAGGGTGGCGGAGAGGGGTGAAGGGTTGGGTATTACATATTTTCTGCCAATTCCTGATCTGACGATGAGCTGTGAAGCTTGAAAGCGCTAATCGGAATAATTTTTATATAGTGGTGTGCAATATTGATCATTCTGATTGTGATTTCAACCGCTAACACAAATTTCTTCATTAAACATCTGTTAAGATGTGCAATCGACTACAGGTAATGGACAACAACAATGAGGTAATAAACGACAACAATAAGATAAGTAAAGTTTTTAAATATCTTAAGTTAAAAGTTAAATTGAAGAGGGTTTTAAGTAAAATATGGTTTAATAAACAATGTCTGGATCTGTACAGATGGTGAGACAGAGTTTAGGGGGTGGGGAAGGGTCATTAATTTTTAGTTTGTTGTGGGTGAGCAGGGTGGCGGAGAGGGGTGAAGGGTTGGGTATTACATATTTTCTGCCTATTCCTGATCTGACGATGAGCTGTAAAGCTTGAAAGCGCTAATCGGAATAATTTTTATATAGTGGTGTGCAATATTGATCATTCTGATTGTGATTTCAACCACTAACACAAATTTCTTCATTAAACGTCTGTTAAGATGTGCAATCGACTACAGGTAATGGACAACAACAATGAGGTAATAAACGACAACAATAAGGTAAGTAAAGTTTTTAAATATCTTAAGTTAAAAGTTAAATTGAAGAGGGTTTTAAGTAAAATATGGTTTAATAAACAATGTCTGGATCTGTACAGATGGTGAGACAGAGTTTAGGGGGTGGGGAAGGGTCATTAATTTTTAGTTTGTAGTGGGTGAGCAGGGTGGTGGTGAGGGGTGAAGGGTTGGGTATTACATATTTTCTGCCTATTCCTGATCTGACGATGAGCTGTGAAGCTTGAAAGCGCTAATCGGAATAATTTTTATATAGTGGTGTGCAATATTGATCATTCTGATTGTGATTTCAACCACTAACACAAATTTCTTCATTAAACGTCTGTTAAGATGTGCAATCGACTACAGGTAATGGACAACAACAATGAGGTAATAAACGACAACAATAAGATGAGTAAAGTTTTTAAATATCTTAAGTTAAAAGTTAAATTGAAGAGGGTTTTAAGTAAAATATGGTTTAATAAACAATGTCTGGATCTGTACAGATGGTGAGACAGAGTTTAGGGGGTGGGGAAGGGTCATTAATTTTTAGTTTGTTGTGGGTGAGCAGGGTGGCGGAGAGGGGTGAAGGGTTGGGTATTACATATTTTCTGCCTATTCCTGATCTGACGATGAGCTGTGAAGCTTGAAAGCGCTAATCGGAATAATTTTTATATAGTGGTGTGCAATATTGATCATTCTGATTGTGATTTCAACCACTAACACAAATTTCTTCATTAAACGTCTGTTAAGATGTGCAATCGACTACAGGTAATGGACAACAACAATGAGGTAATAAACGACAACAATAAGGTAAGTAAAGTTTTTAAATATCTTAAGTTAAAAGTTAAATTGAAGAGGGTTTTAAGTAAAATATGGTTTAATAAACAATGTCTGGGTCTGTACAGATGGTGAGACAGAGTTTAGGGGGTGGGGAAGGGTAATTAATTTTTAGTTTGTTGTGGGTGAGCAGGGTTGGGGAGAGGGGTGAAGGGTTGGGTATTACATATTTTCTGCCTATTCCTGATCTGACGATGAGCTGTGAAGCTTGAAAGCGCTAATCGGAATAATTTTTATATAGTGGTGTGCAATATTGATCATTCTGATTGTCATTCCGAATATACAACCAACGGTGAGGAAATTTTGGTTAAGCCCAGGAGACCACTACATAACATCACAACACAATTTCCACCAAAAAACATAGCTGTTCCAGATAAAGGAGGCTATATACAAACTACGGTATTACTATAAACTATTATAACTAAAACTTTATTTAAAGCACTCTAATTGGATTTAAAAAAATATATTTTTCCGAAATACGTATCAGGCAGTCGGCCATGTTTCATTTTCGGCATTCGCTCTAAGCACTATTGCAACTTCTGAAAGTGAATAATTTTGACAAACATTATTACATACATTTTGTTAGTTGATAAGAGGTAGATATATGTTTGTAATGCATTGTATTTTTAAGTGAAAGCATATTTCCTATCTTTCCTAGCAGCTCCAAGGACCCATTACCTGAGAAATATAAAATATATATTCTGAAATTTTTTTGTTGCGGTCTATTTGTCACGGCGGATGAACTTATCCAACTGTAAATGTTCGACTAATAGAACAGCAATTTGATCAATGTTTTAAACAGATAACGAATAAAAAATATAATTTGTCAATCATATCAGTTCTATTTTATTTAAGAAAAGTGATTATAAAGATCATTAATTACAGGAGACAGAAGAGAAAATTTGTAGTGGGCACAAGGATATCTAGCACGCATCCAGCAAAGCGAATAAGTATATAGCCAGACACGAAAGTAGATCCAGTGGGCTGCGTAACACGATTTGTTTAACAATTACAGAACAAATATTATTCACGCGCCGATTTCAAACGAACGGTGGCACACTACATTCTCATCCCTATAAAATCGTTGTTAATCAACGAATACTGAAATACCATATAGTAAACGATAACCAAATAACTGATAGAAATAATAGTCACGAATATAAGAACATTTACAAATCGATTGACAATTACAAACAAATTGTAAGACATTAACTATTGTATTAGAAAATTTAGGGCAAGTAACTAGTTAAGTACAACTAGTGAATCATATTAAGATGTCAAAGTTAAATTAAAAACATAAAATAAGAAATAAATGTAATTGAATAATATTAACATTATTGTTTGTCAAAACTTTAATACATAAACAAACCCAGCTTTGTGGGATGTCAAATGATCTTTGAAAGAAAATATAAACAGTTGCGATAATATCTCATACATAGATAAGAAGACAGAAGAATAATAGTAATCAGAAGATAGTTAATCATTTTGAATTAAAATTCAAATATTATAACAATAGATATAAATTATGATCAGCTAATGAGAGGACAGACAGTTGCCATAACAACGGAACGTTATTTATTATTATTCCGTTAAAAAAAATTAGATCATTATTGACGCTCAAGACATATAGAAGCCAAACCATATTCAACTCAAATTTAACTCAAAATAGTAAAAAACAAGTCGAGATCTTATAAAATAAAGATGCAAGAAGCCTGATGAAGATCTAATCAAATGAGGAGAGCCAATTAACCAGATTAATAACAATCTAAAATAATTATTTAATCCACATTGACCGAAAAAGAAGCCAGACGTACTCCAAATTATAAATGAAGGAAGATTGATGACTGTATAGACCCAACCTAACGAAGAACTGAGTAACTCTTCACCCGAATTCAACAGATTTGATAAGTATATCTGAAATACCCGAATTTATGGAATAATTTCTTATTAACTTTTTCTCATAACACAAATAACTCTCACTACGAACTGATAATCAAATTTTTTTCAAGGATTAATTGAAAATAAAAAACTAAACCTGAATGAAACCAGAAAATAACCTGTGTATAAATTATGAACTCTTAACATACACTTTTTAACACTTTAGGAACGAATTGTAATCAAGTCTAATAGTATATAAGTACTATCAATGTAAGATAATGTACTTTATTATCATCTTATTAATATTTTTTCGTAACCAAAAGAACTCAGATTGAACGAACAGTAAAAAATAAACACAAAGCGACAGCCACATGTCGATTTAATAACTTTTGATCAAATTTAGCCAACCTTGGGAAAATATTGTCTCTTTATTGCCGGAGCAACTTTGTTTAATAACAGTATATAATTTTGTATTGAATTGAATAACTGATAATGTCACGTTAATAAACTAGTACTGAGTTGTAATAACCGTCCTTTATTTCATTGTAAATTGCATTATAAAGTTTGTGTACTTTAATGACGAGCGAAATTGATGGCCAGCGTTAGACGTCGGCAACACGGTGAACTACTAGCGAGATTCATACGCCCGCCTATTGCGAGGGTAATTTGAATCAGACAACACCGTCTAGAACGACCGCTCGATCTCAATTTTTTTATTGTTTTCATAAACAATTTGGCGCCACCAATATACTAATATAAGTAATGAAATATACTCATACAAAGGACAGGTAAGGTTTACACTCGGGAGATATTGTACTGGTAATTCGTGAGATCGCGACGGACATCGTCAGAGTAACAAAAAGTAAGTAAGTAAATGTAAAGTAACGACTACAACGAGTGAGGCTAACACACGTAAAAACACTCATTTTTACAGAGACGAAAAGAGTCTATCGTTACAAATTGACGCAACAACGTGTGGCTTAAAAGAGGCATACGGAACATATCCTTACAAATTGGCGACCAACTAGTGTGGCTAGAATTAAAAACTAGCGGCGGTTACGCGAGATAATGCAACACTCCATGATCACCAGGGGAAATCAAGGAAGAGGACTGAAGAAACCGACAAAGAAGAGGTTGAAGAAATGGAAATGATCGAGGAATTGATCGAAGAGAATGCCCAAGAGGACCAACAAGAGGAACCAACCCAACCAGAACCTGCAGTAGAAATAATAGTCGGGGACCAACCAAATAAACCCACACAAAAAGAGGACCTGAGCATGCAGGAGATGTTGAGAATTCTTATGGAAGGGAATAACAAAATCCAGGAACAAAGAAAGGAAGACAAGGAAGAATTGAATAAAAATATAGAATACATAAAAGAGAAAATAAATTAAAAATTCGTGGAAAAAATAGACCAAATGGAGGAAAAAATTAATGAGAATTCAAGGAAACAAAATGAAATTTTAAGTGAAGAATTAAAGAAACAACTAAGGGAAGATATCAAGACACTGAATGATAAAATCAAAAGCAATAATGAGACATTAAACAACAGATAAACAAGAAAATGAAGGAACATAGTGAGACTTTACAGAAGAACCAAGAAACCCTACAACAGCGATTGATGGAGGACATCCAAAAAAGTAACAAAGAACTGCAGGAAGAATTGAGGGGACAATTGAAGGAGGACCATGAGAAGAACAAAGAAGAGTTGAAACATCAATTAGAACAACAGTTAGAGGGATACTGTGAAGATATTAAGAGGAAGGTATCAGAAACAAATGAAAAAATAAAAACAACCAATGAAATGGAAGCGAAGGCCCAGGAGGGAATACTAAGCAAAATTAAAGCAGTCGAGGACGAAGGAAGAATTGCAAGGGATGAGCTTCAACTAATAACGTCAATAGAATGCACAAGAAACAAACAAGAAGTGCTCAAAAAGCTGGAAGAAAAGCACAAAGAAATACAAGCCGATGTAAGTGAAAGGGTGGAAAGAGTATATACCAACCTCAACCAAGTAGACGGGCAAATCAAGGAAAGCAAAGAGAAAATCCAGGGGCTCAACCAGCGAGAAAGACAGATGCAGGAAGAGCTAGATGTACTGAGGGACAAACCCTGTAACAACGCACACATCATAACCAGCGAGAACCGGGAGCTAATAAACTTCCGAAGCTACCGGCGCAACCCAATGGAGTTCCTAAAAAGAGTTGAGGAGATGATAGAAAAGAATAGGGAAACTCGATGGACAACAGTGTGCAGCCTGATTGATGAGATGTTCCGATACACCCATGGCAATTGGTGGACGGCCACCAGACCAGAAATAAACAACACCCAGGAGTTTAAAACGCAGTTCCGCAACAAGTATTGGTCGGAGTCGGCCCAGAACATGGTACAGAACAATATCAGCAATGGAAAGTATGAACCACAAGCGGGACACGCCCTAACGTCATACTTTCTTGGTAAGGTGTGCTTAGCTCGAAATCTGGAACCAAGAATACCGGTCATACAATTGGGGTACCACTATGAGGATGCCGATCAAAAGGCCAGAAGACAAGGCCAAATTAAAACAATTCAAGGTATGGCAAGCCTACTAGAAGATCATGAGAATGATGGTCAATATAGGCGCAACAGAATGGTCAACTTAAAATACAACCGTTGGGATGAGAACCAAAACCCACCAAATTACAATCCGTCAAATAACAAACCCCAAAATAACAACCCAAATAACCCAAACCGGAATAATAACAACAATCAATATAGGGGTAACCGCCCAAATTACAATCAGGGTAATACAACAAATAATGGAACCAATCAAAATAATAATAATTACCGGGACCAAACCAGCGTCCGAATGGTCACCCCAACAACAGTAATTACCACGGGAACAAATATAACCCGAATTATCAGTATAATAACAGAGGAAACGGAGATAACCGAAATCAAAATAATCTACCCAGAGTACACTTTATGCGAGGTAGCACTCAAAACAACCAGGGGAGGCGCTACCCAAAACCGCAATCAAACGACCGAAGTAATAATAACGCACATAGCGATAACCAGCACCCAAGGGAGGAGGACAGTGGAAATCTGCAATGAATTCATAACATTGAAGGATCCAGATCCAGAAACGATAACCAAAGAAGGGACGCACCATCCGGAAGTAACCAACAAGAGAATGAAAATTATGACTGGATACCTTTCAGTGACAATCCTGCTGAGCATTTCCGAGTTGCGTACAATAAACGAAACCCACCAGAACTCTGGATTCCCACAAGAAATAATGGAAACCAATCCAACTCACCTCAGGGAGAGAGACAAGAAATTGATGAAGAAGAAACCACAACCGACAGGTGGAACGCATAAAAAGAAAGGAATAAGCTACAAAATTCAAAAAATATGTAAGATCACCTTACGCTATTATTTAGAAAACGTATGAGGTAAAATAAAAAATAAATTACAATATTCCAAAAAGAATAAGTAAGATCAACTTACACTACCATTGAGGAAGCATATGAGATAAAAGATAAAATAAAGGAATAAACTACAAAATTCCTAAATAGTGAGTTCAACCAACTTACACTAATATATAGAAAATAGAAAAGATATCAATTAAAATAAATAAATATAAAACCAAGCAAGAACTGCCAAGACAAATACATAAAATTGTAAAGAATATAGAATATTCAGAAAAAAAAACTGGTACAAGAAAAAAAAAATAATATATAAAGCAAATATACAGCAAGTGGCTAAAGCAAAACAAGGATAATCAACCAAGAAGAAGAAAAGAAAAAAGTGTCTGAAATAATTAAAATGATCACAAGAAAAGAAAAGAAAAACCAACTAATGAAAAGTTAGAAATAATGAAATTAACAACTAAATAAATACAAACAATCAACTGTGTGAGTATATAACAGAATATAGCAAAGGTACAGCGGAAGGAAGAATGAGTAGAAAAAAGTTAAAATGATCTAAAGAACCATGAAGTGGACAATCCCCAAAATATTATTATTAATGAAAGTCACAAGATGACAAAAAAGTATTTTGTCATGAAATCGAAAATAGTATAATAACCGCCGCCTCAAAGTGCATCCCAACTTCAAAACCAAACAGACGGCAAAAGCCTTCTAATATTTGGTGGACAAAGGAAATATCGGCATTAAGAAAGGCAAGACAAAGGGCTAGGAAGCAGTGGAAGAAATTCCGGACACCCGCGTTCAGGAGTGAGTACAACAAAGCCTCTGCTAAATGTAAAAGAGCGGTGAAAGCAGCAAAAAGAACATCTTGGCATAACTTTGTTAATGGGATAAACTCAAACACTCCATGTTCGGCCATATGGAAGCGAATCAGGGCAATCCAAGGTAAAGCGGACCAAAAAATTTTTCAAATTCAAATAGCCACTGGTCTCACGGTCACCAGCGAGAGGGAAATTGCTGAAGTTTTTAACAAGATGCACATGGGAAAATCAGGTGACAAAGTGATTTGGCCTTCCCATCTTAAACCTCGGAAGCACAGATTCTCGGTGGAGGTGGACGCAGCAATATCACAAAACGATGACTGCGACCCACCGTTTACAAGCTCTGAAACGAGAGCTGCAATAGATCAACTCAAACCGTCTTCTCCCGGCGGGGACAATGTGCACAATTTAATGATTCAAAATTGCTCGGAAGACCTGTTGCATGAACTACTGCTCTGTCTGAACCGTATCTGGGTGACTGGGGAAATACTGCAGAAATGGAAACAGGCCATTACAATTCCTCTGTTAAAAACCGGGAAACCTCTGGAACTGGCTTCGTCTTACAGACCCATAGCCCTGACATCATGCCCTGGCAAACTTCTGGAGAGGTTGGTCAACAATCGTCTAACGTGGAGGCTTGAAAAACGCGCTATTCTCAGCCCGCACCAATTTGAGTTCAGGCCGAAAAGAAGTACGTGCGATGCCCTTCTATATTTCTCCGAAAGTATCTATTCAGGGTTCTCAAACAATGAATGTACGACAGCAGTGTTGATTGACTTCGAAGCCGCATTCGACTGAGTTTCAAGGATATCGATCATTGCACAATGCATGAAAATTGGGTTGAAAGGCAATATTTTACAATACATTGTCCATTTCCTCAGAGACAGGACTATCAAAACCAAAATAAATGAAACCCTCTCCACCGAAGAACTACTCTTAATGGAATACCGCAAGGTTCCGTCATCAGCCCAACACTTTTTAATATTGTTCTTGAAGACTTGGTAAATGTAATCCCAACAAACGTGTCTGTGGCGATTTTTGAAGATGATATTACGATCTGGTCAGCGCATAAGGAACCGGAAATTGCGACAAGTAGAGTTCAAGAATCTCTCGATAAAATTTACCAATGGTCCGAAAAATGGGGTTTAGTCATCTCCACGGCAAAAACAGAAGTCTGTTTTTTCTCTAGGCGCTACACCCACAAACATTATAAGCCGTTGCTGAAACTCAGTAAAAGGCTTTAACGAGGTTAACATCCGGCAATCTCTATTCAACCACCAAAATAGGCCAGGCGGAGTTTTAGAATTCATTCAGCCTGAGTTGATCCCGGCTGTTTTTGATATCCCGCCCTGGCTACGTGACCAACTAAAGGCATGTACAAAAATTCCTGGTTCACTGACCAAAGGACAAGACTTGCCAGCACTTCTAAGGGAAGTGTCAATCACATTGATTCAGGAAAAATATCATGGATTCGCCAAAATATACACTGACGGTTCTGTTGACAAAGTCAACAATAAAGGAGGAGCTGCTTATTATTGGCCAGAAACAGGTGACTCTTTTTCATTGCCCTGCGACGCGTCCTCAAGTATGAACGCTGAATTATTGGCCCTGAATGCTGCACTGGAGTTTTGCAAAGCCATCAATGCGCATGACATCTGCAGTCTCACGGACTCCATGTCTTCTATACAGGCCTTACAAGCACAGAACACCACAGATTATTACTTTTGAACATCGGAAATCCTGCAACAACTTAATAGTTTAAAAGGTAAGAATGTTGTTTTTCAATGGATTCCAAGTCACTGCGGGATTCATGGAAATGAAGTAGCAGATACTCTTACCAGTAAAGCTTGCTCCATGGGCCCTGTACAGGCGCAGCGTTATTCTCTGACACAGTGTAAAGAAGCAGCCAGGAAGTTCTTCATTGACTCCTGGAAACGGAGATGGGAGAATTGTAGCACTGGACGCGAGTACTTCGCCATCCAAAGCTCCCCAAACCGCCCAAAAATCTATAAAGGGATGCCTGGATCTGTGGCGTCATTTGCGGCAAGAGCACGAATGGGTCACATCGTAACGAACAGGTACCTGCATAGGTTTCACCTAAAAGACAGTCCTCTTTGTGGAATATGCAAGGAGCAGGACGAAACCCTAAATCACATTCTCTTGGATTGCCCGGCAACGCTACCAGTGAGGAAAAATCTTAAACGCAAAATGGCCGGAGAAAGAACTCTGGATAAAATACTATCCGAGAGTTGTTGGTGGCCGCTAGCAGCAGACACTTACAGGAGACATCGAGCCATCGAAGCAGCCAGCCTCGGATGCTCGTATTAAGAAGTAAGTAAGTAAGTAATTAACTGAGCAGAGATGATGTTCCTCTGATCTCAGAAAAAAAGGTAGTAATGGAAGAAACCAGCTACTAAAAAGTTAGGGAAATTATATAACAGGGAGAACGCACTAATGGAAATAAGTAAAAACAGATCTAAAAGATAACTAAATATAAAGGAGTGGAACAAGTAAGAAGAGAAACAAGAAAGAGGAAATAAACAAGAAGAAAAGGAAAAAATTATATATAACTGATAATTTCATAAAAAACTATGCTAGTGTTTTACCAAAATGATCAATTTTGATGGAGAGGCATTATGTTACAACACAAAAAGCCACCCCAATACCAGGGAAAAAACTACAATGAATCAACTATATTAAATGAATGAAAATAAAATGACTATGACGCGACAAATGACTATGACCCAACCCAAGTGATTGACCCAATAAAAGAAAAGAAAATGAGAAGGTATATATGAAAAAGACACAAACAAATAATAATGAAAAGAAAATGAGAAATATTAAACTCAAATGATGATAAAAAAGACACAAACAAATGATAAATGTAAATGATAATTATTAAAATCAAATAAAGTAATATCAACTAAAGTACACTAACCAAAGAAATAGATATGAAATGTATTGAATAACTCTATAATGATAAGTGAATCAGAACATGAAATTTGTTAAAATACTAACTAATAATTGTGAATAAAAAAAATAAAAAACCCAGAAGTGAGAAATAGGTAGGAAGTGAAGGTGATTAAGTGAGTAAAGAGAAATCAATATTAGGGAATAACCACTAGCAACACTCAAGTACAATAAAAAAGTGCAAAGTGCCAGTGTAAACCCAAAATAAATAGAAAACCCAACATATAGGTATAGACACCTAAAACCAGTGATTAACACTATAGTTTAATGGTGAAAAATACCAGAAAATAAGAATATTATTGTTAAAAGTGATAGTAGATTAGGAATATAGTGGTATTCAGGGTAAAATCCCCATAATGAATAAGAATGTATTGTTACACTAGTTAAGTAGTAAAAAAATATAGAGTAAATGTTAAAAGAAAAATATACTAAATAAGATAAGTGAAAAATAAGTAAAACATTCTTGGATCTTAAAATGTTCAAATGGATAATTAGCAAGATAAAATAAATGGTGTTATAATGTTCTTCACCAAGATAGTTATTTGTTCAAATAAGTTTATAAGAAGGAATATGGCTGAAAAAAGTAAACACACCATAAACCTAATTTTTGTGTTATGTTTTATAAGTAATATTAAATGATAGACAAGTTATGAAAAATGGCAATATAGATAAGTAAGTAGATACAATTTTACAAACAATAATAATAATCTTCAGAGTAGACAGGAAAAGAAATTAGAGAATAACAGACAGATCATGATTTTGTAAAGTAATAAGAACATACAATTATTGTAAAACAGCCCAAATTAATTCAAAATGTAAGCCAGTCATAAGTGACACCAAGCAAAACATATGTAAATGTAAAATAATCTTTAATTTGTGTAAAATAAGAAGATATAGCCAATTACTACTTAGGCCTATAAAATGCCTAACTGTATAAATCCAAAATAAACAAATTGTAAGAAATTAACTATTGTATTAGAAAATTTAGGGAAAGTAACTAGTTAAGTACAACTAATGAATCATATTAAGATGTCAAAGTTAAATTAAAAACATAAAATAAGAAAGAAATGTAATTGAATAATATTAAAATTATTGTCAACATTATACATAAAAAACCCATCTTTGTGGGATGTCAAATGATCTTTGAAAGAAAATATAAACAGTTGTGATAATATCTCATACATAGTGTAACATGACAGATATAAGCATAATATTGAATGGCAATTGATCATTAGAATAATAAAGTTATAATATTTAAATTTGGAAGAAAGCATTAAGTTTAATATAAAAAGATTAATTCATAGCAATTGTGGAAAGAAATCATTATTATAAAGAAAATACAAGTTCAAATAAAAGGAGTTACTAGCGATGAGTCATCCAAAACCAGTCTCATAACCAAAGGTTTTCAAGGTATAACCCAGGAAGGTAAGAAAGTGAATAACCAAGCAGTACAGAATATGACCAAACCCACAACGAGTAAGAATAGAAACCCACAATAAATAGAATAGAAACCCTAAAGTAAGCCAAGATCAACCAATACAGGTGGTGTATTTCTAAAATAAAGAAGAAGATGGAGAAGATCCCAAGAAACCTGATGGCATCAAGAAGAAGATGGAGAAGATACCAGTCCCAGAAGGCAGGAGAAAAGAAGACTGATGAAAGAAGAAGAAGGCAGCATCCTGAAGAAGATGTCATGCTCTTATAAAAGACACCCAAATCCCCATACCCCCCAAAATAAACCATTAACCAATAAAAGTATAACGAAATGAAAACCACATGTATATAAATTTAAGAGAGAGAAGTGTATAAAGTAAAAGTTGCCTGTGAACTAAGATGAAACAATAATATAGTACCCATGGAACAAATCTCCATTGTAAAACACTAACCAATTTATTATGTTAATAAGACTATACGACCATTTAGCAATAACATAATATAAAAGTGCAAAGTGAACCAGTGATAGTTTTGGGTATTATAGAAAATGAACCTTGTGTTTCATTCTTGGCAATCACAAACATTGAATGCAATGAAATATGCAATTTTCAATGACTTGAAATGTGTACTGTGAGAATATGTTACTTATAAGACATAAATCTGTTTGAAATAACATTTTGTTTTATATGTAAAAAGAAAAAAAAAAAAGATTTCATAATACTTTTTGAACAATTTATACTATTTATTTATTAATGACAGGGTACAATTCCCCAAAGACAATGTGTAAAAGACGGTATAAAAACTGTAGAATCCCACTTATAATAATAGTTAGCAACAAGAATATAGATATAAGGTTTTTATGTATATAGTATAAGAATGTTTAAAAATGTGTTAGATATAAGGCCATTTGTTTGGGTCTGATACAACTAACATCAGAACTATAAAAATAATTACTACTTGTAAATAGTAGGAAGTAATTAAGACTTGAGTTAGTAAAAAAAAACCTTTTTTGTGAACCGTATTTCCATGTTAGAAATAAGGATTTTGTTGAAAAATGTCTGAAGGTTGAAGACAACCATTTATTTAAAAAATATTCTTTATTTGTTTAACTGTTATTGGTATTGTAACCAATACTCATTGTTATTGTGTAATTTGGAAAAATGTTTAGTTTATAAGACTATATTTAAAAGTCAGAGAGGGTATCACACATCATATATTGTTTGTAAAATATTTTGTAAGAAAAAATTGTTAAAAAATCATAGGCCAGAGAAAGAAAACCAAATTTCATTAAAACAGAGAAATTACTCATTTAAATGCAAATAAACAAAAGGGATTTAGACAAAATAAACTTGAGATCAAGCCATATAATTGCACATACCATTTAGAAAGATTTTAATAAATTATATTCAGAATTATAAATAAAAATGAAAATGACTAAAATCAGAAATTTAGACATGGGAGTCATATATTCCAGAATAATGTTTCAGAATACAACTAATTCAGTTAATTACTAGAAAATAAAGGAATATAAACCTTTTAATACACTATAAGATTATTAATATTAAATATAACTGATAAAATGGCTGAATTTTTATAATGACAGGAAGTGTGTTTTGACTTTTCAGAGAATACCGAAATGAAAGTAAAATTACTAATTTTGGACAGAAAACACTATAAAACGGCATTATTTAATCTGAAAATAAGCCGAATGAACTGAAAGATTAATTTAAATAACATCTAGTGAATAAAATTGATAAATAACTAAAGTTTAGGCAATCATATAGTCAATTATTATATATGCACAGGATATGAAAATATATTTGAACAATGTTAAGAATAATATTATATTGGCTAAGAGTTTAATTGAAACTGGAGGAAATAAGTAGTTGATTATTGGTATTTGAACGGTTAACAAGACGAGCGTTTTGTGTCGAATCTAACCTAACTTACAACGGTGAAGTCGAGCAAGTGAATAGTACGTTTTTTGTGAAATCGCGAGTGACTTATAAAATACTTCTAGAACACTCACATTATAACAGAAACAATCAAGAAACACTAAATAACACTGAACAATACATATCTATTCCGAAAAACACCACAAAACACCAGAAAACTGTATATTACAATAACCATATTAGTGTCGGAATGGGGAAAACTGTTTGAACTTATATTTACACGGATACACAAAATACAACCCAGAAACATTACACCAGGCACTACACAACATTTAACAAGAGATTTGCAGACACCAGAACAGGAATACTGCCAGAAAATACATTAATCGGAACGTAGCAGAATCGAGCAATATTTGGACCAGCTTGACGGCAGCCATCTTACTTTGACAATTTCAATGCCTTCAGTGTTCACATCAGCTGTTGGTGAAATCATTATATTATTTTCTATTCAATGTCTGTATTTAGTAATAATTATTAATTTGTTGTAACGTTATACTTTTTAAATATTAGCCCGATTTCTCTGACTTTGATAATAATTGGCTGTTTAAAGAACCCTGTATGAATTTTATATAATATACTTTGTAAATTTTTCGATATCCTGAGAATCGATATTATAATCGATAAGAGTCAATATTGCCATTAACTAATAAAACATTAATACTTTTCAACAATAAATAGTTCTTTATTTCATAAATATTACTAATTACCACTAATATAATTCTAATTAACAATCTACCAAGACTTTACCACCTATAAGTGAAGATAACCTAAAAAACAAAAAGGTAAAAAATATCGATTGTCCTGGAGGCAATTTTATGAGTGGTGGTAGTTTATTTAAAATATACCAGAACTTCAATAAAATTTTTCAGAAGAGTGTTACACTTTTTAAAACTTCACAGAACTCTATTAATTAATTGATTATAATTAATTAATTAATAAAATTATAATTTTTTTTAATTATAATTTTTTTTTAAACACTTTTTTTTTTTTTTCTTCAAAACAACAATTTTTGTTTTGAAACTTTTGGTGGAGCTGAACATATATTTCTTCATCAACATTACGCTACTCGACCGGTCTTGCTACCATTGGAACTCGACCAGCTGGGAAACTTAAGGAAGTGTTTCAGGCCAGTAAGACGTCGAGAGCCACACCAATTGAGAACATACAGACTCAATATCTAATCTTTTTATTTATTACAAATTGGCTAGCCCAAACAGTGAGGCTTGATTACATCAGAGTCTCATCACAACATATAATCTTTTATTATTAATTTGTTACAATAGATAAGAAGACAGAAGATAGTTAATCATTTTGAATTAAAATTCAAATATTATAACAATAGATATAAATTATGATCAGCTAATGAGAGGACAGACAGTTGCCATAACAACGGAACGTTATTTATTATTATTCCGTTAAAAAAAATTAGTTCATTATTGACGCTCAAGACATATAGAAGCCAAACCGTATTCAACTCAAATTTAACTCAAAATAGTAAAAAACAAGTCGAAATCTTATAAAATAAAGATGCAAGAAGTCTGATGAAGATCTAATCAAATGAGGAGAGCCAATTAACCAGATTAATAACAATCTAAAATAATTATTTAATCCACATTGACCGAAAAAGAAGCCAGACGTACTCCAAATTATAAATGAAGGAAGATGGATGACTGTATAGACCCAACCTAACGAAGAACTGAGTAACTCTTCACCCGAATTCAACAGATTTGATAAGTATATCTGAAATACCGGAATTTATGGAATAAATTCTTATTAACTTTTTCGCATAACACCAATAAGTCTCACTACGAACTGATAATCAAATTTCTTTCAAGGATTAATTGAAAATAAAAAACTAAACCTGTATGAAACCAGAAAATAACCCGTGTATAAATTACGAACTCTTAACACACACTTTTTAACACTTTAGGAACGAATTGTAATTAAGTCTAATAGTATATAAGTACTATCAATGTAAGATAGTGTACTTTATTATCACCTTATTAATATTTTTTCTTAACCAAAAGAACTCAGATTGAACGAACAGTAAAAAATAAACACAAAGCGACAGCCACATGTCGATTTAATAACCTTTGATCGAATTTAGCCAACCTTGGGAAAAAATTGTCTCTTTATTGCCGGAGCAACTTTGTTTAATAACAGTATATAATTTTGTATTGAATTGAATAACTGATAATGTCACGTTAATAAACTAGTACTGAGTTGTAATAACCGTCCTTTATTTCATTGTAAATTGCGTTATAAAGTTTGTGTACTTTAATGACGAGCGAAATTGATGGCCAGCGTTAGACGTCGGCATCACGGCGGACTACTAGCGAGATTCATACGCCCGCCTATTGCGAGGGTAATTTGAATCAGACAACACCGTCTAGAACGACCGCTCGATCTCATATTTTTTAATTGTTTTCATAAACAATTTGGCGCCACCCAGGAATGAAATATACTCATACAAAGGACAGGTAAGGTTTACACTCGGGAGATATTGTACTGGTAATTCGTGAGATCGCGACGGACATCGTCAGCGTAACAAAAAGTAAGTAAGTAAACGTAAAGTAACGACTACAACGAGTGAGGCTAACGCACGTAAAAACACTCATTTTTACAGAGACGACAGAGTCTGCTCGTTACAATATATTTTGTCACCGGACAAAAGGCTTGCCGCATGACAAATGGCGCCAATTGTACACTCTAGTGTTTTTGGTGGCCCTAAAAAGGACCTGGTAGCGAGAAAGTTGATGTTAGTCGTGCCGCGCTTAGACGTTCGGCGGCTGCGCCCGCTGTTCGTGGCGTACTGCAGTCCTCCTCTTCTTTCCGTATCGGTTGTAGAGTCGGCTGCCGGCCCAGCGACGTTCATCGCTGGCGCGGAACGGGAGTGCGAAGTCGCAAGAAGGGCGGCGGATCTATTCTTCGGCTGTTCCTTCCGGCTGTCTCCGCCTCGATGTCGTCCGAGAGAGGAGAGGAGATGAAGTTCGTCCGATGACGTGGCGATGAAATGTGCTCAAAATTTCGTTCTTGTAAAACGTAATGTGTTAAAGATATAAATACCTGGTAGTCGTCACCTTACACCAAACACGCGGGCTGTTATGAATTAAGTATCGCTACACAGATCAAATCACACAATCACTGGATACTAATCACTGATGAGCTCTGATAAATTCTACGTTGAAAGTACCACTATACTGCGCGGCGGCAAAAGGCACGTCTTCTCCGTTCGGCTCTCATGCAGAGAATGTCACGTGCTCAAAATTTTCTGCCGGCCCGGGTTTTATGCACTAACCGGGATCGCTGATTGAGTCGCTCCGAACACGTAGTTGGTCACGTCTCGGCGGCTGCTGATCCCGGATTGGCTCGCCTCGTATTCTTCATGTGTCACGCGCCGTGTCGCTGGTACCGGAGAGCAGACGTAATGAATCGCTGTTGCCACAACTCCCCCGGGTCTTGAATTCTCTCCGGTAGCCAGCCGGAGAGAATTCAAGTACTGCTCTTTTCCGGATCTTGTAGAGGTGTCTGTTGGGCGCCATGTTGATTGGTATGCCGGCTGGTAGCTCGCTGGTGTGGCAGGATCTTGCATCCACAAGATGATCGTCGCCCCACGTTGGGTGCGACTATATATATATATTGTAACGCAACAGAAATGCGGTCCCCGACGTTACATAAAGAAAAATATTAAAAATAGAATAGGGAAGTAAATATTAATATCCCACACTAATAAAAGGGTCAGATAAATAAATTAATCATTGTATAAAAGTAATAAGAATGCAAGGTAGTAATGATAATAAAAAATAAGAATGTAATAAAGATAATAGTGATAAGTCTCAATGTTCAGTGAGAGGTAAATGAATAAAAAACATTGATAAAAAAATTGTAAGAAAGAAAACTAATATGGACTATTTTAAAATAATTGATGATATGAAAATAGATAAGAATGAGTCAATAATGTACATTATAAGTTAATCTAAAGTACTTATTATGAATTGTATAATGTTATGTTGTTATCATAAATATGTTGTTATAATTTGTGTTATCATATGAAAGCTTACTTGTTGATAGAATGTCAAATAATGAAGTAATATGTATTATTCATTTACTGTTGTAGAAATGTAGTGGAACTCAGTTATTGAGTATTAATTAATTTCATTTTTCTTATGTGTGATCTATAGGTCAAGATAAAGTTATTGTTAGATATCATAAAGATAATTATTTGTGTACATGTACGTAGTTAAAAGTTGATTATGTTTGTAAACTTGTATAAAAAGGCTATAGTTGTTAACAAGTTAAATTCAAAAATAGATCCAAGTATAATAACAGGCCTAACAGCCAATAACACTGTATAATAAATCAGATCAGAAAGGTTAGGTAAAGAATTTAATAACAAATACTAAATATAATTTAATGAGTTAGTAGAAACCAATAATAATTAATAATAAATAATAAACAAACCCAAACTAAACAAATTATGATAATGCCATGGTGCAATGATATCGATAGATAACGTTTGATATCGGAAAAATAATATTTATTAAAAGAAACAGGCTAAGAGAGAAAAACCAGCCGAATATATAGAAATTAGTAAACAAGCAATAAATAACATTATATTTTGATATAATGGAAGTTTAATAAGGAATTATTTTGACGATTGGAAGAATAATATATGAAATTATTACTATATAACAAAATATTGAATAAGAATAAAAAAAGTTGTTGCTAGGGACGACAAAATGAATATATAATTTGTTGATTTTGATTATTGAAATTTATGACATGAACGAGAAGAGATTAACCACGAGAGATTGTCTATTAAAAAACTGAATTAATTTAAATTATTAAATATATCGACATTCACAATAAATGAAGGACTAATTACCATAATTTGGGTCAAATAAACATTAACCAAATTGTATAATTGTATAGTACAAAACGATAATTAGTAATTGAATTCAAAGGAATGACTTGGATTGCCCAATATCAGATCATGAAACGAATGTTAATTTAATGAAGTAATAAAACCAGATAAAGAACTACCTGTGTAAAGAGTTAATCCTTTAAACCAAAAGAAAATAGAATAACCATCAAATCACATTGGACATCGCAGTTTACATCGTACAATAGAAAAACGTATTTGGATCCAGAGTTTGTCGAAGCACGTAATCACAAGTTTGGCCGTTGGTGAACAAAAGGAGCGGTATTACTGCATCAACCCAGGACCAAGGATTCCACTTTATTACACCTTTGAAGACAAGATTGAAGAAAATCATCTCATCTGCGTTTGATACTGAACGTCAACTAACAAGGTTAGATGCGAACAGCCTTCCCGAGTCGCCTGATCCAGCGAACGGTAACTTCAATTATTTAAATAATATTAAATTAAATAAACTTTAATCTTGTAATATCTTGCATTCCTATTTATGTATTTTTAATCTTCCCAGCAGTTGAAAGAACCTTCACGCCCTGTGTCTAAAAATAATTATAAAAACAATCATAACTGAATTTAATATAAAACATTGTACCGATCGATAATCGATTAACTCAGACTTATAGCCTTTTCGTATCTCAAGTAAGAACAATCTTATTGGATGTTATATAATTGAACTAATAAAGAATCATTGTATAATTTCAAGATCTTATCATTTATGTATTTTTTAATGAAGGGTGAATAAGAAACAAACCGATAGAGAGTTTAACAACTAATCACCGTACGCGGTGGGTTAACCTCTAAATTTCCTTTGTCTTGGAACTGCAGCGCTAGTGGTGGACGTCTCCGGTATTAAAGAGAGGAGAATTACATACGAATTTTCTCTTATTCTCTGCAAAGCAGAATAGGCTTGAGCGGAAATTTTAAATAATACCCAACATACATAAGTTTCATTCACACCAGCACTTTTAGATTATATATAGAGGTAAGGTAGTCATAATTATCTATCCCATGACACTTACTAAATTAAGATACTGAAGAAATTGACATATTAAATAATTAAAGAGAGGAAGGACAGAGAGGTACGTACCCGGTAGATTATAAATTGACGAACCCAGCAGTGGGGCTTAAACTGTACACACAGGGTAATATATTATAATATATATATATATATATATATATATATATATATATATATCTCCATGAATCCACCTTCACATTTGAATCCACCACCTTAATTTGTAAACACTCTGTTTGTCACTTCCTTATTGGCTCAGCTCCATTATGCCACACCCCTTCTGTCTTCCTATTGGCTATCTACAACAGAGTTTCGTCTCTCCCTCTACAACCCTATTAAGCCATACCCAGCTTTGTCTGTATACTAGAGATGGGCGAATTCGATCACTTTAGTGAACTCGATCAGTACATCTCAATCAGTGAAATGATTCGATCCTTAAGATTCGATCAATTCGATCACTATTTAGCGAGTTCACTTAACTTCAGTTATTTGTACTCTTTACATCAATAAAGTACCTACATAAATTCGATCATATTAGATTCGCTAACAGGACTGTATTATTTCAGTTATTATATAAATTTCTAATAGTTGAATGATTATACACACCCCCAAAAATATATTTTGATATAGAAAACAAACAGCGAGATTCATCTGTTCCGTCTTTTTTTTAATTTAATAAATACAGATGAATAAAAAGATCCACAATTACGAAAAATTAATGTTTATTTTATTTAAACAATACGTATCGCTTTTCATTTTGTCATGCGACTGTTCGACTCGAAATTGAATGAAATGACGGAAATGCCAGAGCCATCTAGCAGAGACTGCTTGCATTATCTTGATCACTGATCGAATCAGTAAGTGACCGAGATGGGAACGAGACAAACATGGCGACTGATCGAATCACTGACGTCACAGATCGAATCACTGGCCAAGGTTGAATGACAACCAGAGGCATCTAGCGGAATCTGCTTGCGTTATCTCGATCACTGATCGAATCATGTCTACATAATAACAGAGAAGAATCATTTATTTTGGAATCAGTTATAATAATTTTAAACAAAGGGGATGGAGTTACAATGGGTTGTTGGAGTTTTTACGCATTGATTTTAGAACAAAAACTGTTGAAAGACAATTTATTAACTACAAAAACACAGTTTGCTACAGCCATCTATACACATACATTTTACACTTCATATAATTAACAATATTTGTCTTCCTTCTTAGCTACTGTTTTTTCATCAGAAGATAACATTGTAGTATAAAAAACATAACAAATGAACAGACAGAATTCTTTACTTCACCTTTGTTAAAAGCAGCCATTTAGTTAAAATAATTTTACAATTTGCATTCGTAGTATATTTGGTTTTTACAGTCACTTCACCTTCCCTGTACTAGCTCCTCCGCATCTTCTAACACACTCTTAACACATGTTTACTCTCTAACACATTTTTTGTATTTAATTCTTCTTACCAGCCCCCCCTGAGAACAGTCTAGTTGGCTGAAACAATTGTCACAGTTTAGGAATAAATTATTGTGAAACTATCCAGTGTTTGTGTTTATTTATATTCAAAGGCAACACAAGACAAGTTGAAAACTTCCACAAATACATAAACACTATACACCACAAATTAAAATTTACACTGGAAACTGAACAAAACAATAGTATAAATTTTCTAGACCTAACAATTAACAAAACTAACAATACACACACGTACAAAATATACAGGAAACCAACCACAACTGACATGGTTATACACAACACATCAAACCACCCAACACAACATAAACATGCGGCCTTCAACCATATGCTCCATAGACTAACTAAAATACCCTTAAATAAACAAGATTACACCGACGAACTCAACACAATAAAATACATAGCAATAAAAAACGGTTATAACCCCAATTTAATAAACATACTACACAAACGCATCAAAAACAAAAACAACAAAACACTAAATACCATCAACACACAACACAATAAGTACATCACACTCACATACCACAACTCATACACACACAAAATCGCCAATACATTCAGAAAACACAAATACAAAATAGCATTCAGAACAACCAATACCATCAAAAAACACATCAGTAATACAAACACAGACATAGACAAATATAACAAAACAGGTGTTTACAAATTAAATTGTAATTACTGCAATAGTTTCTACATAGGCCAGACGGGAAGATCTTTTTCATCCCGTTATTCTGAACACTTAAAAGCTTTAACCAACAACAATATACACTCTGCATTTGCCACACACATACACACAGAAAACCACAGTTACACCAACATAGACACTAATCTTGAAATTTTACATTACATACCCAAAGGTCAAAAACTCAACACAACTGAACAATACGAAATATATAAACACCACACAACACAACCAAACAACATACTCAACGATCAATTACAATATAAATCACATACACTTTTTGACACAATTATACAGAAAACAAACAGTAAGTTGAATCCCCGCGCCAATCCCCTTCCTCCACACACCACCCCCACTTCACCTTCCACACAACCGTTACAAAATGCTGGCAGTCTGTTACCAAAGCTGAAGAAGGCGGATACTAAGCCGAAACGTGTACAATAAAATAGTAAGTTTTTCACATGAAAAAAGTTCATTTTTAATTAAGTATTTATTTATATGTTTCACCAAGTCCCTAACAAGTCTTCAATTAATACTGTAAACATTTCTATAAAAAATAGAAATATTTTTTATAGAAATATAATATAAATTTTAATATTTCATAGTAAATATTAAATATTTTTATCAAAGGTACCATTTCTTTTACTGTCATTTGTAAGTTACTTTTGCTATTATTTAAAAGTATACCAGTTAGTCACATATATATATATATATATATATATATAACTCAAAGTCTGAAGATTTATGGGTACTGAATACAAATTACCACCAAATTTTGCACAGGTAACCTTTGACACAAGGCGAAAAATACTGTCTAACTTGGAATTTGATATTTTGCCCCGTTTGCATGATTTAGGGCCTTTTCGTTGATGCGTATAAAGATGTCAACAATCTATGGAGACCAGAATTAATTACCATAGTATCAAATAAATAAACAAATGATATTTAGTGGCATCAGAACTGTACCTTTATCCATTCCTGCAGTTTTTAATATGTAATTGTATCGATCCTGCAGTTTTTAATATGTAATTGTATCGATGTATTTTGTAATTTTGTATACCGATACGTCTATATATTTTGTAATTGTCTTAAATGATTATAAAATTTATGTTTATATGTATTTCAGATGATCCAACGAATAAGTAATGAAATATATTAAAGCTACTACTAAAGATGTCAACAATACCATGGAGACCAGAATTAATTACCATAGTAACAAGTAAATAAGCAAAACCTATTTAGCGGCACCAGAACTGTACATTTATCCATTTCTACAGTACATTTTCGATGTTTTATAATATAATATGCGATTGTATTGATATATTAGAATGTGGAAAAGAAGAAGTGTACTAATTGTAAATTGTCCTATTAATGCAAAGCGAAAATACGTGTTGTTTTCATTTGTGAGGTTAGGTGACAACGGTTTTTGGTTTACTGCTGAAATAAATAAAAGCCATGGTTGAGGAAAACATAACGTTTAATGTGTTATACAATGTTTCTAACACAGCAACACTTAAAATAAAGAATTTAGCATTTTTGATTTAACAGGTACTTTATAAATATCTCCAAAGGCTTTATAAACGGGTACTTCAAAGGCTGTTGGACCAACATAATAATTTAGTACAAGTGTTGAAAACAACTTTGGAGAGAATTTGACTAATGAGTACAAAATTGTTATACGATCTGACAGAACGCCATATAGACATAGACAATAAAATTATATTAAAAGTCAAATATTCAGGTGTAATATTACAAACAGCTAGTATGTAACTAAAACTTATAAAAAACTAATGTTTCGAACCGCAATCGGAAATGAGGGTAACTTGGCTAACCGATCGAAATGACCGAGTTGAGATTGAAATGAAAGCCAGAGACATCTACTGGAAACTTCCTGCGGTAACTCGATCACTGATCGAATCAGTAAGTGATTGAAATGACCGAGATCGAATCGTCAACTGATCGAATCACCTACTGACAGAGACGAGACCGAGAATGAATCATCAACTGATCGAATCACCTACTGACCGAGACGAGACCGAGATCGAGATTGAGTTGAAAGTAGTCGAGATGCACCTAGCGGAGATTGTGCGAACTAATTCAGCTAGTTTCCAGTGTCGGTAGAGCTCTATAATATAGGTATTCGCACCCGCCATCTTTGCCCCGAGACTTTTAAATGTAATGTGGCGGGAGCAATGTAAGCACGCTGTGCGTTGGATTATTTAATGTAAATTATGTATGTAAATATTAATATTTTTACATATCAGGGTTATAACCTTAGTGTACTAATTTGATTTATGTATTACACACGAATATGTATAATAATCATCTCATCTTGTCAGTGAAAACAAGGTTATAAATACTGGTGTTAGAGATATTATTAATGTTATGTAGTATGTTTTCCAGATTGTTGTACTACATCTCATAATCATAATGACTGGTTGTTGTGCTGTAAATTGCAAAAATCGAACAGAAACTAAGTTTAGAACATTCAAATTTCCGGCAGACCCTATTCGATGTGCAAAATGGATTCAAAATATGAGACGAGACAAATTTATACTAGTTGTCTTGATTATTCATCTCTTCTTTCACAGCACTACACTTAACTAAAAATGAACTTTTTTCATGTGAAAAACTTACTATTTTATTGTACACGTTTCGGCTTAGTATCCGCCTTCTTCAGCTTTGGTAACAGACTGCCAGCATTTTGTAACGGTTGTGTGGAAGGTGAAGTGGGGGTGGTGTGTGGCGGAAGGGGATTGGCGCGGGGATTCAATTTATTGTTTGTTTTCTGTATAATTGTGTCAAAAAGTGTATGTGATTTATATTGTAATTGATCGTTGAGTATGTTGTTTGGTTGTGTTGTATAAACACCACACAACACAACCAAACAACATACTCAACGATCAATTACAATATAAATCACATACACTTTTTGACACAATTATACAGAAAACAAACAATAAATTGAATCCCCGCGCCAATCCCCTTCCGCCACACACCACCCCCACTTCACCTTCCACACAACCGTTACAAAATGCTGGCAGTCTGTTACCAAAGCTGAAGAAGGCGGATACTAAGCCGAAACGCGTCCGATAAAATAGTAAGTTTTTCACATGAAAAAAGTTCATTTTTAGTTAAATTTATACTAAGCAAGGGAATGCGTCTGTGTGAGGTAAATTTAATGGTTGTTCCTTAAAAGTTTGTGAATGTTAATCATAACGACTAAAAATGTAATACACCTTTGCACTTTTAGGTTCAGTTTGAAAGTTCACAGTTTGAACAGGCACGAGTAGATGGTTGGAAAAAACTGAAGCCTAATGCCATACCGACTTTGTTTGACGTACCAAATCCACCTCCTAGGATCGGCCCAGTTCCACGCAGATCACTGTACAAGGTGGTTTATTTTTTTAATCCATTAATTATAAATATAATGTTATAACTAAAGCCCGGTTTCACGTGCAATTGCAATTTTTTTTTTTGCTAGTTCGTAAACGGCCAGTGACAAGTTATTTATCCGAATCGGGATGTGTAGGTCATTTTAACATACATTTTATTTTGCACAAAATTACACGTTTTGGGGGTTACTGCATAAAATTGCACATTCTGTAGTTTTAATGCACAAAATTGCACATTTACCTGTTTTTCGAAAATCAGCTGCGCGATAGCCAAGCGCGAAACATACACGCAGATCGTAAACAAAGTCGAGAACAAAATCAGCACGAAGAAATTCTAGTCCAGTAAGCGCAGCTTTTGACGTAACAAAATTTTGACTGTCGATGGAATTTCACGAAATTTGATATGTATGTTCTATATACACTCTAGAACAAAGTTAAACTGTACGCTTTTTGGGGATGAGAACCACCCCTTTTTCAAGGGTGATTGATAAAAAAAAAAATTAATCACAGGATCCAATAGAGAATAAAATTCTAAGCAAAAAAGTCAGTACGCAACTGTTTTGAAAAAAGCGTTGTTTTCGAGTTATTCCAAATCAACATTTTCAATTTTTACCCCCAAAAAACAGGATTTTAGCGTAATTTTTTGCAAATAACTAAAAAACGTTTGAGTTTATAGTAAAAATGAATAGGACCAAAATTATTCTATACGAAATAACAAACAAAATGCGTTTTGGCCGGGTTTTAATCCACAAGTTGTTTTCAAGATATGGCCGTGAGAAGTTGTAACTTGCAAATTTTTTGCCTGTACTAACAAAGTTTAACCCTTCCTACTAACCGACAAAAATACTTTTGACTATAAAATGTCTAGTGCAGTGAAAAATACATTATTGTTAATTTTAATAAAATGTTAATCTAAACTTTTTATTATTAATTTTAACTAAATGTTAAGCAAAAAACCTGAATATAAACTTAATAGTAAGTTAAAAATGTAAATTCGTGTTTATTAAAAATAGTTTTAGTAACTTTATTTGGACTTTTGGACAAACGAAGTTTAGTAAACATTAATTCAACAGCCATCTATTATAAACAGGAATAAAAGTAAAATCTGAAAATATATACCTAACAAAGTGGTAAGTGGTAACGATTGGTATTTGTTGTTTTTTAGACAAAATTATTCTCCTCTTACTATGGTCTGAATCAGTAAGTTTTAAGATGAGAACTATTATTTCCATGTTTTTAAGGACGTGGGACATAATTTCACACTTTGAAATTATATTTTTGGCACGAAAAACTATAATAGTTTATGTAATATCGAAAACAAACTTATACTGCGTCCCATGTATACACAAGCGGCACCATAATATTATGTCAGTCTCGGAACAAAGATGGCGAGTGCGAATACTCCCTTTTATAGATCCTTAGTGTCGGTCTTATTGGCCGACTCCTCTTTTAAAAGATCGATTCGATCAGTCGATCAAAAAGATTCGTTCAATCCTGAACGACACATCTCTACTGTATACTACTGCCTGACAAAATTCACATTTTATCCTTGCAAGATGTAGTAAAATATTTCTTCAATACTAAATTCAGTCTTCATGTTCATAAGTAGGGGAAGGTAGCGTACCTCGGGCCACTTTTTTTCTATTGGTCATATTTTTTTTATTTTTTGATGTAATTAAATAATTTTTACGTGACAAAATCATAAATTTAGTTTGGTATAAAGTAATATAGTTAAACTATTATTATCTTAAGCTATTGTTATTGAAAAATAGGTTTTTAAAAAAGTTGTTAAATGGCCCGAGGTACAATTACACGTTGTACCTTGGGCCACACTATTATGTACCTTGGGCCATATCCTCCAGCATAAAAGTAAGCAGTTATATTTTGGTGGAATATGAAAAAAACTGACAAATTATAAAATGGCTTTTATTGTACATAAATAATTAATTAAAATAGCTATAAAAGTGACTTAAATACAAATGCAAAAAGTGAAACAAAGGAAAAAATACACTTTTATTTCTCTTAAAGTTCTTCTAGATTAGTGAATTAATGGTAATACTATGTAAACATTTTAACACACTTTAAACCCATCAAATGAAACTTGGAAATAGAATCCTCCTCGCTTTTGTTCAATCGGTTTTGGCAAGACAACAACTATTTCTTCTTTTTGTATTTCTGAGATATCTTCTCCTTGCGGCCAGACAAAAAAAGAACTGCTTCTCACTCGCATTAAAAATTTCACAGTTGGTAATCCATCTGTCATTGAAATTATCTGACCCACGAAATGTTTTACAAATCTCTTTGTAAAAAATGAAACAAGGACCCATTTCCCTTCACATATTTCAATATCAGTCTGTTGAAGAAAAGCATCATCTTCTCTTTCTTCATTGAAATTGGCCTCATATGTTTGGGCTAATTCATCTAAACTAATGTCACTTTCTGAATCTTCTGGTAGCATGACACAAGACTCATCTGATGATGAGTGATCTAGTTCTAAAGTTTTATTTTTTGCGGTTTTTTTAGTTCTTACCTGGACAAATAATTTTTTCCTGCCTTTGTTTGTTGTTTGTTTATTATTATGCTTCCGTTTATTTTTGTTTGGTTTTCTTCTTAGGGTTTCCATTTCAATAGCATTTTTCTCAGGGGTGTCAGTAATGACTCTACATCTGCCAGGTTTGAGACCTCCTTTCTTCCTATTTTTGGCCTCTGTCTTCGGATAAGGTCTGATTTTTTCAATTGAACTCATTAAATCATCACATGAATTGTTTTGTGATTGCTTTGGTGTTGGACAAAGTTTGGACGATGAAGGAACATTGTTACTGTAGGTTATTGCTGTTCCTGATGTAGCTTCTTGAGTAGGGGAACCAGGATTCGTTGGTGAAGGAGCACTGATTGTTTTATTAGCATCTAGCAAATCAGTTATGTCTGATGATGTAGCAACCTGAAGATTGTAGATATTTTTCTCAATTGTTTCAAGGGGAGGTTCTTTCTCAGGAATGCTAGATTGTTCAACTGGTTCCGGACGATCAGTAACAAGACTACTAGCATATTCATTATCATCAAAAACATCTGGATTTATGGGCCATAAGGCACTGACAGAAAACCCAGATAAAATATTTTTTGGGGTAAATGCCATAGGATATGCTTGGCCTACTAAATAACCAACCTCATACATTGTGATTGGTTTTGCAGGATGACTTAAAGTCCAGTTTTGACAGGCCTTATTGTAATAACTTTTAAAGGGACCGAAAACTCCTCTATCAAGTGGCTGGAGCTTGTGACTGGTGTGGGGCAGTATGGTCAACATGACAATACCGTTTTCCCTAGCCTTGTTTATCGCTTGAATTGTTACATGGCTTTCATGGTTGTCCATTATGATAAGGACCTTGTTTTCTTTGGAAGGATGTGCATGCTTTATAAAATGGTCTAAGAATTGGACAAAAATATCACTAGTCGACCACCCAGAAGGATTGCAGGTTCCATAGGTGCCAGGAGGAGCACCAGTTACCATATGAATTTTGAAATTAACCCTCGGGAAAACAAGGACTGGTGGGATTGAGTTTCCTGTGGCACTTATGCATGAAATCATGGTTACGTTCACTCCACGTTCACTGCTAGTCACACACCCTACTTGCTTTGTTCCTTTAGGAGCTATAACTTTAGGGGGATTATGGACAGTTGATAGCCCACTTTCATCCATATTGTAAATGTTCTGGGGTTCAAACTTGTGCTTTAAAAGCACCTCCTTGTATTTTTCAAAAAAGCCTTTGACTACAGGTCTATTGAAGCCTACAGCTCTACCAATGCTAGTAGCTCTGGGTTTTCGAAGTGACAGAGGAGGTTTTTTTATGAACTCTGTAAGCCATTTTAGACCAGCTTGCTTATTGGTATCCCAAGAACTAGGATATTTCTTTCCTATGGTCTTAGCGAATTCATAGGCTAAGAACATCACCTTATGTCTGGTTAGACCGTAATGCATATTGCTGGCTTTAGTTAAATATGTAACTAAGCATTTTTCTTCTTCCAGCATGAATACTCTCCACACATCATTTTTATTTTTTACAGTAAAGGTGTTATCACCACTGTGTTCAAAAGCACTTAAATGTCTCTGGAGTGTTGTTCGCGAAACACTGAACTTCTTAGATGCCAACCGAACAGATATACCATCTTCTTTAACTGCTTTAACAGCATTAGTTAAATTTTCTTCTGAAACTTTGGGCCTTTTTATTCCTTGTTTACTTCGCGGCATCTAAAAATAAAAAAATGTACCTGTTACTACTCAATCGTAGGCCTATAGATAAAATAATAGGAGGCCCAAGGTACGAGTATAAAAACGCCATTTAAACCGGCCCGAGGTACAACGATGTGTGGTTTACTTTTAGGTTATAATTATTTTGTATTAAAAGCTAGCATCTGTTATTGTTTTATATCTTATTCTATGCAGAAAAATACGCTTAACAAGTTATAACTAAGAATTATTCTTTAACTCTGCTTACCTTAATTGGTAAAAATCGAAAAGTGAAAAGGAAAATTTTACTTGGAGCAGTCTTAAACAAACACACTGTCACTGAGCACTGCATTTGGCGGCAAACTCAACCAAACTAGAACATACGGTGTTCAAACAGTGTGACCAACCTATCGAGCCCACAAATAGAATTTTCCCTTCACTCACTGGCTAGAAACTACTACTGGCCCGAGGTACATCGTGGCCCAAGGTACGCTACCTTCCCCTATATTACTGTTCTGTTCTTCTTTTGAAATTTTTAATTCTTCGTATAACTTCCTTTTGCTTAAATTATTTTCCACTTTTAATATTTTATGTTGTCAGGTGGAATTTATCCTCTGTTTCCATAAAGTGCCTCACGTAGGCCTATTAATTAATTAATGGTCCTATTACCTTCTCCCTTTGTGTTCTCTCAACCTAACCTCAAATGTACATCCAGTTTCGTCCACGTAGGGCCTACTATGTATTTTTCAGATATAAATGGTGACATGTTTTATTTAACATTTCAGAGGTTAACAGGGGGGTTTCACACATATCAAAGACATGATTTAGAAAATGTTAATATCCCAGTAGCTTGTTTATTTCGAACTTTGTCGTGTTTACTTGCTAAACTACTACTTATCATGTTCAGGACAAGGCCTTTCAGTGTTTCCACCATTTTCAAGTTTTAACCCATGACCTAGGACTTGAGAAGTTGGGAATACTCGTGTTAGTAAAAAAAAAGGCTTGTAATTATATTATTTGTCCAATTTATTTACTGCCAGGCCTAATTAACATACAAAACACATTCGATTTATTTAATTAATGATTTTAATCAAGTGAGTTATGGTTTATGGTTAATAAAATAAAATAATAATAAACCTCTGCTCAACGGTCTGTAAACGACCAAGGCATACAGCGCGGCTTTTGTGTTTAGTGTGACGGTTGCATTACTTGTTATGGTTAATAAGAACCTTTTTTTATTAAAACTGTGCAGAGCCGTGCAAATACTGTTATATTTAAACAGTACTGTAAATACATTCATGTGTTTAATTTGCACAATTGTGTTTCTTGTGTTTCTCCGTCATACTTTCAGCTATCGATATTGCATTTGCATTATACGGAAAGGGTTAGCAACTAAATAATGCTCATGTTAAAATAAAAAGTCATATTTTTGGAAAATTGTTATTAATTTTTATATGATTTAGCAAATCAATGATTTCAGTTCACTTGTTTTAAAGGCAGTTAACGGTAAGTACATATATACAGGTGTAGTTGCATTTGTGTAGTATTTTTTAGTTTGGCAGCAGTCCTGTGTCCGTTCCAAAAACGTTCCGTTTTTCGTTCCGTGTGTTTAGATGACGTATGGACCGTAGCGGAACGCACTTTTAATCAAAACAGTAGATAAGAATTATAATATAGTGACAGGTGTTTGACATGGCAGCTGAAATTAAACCTGCCTCTGGTAATAGTGGTGATAAGTTTAGTTCAACGAAGAAACCGTGTCTTTTATCGAAGCTAGAAGGTTGTAACGATGATGTTAATCAAGCGATTCTTATCCCGGGTCAGGATGGAGTCATAAGTGTTTCCGATGATAGGTAGGTACTTGCATTAGACCTGTAAGGACTATAGATGTTTGAATTAGATTATGATTGTGTAGTGAAACGTATGCTACTGCTTGTGTAACTTACATGGTAAATGTACGCAATGAAAATTGACCTCGAATCCATTGTTTATAACAAACATTTATTGAACAGTCACTTGTTACAGTAATGAGCATATATTATCTTACACAGGTGATTTATGATTGTTACTTGCTGACAGTCGTAAAACGAAAGATAAATATTTCACATTATGGCAGTTTGAGATTATAAGTATAAGTGGGTGTATGTTTATAACAAAAGACAATAAAAGTGCAGCGGACGAAATTTTTGCTTTGAAGTACACAGGTGGACTGAAAGAGTTTCATTTGACTTTGCCAAGATGTGAGATTACAGTGTATTCCAAGTCCTGATTTAAACTTAGTAATAGAGAAATTACTTTTTATAGAGAAATTATTGCAGTACTTGAAATAGGTTATGAGGGTACATTAGGTTTTGACATATTTGGTCCGAATATTTAGGTATAGGTTGCCTAACCTATATAAATGCCTTTGTTTAAAATTTTGAAGTGCATTAGTTTAAATTATGATTCATTGTTTTTAACCTGTAAGTGTTAATTGTACTGATAATTCAATCTTCCTATTTAGAAATGATATCTTCAGATCTGTACATATTTTTATATAAAACTGATGGACATTGATGAAGAATTAAAGAAAGTTGTTTTATGATAGACCAGACCATGAGAAAGGAAATAAGGAATTGAGATTTTATTTACAGAGCTGATACATTTGCCATTTCTTTACACCCATACAAATTTTTGAAAATTATCTGGTGTAAATTGTATTTACAGACAGAAAAAAATTTGTTATTGTGTTGCTTAATATGTGTATTATAGTTTGTTACTAATCTTTTTAATGTTGGAGACATATCATGTTAGAACATTTGATAGGCTATTAATAAAATGATATGTAACTCAAATATAATTAAATCTTTCAGCCTTCTTAAATTTATTGTTGTCATGGTGGTAGTATGTACAATTAACTCATGTTTATGTAGTCATTTATTGGAATGCATATGTTACTGTTTACATATATAGAAAGAGTTTAATATTTTTATGATTTTCAGTGAAGTTAGTAACATATAACCAGATAGCAATAGAAATCGTAAAGCCACCAAAAATGTTGGATCTGTGATTTTGAGTGATTAAAGTGTAGGTTAGGTCAAGTTGGATCTGGAATGTAGGCCTATAGTCTTTTATGTAAATTGTAATTTCGGTAATTCTGTAGATTTCTTTCAAATTGTAGTATGTTTCACATTTAGTGTCCTAATGACTATTTTCAACTAGATTAAGTCCCGCAAACATAAAATAACTAAGTAATTTGGAAAAATAAAAGTGCTAAATACGTAACACGCTGCGCTGCCAACGGTAATTATTACCTTTATGACATTTAACCTCTCTCTCTCATTCTCTCTCAAGCACAGGTAATAATAATTCATGATAAATCTATGTTTATTGTTAAATGAGATCCGAGGCCAAAGGCCGAGGAGTTGCACTAAGGTGTTGAGGTATTGGCGGCGAAGCCGCCCAAAACCCAGTAGGCCGCAGGAAGTTACCTGCAAGGCCGTAAACTATTTCCATGCTGCGACATGGTTTTTATTTGGGGTATGTATAGTTTAATAACCAGAGACGCCGAAGGTGTCGGAGGCTAATGCAGTAGTAATGTTGGCAAAAGTGGGTTGGGATTTTTAATTTTATTATGTAGTTAATAATTACCGTTGGCGGCACAGCGTGTTACGTATTTAGCAATTTTATTTTTCCAAATTACTTAGTTATTTTACGTTTGCGGGACTTAATCTTGTTGAAAATAGTCATTAGGACACTAAATGTGAAACATACTACAATTTGAAAGAAATCGAAGGTGATACAGTTCAGCTACAGAATTACCATAATTTCTTACCTGACCAATAAAATATCTTACCATGTTTTAAGTTTAAGAGAAGTGAAGCAGGTAAATTTTTATTAAATTGGTATCGCACATACCTATATTAAGGTAGAGATTAAAATATTTTTGTAGTATGAGCAAAGTGCTGTCAGCAGCCAGGTACTTGGTTTTTGTGGTTAGGTTTGGGGTGTGGTTAGTCTGTCATATAACTTACTTAGGCTAAAACATTTTTTTTTAAAGAATTTTTAAATACATTCTTGATATAACTGTAATTTTTATCAACAAATCCACCTTCTGTAATGTCTTTATACTGTTTGTTTTAACCCTTTATAAAGTAATTACTTCTATGATAATATAATTGCCAACCACAAGATAACAAATGTACCTATGACTTGTTTATTATGAGATACAAAGATAATGATAACAAAACAGTAAACATTTGATAATAAGTGTATCTGAATGTAACCTTGTACTCCTTTTTATGCACATGTTACTTTTTTAATAGCCTATACAAAGTTATTACAAAAATTGTATTAAAAAAAATTAATTGTTATTCTGTCATGTCAGGATAGCAAGTAGACTTAATTTTGTATATATAGCCAAACTCATTGAGCATACTGCTCAAAATATGTTCACTTTCTAACAACAGTTTAGGCAAATTTGTAATTCTTTAATGACAATTTGTGTAAGAATGGAGAATATTGTTTACTTATTTCAGATAAAATTCCAAGTCATCTGCAAGTCATGTTTGCATAGACTATCAGTTGTAGAAAGTTACAGTACAGGAGGTTCTCGACTTTCAAACATAATGCATCCCCAAAAACATGTTCAAAACTCAAATTGTCCGAATGTTGGGTACTGTACAGTAGACTGTATTTTCTGTAGGTATAGACTGTGCATGTAAGTTGGTAGGATTGGTTTTGTGAACTGTAATACACTATATACTTTAATGAAATCGCATATCATTCTCGCTTAAATGTACATCATTTGACCACTCTTTCTACAAAAAATACATAATGCAGTAACATGCTAAATTAATAATTTGTGTACATTAGTAAAGTTTATGAGTAGTGTTTGTGAAACAGGTTACAGCACAGTATTTTTATATAAAAAAAATGTATCACTTTAAAACTTTGCATTCTATATTTTGCATTCACATTATAAAGTAGACAAACATTAATTATGAAAAACCATAGTAGTGAGAATAATAATGAATATTGTAACGTCTCGCGAGTAGAGTAGTATTTATATCGCCCCGCTTTGGAATCGTCACTTGTACTATTTAATGAAAATCTTTGTTTTACTTGCCCCACGTTATTAGCGTCATCTTGTAACGTCTCGCGAATCTTCTTCGTTCGTCTCGCGAATTTTACGTCTATAAGATACTCTTCGATAACATCTCGCTTAATTAAGAGTTACAGAATTTGTTATCTTTGTGTTATATGCCTTCAAAATCGAGTGTGTGTGATTATGAAAAGATATTGAATGATTTTCTTAAATTTTGTTTATATTAAATCAGTACCGTTGTTTGACGGTAGTTAGGAGAGAGAGTAAAGAAAGTCAAAGAGAATGGTGCTCTTAGTATACGATTGAGTATTTCAAATTTTTCCGCTCGTGGCATCAGCTGATTTCTACTTTTACGAACCCATTTGAGGTTAAATGACTTCAAATGGTACGTAATAATTTCTTGATGTCTGGACTGATTTCCTTTCTCTTCTCGATCTTCTTATTACCTGTAACCAACTACCATCTACTGGAAATAATACACATTTTATTATTTAAACCACAAGGCATTCCTTGAATTTATTTAACATTTTATGGTCTCCCAAAACATGAATGGGTAATCGATTAGTTCATAAATCACAGAGTTATTTCGATCTGACTTTTACAAACATATATCACATAACAAATATTTTTATTTTATTTTTTTTTCAGTTTTAATAACTGGAAAGAAAAAAGTAATTAATTTCCCAGGGTTATTTAAGGTTCTTTGAACTTTGAGGAAGTCAGAAATGTATATGGGTCAGTATCAAACTTTACATAAATTATTTTAAAATTTAGTATAATCTATATCATGCAGTTGATTTTTTGACCGCTAGAGCGCAGGTTATGTTTCTTCACCGACGAAAACGAACACTAAATATCATGGCTGCCAGAAAATTATTAACAAGACCACGTTTTGCTGTTTTTTGGTTAATTAAAATAAAGTTTATGTTCACCTTTTTTCCAGAAGTATTTAAAGAGATGGTGCTGTTTCTAGTGTTCTAAGTTTATAGTTGAGGTGTAATTTAGTTAAATTTTAATAGGAAACGATCTCACCCAACGATGTTGAATTTCTGTAGACTAGGCTTGACGGTGGATGACTGATTTTACAATTTCCATCAATTTGCTGGCGTGAATTATTCTGTTCCAAGGAAGTCTAGGATGTAGTGGATATCACTCATTAAATTTATTAATTTGGTGATGGTTAGTTCTGAATAGTAGTTATTATTTTCTTAATTTTTTACCGAACATTACATTAGCTTCAACTGCTCACTTCCAATATATCTGAACAATTAATTCATTTTTTGTTAGTTAGTTACTCCTAGTAACCAAGAATTTTTATGGTTTTTTATTGGCGAATCTAGATACCTTTTAGTATATAGGCTATAATAATTATTATTATTTCATTTCTTCTTTTTAGAAAAAATAATCCTTTACAAATTTTACCTATAATCAAATTTAATTTATTTATGGTTTTTCTTTATATCTTTACTTAAACTTGTCTACTGGTATTTTATATTTTAATTCCTTTTACATGGTTAACTGGAAAGACAGGGAAAGTCAGGGAATGTCAGGGAAATAAAAAAAGGTCAGGGAAAGTCAGGGAAACTGTTTGAAACATGTCGAAAGTCAGGGAAATCAGCTAGTTTTCAGAAAAATGTCAGGGAAGTTTTCACCGGATTCTCTTATTGTGGTTTTTGCAAAAAAAAGGAGAATACACAGATCTACATTCATTAGAAGTGTTGATTGTTTTTAACTGTCTTGTTACATCAGCTGAGTTGCAGTACTAGTGTGTAAGTGTGTTATAACATGGTACTATTACAATGTGTATTGATACAATTTTGCCTTCTAGTAAGCTTACACATTTTTTATTTTACCTAATATTCTTATTGTTAATACTGTACTTGTTTGGTTCAGTTGTTGCCAAAAGCAAAGGGGGTTGTGTGTGTGTGTGTGTGTGTGTGTGTGTATATATATATGTAACAATCTACTTATTACTGGTGGCTATATAAATACTACCTTTATTTAAAGGTGACATTTTAATTTTTAGTGTTTGAATCATTTTTAAGTTAAATTCAATGTTTATAATTGGTTTGTTTATTCCTGATATATCAACAATTTATCAATCTGAGAGTGAAACATGGCTATAAGGAAAACTAAGTTCAGTGATCTGTGGTTGGACTCTAGGTGGAATCCTGAGTTTGTTGGCTGGTTAAGTAAAGGACCTGAAAGTACCCAAGCTTTCTGCAAAATCTGTAAAAAAAACATTTGATTTATCTAATATGGGGCGCCAAGCTGTAGTGTCACATTCAAAGAGTAAAACACATTTGAATTTAATGAAAACTCAAGAGACACAACCATCCTTAAAAACGTTTTTCAGTATATTCACACCTAAATGTAGTGAACCAAAAAATAGTGAAAGTGAGACTAGAGATGAAGTAATGCCATCAACAAGTCGACAACATATTGAAGTTTCAAACTTGCCTTCTGAAGTATCATCCTCCAAACCTAATCAACAGTCAGTTACATCTTTTTGCATTAGGGATGATACCACAAGAGCAGAAATTCTTTGGGCTCTGAAGGTTGTGAATAGCAAAATTTCACTAAATACATGTTCAGATATAGGTGATTTATTCAAATTGATGTTTTCTGACAGTACCATAGCTTCAAACTTCAAAATGGGAGCTATAAAATGTAAATATCTCATTAATCATGGTCTTTCTCCATATTTTTTTCATGAAATGAAAAATCGAATAAGTCAGAGTGATGCTTTTGTCATATGTTTTGATGAGTCTCTCAACAAAGTCATTCAAAGGGGTCAGATGGACATATTTGTAAAATATTTTGACATTAATAGAAGTAGAGTGCAAAGTGAATATTTCAACAGTGTTTTTTTGGACAGAGCTACAGCACAAGATCTTTTGGACAATTTCATCAAAGGAATCCATCCATTGCAATTAAAAAAAGTTCTCCAAGTTTTTATGGATGGACCCAATGTCAATTTAAGTTTCCTGAAAAAGTTGGGTGAAAGAATAAAAGAAGATGATCCTAATGGGAAATTACTGATAAACGGTGGAGTTTGTGGGCTACATGTTATAAATGGCGCAGTAAAAACTGGGCTGCAGGCCATCAAGTGGGATGTGGATAGTTATCTACGTGATGTTTACTATATATTTCATGATTCTCCAGCCCGTTGTGCAAAATTCACATCTCTTACTGGAAAAACATTGTTTCCTCTAAAACATTGTACAACCAGGTGGCTTGAGAATGTTCCCTCTATTGATAGAGTTTTAACCATTTTTGATGATATCAAGAAATATATTGATAACCAGAAATTACTTCATACTAAGCCTTTGAAAAACGTTGCAACTCAAACTAAAGATGGGTTTTTAAAATGTAAATTGGCATTTTTTAAGGCAATTTCTCAAGAATGTGAGCCATTTTTAATAAAATTTCAAACCTCTGACCCTCTTGCTCCTTTCTTATATGCAGATCTACAAAGTCTTGCAAAATTTGATGGAAAGATTTGTAAACACCAGTAAAATACCTACATCAGTGAGCAAACTTTTTCCCTTGATCTGAATGACAAAGAAAATTTACGTGAAGTAAAAAACATTGATATAGGCTTCCAGACAAAAAAAATTCTTAAAGAAGTTACAGTAAATGAAGCTGAGATCCTAAGATTTAAACTGGAATGTCAAACTGTCTTAATTAAAATGACAGAGAAAATATTGGAAAGATGTCCTCTAAAATATAAAATTGTCCAGGGACTATCATCTTTGGATCCTGGTCTTATTTATCATCAACCACAACAGGGAAAAATAAGATTCACATTGCTGCTAGATGAATTTTATATTCACAATAGAATTACAGATGTTGCAGAGAGGGCCAAAGAGCAACACTCTTCCTTTTGTGGGGAAGCCCATTCCTGTCTTGAGCTTAACATCAAACAATTTTTTGAAAGTAGAGCAAGTGTAAGACTTGATGATTTCTTTTCATCAATGCTGTTAGGAAACCAACATTACTTAGAGCTGTGGAATATTGTGAAGCTTGGTCTAATATTTTCACATGGAAATGCAAGAGTGGAAAGTGGATTTTCTATCAATAAAAACTTATTAATAGAAAACTTAACTGAACACAGTCTCATTGCTCAAAGAACTGTTGAAAATGCAATCAGGTTCTATGAAAACATTGAAAAGATTCCCATCACCTATACAATGCTAACACATGTAAGGGCTGCTCATAGAAGATACGAAGAGTATCTTAAGGAATCTAAACAAAATCAGAAAGAAGTAGAAAAGAAACGAGTTGAAAAAAGGAAAATTTCCTTAGAGATAAAAAAACTTGAAGAACAAAGAAAGATACTGAAACTTCAGACAGCTAAAGAAGAAGATGCCATAAAAGCAAAGATTCAGATGCTGGAGAAGAAGAAATCGAATTAGCTTTACTGATTTGTTTGAATTTTGAGTTTATATACTTTATGTAACTAGAACAGAATGAAAACAATTGTCTTTGTATTGTTCTTAATTTGTAATATGTACTGGTTTGTCAAATATGACACAAATAAAATAACAAGGAGAGCGTTGGACGGCTATGGGGATGGTGGAGGCCGATTAAAAAAAAATCAATTAAACAAAATTGCATAGTTTTGATTATTTATTTCCTTTAAACTTCACAAATTTATCACCTTCTGATTTCAATATATTTACAGATATTTGGAAAAAAATTACAGTACCATATTCAAAAATCTCGATTGTCAGGGAAAAGTTCTCAATATTGTCAGGGAAATCAAAATATGAAAAATAGTGTGAACCCTGTTTTATTTTGGTTTGCTTATGATTTATAATTCATTTAAGGTATCCTTACTCTACACTATTTTTTACATGCCATCTTGCTAACATAGTATTATTTGGCCATTATTATTATTTTATATATAACCCTGGATTATTTTACATCTAAACAAAATAATTATAGTAAACAAAAATATTACTCCTAGTTATAAGACCTTTGTGGCCTACACAATATAAAATTACAACAAATACAAAAAATACAAAACTTGTCAATAGTATCATAGTCTTGCTACAATACTGATTTTTTTTTTCATCTCCAGTACAAATTTGTGAGATGCTCTTTTTAAATGTTTGACACTTTCACCGATTACACTGTGTTCCACTTTGTACACTGCACTTTTATGATTATTGTTTACAGTGTTTTTAGAGTACAAAGTTTATCATAGCTTTATACCTAATCCCCATTTCTGACTTTTTAAAAATGGGTGATTACTGGTTTTTCTCTGGTGATTATGTTAGCATATTTGGGCAGGGGTTATGTAACGTTACATAAAGCTCCCCCACTAGAACAGATTTATTTTTTTATTTACTTTTAAAAATAATCGTTGTATTCTTCAATCTTCTCCTTCCTTTATTAATCTTCATAATATTTCTTTATTTCTGCTTGGTTATACACCCCTTTTTATTTTGTTATAGGTAATAGGCTTGATTTCATACTCAACTCTCTCTCTTGGAGGCAAATTCATTAATGATTTAATTTCTCTGGGTGGTGATCTTTCAAACATTACTTGATAAGGACTGGTCACACTAATCAATAAAAACTTGTTTTAACACTCATATTTCTATTTACTTTTATAAATGTGCTTTCTCAATTGAGCTTCTGTCTGCTATCTTCTTTGTGTTTTCTTCCTTCATACTTCTGGAATCTGATATCAATCTTCTCTGCTGTTTTATTATCCCTTAAATATTCAATTTCCCTAACATTTTTTCCCTATCCTGTGCGGTGGTTCAGTTCGGGTGGCCACTTTTGGGTCCATTACTCCGCTGTCCATCCTTACACCTTCTGAGACCAGAGGTACGTACCATCTGCTCAGGAAAGTGATTGCTGGAACATGTCTACAGTCAATTCATTATATTAAAAAACTTACAAGTAGTCGATTGGCGACTAATAATAAACACTTTTAGGATTCTTCACGCTGTTGCTGTTTGCATTTAATTATATATTTCTTTTTCTTCTTGATTCCTTCTTATTTTTCAGTAACTAATTGCAGATAACATTATTGATAGGCATTATTTTAAAATCCTTTTGACTTTCCTTCTTGTGACCGATGTTCTTTGTATCATTTCTTCCTATATCATTTTCAACTCCAAGAAATTCTAAATCGTAGTTATATTAATTATTATCATTCTTTAGCTTCATTGTAGTCATTAAATTATTCGTTATTCTTCTTATTTTACCTTCTTATCTGAGCATATTACCATTAATTGTTTTTATTTATTTATTTATTCTTCTTTTTGTTCCCATCAAAAATATTTTTTTTATTATTTCATTTTAAATCAGTTATTAATAATTAAATTATGTAATAATCTGTTCTTACATTAAATCATATTGTCTCGAAATATTTTAAGTAAGTTGTCCTTACATAGTTTTTTGAATTTTGGGGTTATATTTTTTATTTGGTTCCTTCTTTCCAATGGGTTGCTTGGTCGGTATATCGAAAATCAGTCCCCTTTTTCTGGTTGATTATTATTTGGTTTAACCATGGTCCATTAACTCGGTTACTCCTCTTCCTCAGATTACTGGGGTGTTCGGAATTACATCTCTCCTTGATAATCTGCTTATCATCCGGCTCTCCCACTTTGCTGCCATGAAACCTTCATTTAAGTACCGGTCTCCCGTCATAGTTAGTTCCTTTTTAACCAACAGGTATTGTACCTCCTCTAACATAACATAGTCACTCATATTTAGTACCAGTTAATTCCCTTTTACCTCTGGATTATTTACCAAATATTTGAATGTTGTATCCCGTCTTGAAGATATGACTGATATTGTCTGATACACTTCAATCGTCGACATATTTAATTGAGATCTAAACTTAATTAACTCCCTTTGTTCATTAATTGGAAGGTTAAATACATTAATTAATCCACCTGTAATCATCTCCAATTCTTCTCTTGTATTTATTATTTTCTTTCTACATGTTTTTCTTATTTTCCTGGTCTTCTTTTCCATGGTTTGGATATTCTCTTTGTTTTTGCTATTTTTATTTTCAGATAGCAATGCATTTTGGTCTTCTCTAATTTCTGTTTCCTTCCTGCTTTCTTCTGTGTTCGGACTTACTTTAATACCTTCTGAAGTGCTGTCTATTGTTTCATCCAACTTCTTGAAACCACTGTCCCTTTGCTTATCTGTCTCCTCCTTGTATCCATCTACTCTTTGGCTAAGTGTGTTAACATTTTTAATCTTTCCCCCCGAAAGTTTCCCTTAACTCCTTATTGAACTTCTCCATCTTACACTCAATTCGTTTTAAACTTTCTTCGTTTATTTTCTCAATTTGTTTTAAACTGTCCCTCAAGGTTTCATTTTGCTTCCTTGAGTTCTCCTCCTGTTTTCTAAAACTTTCATCTATTTTGTCAAATTTTTCGCTCAAGGTTTCATTTTGTTTCCTTGCGTTTTCATCTATTTTATCGAATTTTTCGCTCAAAGCTTCATTTTGTTTCCTTGAGTTTTCATCTATTTTATCGAATTTTTCGCTCAAGGCTTCATTTTGTTTCCTTGAGTTTTCATTTATTTTATCGAATTTTTCCTCCTGTTTCCTAAAATTTTCCTTATTTTCCCTTTTTGTTTGCTTATTATCTTCCTGGATCTTGTTATTCCCTTCCATTATAATTCTTAACATCTCCTGTATGCTTATATCTTCTTTTTTGTTGGATTTATCTGGTTGGTCCCCTTGGGCATCCTCTTCAACTATTTCATTTTCCGTGTCCGTAACTATTTCGGTTTCTTCTTTATCACCTGTCGGTTGTTCCATTTCACTGTCCGTGACTACTTCTATTTCTTGTTCCTGTCCACCTTCTTCCTTCTCCGTGTCTTCTGTCCTCTTCTTTGACCTGCCTCTGGTATTATGCATTTCTTGTCTTCTCATAGTTGCCGACAAAAATTAGGTTTTTTGTTATATTAACTTGCGTATATCCCGAAACTTCCTTCCTAATTAAAGCCCTTTAAGTTGAGCGCCATCTTGTAACGTCTCGCGAGTAGAGTAGTATTTATATCGCCCCGCTTTGGAATCGTCACTTGTACTATTTAATGAAAATCTTTGTTTTACTTGCCCCACGTTATTAGCGTCATCTTGTAACGTCTCACGAATCTTCTTCGTTCGTCTCGCGAATTTTACATCTATAAGATACTCTTCGATAAAATCTCGCTTAATTAAGAGTTACAGAATTTGTTATCTTTGTGTTATATGCCTTCAAAATCGAGTGTGTGTGATTATGAAAAGATATTGAATGATTTTCTTAAATTTTGTTTATATTAAATCAGTACCGTTGTTTGACGGTAGTTAGGAGAGAGAGTAAAGAAAGTCAAAGAGAATGGTGCTCTTAGTATACGATTGAGTATTTCAAATTTTTCCGCTCGTGGCATCAGCTGATTTCTACTTTTACGAACCCATTTGAGGTTAAATGACTTCAAATGATACGTAATAATTTCTTGATGTCCGGACTGATTTCCTTTCTCTTCTCGATCTTCTTATTACCTGTAACCAACTACCATCTACTGGAAATAATACACATTTTATTATTTAAACCACAAGGCATTCCTTGAATTTATTTAACATTTTATTGTCTCCCAAAACATGAATGGATAATCGATTATTTCATAAATCACAGAGTTATTTCGATCTGACTTTTACAAACATATATCACATAACAAATATTTTTATTTATTTTTTTTTAAGTTTTAATAACTGGAAAGAAATAAGTAATTAATTTCCCAGGGTTATTTAAGGTTCTTTGAACTTTGAGGAAGTCAGAAATGTATATGGGTCAGTATCAAACTTTACATAAATTATTTTAAAATTTAGTATAATCTATATCATGCAGTTGATTTTTTGACCGCTAGAGCGCAGGTTATGTTTCTTCACCGACGAAAACGAACACTAAATATCATGGCTGCCGGAAAATTATTAACAAGACCACGTTTTGCTGTTTTTTGGTTAATTAAAATAAAGTTTATGTTCACCTTTTTTCCAGAAGTATTTAAAGAGATGGTGCTGTTTCTAGTGTTCTAAGTTTATAGTTGAGGTGTAATTTAGTTAAATTTTAATAGGAAACGATCTCACCCAACGATGTTGAATTTCTGTAGACTAGGCTTGACGGTGGATGACTGATTTTACAATTTCCATCAATTTGCTGGCGTGAATTATTCTGTTCCAAGGAAGTCTAGGATGTAGTGGATATCACTCATTAAATTTATTAATTTGGTGATGGTTAGTTCTGAATAGTAGTTATTATTTTCTTAATTTTTCACCGAACATTACATTAGCTTCAAGTGCTTACTTCCAATATATCTGAACAATTAATTCATTTTTTGTTAGTTAGTTACTCCTAGTAACCAAGAATTTTTATGGTTTTTTATTGGCGAATCTAGATACCTTTTAGTAATATAGGCTATAATAATTATTATTATTTCATTTCTTCTTTTTAGAAAAAATAATCCTTTACAAATTTTACCTATAATCAAATTTAATTTATTTATGGTTTTTCTTTATATCTTTACTTAAACTTGTCTACTGGTATTTTATATTTTAATTCCTTTTATTTTGGTTTGTTTATGATTTATAATTCATTTAAGGTAATCCTTACTCTACACTATTTTTTACATGCCATCTTGCTAACATAGTATTATTTGGCCATTATTATTATTTTATATATAACCCTGGATTATTTTACATCTAAACAAAATAATTATAGTAAACAAAAATATTACTCCTAGTTATAAGACCTGTGTGGCCTACACAATATAAAATTACAACATATACAAAAAATACAAAACTTGTCAATAGTATCATAGTCTTGCTACAATACTGATTTTTTTTCATCTCCAGCACAAATTTGTGAGATGCTCTTTTTAAATGTTTGACACTTTCACCGATTACACTATGTTCCACTTTGTACACTGCACTTTTATGATTATTGTTTACAGTGTTTTTAGAGTACAAAGTTTCTCATAGCTTGATACCTAATCCCCATTTCTGACTTTAAAAATGGGTGATTACTGGTTTTTCTCTGGTGATTATGTTATCATATTTGGGCAGGGGTTATGTAACGTTACACTATGTGCACTTGTCTTAACACTTATTAATTTCCTCACCCCTCTGTCAGTGTTCGAATGTCCAAAGCTGTAGTACAAAACTTGAATAAAAGATATGAATTTTGAATGTCTGAAAGACTGAAATGTGCAAAAGTCTAATGTCTGAAAGTAGAGACCCCATGTACGTTTCACGTTGTACATATAGATAACATGTGCATTATTTTGTGTACTATTTTTGTAAAGTTCTCTTATTTAACTTGGTGCCAGTATTGCATGAATATTATTATGGATTTAAACTAAATTATTTTCTTAAATATTCTCCAGCTAATATTATTATTTAATTAGTCATTAGAATGCCTTCAAACATATTTTTATTAAGTTTTCTAAGAAAATGTGTAAGTAATTCACTTGCAAACAATAATGTGTTAGTATTTCTGATATCAGTTAAATATTTTACTGTGTGTGTAACATGTCACCCATATGATATGGAAACCTGTACTGAAAAAGAAAAAAAAAATTATTTAATCTTTCAGCCAAATATACTTGTATACAGAAAGTCAGATTATTTTGTATTTTCTGTCAAAGAAATACACAACACACACACTCACAAAAGTAACTTCAGTGGCCCTTAGGGAATGAAATTGATGTAGTCAAAATGTGGAGATTTGCTATCAGTGATCAGTCACTTTCATTTTAGATGTGGGAATTATTCCAGGCTGCGTGCTGCGTATTTCTTACAGTTCTTCTACTCACTTTTCTAAATTACAAAAGAATATTATAATAATATATAATAAATAATATTATAAATAATAATATAAATTATTATAATATTATAATAAAGAATATATTATAATATATCCCCTATTGTTATTAGTTCAGCATTGAGTTGTGTATTATTCTTTTTATATTTTGAAGATTTCCTTGCCTCAAAATAAAATGTTAAATGTCTAGCCCAGACAAAAATAACTGGATAGGGCATTACCACCACAACCGTATCACAACAAAGGGGGATCATTACTCCTTCCATTATCGTCAGTCACACTCTACTGCAGTATTGTACACATGTGATTTGTCATATGTATACCAGCAATAACTTGGTCATCGTGTGTGAAAACATATGTATGGTATTAATTTGTAACGGACTATTCGAAGCAGCAGATCATATTTGTTATTTTCTTCAGGGTACATCTATGGCGGTTCCATTACCTCGGGGGCGGGGGGGGGGACTGGCCTCCTGTTTCTATCCCTGGAGAGTAGGATCTTTCTTGCTTCATGATCCACTATAGTCTGTGGTCACTACTGAAGAATCATGTTGTTTTTAACCATCAGTCTACAAGGAATTGCATGGCATAAAGCATCCACTTGTGTAAATCAAGGTGCCTACCACTGTAGTAAAACTTAATGTTTATTAAACATTTTAAATAATAAAATAACTTTAATTATTTATAATTAATTATTAATAGTAAGGACAAATTGCAAATATTATTTATGATATTAATTTTCCTTTATCATCGGAATCTTCACTTGGACGTGAATATCTGAATCTTCTTCCACGGAAGTAACTATTTTATTGACTTCTTCATCTATAACGTGGCCTGTAATCCAGTACTGTTCTTCAATTTTTACTTTCATGTTTTTTGTGTGTGTGCACAACACTTTTTCCATTTTTCAATTATAAAATTGTCAGATATTTTTTTTTGCAACAATTTTTTTCCATCTGAAGATAATCCACTAAAATGATGTGCAAGTTCTCCTTTAATATCTCCCCAGACGAGTTCTATAGGATTAACAGTAGGATGGTAAAGTGGCAGATGAACTGGAATATGGCCTTTTGCATGAATTATTTCGTCAACAATAAATGTTTTTTCACAGTTAAATGATTTCACTTTTCCAGCAGCTGAGATGTCATCAATATAAAATCTGTTTGAACACCATGATTGACAAGCCTGTCAATTATTTCTTGTTTCAGTGTACCTGAGGTCGGCCTTTTATCCCTTTCTACACAACGATACTCGGCAGTGCCCATCACTGTTACTGACTGTTTGGAAGATTAGGTAGTAATTTCTCTGATAGCCACTTACCAAAATTATAAAAATTCATAGAGGTATGGTAGTCTGCAGATGTCAACGAAGACTTAAATATTAACAGTCCATTGTTCACAAAACCAGTCTCCCCCCACCGTAAACTATAATAGGTCTATTACCTTTCCCAGTTTTCGTTGTACCGACCTCTTCAGAAGATTGCCAATATGAAGATGCTGATTGTGATGCTTGAACATATGTTTCATCAATGTAAACAATATTTTTACCCTCTCGTCTGTATTTATTTGTCACTTTGATAGCAAATTCGCCAAGCAGTGATATCACTTCTTTCTATCAATGAGCTTTCTTTTGGACTGACAACAAGTCCGTTTATATCCCAACTTTTAAGTCTTTGCCTCATACATTCTCATTCATATTCAGTGATGTTATCTTCCTTTAGAGATTGTAGTAAACTCTTTATTGAGGGGGTGGGACTGTTTTGACTGCATAAAATGTGTGCACCTTTCTCCTTGTTGCACTATCTGTGAAGGAATCCACTTTAATTTTTTTTTTAATGAGCCTGCGATTTTCCTCTTGGCATAGAAAACAGATTTTTTCACAACCAGAAGTTGATAATTTCTTACATTCTTTTAAAATTTTGGACACAGTAGCTTGAGAGACGCCTGTTGCTTCCCTTGTACTGGCGGCAATATTATAACCCAAGTTGTATTCCGTTATTTGTTTTTTTAAATATTCTGTAAATATTCTACCATGTTGAAAACAATTTCTCTGGCTTGACTTGTTAGAGGTCTCCCAGAAACTAGCATAGTTTTTGATGACGATGCCATTTATATATAAAAAAAATAATGTTACGGTAACAATGTGACAACAAATGGTAATACAACATCTAAAAAAAATTAACATAAACTAAACTACATGAAACACTATGAGTTTTAATGATTATAATAAATTACTAAACAAAAACTAAATATACTTGTAAAGAAATCCTATAAATTGAAACAAATTGCAAATTATTTGATAAGAGCTTTCTCCGCGAAGCCAGTGTATGCACACTGTAACTGTTTTTTGTCTGTTGTACACCTATAACATCAAGTTCCTCTCTCTTTGCATTTTGTCATTCATTATTAATTATATGTTAACAATCTAGATTGTTATTTTCTTCAGGGTACAACTGAGGCGGTTCCATTACCTTGGGGCAACTGGCCTCTTGTTTCTACTCCTGGAGAGTAGGATCTTCCTTGCTTCATGATCCATTATATAGTCTGTGGTCACTACTGAGGAATCATGTTGTTTTTAACTATCAGTCTACAAGGAATTGCTACAGATTTATCTATAACCCTCAGCAAGGAAATAAGAAATTTAAGAAATAAAAATGAAAATTGGAAGACCCTCCATCGTGGTCAGAAAAGAACAAGAGTCAGTCAAGAGAGACTAGACAGGGTAGATTAAGAAAAGGAATCTAATTTGCTTCACAAGTCGCCCATTCGGATCAAGCGCCCTCGGGCGCTTCTTGATGACCCGCCATAAAGCCATCCTCTTTATAATTAAAATAAAAACATCAGTCCTCAGCCCAGAGTTTATCAATGAAACTGTCCTTCTTTCCTTCCTGACTACCTCCTAGCATGCTGAGTCGGCTGGTTGTCGCTGTCATCAATCACTGGCACGGAGGCTCTCCACCTCGCGGGGAGCGACCGACGCCTCAGGGCGTCTGCTGACTGGACTTGAGACAGGCAACATATGTTGATCGAATTGGTACCAGCGCAGTGCTTTTAAAATCAAAAGTTTTTACTCCCTCGCCTTCACATTTAACTGGTTGGCGGTTTCCTTTACCAGTATTAGGCTACCCATTGAATAGTACCAGCTATACGTGAATATGTGTAACTACTGGCAGCCATTGGACATGCTCCAGATGCTGCAATCAAGCCACGGGTGCAAAGACACAATGCAATGCTTCACAAGTTGAAGCAAAGTGAGAATCCAGATAGGTCACATAAGGTTTGCCAAACCCATATTCGCAAGATGTAGACCCTTGATGGGGTTCAAAGTATTTCTCTGTTATTGAAGAAAACAGGTGTATGAGGTATGGTTTTAAAATATGCAGACTGATTTTTTTGTTTGTTGCTTCCCTACAGGCCTGTAGCTAGAGGAGGGGCAGGATGGGTGCCACCCAACCTAGAATAATTTTGCCCTGCTTAAAGAGTTTTAAAAATCCTTTGCCATTTTCGAATCACAGTTTTTATTTATACAATCTCATTGAATTTCAGAATGTGGAAAAATTGTGAAAAACAATGAATAAAAGCCATATTGATTTCAGTATCCAAATAAAATGAAGTTTATGCTATTTGAACTTGTATGGCTTCTAGAGGCTCATTATAGAATTACTAACATATCGTGTAGCTTGTTGGGAATATGTAAAGCAAAGCCATCATTTTAGAAATGGAGGGGAGACACATCCAGAAAGCCAAATTGGTGACATGCCTTGTCGTTCGACTATATTAATGCCTCAATTTAACCATTTGACTGATGCGTCAAGAAAGGCTCAAAGTGTCATAGCTAAATGTTTTCCTATGCTTTTGCGGAGCAGCTGCCTAGCTGTCCACATCAAGATGTCTTTGTATCTCTTGTTCCTGCAGGCAGAAATGATGTTCCCCGTGCTATATCAGAAATTATGTTCTACATCGAGGCCTCCGTGTTCCTTCCCTGGAGGATTTCATCTGAACCCTGGCAATTAATGTGGTCACAAAGGTTGGCGAATTTTTCTTCCAGAACACCCATCAGCTAAACACCCATCAATGCACTGTGTTAAATGCAAACCCTTGGCCGCTACTTCACAATCCATATTTTCCATTCTTCACACGAACGCCCAAACAATTTTACTGCCATCTTCCTAATCTCCATCTTCTGCCATCTTTTACCAGGCAACTTTGCATGGTGGCAGCTTCCCCACCATTGGTTAGCCCAGCGCCTGCATCAAAATTCAGCATCAGACAGAACAGAATCAACTTCGGCTGCCTCGACAGAACTGTGGTTGACGCATGGGAAATTGCAAGGTATGCAGTGCGTCTTCGTGAGAGCCATCTGCCTTGGGATGGCAGCACATTGATCTGGGCAACTGAGGCATACCTGTGGCATTGAAAAATATATAAATATCTGCCCCCACAAAAAAGAAATATCCCCCCCCCCCACAGGTGGTTCTGGCTACGGACCTGCTTCCCTATAATATGGCAACAGGGAGCAGTGAGGGTAACTACATGTACGCTTCCATCCATGAACCAATAAATACCATTTACTGTTAAATTTTCAAGCAGTAGTATATATTAAAAGCATACATTTACCTGAGCTGTATCAGAATAATGTGAAGCAACATATCAGTATGGAAGTCCTCACAAAACTTGGAATATCTGTTACTGAAACATATTATTTGTTGAAGGAAGTTCATGGTGACTAACACCTATTAAGTTCTCATCTGCCCTGGTTGTGCAAACGATTCTTCACCAAGGCAATGCGGTGGCACAAATTGGTGTCATCAAGAAGTTTTTAGAAAGTATGGAATCCCATGTTAGAATATCCACTGTACTCAACTGACCAAGCTCCATGCGACTTTTTGTTTCCTAAGACAAAGACTGCATTAAAATGAATAGTGGTCAGGGAGGGGATTACACTGAAGGGAATACTATTTCCATTAATGGTATAATGGTGTTGAAAAAGAAATGTTAAAAGATTTAATGTGGTTATGTTATAGTCATATCTTATATAGGTATCCCTTTTTGGTAAGTTTGCCATCCTGGAGAGTGATATTCTCCATTTAAGTTTTGTACAGCTTTCATTAGCCCTTTTTCTTTAGTTATTTTGAAACAGGATCTTCATTTGGTATTTTTTTAATCTTCTTAAACTGTAAAGCTGTCTCCTAAACTGATTAAAAAAAAATATAAATCTTCGTTGTTAGGTTGATTCAAGGAGGTTGTTAATAAGCTAATGCTACTGATATGTTTTTTAAAAAAAATATAAATCTTCGTTGTTAGGTTGATTCAAGGAGGTTGTTAATAAGCTAATGCTACTGACATGTTTTATCTCCCTAAACAACATACGTACATATATACATTTATGAGTTGAATAAAATCAGTGTAATATTAACAAAGGAAGAAAGAAGTTAACTTAGTCTTTTGATGACAGAACTGTTCGAGTATGGCTGAAACGAGATTCTGGCCAATACTGGCCAAGTATTTGTCACTACATGGCATCTGCAGCCACTTGCTTGCATTATTGTACAGAAACTCGGCAACTTTTTATTGGAATGGATAATGGCACTATTTCGGTAAGTTGTATTCATATGTTCAGTCTTGAAGTAAATCTGTTTGGTATGTCTGTGAAGATGTTTGTGCAGTCTGTATTATGAACATACTGATATGTTAGTACTTATGCCAGATAGTGTATTCACAAAAATTTTTAATGGCATAAGGAAATTGTAATGGCAAAAATCATTACTGGCAGAAATCTTAATAGCACATTCTGTAGGTTTTTGTGTTTTCATACTATGTAAATGTGTGATTATTTTTGACTCAACAAAGTTTCATTGAGGAATTAAAATGTCTGTTAATAATAATATGTTAATTTATTCTAAACAAAAACTATATGCAAATTCACTCTTCACATGTTTGTTTCTCATACCTTCATTTAACATTATGTCATTGAAAAAACAGCACTTCATCCAGTTTACAAAATTAAACTGAGAAAACGCAGACATTAATTATTGAATGCTCTTTTTTTTATGCTCTCCATAAAAATAAGGCATATTCTTTTGAATGTGCGAATACATGTACAGATGCGTATATGTCTCTACACATTTACTATATATAGATATTCATTACTATAAATAATACAGCATTGTAAACTAAATTCTGTTGTTTAAAACGTGTACATAAAAAAGTAAAAAAAAAAAAAAATTGTAAAGGTGAATGTTATACAGCATGAAAAGTATTAGGACTTGTTTTGTATAAAGTATGTAGAAACTTCTAATTAGTGTTGTTATAGTCTCCATTTTAATCATCCGGTATTTTTTACTGATAGATTGTGCTTGTATTCAGTATGTTTATACAGTTTACAGAAATAGGTTTGTATATATTGCTTACAAAGTATATGTGTTTATTGGTATATACATTAGGTATATAAGATTGTAAATTATGATTGTGATTCACATATATTTTTGTTTTCCCCTTCCTCTTCTTCCAGAGGAAAGATTTTTTCCTCTCTGCTAAAATGAGTGAACATTTATTTTCACCATGATGGAATTCCTGCACAATCTACTCATTATGTGAGGGAATTTTTAAATGAACATGTTGCTGGAAAATGGATTGGTCATGGAGGATCTGTTGATTGTCTATCAAAGTCGCCAGACCTCACTTGATTAGATTATTTCTTATGGGTTTGGATGTAAAATGAGGTCTATAAGCAAAATATAGATAGGCCTACACGTTATGAACAAATTACCACCCTCATAAAATAACGTAAAGATACTTCAGCAATAGAAGGTCTTCAAAAAGAAGTAAAGAAGTAATAGTGAAATTTTTTAACATTCGTTACAAACTAATTAAATTTAGTATTTTTTTTTTTAATATTATGCTCAAGATAACTCAATATAATTAAAAGTTTTTAATTTTAATTTTTATTTAATTTAGAATTAATTGTAATATTTTCTGCCACATGTGTTTTGAATTAAAATTGAATTTCTCAGTCCTTATGTGTTTTTAAATTATGTTATTCACATTAATTTTCTTAAAATGAAATTGCATACAGATTTTATTTGAACAGACATGAAACATATATTTTTTGACTACATTTTTTTACACTTTCCAGTAATTTTGAAGAGACTACCTCAGAAATTGTTGTATATTTCAGTGCAAATAACATATGAAACCACTAATTTTTCCCAATGACTTGTGTTCCATTATCTCCATCTGGCTGTGTTCTTTGAAAGTTGTGAGTGTATTAAATTATAATCTATTCCCCATTATAGGGTACCAGCCTATAGATGGTATGTCATGTGGAGGGGCTGCCTCCTTATGGGCCATGACTCCCAGTAATTTTTATTAAAGGTTGAAATGAGAGCATAAGAGAAGTGTTACACGTTTTTAACTTGAATGAAAGGTCATAAACAACAATGGAAAGAACACTTAGAAATAATGTCAGATTCCAGACTGGCCAAACAAGTCTGGAAATACAAACCTATATGACAAAGGTGGTGGGTAGACCCAGGAAGAGATGGCTGGAGGATTTTTGAAGGCGGAACAGGCAGTACCTTGCCTATGTTGTGTTGTGAAGATGATGATGATTTGTGTTCTAGGAATTTTCTTGTTGTATTAATTTACTTTCAGAACAAGAGATATGGCCAAAATTTGTAGCTAGCTGTAAGTTGAAAACAAAGCATTCTGGATTTGTACTTACATTTTTTTTTTTGCTATCATCACTTGTTGGAATATTGTCTTTTCTCCTGGAACACTCTGTATAGGCCTATATATTTAAAAAAAATGTGTACATGTAATAATAATAACTTTATAAATATATTACCTCCTTTTTACTTATCTTTTTTATTGTAGAGAGCACTTGTAAGTAGTTCCTGCCATGAAGCTCATGCAGTGTGTAGATTTCACTGCATAGATTTTCATCAACTCCTGTAGTCAGCTTACAGTTTCTTCATAAGTCACATACGTTTCATATGTCTGAATATTTCAGTGAAAGTTGAACAGGTAGAACAATTTTAAGTATTTTGGTAGAGTAATGAGAGATGACAGGACACATCCAAAACACATAAGCATAGGATGGCAAAAACTGCTTTTGTCAAACAGAGGGCATATCGAATAAGGAAATAAACAATGTAGAATGTTTTCAATGTATTTGTGCTTCAGAATATTTATGAAGAATGGAAACATGGATCCCGCCACAAAAGGATTCAGACTATTTGGAAAATATTGAAACATGGGGGAGAAAATACAGAATAGAATGTGAAAGATAAGATAAAAGTTACAATCAACACGTAAGAAATCATAAAGAAGAAATTACTCTAAAAAATTGGTAATAAAATTTTAAAGTTTCTGTTTCTTAAAGAAGTAAAGTTTGTTGTGCGGTTCAAAGATCTGTGACAGTACAAAAAGTCTGATATAAAAAGTATGGTATGCAAGGTAGTAAACTATTGTATTTCAATGTTTTTAAAGTCATTTCTATGGGTAATACAATTTCCCTTGGTTTTGCCTACAACGACGCAGATCCGAGACAACAAAATAATTTCAAGGACAGCAGTGTACGTGCAGATAAAAACACTTGAAATGGTTACAGCCACTAATACCGGCGCTACATACTTCTGTTTCATTGGCCGGCAACGCCAAACGTCATTAATACAACAATGACGTGATTAAAATACGTAACAAGTAAGGCGATTATGTAACAAAAGACAAAGAACAATGACGTGTACTCACGCACACATACGTAAAAATTGCGTAGTATTCTGCCCAGTCTTCAGAAAATCATCATGGCGATAACACGTTAAAAATTGTGCTGGCCTAAAACAGTCAGCTTAAGTGCCGTAAATAATTCAAAAATGTAATCAAAATGTAAATCAGTGTTAACTACAGGAGAATTTAGACAGTGTGAGATAATAGTGTTTCAAAATTATATTTAGAATCAGTGAATTCAGTAAAATGTAACCACGCCATTTGAGAAACAACATGTGATCCACTGCTAGAACTTCCAGTCTACCTAACAAGGGAAGTGCAAAACCAAATTTTTATTTAAAGAGCTCTTTTAATCAAAATTGCCGTTATGTGTACACAACAAAAAGTAAATTGAAATTGTACGTATGGATGTGAGAGAGAGAGCAGTGCGTGAATGGTAAATGTCGACATTCAAATGGGGTGTTGGTTCGCTTTAGTGATAAGTAAATATAATTAAAGTCAATTAATCATGAAGCTGCTTCATAGTCAGTAGATAGAATTTGATAAACTAACGTGTAATAAAACATACAAGGGTTTTATGATTAAAGAGAGTCAATATAAGTAATGGCCGCCATGTTGAAATTTTATCCGGTGTACACACTTAACTAAATTGCTGAATAAATTAATATTAATGGTCAATGTTTCAAATGAACGTATTCTCATTTCTATGCCTATCTCTGTCAGCAATCACGCTGAGTCGAATCCTTGGACCCTAGGTAATAATAAAAACAACAAGATTGAAGCAACCAGGTTCTCGAATTATGGTAAGTACCATAATTATGGTGCGCGTGACATACGTGTTTAATACAAGTAATGTAAACAAACCCGAATATAGGTTACTTGGTATTTCCTCTTACAAATACATTTATATTTATTTAAATAGTATGTGATTTAACAATTGGCTGCCCGAACTGGTGACTATATAAAAATATATTAATATATTTTATATAATAAGCCTGAATGATGGCAGAGTGGGCATTGAAACTGAGAGTATGGTTGTAGGTTAGGTGGTAACGCTAATATAAAGCGACAAACCATTAACATTTTTTATAATGGCAGAAAATAAAGAAAACGTCAGCATAACTGACAGTACGAATAACAGTCAAATAAGTATGACAGAATCACTAGTCATGAGTGAAGGAGTTGTTCACTCAACACCAGTCCCAAATAACAGGGCTGAAAATAACGAAATTATGAAAATGATGCAAATGCTTTTTAATCAGAAATTCAGCAAACTTGATGAGAAATTTAATGAACAAAAAAGCGAAATTAGAGTAATCCAGAATAATTTTAATGTAAAATTTGACGAAATAAAAAACGAAATCAAAAAGCAAAATGTTAATTTTGATAGTCGAATAACTGAAATAGACGTACGTTGCACAAATTTGCCAGAACAAGTGGTAGAAATAATTAGCGAGAAATATGATGATAAAATAAATAATTTAATGGTAGAATCAGTACAATTAACGAAACAGTAATTAGCAAAGTACGAAACCAAATAGAAACCCAGTATGAACAATTAGAAAACAAATGTTTAACCACAATTAGTGAGCAAATAGAAAGTAGAACCAATTGTGAAAGAAGTAGACAAATAGATATGAAAACTAGTATTTTGCAGAACAAAATAGAGAAATGTGAATTCGATGTAATAGACATAACCAAACATTTTGAAACAGTAGACAGAACAGTATCAAAAAATGAGAATAACACTAATGAGAGAATGAGCATGTTACAAAATAAAATTAAAGAGATAGATAACCTAGTTATACAAAATGAGAATAATGTGCATGTTAAATGTAATGTAATTGAAAATGATTTGATGAAAGTGAAAAATGAATTACGGGGGGAGATTCAGAGAAATTGTACCGGTACAACGGAAAGAATAATCGTAACCAGGGACGCGTACGGGGAAATTGAGTTAGAGAATTTCAACTACGAAAATAGAATAATACACCCTATGAGATTTTTAAATCAAGCGCGTGAGTACAGCCGTTTTAGTAGTCAGAATTGGGAAATACAATTGATGAAAATCGTCAGATGTTTTAAGGGCAATTCCATTATATGGGTAGAAGCACACAGGGTAGAATGGGACAGTTTTGAAACATTTGAGAGGGCATTTAAAAATAAATTTTGGCCGGAAGAGGAACAAGAGAGTTTAAGAAGCCGTATTATGAGGGTAGGTAATTTTATAGGGCAAAACAACATAACCATGTACGTGACGAAGTTGTATAATGAGGCGAAATACCTCGAACCGCCAATACCATTTAAATCGTTTGTCAGATATGTGAGTAAACATCTACCTAGAGAAGCACAAGTAACTATAATGACAAAGGAGATAGAGAACTTAAGTGAGTTAGAACGGATTTTGGACATTTTACAAAGCATTAGGGACCGCGAAATTATTAGGCGACCTATACAGACGAATCAGCAGAATAATAACATAGAATTTAATCGACATCGGAGTAGCTATCAGGGAAATGGTGAGTATAGTAATAGTTACAGACCCAGAAATCATTTTCAGCAGACAGGTGAGTGGAACTGTTCCAGATGTGGAGGAGAGAACTATGCTAACAGACAACAGTGTTTCCGATGTAGACAACCTAAAGAAGAACAGAGGAGGAGAGAACAGATGAAACAACATTTACCGAATGACAAAGGAGGACTAGGTACAAGTGGAACATCCAACCACCGGCAAGGACGACCAAATGGTCAACAGCAACAGGAGAGGAGTAACGGTAGACGACAGCAGGAAAACTAGAAGCGACAGTGGTAGCCAGGACCCAACCACTGTTCAGAGAAGCGCATGAGGTCCAACCCACAGAAGACATCCACAGCAACGTAATCCAAGCGGACATAGTAAACGATTTATTAGCAGAGGAGAACCATACCTTAACGGAAGGGAGAGCAGGATTAACAGAAGTCCAGGTAAATATAGAAGGTAAGCATTACAGAACACTGGTAGATACAGGGAGCGAGATTTCAGTGATAGCAGAAAATATTTTAACGGAATTGAGAGAATTTAATAAAAATATTCCAGTTTTGCCAGTAGCAGGGGTTACGGTGATAGGAGTTACAGGGATAAGGAGTAAGCGGGTGACGAAACAGATACATTTGAACTTTCTGATAAATGGTATAGATTTTGATAGTACATTCTTGGTAGTTAAGGGTTTGAGTTTGGACATTATTCTGGGTAACGATTTTTTACAAAGGAATAGAGCGGTGATAAATTTTAAAGAAAAGGTGATAGAGTTAGACGGGGGTGACCGGTCGGTACGAGTTAATTTCGAACGGGTGATAGATAAAATTAAAACAAAGGGGGTAAAGTTATTAAAGAAACGAGTAGAGGAGGACAATGGCGATACGAGGATCAATTGGTGTAGAGAGGCAGAGCATATTTACGATGATGATAACGAAACGAGCAATATTAATGATGCAGTATGGGGGATAAGGGCCGATAAGTTCCGGAGTGAAGGGCCCGGTGTTGGGAGTGGCCAGCGTGCAGCGTTGTGGCAGGTGATAGAGAGGTATAGAGGAGTGTTTGCCGATGTACCGGGAAGGGCAAAAAATTACGAGTGTGTATTACAGATTTGAGAACATACACCATTTATGCAACGGAGTTATCCTGTGCCTTATTCCAAGAGACGAGCGGTGCAAGAGGAGTTAGACAAAATGCTGGAAGGTAAAATTATAGAGAGATCAGTATCGCCCTACTCGAATCCCTTGGTGGTAGTGATCAAGAAGGATGGCAGAGTCAGACTGTGTTTGGACGCAAGGAGAATAAACCAAATAATTATACCCGACCGAGAGTCACCAGAAGCGATAAATGAAATATTCCAGAAATTTAGCGGCGTGAAGTTTATGACATCGTTGGACCTTACTGCAGGATATTGGCAGGTACCATTAGCTGAAGAAAGCAGGAAATATACCGCATTTTTGTTCAGTGGAAAGAATTACCAGTTCAGGAGACTACCTTTCGGATTGAATACCAGTGTGGCAAGTTTCATAAAATGTTTAGACAAAATCTTGAGACCTAAGGATTTGGATTTCCTGACCGTTTATGTGGACGACATCTTAATAGCATCCAGAACTTTCGAGGATCATTTGGAACATATACAGTATGTATTAACGAAATTGGAAACAGGAGGACTTACGATAAATTGGGACAAATCAGAATTCTTATGAACAGAGATTAAATTTTTAGGTTTTATTATTACACCGCAAGGGATATCCGCAAATCCAGAGAAAGTCGAATCGATCATGCGCTTCCCTGAACCGAGGAATATAAAACAACTTCAGAGTTTTCTAGGGCTGTGCAACTTCTACCGAAAATTTCAAAGAAACTACGCCCACGTGACAGCAAGGTTAAGCGCCGTACTACAAAAAAGTCATCAGTGGAAATGGAGCGACATAGAGCGTGGAGCTTTTGAGGAGATTAAAAGGAAATTCAGTGAAATGATCATGATGAACCACCCGGATTTTGAGAAAGTGTTCTATCTACAGACAGACGCCAGTAATGTAGCCGTCGGGGCGGAACTGTACCAGGAGGATGAGGAAAAGGAGCACCTCACTATAGCTTTCGCGAGTAGATCCTTGCTGCCAGCGGAGAAGAATTATACGACGACAGAAAAGGAGTTACTGAGTATTGTATTCACTGTTGGGAAATTTTGAACGTATATTCTAGGAAACAGAACCATCATACGAACGGACCACAAGGCAAGTGTTCCTTTTTGAACACTTGCAAGCTTGCTCACAGCCGTCTTACAAGATGGGTGCTCGTACTACAGGAATACAACTTTGAGTGGGAATACATCCGAGGAAAAGAGAACAAGGTACCCGACACTCTCTCCAGAGTAGACAGCGAAAATAACAGGACAGGTAGGGATCTAAAGGAGATCGAGATTTTCAAGATAACTAGGGAGGATAAAATATTTGGAGAAGAGTTAAAGAAGACCAGCACCATGCAAAGAGCAGATGGTAAGTTGGGAAGGATAATCAACAGCTTGGAAACGGAATTGGAGGAATTAGAGTATAACCAGTTTTTCCAAATTTACAAAGGATTGTTGTTTAAAAGGGTAGTAGGGGGTGAGCGTGATTGGAAGTTAGTGATACCAGAGGGGCTGGAAGAGAAGATCATTTGGGATTGTCATATTAGATACGGTCATTTTGGGGCGAAGAAGTGTGTTAATGTATTGGAGGAGTCATGTGTTTTCAGGAATATGGAGAGATGAGTGAGGAGATTACTGAGGAGTTGTGATTTGTGTCAGAAATCAAAAGTGGTAAATTATAGGGTTGAAGGTGAGTTGAATTTTATAAGGGTAGAGAGACCATTTGATTTAGTTGCGGTAGATTTGTTTGGACCGTTGCCAAAGGGTAGAGGCGGAGTTGTGTATATTTTTGTATTACTTGACACCTTTTCGAAGTATGTGAAATTGTATAGCGTAAAGAGAGCTACCAGTAAGGTATTGAGTGAGAAGGTGACGAAGGACTACATGATTCACGTGGGTAAGCCGAAGGTGATTTTGTCGGACCACGGGCCACAGTTCATCAGTGGGAAATGGCGCCAGACCTTAGGATGGGAAGGAATCGTCACGAAGCATACGGCTGTGTATCATCCCCAGTCAAACCAGGCTGAGCATGTAATGAGAGAGATAGGCAGGATCTTTAGAGCCTATTGTCACGCTAAACACAGCGAGTGGCCGTTATACGTAAGGAAGATAGAAAATTGGCTGAACAGTACCACCCACGAGTCCACCGGCTATACACCTCACGAGTTAGTAAAGGGAACACGCCCCCCAAGAATTTTGGAGCAGTTGTTTGATTATCCCGAGGAAAGCGAGCGGACGGATGTGAGCATTAAGATCCGGATGGCCAACGAGAATTTGTTAAGTAAGGGTGAGCGCAGGAAACATAGACATGACACAAAAGGTAAGTGGGTAAAGTATGAAGTTGGACAGTTGGTATTGGTGAGGAGGCACGATCTGTCGAGTGCCCAGGAGAAGGAGATAAAGAAATTCTTCCTGCTTTATGAAGGACCTTACGAAATAGTAGGGATAAAGATGAAAAATTCATATGTATTGCAGGACAGGGATACAGGGAAGGTAGTAGGAACGCACAATGCCACAAACTTGAAACTATATTGGTCTTCTTAGAGTAAATAAGAATTGCATATTAATGAGAGTGAATGATTGTTAAAAAAAAAAAAAAAAAAAAAAAAAAAAAAAGAGAGAGAGAAAGGAGAGTGAGAGAATATGTTTGTTTTATGTAATCTTATTGAGTGATCCATTGTTGTAGTTCCTAAATTTGCAGTAAAAGAAGTTGTTAGTGAAAGTGAAAGTTAGAACTTGTAAAGTGTCTATGTGAAAAATTTTAAATAATTAACGAACTTGTTTTTGAGCAAGGTAAAAGGGTGTTTTATAGTTGTCTGGTGTTAGAAAAAGTAAGTCAAAATGGACTGTATGAACAGTATGTATAGGTGGAATTAAGTTAGAAGTAAGTGGGCTAGTGCAGTAGTGGCATGTGCTATTGTAACTAGCGAATGGGTTGATGAGTGACGCACAGACCGTTGCCATCATCGGAGGCCTCAATAAGGCGTAAGTACACTGCACAAATGTTATATAATTTTGTGTTACATGTGATTATTGACCGTGCAGTGTATGACTAAAATGATGTAAAACATGTTTGAAGGTAAAGTAGATTTCCCTGACTTTTTGGGCGATTACTGCCTTACCAGCACTAATCGTGGGTTTGGCTAGCGGTCAGCTATGGCCATAATCAAGTCCCTTGACCATAGCTGATTTGAAATTGGTTAACAATGGAAATTAATGGGGGGTGAAACTAGGGGAAATCCCCCGGAACTATGGAACAGCGGCTGCCACTCTGTCCGAGTAGGGACAGCAAAGCCAGGTGGTAGACCCGCAGTAAGGGCATGTAACTATAAACAGAGGTATGTTGATACCTAGACATTTTCAATGTAACGCCAAAGCAAGAACACAGAGGCGATAGATTCCTCTAAAATAATACAGTTCTTGTGAAGGCAAATGGGCGACACAGTCCATCCCTAATAACAACAATAGTGTGTGTGGATAGGAGGTTACTACCAGGATAGTAACGGTCATAATGTTAAAGTTTTGTGAAGGTTGTCAATTCTGTAGTAATGGTTCTGTTATAAAGATAATTAAACATAAAGAAAAGATCGTAAAGAATTTAAAGAGCTTTAAGGTTGTTTGCCATGATATAGATACTGTAAGATTGTGTGAAGTAAGATATTAGAGTTAATGGTTGTTGCTAAAACAGTAAAGTATATTGTTGTTTAGATTAAGAACAATTGTTTTCATGTAATAAAGAGAATGGATATAATTGACAGAAGTCAGAAAGGTGTACTAGATACCGGATTGTTAAAAGAGAAGGAATTTTCTGTCTTAATTCTTGATATACATTGTTTGAAACTTGTATAATTAAGCAAACCAATGCCCCAAAACGCAAACCAACGTACTAAGAGGAAACATATCAGTTGTGGATATGGGTATAGAGAATGCCACTATTTTAAAATTTTGTATTGAATGTTTCAGAGTTTTATGGTGTGGTGACCGCGGTCCTGAGCTGGCCGGTGCGTCAGAACAGGAGCGTAAAGTGCCTCATGGCCTTATGGTGTAGGGATCTCTCAGGAGAAGTCCAGTAAGGTCAGAAGGTGCGAACCTCATCATTGGACCAAGGGTAAGTGATTGAATTTTTTCTATAGTAACACTACAGGGGGTTGTGGCTCCATATCTGAGCTGATCCTTTTAGAGAAGTGTGAAAGAGTCAATGAAAGTTTTTGTGTCTCGACACAAAACCTTTCATTGAGGGGGTTTTGTGACAGTACAAAAAGTCTGATATAAAAAGTATGGTATGCAAGGTAGTAAACTATTGTATTTCGATGTTTTTAAAGTCATTTCTATGGGTAATACAATTTCCCTTGGTTTTGCCTACAACGACGCAGATCCGAGACAACAAAATAATTTCAAGGACAGCAGTGTACGTGCAGATAAAAACACTTGAAATGGTTACAGCCACTAATACCGGCGCTACATACTTCTGTTTCATTGGCCGGCAACACCAAACGTCATTAATACAACAATGACGTGATTAAAATACGTAACAAGTAAGGCGATTATGTAACAAAAGACAAAGAACAATGACGTGTACTCATGCACACATACGTAAAAATTGCGTAGTATTCTGCCCAGTCTTCAGAAAATCATCATGGCGATAACACGTTAAAAATTGTGCTGGCCTAAAACAGTCAGCTTAAGTGCCGTAAATAATTCAAAAATGTAATCAAAATGTAAATCAGTGTTAACTACAGGAGAATTTAGACAGTGTGAGATAATAGTGCTTCAAAATTATATTTAGAATCAGTGAATTCAGTAAAATGTAACCACGCCATTTGAGAAACAACATGTGATCCACTGCTAGAACTTCCAGTCTACCTAACAAGGGAAGTGCAAAACCAAATTTTTATTTAAAGAGCTCTTTTAATCAAAATTGCCGTTATGTGTACACAACAAAAAGTAAATTGAAATTGTACGTATGGATGTGAGAGAGAGAGCAGTGCGTGAATGGTAAATGTCGACATTCAAATGGGGTGTTGGTTCGCTTTAGTGATAAGTAAATATAATTAAAGTCAATTAATCATGAAGCTGCTTCATAGTCAGTAGATAGAATTTGATAAACTAATGTGTAATAAAACATACAAGGGTTTTATGATTAAAGAGAGTCAATATAAGTAATGGCCGCCATGTTGAAATTTTATCCGGTGTACACACTTAACTAAATTGCTGAATAAATTAATATTAATGGTCAATGTTTCAAATGAACGTATTCTCATTTCTATGCCTATCTCTGTCAGCAATCACGCTGAGTCGAATCCTTGGACCCTAGGTAATAATAAAAACAACAAGATTGAAGGAACCAGATTCTCGAATTATGGTAAGTACCATAACATAATTATGGTGCGCGTGACATACGTGTTTAATACAAGTAATGTAAACAAACCCGAATATAGGTTACTTGGTATTTCCTCTTACAAATACATTTATATTTATTTAAATAGTATGTGATTTAACAGATCATCTTAAAAAATTAATTACGGAATGTTTGTGTAGGGAATATAAATCTGAACTTTCATGGATCTGTACCATATTCTAAAAACCCTATGTACTCTTGTTCTTTGATTGAGGAGGGGAATACACCAGATGGAGAAGCAGATGTAAAACATTTGTGTATACAGACAAGAAATTTAAAAAGAAATGTTAATAATGAACACGTGTTGTATAGTGATTGACGACACTTTATATGTTTTAGAGTAAAATCAGTAAACTTTTTTGTTAAACATGTTACTTTGAAAACAGGGGATTGTTATGTAACATGCCCTGACAATATTATTACCATTATTTTTATTATTGTTATTACTTGATCAATAATATTATTGTTGCACGATTTTCTTTGCATTATTCAAATTATGCAGGTCAGAATGTATTGTTACGACAGTCTACTTATCGTCGTATGGTGCAGTGGAAAACAAAATACAACACACCAATAAAGTTACTAATCACCTCTTTAATTATCACAGTTAAACAGTTTTTAATCAACAAGATAGTATCTTACAACAAATCAAATAAAAATTGTTCACACACAATAAAAATGACAACTAATAGAGTCCTGTACAATTATAAAACACAACACTTCGCCACAATACTTCGAACCACACTGGTATAAATAGCCACTTAAACTAAAACTAAGCGTTGCTGAATGCTGAGATTCCAGAATAATCCATACTACGCATCAAGGCTACTAGAAAACACTAGAGCATAATTGCTTGCCTCCTTGAACACAGTGTGCGCAGACCGGTGATATCTGGATCAGGCTCGACTATGGATGCATGACAAGTGTCACATAATTGTCCTTCATGTCAAAGTAGCAGCAGTATGTACGCACACACACATAACAGCCGGGCTACGCTAGAATAGCCGAGAAACACGTAGAATGTTATGTAATGGCGTAACAATGTATATCGTATAAAGATTTGTGTCCTTTATAATCAGCATATACAGAAATACTCAGCAGAATACTTTGGTACAAATTTTGTAAAACATTTTCTGTGTTCTTCAGATATAGGTATTACCATAAACACCCGCTGTTGTGAGTAGATATGTTTATGTTACCAGTATTGACGTTAAGACCAGTTGTGGGTGGTATATATGTGCTCCTGTGTTATAGCGGATTGATTGTGGGAGTAATTTTTGTATTTTAAATCGTTTTTCTTTTCACACTTTTTTTTGCATACTGCCATAAAATTTTTAGCTTTGATAACTAACATTAATGTCTTTTGATGTGTGGCTGGTTAAAAGATGAAATCACAATATGCAATGTGCATTTTCAAATGTAACAGATAATTTGAGAGAGAGAGACATGAAATTAACACACAGTGAATGGTTTGTTCAATTAGTAGAGGGCATATATCCATCTCTAATAACATTTTCCACTTGTCACGTAACAAATCAGCCAAAAGACTTGTATCACAGTTTGAGTTTGTCACTAAATACTTACAATCTTTAAAACCTCTAAGCAATGGGTGATTTCTTACAGCTAATCCTCTATTCAGACTGCTTCCATTGTAATTTCTTTGTCGCTTGATGTTTTGATCCCTGGGATCTGGGATCGTCCTCAGAAGCTAAACAACTTAACAATAAAACATTATAAAAAATATTAGCAGTATATATACATAACTACTAGCAGACCCGACAGCCGTTGTCCTGTACACACGTCGTTAATTCGAAAATTTCAAACATTCTTCAATAAGCTGTAACAATCTGGACTGTTTTGATGAAAATTATTATTCAAGAGTTATTTTAATATCTAACGTCATTACATGTACACTTATCCAAATTCGACCGATCGGTAGCATGTGAGTATATACTGTGTGTGTAAGTATGCATATACTGTATGAGTAAAGTGAAATGTAGAAGCTGTGTTAACTAAAAAAATGCATCTATTACCACACTCCACGGATGAAATTTGTAGACTGGATAATAGCAGCCACTGTCTATGATTATTGACACGGATATTTCTAGGCGTCACCGAAAATTTTAAGCGAATGAAATGACTGATTACAGGCTGGGATATTATCCATGGAGTGTGGCAATAACAGCATCGTAAATACAAACTTTAACTTGTTTTAAGTAAAGGTAAAAAATCTTACACTGAAACTATTTTATAACATTTATTTATTAATTTACAAAAACTTAATTTATCTTAATGCTATTGGATGTACAATATTTTTAGTTAATCCTTGAGGCGTATAAACAAACAAATTCGATGGTTTTCCAACTCTGGAACACGCAACATATAATTGACCGTGAGAAAAACACGGATTTTCTAAATCTAAGCCACAAATTGTCATTGTTTGCCCTTGTGACTTATTTATAGTCATAGCATATGCCAAGCGGATTGGAAATTGTAAACGTTTGAATGGTATAGGCGAATCTGAAGGAATCATTGGGATCCGTGGTAGAAGTACAACCTCACCTTGAAATTTTCCACTCAAAATAGTAGCTTCAAGAATGTTGTCCATGATTTTTTTTATAACTAATCGCGTCCCATTACATAATTTCGGAGCATTCAAATTTCGAAGCAAAATTATAGGTGAACCAATCTTCAGTCACAAATTATGTGGTGGCATTCCCGGTAAATCTAATGAATTTAAAAATTCTACAGGATAGTTAACAACTTCATCAGGATCAACAACAGTGTCGATCGATTTAAATGTAGTTTCATTACCAGGCAGTAATTGCTGTATTTTGAAATTGATGGCATCAACATCTAAATTTTTCGCAGCTAAAATTGCTCGCTCTCATAGCCATCCATGATTAGTATAATTATGTCTCAAATCTGGAAAGATACTGTTTATTAACTCATCTTTGGTAGCCACCATGTTGCAAAAATTCTCTGGAAGTCGAATATATTGTGTATCTTCATACAATTAAATTTTACCATTGCCAATATCCAACAATTGTTCAGAGAATCTTGACGCTAATGGATCATTTTGAAGTTGAACGCGCATATTAATAGTAAGGCATAATTTGCTGACACTTCGCCATAGATAAGATTCTTTTAAACATGCGTTTATTTCGTCTGCATATGTCGCGCGTGGAATGACTGGTAATGTTTGTCTGAAATCACCAGACAGCAACAATAGAGCAATAAAAATAAATTTTTAGGTTAGGTTGGTTGTTATAAAACTCACGTGTAAATTTGATAAAAAATTTATACAAAATATACTTACTTCGATTCCACCCTAAATTCGCAAAAAGTATCGTTTTTTAGGCACACTTCAAAACTCTTCAAACATCAATTTCTATTCGTAGTTAATATTTTAATTAGCACACGACTTGAACGAACACAATAATAACACAAAATTTCAAATATTTTTCTCAATTTGATCGCAGCACCAACTGTCGGGACAAACTGAAATTAAAATACAATAATATTTAATATTTGATGCTGCGATGGTAGCGCAGTCTACCGGATCCAATGTAAAACATTCCAAAATTAACAACTACTTATAAATGAAAAATTAGTTAAATAAACATTTTCCAGTGGACCAAATTGTGAATCTAAACCATCCAGGGACCCACTCAAACACACACACAAAATTTCATCAAAATCGGTCCAGCCGTCTAGGAGGAGTTCAGTGACATACACACGCACACACGAAATATATATATAAAGATGGTTAATAAAAATTTTCATAACAATATAACTCATACAAACATCAGGCACAACATATAAGAATAGAAATATAAGACTAAACTACAAAATAATGTAAAATAAAAGGAATCTTGCGTACCTGTGAGTAGAAGTTGAAATACCTAACAAAGGCTGCCCAGTCTTATTTAGTCTTATACAGAGTGTTTCAAAAAGAATGACCCAGTTTTTAATAGTTACATTTATGGAACCACGGACATCCCATGAATGAGTGGTGTGTTGATCGAATATGTGTGGCCTACAGTTTAAGGGAATCACTGCTAGATACCACTCCGTGCATTGAACCTGTTCATATGCTCAGTCTGTTGCACGATGGCGTCCGCTCAACAAAAGGCATTTTACGTTCTGCAGTTTAGTAAGACTGAGTCGAGTTCAGCGTGCTTTCCATAAGTGTTTAGTGATTGATCCACCTTTGCCAAAGAACATTCGTCGTTGGTATCACCAGTTTGAAGAAACAGGATGTTTGTGCAAGGGTAAGAGTTCAGGTTGACCTCGCACTCTGATGAAAATGTGTAAAGAATTCAACAAGTGTTTGACCGAAGCCCAGGAAAGTCTACTCGCCGTGCCAGCAGAGAACTTACACTTCCTCATACTGGTGTGTGTTAAGGCAACATTTGGTCTATAACCCATACCAATTACAACTAGTGGAAGCTCTTCATGTTGGTGATGAAAGGAAACATGTGGAGTTTTACAATGATCTTTTAATGGACATGGAAGATGACAGATTTTTACCACGGTTGATTTTTAGTGATGAAGCTATGTTTCATGTTCGTAGTAAGTTAACCGTTATAACGTGCGCACATGGGGAATCCAGAATCCTCATGAAATTGTAGAGCATGAGCGAGATTCACCAAAAGTGAATGGTTTTTGTGCGATTTCTCAAAGATTTTGGCCCATTATTTTTTGAGGAAAACACAGTGACGGGACTGAGTTATCTTGAAATGCGGCATACATGATTTTTTCCACAACTTCATGAGGACTCTGATGATTTCATATTCCAACAAGATGGAGCCCCACCACACTGGCACAACGACGTACAGCAATTCCTGAATGACACACTACCTCATTGCTGATGATTTCATATTCCAACAAGATGGAGCCCCACCACACTGGCACAACAACGTACAGCAATTCCTGAATGACACACTACCTTATTGCTGGATAGGGGGCATGGGACCCTGAGACACTGCATTACACTCTTGGCCTCCAAGGTCTCCAGACATTACCCCATGCGACTTCTTCTTGTGGGGATATGTGAGAAACTGTCTTTTTGTTTGTGACCTAGATGAGCTCAAAAACAGGATATCAGCATCAGTAGCTTCAGTCGAAGATGTTACCTTGCTAAAAGTGTGGGATGAATTTAGCTATCGTCTTGTTGTCCGTGCAGCTGGTGGAGGACACATAGAGCGTTTGTAATAATGTTGCTGAAACTTTATGATTTTGTGAGTATTTTGTACTTTGTTCCATTATTGTAACACGTTTTCATTAATAAATATAACTATTTAAAATTGGGTAATTCTTTGTGAAACACCCTGCATTTCTATTCTTATATGTTGTGCCTAATGTTTGCACGAGTTACATTGTTATGCTTTTTTTTTAACTGTAGTTATGTACATATTGCTAATATTTTTGCAATGTTTTATTGTAGGTTGTTTTGTGTTGTTTAGGTTTCGATCCTAGATTACAGGGAGTGAAATGTCAAGCAACAAACAAATTACGGTGGAAGCGATCTGAGTAGAGGATTTACCTGTAAATACTTACAAATGTTGCTGTACCTGAAAAAAAAATCTTGACATCTTTTTTCATTACAACTGTTGCAAAGTAATGAATGAAGATTATATACTTGAGTAGGCATTGATGAGAATATATACATTTGTTTTAGATTTTTTTTTCTTCTGCACTACAAGGATTAGGCATTTGCCTGTTCCGTCCTCACAAACTTACGACCACCGTTTTCGTGGTCTTCCTATATCTCTTTTCCCTCTTGGGTTGTAGTTAAGTATTTTTTTTGGGTATTCTCCCATTTCCCATTCTATTTACGTGATGTTTCCATATTTCTTTATATTCAGTCATTTTTTCATTTATTGCATATACATTTAATTCATTTCGCACGTCTTCATTTCTTACTAAATCTCTTCTTGTGCAGCCTTTGACCCGTCTCAGAAATCTCATTTCTGCTGCCTGTATTTTGCTGTCTCCTTTTTTGGTATTTATCCAACTTTCACTCCCATACATAAGTACAGGTACATCCTTCGTTTTATGAAATTTTATCCTTGTGTCTTTTCGTGTTTTGTTATTTAATTTTCTATTTATTGTGCCACATATTTCCTGGCAATGTTTATTTATTTATGACTTATTTAATTTATTTTACATGTCATTGTCATAATTGTAGCTTGTGTCGCAGCCCAAGTATGTAAAATTTGATACTTGTTCGATTGGCTTATTGTTGACAATTATTTTTGACCTAACGGGATACTTGCCTTGGAAAACCATAACTTGCGTCTTATGCAAGGACATTTTAAGATTATATTCTGGACATATTTGATTCAGTCGGTGCACTCCCAGTTGTAATTTATCTTCCCTCTCTTGTATTATTATTTTATCGTCAGCAAATAGTAACGTACTCAGGTAAGTATGTCATTCTAGCTGGACTCTAGGATATTCCTTTGATTGCCATTTTTTAAGAACATCGTCAATATATATATTGAAAAGAGTGGGAGACAAGCTACATCCCTGCCTCACTCCTTGGTTAATTTTTATCTCATCCGTTCTCTTATTACCTGTGTTTATTACTATTCTTGTCACATGATACAAGCTTTTGATTGCATTTACAAGGTGTGGAGGATACCCATTGTTTATCATTATTATCCAGAGCTTATTTCTGTTAACTAGGTCAAAGGCTTTCTCGAAATCTATGAAAGCGAGATGGGTTTCCAGATTAAATTCTCTACGTTTTTCTATAATACATTTGACTGTGAAGATATCGCTGCATGAGCGTCCTTGGCAATTTTTTTTTTTAATTATCAAAAGTTGAGGCTAATTTTCCATAACGTGAAAGATGATGTAACTTTCATGCATAACTGTAAGGAAAGTTGAATGTACAGGTTTTAACCAACCACAATATTTCAGCATCCAAGCAGAATACTGTCCACAATTAGTAATGTTACTGCTAAATTCTACTCATTTATGTGGGTGCTTATTGCCATAAGTCATTAAAGCTTCCTTTTGTGACATATTTTTTAAATTCTTGATGCGTCTGTACTGAGGTATTTATGGCGAATGTCTAGTGGTACTCTTTACCACTGAAAATGGCCTCCTATGGTGAGGCTGAAATGTTTGGTTCTTAAAACATGAGGCTAAGGCGTAATAACCCGGTATTCAACCATTTCAATAATATTGACACCGGCCGTGAAAGCCTAAGAACATATTTAAATTCTGTTTGATTTCATTGATAGTCGTGTGTAAAAACAATAAAGGAAGATCATTTCCACTCTCACTCAGTGAATAAGCAATGATAAGTCCTTAGAAAATAATGCGACTATGTACAAAATATTGGTACGACATTACAGAACAGTCTACGTGTTTGTCGAATGTTCCAGAAGAATCTCGTTCTAATGTGTGTGGCATACGTGACTCTTGATGCAGAGAATTGATAAAAGCTCTGGAATTACGATATGGTGATAAACATTTGCGAGATGTGTACTACGCTCAGTTGAGAACAAGACGAAAACGTTCCAGGGAGAGTCTTCAAGAGTTTGAAGCAAGTATCGACAGATTGATTACATTGGCCTATCCTGAAGCACCAGAAGATTTTCGAATAATGTTTGCAGTGCAGACATTTATTGATGGCATCGGAGATTGTGAACTTCAGCAAGTGTTTATGAATGGCAAGATACCGAAATAGCTCAGAAGCTCTTGTTCATGCCCTAGAGTTTGAAGCTGCCAAGTCAGCATCCCGCTACATTAATGGGTTTGTGCCATCACGTTGCAGTCAGAAGATCCCTGTATCACATTGCCGATGGGTGCAGAAGAACAATGTTGTCGGACAAACAATTCAAAAGTTCAAGAGAGTCACAACGATTTGAAAAAGACAGAAGACCGAAATGTTACAGCTGTGGAAAACGTGGTCATCTACTGGTAGACTGTTGGGAGAAGAAGATACTGAGAGAAGAGAGTGATCGCACCAATTGGAGAAGTAAAGCCCCAGAACAGCACACAGTTTCCACGCTACATAATACCAGTGGAAACTTGATTGTTAATGGATTTGCGAAAGGTAAACCAACATCATTTACAGTTGACACGGGCGCAACAGTGTCCATTGTGCGCCCTGACTTAGTCAGCAACTGCCAGCCTCTAATTAGCTCTTGTACAATACAGACTGTGACTGGAAGCCTAGACATACGAGTACGCCTGGGTCTCCTCGAGTTTAGCCACCAAATGCTCGTTGCAGACATTGTTGAAGTGATTCTTGGCACGGACGTTATGAATGCCTACAGATTCGTTGTGGACTTAAGAGAGAATGTCCTGAGGGTCGGCCAAGACAAGATAAAGCTTTGCATGGCTAAAATGACAGGGTCTACCAACCATTCGATTAATCGAGTGGCATTGGCCGAAGAAAAAGTCAACAGGTCTGGTCAAGAGAAACCCTCCCTATTGCAAATGGAAATGGAGGAAGAACTAGCCGAGGAAATACAAATAAGTGTAATGACAAAAGAAGTGATTGGAAAGCCAACTATGGGTGTCGAGACAAAACTCTTGCTTGTTCCTGAGCTGATAGAAGTGCCGGAGGGCAAAGTGGCTGAAGATGAGGTTACACAAGAGGTTGTTGACGAGAACCAAGCAGACTTGGATCAGCCAGTGGTGTTTAGGAACATGGACTTCACCTGATGGTACCACCATTAACCAAATAGACCACTTCCTCATTAGCTCATGAAGTAGATCTAATCTACTGGATGTGAGGACACGAAGGAGAGCCAATATTGACTCAGATCATTACCTAGTGGTTGCACGACTGAGAGACCGTATGTCAATGATTAAGGCACAACATGCTCCAAGAAGAAAACAGTACAACATATCCAAACTAAAGGAGGAGGACAACCACTTGAGATTCACTGCACTAGTTAGAAATAAAATCAACGAAACGACTACAGGAAATCCAAGTATAGACATTGTTTGAGAAGAAATCTCTTTGATGAAGAGTGCAGAGTTGCTACAGACCTTAAACAGGAAGCCTATACAACAATGATACAGAGGCACACAAGAAGAAGTGCAAAGGAGTACAGGAAGTGGAGGAGAGCGGAGAAGTGGGTGCATCGGCAGAAGAAGCGCCATTGGAAGAGTCAACAGTGGGTAGAGATCCAAGATCGTAAAGATGCAAATGAAATCAGAAAATTCTACAATAAGGTAAACCAAGGTAGGAAACCCTTTAAGGCCAGGACAACAGCTTGTCATGACACTGATGGCACCCTACTTATAGAAAAGGGGAAGATCCTCGAAAGATGGCGCAAGCACTGTGAAGTTCTTTTTTCCAAGAATGACAAGGTGGACAACTATGTACCACATGTGCTAGAGGAACATGAACACATCGAGCCTTCGGATCAAGATGATGTGGTAGCTGTAATAGAAAGCCTTAAAAATAAAAAAGCTCCCGGTTATGATGATCTTCCAACAGAGCTTTTCAAAAACTGTGCCCCAGAGCTGGTTAAAACCCTTCAACAACTTGTCATTGATATATGGATAGAAGAGAAACTGCCAACAGCTTGGCAGAAGACAGTTATATGTCTGGTTTGGCATTTCTCTTCTCCCTGTGGGGTATAAAATAATGTCCCATATATTGTACCAAAAACTACTTCCACATGATCAGGTGATTGGTCAATATCAGTGCGGATTTAGAAAAGGAAAATCGACAATAGACCAGGTTTTCACACTCCGACAAATTCTGGAGAAAGGTAGGGAACATAAGCTACAAACCCATCACCTCTTCATAGATTTCAGAAATGCATATGACAGCATTGACAGAAAAGAACTTTACACTGCTCTTGAAGAACTGGGCAAACCAAAGAAATTAACAAGATTGTGTAGGATGACAATGCTGACAGTGAAGGGCATGGTGAGGATTCAGAATGACTTATCAGGAGAGTTTGACTATGGAAAGGGAGTCCTCCAGGGCGGTGCTCTTGCTTGTCTCCTCTTCAATCTTGCCTTAGAAAAAGCTATGAGAGATGCTGGAATAGATTCCTCCGGGACTGTATTCAACGTGAATTCAGTTTTAACTACTGGATTTCCAAATTGCTGCTGTAAAGCCTTGTTACCCTGAATTCTTATTTTTATTATTGTTACCAGTATTAATTTTTAAAGAAATTTTAGATTTAAAGTGTTTTTAAACTTGTGTTCCTTTAAACCTGTGGTTAGAAATAATTTGTTTTCTCAAAATTTTTGAAATAATTGTTCATTAGAATCGTACCTGCTTCTCCAGACATTCTACACCAAATATAATTGAAATGTACTAGTTGCTATTTGAATAATTCCTCGAGTCATATCACATTATATGTGTGCCCAGTGACTTTCAACTATCTGAATGTGAACATTTAGATTGTGGGGATGTACAAAGTGTTAGGGTTATGTGTACTGAAAAAGGGTAATAGTTGTTTTGTTCAACCTGTTTTTCCCATAAAATTTCTGCTTATCTATGGTAGTTTAAACTGTAATTGTTCAACCTGTTTTTCCCATAAAATTTCTGCTTATCTATGGTAGTTTAAACTGTAATTGTTCAACCTGTTTTTCCCATAAAATTTCTGCTTATCTATGGTAGTTTAAACTGTAACTTTTTCACATATAACATTAACTAAAGCATCAGAATCTCTTCTGTCTACTTCTTTAGGAAATACTTATTTCTAACTATGTTCTACCAATTAAACAACAAATTTTGGTTATCTTACCTCTGTTATATTTTCTTCTGCCTAACACACTTTCATCAGTCAAGTACCTCCAATTTTTTGCTATTTTCCATCAACCAATAAATTATAATTTCATGAAATTTACAGACCATCTTTATTGGTTTGTTTTGATTTACACTATTTTCATTGACTGTAATATTCAGTGGGCAACAACCACATCAAAATAATATAAAGAAATTGCTAGTAGAATTTTTGTCAGTCTGAAGACTGACATCTTACTGTTATGTATACTATTTCCGTTTTAGTTCAATCCAGATGTAAACAAACAGGCATGGCACATCTGAAACACTACTTGCTGCTTGAATTAGAGACGTGCCACTCAGACAGAAGTATAGACAGGGTATATATAACATTGATACTGTATAAACAGATGTAAATAATAATAATAATTTGCCGTGATCAAAATAAAATTTGTGTGAGTGTGTCAGACCGACAGTTAAATATTTTATAACACCAGTTGATGGCTTTTTTATTAATCGTTTAAAAATGGCAACAAAACAAAAAAGTAAAGTTTATTTAAAATGAAAATAGAAGCTTTGATAATTAGTTACCAGTGTACTGTATATTATCAGTTGCTGCCAGAGGTTGGAGGTTGGTGTACTGTATAATTCAGCCCCTACCATATCGGTATCAGAACTTGTATCATCACTTGAGCCAGTGTTATTATTGATAAGATTGTCCACAAATACACTGGTAATGTGGGCCATTTCCCAGAACTTATCTTCTTCCTTGATTATGTGCGCGATACAATGACACTGCTTGTCTGCCATTGTTTCATTTACTTCGTTCTCTATCAATTGTTTTATATCAGGCAGCTTACAAATCAGGATAATTGTTACGGGCAGCTTATCCTTTCAACTGGCTCCATATTAGTTCAATAGGATTCAGAATACAGTGATAAGGAGGAAGTCTTAAAACGACTTGCCCCGATTTAAGTGGTAAGATAACTCTCACATGACTATACAGACATTCTGCACATGCACACAATACTGTACTATGTAAACAGTGTCAAGACCCATGACCAATAGCGTTTCAGATTTTCCACATGGCTTTGTTTACATCAGGATTGAACTAAGAACGGAAATAGTATAGTTACTTTTGTATGCAGTTGTTTTGTATGTCTTTGGAAAGTAAGATATGTTTTTACTTAAATTAATGTTCATATTATCACCACAGTTATTACACCACTATTTCGTTTAAACAAGATGCAAATCTTGAATAAGATTCTTTGTACCAATAGTCTGTAGCAAAATTATAAATGAAGGAACATTTGAGAGATCCATTTTGGTGTAACAAAATTGGTAACTCCTTGTAAAAGTTAATTCCGTGAGGACTAAATTTAGAAGGAAATAATGATAGCATGGTAGGAAACAATTTGAAGTGGATAGTATAGTATATTGAAAGGTAAATTTTGATGAGGAACAACTTTGAGGTGCTATACTCAAATAAAGTGTATGGTGCAATTAAGTAAATTCAGAAGGATTGGCTGATTAGGTCATACAGATTGAGAGCCAGATAGAGATTAGGTCAAGATAGGGAACTGAAGATCTCTGTCAAAGGTCAACATCTACTGTGAAGTGGGAGCCATGAAGCAGGCAGAAGATTGAGAAGGTATGCGCGGACACGTACGCAGATTTTGGAAGGATGAGAATCAAGAATTGGAAGTGCCTGGTAGGAAGAAGGAGTGAGTGGAGACAACTAAGGTCCACAAAGGGCTGTAGACCCCTTTGAAGAAGATGAAGAAGGTTTTATCAGTGTCCCTTAGACTCCACATGCACTGTGACTAAGGCAATGTCCCTTATACTGCTGTATGTACGGAAATATTTTTTGGTTAATAGTGTAGTCAGGTACCTTGAAGGATTACATTAACTGTCAGAACTGTCTTCTCTGCTCAGGCAGATACTGTAAAGATGGCCATAACCCATGTTAAACATTAGTCTGAACATTCACTAACAGCAAACTTCGTTTGCTGTCAACACTATGAAATTTTTCTGGTAACATCACACATTACATTTTGAGTTTAATTTTGATCATTGCAAAAACAAAAACTGGCTTTAATATCACTGTCTTAATTCTTACTTCTTGCCACATTCATCCAGCCTCACATGATGCTGATAACATGATGGGCATTGTATACTTCAGCTGCAACAATCAGCAAAGTTATACTTCCCAGAACTTCCATGATTCTTTTGTCTTTTATTTTGTTTCTCAGAAGGCTTCTCTCTTTACTACAATCAAATAGAATAGCTATAATGCTCTACTGCCTCTTGCAGCATTTGCAATGAAAAGAATTCACAATGCCAGAGTGAACCAGATACTCCTAAGTGACAAAATGACCAGTTCTGGTGTGTGCAGCAAACAATTGCACCTTCTTGTTGAGCTTGCTATAGAGTTTTATATCATCTGGTTTCTGCTATGTATCACACAGTTCTAACTGCTAACCTACATCTCCAGACTTTAATGATAATAGTGTTGAAATTTAAAAATGAACAATCAAAAACGAAAAACTAATGACACTGAAAACACAACTTTCTCGTATAAATATAGTTCAACAGTTTTTGATGTTTTTGATATTTCTTGTATGCCAAAACTTTGCAGAGAACCTTGAAGAAAAGCGTATCATTGCTTTCGAACTGTTGGGCACTTCCAACATCTTGTGTTGCCAGCTCAGACATCCGGAATGTTTTACTCCGTGTTGGTTCCGAAACGAACATAGCTGCTAACTGCAAACATAACTACGAGTCATTGACCTCGTAGTAGTTGTCACTGTACAAACGGGAGGGGCCCACATTGTCCACCAATGTGTTGCCGCTGTATAAGACAGCAAAACACTCAGTTAGCAGCTATGTTTGTTTCGGAACCAATGTGCAGCCGTTACTGCCTACCTCATTGAACCAGAGACCCTCTTCTTCTGCCAGCGAAAGATAGAAAATACTCTAAAAAGAATATTTTGGCTCTAAAAAGAACACTTGGTACTACAAAAATCCGAATTAATTTTTAGACTAAGTTTTAGGCCTATCACCACAACCGGCAACAACTGTTATGTACCCACGCCACACAACTGAACTGTAGTATGTTTCGTATGTTTGGTTATAAAACTTATACAAGTCTTTAAGAATTTTTGTCTTTAAATGTAAACAGTGTCTTAATTTATGTAACTCTACTGTTATAAAATTGTTGGAAATGTGTGTTGGGTCAGACACAATAACTGTATCCCACTTTACTTTGCTGTATTTCTGTGTGAACAATAGTGGTTTCTACTTGACAGTCAACTCTCCTCTCTCTGCCAGCACACTTGAAAGTTCTTCAGGTCATTGTCCCCTCACTTAAAAAATAAGGTTAATATTTTTTGCAATGTATAATACATGGAAAAAGTTAAGAATTAAAACATGTAACTTCATATAATAATGCATATGAAGTTAAAAATAAAAACAAAACAAAAGTTATTGCTAGTAAAAACATAATAACAATGAATAATAACACATCTGTTCAGGGGTAGTATTGTGTACTACCTTTCCTTTCTTTATTAAATATTATTTGAACATTTGATATTGTGATACTATGGAAATATTACATTTAAAAATGACACAGTATGTGTGGTTTATAATTCTGGATGCATGCAAATTACTGTAATATCAATGGTGGACTGTTTTCAATTTACAGGAATATGTTTTAGCAGATGATTATAACAGAATGAGCCATGTCCGTGATTTCCTTGCACACCAGGCCCGTGTGACATCGATTGTGTTTGCTTTGAACTGTGAGTGGTTGCTGAGCATCGGCAGGGATAAAATGTTTCAGTTCCACTGTTCAGAATCAGGTCGTCCACTTGGAAATTTTGTCACCAATGCGTGGTGTACAGCTTTAGTGTATCCTTTGTATGGGAAAACCCACTAGTAAAATGTATAGGAAAAATGACTGTTACTAATGATTTTTGTGTCAATATATATATATATATATTGCACTCATATTTTATCATCCTTTGAGAGCTCATTATAGAATTAATGGAAAATTAAAGAAAATTAAAATTGAAATAAATGAATCATTTTAAATACTGAACTGACATTGTAGTACAGTCACTGAAGGAAAAAATTACAAATTAAGTGGCTTCTATGAGATTTTTTGCATAAGGCTAGATAAAAGGGTGAGAAACAATTTAAAAAAAAGTTTACAAAAATTCAGTCACTGGTTTTCAAAAAAAGGGAGGTGGAAGAGGTACAAAATATTCATTTTTCGTGATTATCTTAAAAAATAAAAAAAAATTTACGAAAAGACAAATTACAAAAATTAAAGAGCATTAAATTATCTACAAAAAAGCTATTTATCATGTTTTTTGTCAGGCCAATACTTTGTGAGAAAAATGGAATTGAAATATTAGAAAAAAATTAATTGTTGGAGTCCGCCCTGATGAGCGGGAAGGCTAATTTTTTCTGACATTGCAACATACAAATTTTAATAAAATCCATTATAATAGTCATAGAGACAAAAATCAAAAAGCATTTTAAAGCTAAATGTTTGTACTTTTACATAAAATGAAAAGAAAATAATTAAAGTATTAATAAATACTTAAAATAAAGTAATAACTTTTTTGTTTTTTATTTTTTTCAACTAATGCATAAACATATTAACAATTTATTATAAATGTATTTACATTAAAAAAACTTCACAATATGAACTTTACATATATAGGTCTTTGAAAAAAATAATAAAAATTAGTATTGATTTATTGGCATAAAATGAGCGAGTTTTAAAATTTATCATTTTTTTGAGTTCGCAAGTAGGTATACATCATTTTCTTAACTTAAAATTTCTACAGAAATTTTGAAAATAAATATTTTTTAACAAAATTATGAACACGTATTGGTGAAAGTGTCTTCTAAAAAAAAAAACCTCCGCTCCACAGTCCGTTAAGGACCAAGGCGTACCGCGCGGCTTTTGTGTTAGTGTGATGGTGTATGGCTAGTACTACGTGCCACCAGCCGCTAGTTGCGGTATTCACGGCCAGGAGGTGGCGCTGTTATCTCAGCGCCTACTCAGTTTGCCTCATGACGCTGAGTGCACGCCGTATGGAGCCTCCGCCGGGAATCGAACCCGGGACCACAAGCGCATCAATCGCCCGGGTTAGCCACTAGACCACCTGGAGGCTCGTCTTCTATAAGACTGCGGTGTAAAGAATTATTAACATTTAGTTAATTTTAAATAAATGTAACTTTTATTAATAAATGTAAAAATATGTCCATTGCGCGTATTAATATTAATAGTTGAAAACTAAAAAAAAATATTAATATGTAACTATTGTACGTAAAACTACAATATTTGAGGTTTCTCTTCTACATAGTGAGAATTTATATCCGTGCATGGGCATAAAAAGAACAGACCCTGAAAGTTGAAGAATTTTAGGGAGAACGAGGACAGCTGGTACATGCGCCATACAGATATAGAATTAACGCAGTTCGATATTGAATGTTCCGTGAGTTCGATACTATTTTACTTCCATGTTCCATAAGGAAATGGAAGTATGGTGATGGCGAAAAAAATCGTGTTCAAGATAACGGCAGATTCTGATTGTACTACCATCAAAACATGAAAAAAGTCATTTTTCGAAAAGTGTGTGTGTGTGTGTGTGTGTGTGTGTGTGTCTGTGTGTCTGTCTGTCTGTCTGTCTGTCTGTCTATCTATCTATGTGTGTGTGTGTCTATGTGTAGATTTTTTTATGGCAAACGATAAGAGCCGCAGATTCACACAGAATCAAATAATTTTTTGCATTCAGCCCTGAATTGTAGAGTACTCAAGACGTATTGTTTTTGGTGAAGATCGGTTAAGGGAAAGGGTAGTTTACCTGGAACAGCGTTTTATGTTTTAACAAGGGTAATTTTTTCTATGACGAGTGATAACTGCCGTAAACTCAAACAGAATCAAATAATTTTTGTCACACCTCCCTGAATTATAGAGAACTCAAGACCTGTTGTTTTTGGTGAAGATCGGTTAAGGGAAAGGGGTAGTTTACCTGCAACATGTTATGTTTTAACAAGGGTAATTTTTCTTATATGACGAATGATAACTGCCGCACATTCAGACAGAATCAAATATTTTTTTGCATACGTTCCTGAATTGTTAAGTACTCAAGGTCTGTTCATTTTGGTGAACTTGAAAGACATGTTTGAAATGGTATCCAAGTCACTTATTGACAAAATCTGTATAATATTTACCTTATTCCGTCGTGTGACTTCATTTTGCGTTTTTGGACCGATCGAGTCCGACTCGAGTGCGCACTCAAGTAAAGCAGGCATGTGTGTAATCGTTTTCAAATATTTGTATTTTAATGTATAACGACCTCGTAAGAGTGAATTTTTATTTTATTTTCTGATGACGGGACATATGTCTCGAAACGCGTAAAGTAAACCAAAAATGCAAAACGAAGTCACACGACGGAATAAGGTAAATGTTATACAGATTTTGGTGAAGATCGGTTAAGGGAAAGGGGTAGTTTACCAGCAATGCTTGTAAGTTTTAACAACGGTAAATTTTTCTATGCCGAATGATAACTGCCGCACATTCAAACAGAATCAAATATTTTTTTGTGTACGTTCCTGAATTGTAGAATGCTCAAGGCCTATTGATTTTGGTGAAGATCGGTTACGGGGAAAGGGTAGTTTACCTGCAACATTTTATGTTTTAGCAAGAGTAAAGTACTTAATTTTGATAAATAAATTATCCTGATAAGAAGATCATAATAATCCACTATAGAAACGTACATGAAATATCTATAAATGAAGAGTCTAGTTGAACGGGGTGGGGGTAATTTTCTATAAATGAAAATGATAGTTGAAGGGGTGGGGATAATTTTTATTTATATGTCATGTGTACTACGTTATCGGCAACACAGAAGTAGTTTTTTTTTGTTAAAATTCCTTCCTGGGCTGTCTGGGCTTGATCCAGTGTTTTCTACAAAACACGTTTTGGCTGTGCTATCGACTGCCATCGTCAGTGAAAATTGAGTTCACTATTGTGAGGTGGTATACGTTAGTGATGACAGTACTGTGGTTAAGGCTGAAGAAAGAAGTTGTTTCTATGGAAATAGTTCATTTCGAAAAGTATTTTAAATATAAATCTTAGAACATGGAAGTCATGTATGGTTCTCCATACCGATATTTTTATATTGTATTTTGCTGGAAGTTCAATTTTATGTTTTATGATTTGTGTTAGTAATTTTGATATTTTATAATTTGGTGCAGTTCTAGCGTTTATTAAGGGTGTGATAGGTTTATTGATTTTGTGTAATTTTATTAAAGAATTTAATTTTGGTGCACAAGGATTATCCATTTTATATTTAAAGGAGTCTTTAGGATTTATGATTTGGGTACTATTTTTTAGTGTATTTGTTATTTGTGTTTGATATTTGTTTGTGTGATCTTTATTTAATGTTCTGCAATTAGTATAAACTATAAATTCTTCTGTTTTATCTATGTTTTAAAAGTTATTTTATTGTCAAAATCTTCAATGATTGGAAGAAAAACTATTTTTGAATATACAGTAGACTCTCAACTATCCGACCTGATGTGGCGGCTGGCCGGGTCGGATAGCAAAAAAGTCGGATACACCGGAGCCGTAGGCATACCAGCCTCTGTAAGGTCAATGACCGCCACCCTATTGCGTTGAATGTACTTGTTGCTATTTGGATGCGTACGTCATATCAGTTTGTCCTTATAAATGACGTACAGTAATAAATGAATTAGAAAGAAATGAAATAAGAATTCGCAACTACAGTATCTTTCACAAAACCTTTATTTGAAAGACGAAACAAAATATGTAGTTAACAATAAGTTGAATGAGTTTTACTATGAGTTTTAATTTATATGAAAGCTTTCAACTAAATTAGTTGTTAATATAAATCAAATTATAATAACCTAAAACTACGTACTGTATAATGAAAGAACAAGTAAAACTTACATTGTCTAAGGTTTGAAAAAGTCTGTAATTGAGACCTGCTTCTTTCCTCGCATTAATTTCCTCGCCGCTATATCCTTCCACTTATGTAAACATATGATGTCTGCTGGTGTTGCTTCTTCTTGCTGGCCAATGTATTCCACTGCCGTCTCAATCACCTTCAGGCCTTCGGAGTGGGTTATACGATCGGAGGGTTCATCACCTTGTTCCTCTTCAATCGGCTGTTCATTTAATAACATCGCTACAATATCTTCGTCTGCAATTTCTTCGATTTCGTCTTTTGCCAACCATTCTGTGATGTCTTCCAATGAAGCTTCCTCACATCCGGGAACTTTTTCTAACAGCGATACAAGCACAGTGTTATCAGTTGCATTTTCCACATCACATTGCTGTTCTACCTCTTCCCACTTATCACTGGCTCTGTGATCCAGCAAAATTTTCCACGATCGCACAAGTGTTAAAGATGGAATTTCATCCCATGCCTCGGACACCTATCTGATGACGTCAAGCATGTCTACTGACTGTAGTGCCGTCGCAACTTCTGTATTATCAATTGTCGCGATGATATAGCTTAGTAGCCTACGTCGATATTTCTTTTTCAAAGCTTGGAGCACTCCCTGATCCATTGGCTGACATATAGATGTAACATTTGCAGGTAAGAACAAAGCTTTTATGTCTCCATCTTTTAATTAGTCATTTGCTGGATGTGAAGGAGCGTTATCCAAAACTAGGATTGCTTTCCTTGTTAAATTGTTTTCAGCTAAATGTTTTTCAACTTGTGGCACAAATTCCTGTTCAAACTAATTTTTGAAAATTTCTCCATTCATCCACACCTTTTTTTGATGGGTATAATGCAGGGGCAAAGAACTTAAATCTTTAAGATTTTTAAAAGCCCTAGGCTTGCGAGATTTTCCAATCAAGGTCAGTCTCAACTTGTGGTTTCCGGTTGCGTTACTACAAGCTAAAACTGTAATGCGGTCCTTGCTCTTCTTGAACCCTGGTGTGGCCTTTTCCTGTTTAGACGCTAGTGTTTTAGACGGCAACATACGGTAATTCAAACCCGTCTCATCACAGTTGTACACTTGTTCTCCGGAAATACCTTCCTTATCAAGCAGGTCAAAAAAGTGTTTTTTAAAGTCAGGGACAGCGTCCTTATTAGCAGACAATGCTTCACCACTAATTGTCATCTGACGAACACCGAAACGTTTCTTCCAGCGATCAAGCCACCCGTCACTGGCAGTAAACTCACCATCGTCTCCTTCGATCTGTTTTTTTAAACTGAATCGCTTTTTCTTGGAGCAAGGGGCCTGAAACCGTCAATCCTTTCCCCCTCACATTTTCATACCACAGATATAAAGCCTCTTCAACTTCCACATGTTTTCCTTTTTGCATAGTTTTTCTAACTTTCACGCCACTGCCACTTGCTTGCTTAGAACACCATTTTTCAATCTCTGCACGATTTCTTCGCCAATCACCCACAGTAGTTTTTCCAATTCCTAACTCCAGTGCAATTTTGTTTACCGACTCACCAGAATCCATTCTTTTTATTGCTTGCAGTTTTTCTTCCAGAGTTACTACCACTTTCTTTCGTTTGTCACCCATATTTCACTTAAAAATAAAAGCCACCAACAATACTGTATACACACTTTATAACAAATTAACAATCCACGAACGATTGAACCGCACGGACTGACTTCTGGATACAGACTGACTGATGCACCTGTTTCACACTCAAGTAGGAACACGAAACTTTCCTGTCACAACATGAATCAATTGGCGTACTGTATTGGTAACTGGTGATTCACGCGTAAGCACCTTCACCCGCATGGCGGGATTGCTCACATGACGTTTGAAGGCGCTAGTAATCGGATCGGAAATACTGCATACGTACCGTACTCAAAATACTTTTTTCTTTTTTTGAGGGCGGGTCGGATAGGCCGGAGGTCGAATAGTCGGGAGTCGGATAGCCAAGAATCTACTGTATTTATAAAGTGCATTTTTTAATAACATTTTTATTATAATGCGTAATAAATAAGTAAAAATTATACTTAATAATATATACATAAATGAATAATAATGAGTTTTTAAACTTATATTCCTGAGAAAAAATTGTATGTCTGTTACATAAACATGTTATTAATTGATGACTCGTTGGGCACTTGGTGAAACATATTAATACAAAGGTTTTGTAAAATATATAAAAACACTTGGTAAGTTTCACAAATTTTTTAATTAACTCTGACAGCTGTTTCGACTAACTTAAGCCATTGTCAAAGAGCGAGTGAATGAAATTACTGAACACAGGATGTTAGTGGAGTGTAGGTGGTGAACATCTGTTTAGGGCGTATCTGGAACATCTGTGTTGTGATGGCGAGGGGGGGGAGTGTGTGCATGAGACAAGGGAAGGTCTGGTGTCTTTAAAAACTAAATACAATCATGAATGCAAAATATAAAATTAACTGAACTAAATATAAACTGAATGCAAAATTTAAAATAATGATGAACATTCAAAATAATATAAAGTAAACTAAACTAAATAACAGATTTTAATAAAGGGGATACATAAAATTCAGTCTGTTCATTGGTTAAATTTTTGTTATTTTTTATTGCTTTTTTAATTTCTAAAATTTTTAACAATTTTTACCAAGTGTTTTTATATATTTTACAAAACCTTTACATAAACATGTATTTATGTGAAAATCCACCTTGTGAAAAATTTGGCCAATTTTGAATTAATTTTTCTACTAAAAGTATCGCCCTGACAAAAAAATGCTAATAACCTTTTTTATGCATAATTTTATGCTCTTTCTTTTTGTTATTTTGTATTTTTCTCATAAATTTAATATTGTTTAAGATAATCACGAAAAATGAATTTTTTGTACCTTCCCCCTCCCTTTTTTTGAAAACCTGTGACTGAATTTTTGTAAACTTTTTTTTAAATTCTTTCTTACCTTTTTATCTAGACCTATGCAAAAAATCTTGTAGAAGCCACTTAATTTGCAATTTCTATTTTTTTTCGGTTTCAGCGACTGTACTATTGCCACTAGAAACAATGTTATAAGCCACATAATTGTACAGCATTAACATTTTTGTTGTTCTGTTTTCAGTATGAATTATTTGTTTGATTACTATATAATACCATGGTAATTTTACCATATATACGAGAGATTAGTAATTTTGAGTGCTTCAAAATTTAAAATTTTAAAAAATACAAGGAAAAATTATTATTCATCTGTTGCGTTTAAAATCTGAAAAATTGTTCATGCAGTTCTGAGTTCTGTGCCGATACTACGTTCTTGTTAAAACACCATTAGACCTTAAAAACGTGACCCTTGTTAACTAAAAAATCTAGATTATTTTAAACTTGTTGTTTCTTGTCTGCTTTATAAAGTAAAGCATCCTTTAAGTAGAAAAATAATTAAAAAGCCAATTCAAATTTTTTTGAGTCATAATTTAAGAATTGCAGTTACCTTAGAATTACATAAGGATAGTCAAATTATTGATGAGCTAGCAAGGAAAGGCTTTACAATTTTCAAAATATTAAACATTATAGAATACTAATTAAACTTTCTAAATTTATAAGTAAAATTTAAAAGAAATGATTTGTATACACTTTTCTTCATGGAACACTTAATATGAGTATTTTAGATAATAATTGAAAAAATTACCTTTGTCGTAGCCAGCTTTTTGGTTGTTCAACAATCCCTCCCCCCACAACTATGAAGCTCATAATGAGAGAAAGATGGTTAAGTCAAAGGGAAAAAATGTTGTCTAAAATATTACTATGCCATATCACAGAACTGTATACAAATTGTTATTGATCTTGGACATGTCACAGAGAATAAAATGCCAGAATTAATTAAAAAGAAGTTTCAGAGTATGTAGTTAGTTAGTCATCAGTAGATGTATAACAAAATGTATACTATGAAAGTATATGAATAATGTTTTTTTTTCTTATCGTCTCATGTTGTCCTTTAACTGAGTATACCTAGTCTTTGTAACGTATAATGGTGTTATCTTGTACAAATGAGATTTAAGATAGTGAAATAAATTATAACATATTTTGTATATAATATGGTATAAGACTTGTGGTGTGTGTCCTGTATCTTAGTGCCTTGAGTATATTCTGTCAACTGTATAACTACTAAGCATAGATGTGAATAATAATAACAACAGTAATGTTTAAGTGTATTTGTTATACTTACTCTATTACTCAGCTGATTCTATAGTACAGTCAATGAACACTTTTTTTTTTCTAAAAACCTTGCAAAAATTAATTAATGGATGAAAATTTGGATTTAGGTAGTTAAATACATGTACTATCCAATAAGTAATTCTTTTGCGGGCGGCAATACTTGTATTTTAAAAAATTTTGAAAAATATTTTTGATTTTCAGTTTTTTGTTTATAACTTTTTAAATAATTAAAATAGAGAAAAAATTTTTAAACAAAAGTTGTAGAGTGAGACCTTACCTACAAAATTTGTAATAAACATTTTTTTTGATATCTTAATTTGTTTAAAAGATATGGCCAATTTTCAAAAAAGAAATATTTTTGAAAAAAATTTTGAGTTTTTATTGTTGCTGTAATTTATTAAAAATCAGAAATATACAAAAAGTTTTCAAACAAATGTTATAGCTTATGTATTTATCTACAAAATTGTGTTAACAGTATATAACACAGTCACCGGTAACTAGTAAGTATTATTCTTTACTTAATAAAACAAAATACACAATCACTGGTAACTAGTAATTATCATTCTATACTTAAAAAAACAAAATACACAGTCACCGGTAACTAGTAAGTATTATTCTTTACTCAATAAGACAAAATACACAGTCACCGGTAACTAGTAATTATCATTCTATACTCAATAAAACAAAATACACAGTCACCGGTAACTTTTATATGTGAAAGGATTATGGAAAATTTAAAGAACAGTTTTAATTAAAATTAAAATATTTATTATAAAAAGTTTTGTAAAATTGTACTTTTAACTTATTGAAAAAGATTATACATTGAGCGTCAAGTTATGCATTTGATAGAATTGATGACAAACTTTAAAAAAGACTTGTAATTGTAAGCATAAGATTCATTATTAAAAATTAGGTGTAAGTCACTTATTTTGCTTTATAAGGTATCGGTGAGTATATATTTTAGTTTTTAGTTGCTTTAAAATAATTCAAAACAAATTAAAAGATTTTTACTTACCAATTAACTCCATTAACTCTTGGAGAGTGAATACTTTTTCTTCAGCATCTTCTATATACTTGTAAATTATTTCCATGCTATGCGAAAGATCAATTTTTGGTCTACCAACATTTCCTTCTTCAGAATTGATACCAAGATATTTGTTCATAATTTTCAAATAACAAGGAAGATGATAGCGAGCTTCTTCTGCTATTAAATCAATACATGATATTCTACTCATAACTTTTTTACTAATTTCATCATAATTTGATTCCAAAGCCCTTTGAAATTTCTCTTGAAAACTTGGCTTTATAACAATATGAAAAAGACCAGCTGATCCTTGCCTATTGTATTCACCACAATCACAAATAAAACATTTTTTTTTAAAGTCACAAAAATTATTTGAAAATCTTCTGAGCTTCTTTTTGGCTGGGCTAAATTTCCAAGCATTGAAATTAAAAGGAGAGTAACTATATATAAATTTACCATTTTTTTTCAATGCATACTTTTCTCTGCATTTAACATGCACTTTAATAGTATTTTTATCTATAAGCACCTTATGGCTTTCATCATTTCTTTCTAAACTTACTCTTTTTAATGTTTCAATTCCTCGAGTAACATTAACAGTTTTTGGATTATCACTTTCACAATCTTTTTCACAAATAAAACAAACAATATTGTCACTTTGGTCACTATTGTTACTCATTTTTAGTAATTTACAGTCTCATAAATATTTACAAAAACATTTTACATTTAATAAAACATTAAAACTTAGTTGTTTTCAATGCAGGCAATCTATGTAGGAATGATAGAATTGAGGTTAGGCTACAGCGGCGGCAAAAACGTGGAGCTGTATATATATAACAGCTGCGTATTTGCTCTCTCACCTGTCTCTTTTCACATGTCCCCTATATTTCTACCTTAACAATACGTGTATTCTTGGTGTGTGTAATCGACTGTATATATATTCATAAAGCTACGCTCAAATTTTCGTTTATCAATATTTATTCTGAAAATAATTGTGAACGTATTACAAAACCAAGTCTACTTTTTGTACTTGAGAACAATAATTGAGCATAATTTAAAATTTACTAAAATATTACAAAAATATAGTAACTATTCCAAAGTATATATATTCAAGTACCCCCCAACAATTTTTTGTCACGATATAATCATTATTAGTAAAAATATAGCAAATTGAAAGTCGAAAAAAATGGTTGTAAAAAAAATCAGAAAAAAAATCAAAGTTCAACATATAATTATTTTTTCCCCTTGTAAGTAAGCCTTGTGTCGTTTCAATAAAATCAAAAAGTAGATATTCAATATTATATATCTATAAGGAAAATATATTTTGATTACTCTATAAATAATTATAAATAAAATTATTTGTTTACTCTCTAAAATTAGGTTTCCTATTTTTCAACTCGATTTTCTTTGAGAAAAAATTTTTAAATTGTAATTGTAATATTATCGTCTGAAAGCTTAGGCTTTTATTTACATCCTACATAAATTTCAGAACTTTCTAATACCAATTAACTATCTAAAATTATTAATTAATTAAACTATGATAAAAAAATCTAGCTGACTTTGATTGCTTGCGCATGCGCAGACCTCTCAAAGGTTTTGAAAAATTACTTATCAGAAAATTGGCCATATCTCTGTAATGGATTAAGGTATCAAAAAAATTCTTATGACAAATTTTGTAGATAAGGTCTCAATCTACAATTTTTGTTATAAACATTTTTTTCCCTTTTGATTATTTAAAGAGTTATAAACAAAAAATCGTAAATAAATTTTTTTTTCAACATATTTTTCAAAATTTTCAAAAATACAAGTTTTGCTGCTCGCAAAAGAATTACTTATCGGATAGTATGTATATTTAAGCACCTAAATCCAAATTTTGATCCATTTATTAATTTTTGTGACTCAAAAAGTGTTCATTGACTGTACTATATATTGGGTTTGTGGAACACTGTTGTTCCATTGTATTGTGCAAGCCTTAATATCGAAATTTGGATAACTTGGAAATTTTGATAACCCGTTAAGTAAAGTTAGCAAGGTTTCATTATTCTTAGAAACATTAGCTCAAAATACACGTTATAATCAGTGGTGAAAGTAGTAGTTAATGAATGGGTAGGCAGAAAGGCTTAACTTAAATTTTGTTGTAATTTCACACGAAGCGTTTTCGTACTTGCAAAGTTATCAGCTGGTCACTCATCAGTTCCTTCACAAGCTTTTTTCAATATCATTGGTGCTAAGGTGGTTGAATCTTTTATTTGACATCGTGTTGCACAAGTAGGTCATTGATTCTCTTCAGAATAGTCTTTCTCAAAATCACCAAACATACCTCCAACTGCATAATAAAAATATAAAGAACTTCATATGCTTAAGTTACCTGTCAGCTTCTTGTGTATTTATATCGCTCTTTATTTGGTTATATTTTTCAATGCAAGTGAACACTATGTTTTCTGATTTCATGTCCTTGAAGACAGCTGTGGTTTTCTTAATTTCAGTGTTACAGAGAACTATATCAGACATAGTTTTATTTTGCAGTAGAGAAAAGAGATGGTCAGTGTAAGTGAATATTTCTTTTCAGAAACAAAGCAAGTACATGAATTAGTCTCTCTAGTATGTGAAGCTACCCAATAGCAGAATACTACGACTCACTGTCAAAGCTTTTATCACACTCTGTTATGTCCTTGAAAACCAGTTTCATATTATCATAATTTGAGAAGGTTGTATGAATTGGTCTAGAATGGAAGTTCTAGTGGGAAGTGTATGCTTATGTGGAAGTCTGAATGCTTCAGATTCCAGAACCAGAAGCCGTGCCCGATTTAAGGATCTGCAAAGAAATGAATGAAATGCTGAACACTCCCATGCTTTCCAGCCATTACAGAGATTCCATCACATGTTTGCAGACTATGTTCTCAATTTCATACCACTGTCACAAAATATTCAGTTAATTCTGATAAGCCTGATGCAGTCTATGAATCTTTCTATTGGACCCTCATTTGAACAAAATCTAAAAATTATGTTGATGTGAGACATTAGAAATGTCTAAAGTTTAATCTGCCTCAATACCAAAAAAATCACAAGAATCTAACTGCTTTTATCTCCTCTTGAATTATATCAGTTACAAATTCAACCAACTCGTTCTGTATGTTGCTTGATGTACCTTTAAAGCGTGATGTAGACTGCTGATGCTCTCAGATATACTGCTTTTGCCTAGCAAGTAGATCTAAGAATACTAAATAATTACTTGCGTTGATTGTGTATTCCTCTTCAAAATGACCTAAAAATATAAGCTCCTGTGTCCCAAGGGAACACACAATTTCAACTAGCCTCTCAAGAATGAACCTGTTTTGTTTCATGACTTCATTGTATATAATAGCCTGATTTCTTGCCCCTACAGAGAGAGCATGTTCTATTCTCCTGTGTCCCAGCATATGATATCCTTTGACCTTACAATTTTTCTTGGAGAGACCCAGGTTCTGTCACTGACTCGGCGGTACTTTGCTTGGTTGTAGAGGGATACAGTTGAAATATACAAGTACGCCAACCACAGCATGACTAAGAAAGACGACGCTCTGGGCTGTGCGGTTGTGCGTCACAGAGACGAACCGCTCGATATCTGAGTTCCGAGCTACCTTCTGGAGCTCCTGCCCAAGTAGGGCGTGTGCTCTATAGCAGGCCGATTCTCCACTGTTGTGCTAGCCTACACTAGCGCAGTATACACCGAGGGCATTTCCACGAATCACCTGGACGTATATGGTACCTGCCCAGCCCAGCCACTAGAGGATTGTCTGGGAACCTCGCCGCACGTGCATAAAATTTGCGTGCAAGCTACCTGAATGTTTCGTCTAAGGAGCGGACGCCAAGTCGTCTCCTTAGAAGGTGTGATGAGAAGCGACGGGGGACTTTGGCCACTAGCCGAAGACCCCCTGTCGAGGACGCTGTGCAACTTCTTTTTATGCATTGCGGCGAGGTAACCCCAAACCGGGCAAGCATAGGTAATGACCAGCAGCAGATACGCGCCGACGATCATCTTGCCCAATTTCCTGGTCATGGGTGAGCTGATCAGGAGTGGAAACAGTAAGCTCAGACGAGCGGATGCTCGCTTATGAACTGTCTGAGCGTGGGTACCCCAGGTGAGCTGACGGTCGAGGTGTAATCCGAGGTACTTGACCTCATTGGACCAGTGCAAGTATGTTCTGCCGATACGTAACTGCCTAACAGGGTGCTTCCGTCGCTTCGAGAATTCGACGGCTACACTCTTGGTAGCGTTGAGTTGCACTCTCCAATTGTTAGTCCAGTCTCCGAGTGTGTCGAGCTGGCGCTGCAGTCATAAGACGGGTATTTCTACATGACGATCGACCGTAAATACGGCCGTGTCGTCCGCAAAGAAGGCCACCTGGACTTCAGGCTGTCTCGGCACGTCATTGAAAGAGTGAGAACAGAAGGGGGCCAAGAACACTACCTTGAGGGACGCCGGCTGTGTTTCGTCTCTCGGAAGAGACTGAATCACCAACTCTCACGCAGAAGGTCCTCTACGTCAGAAAGCTAGCAACCAGATGGAGGTAGCAATCTGGGAACTGGACTTCCCTAAGCTTGAATAATAGGCCATCATGCCATGTGCTGTCGAAGGCTTTTTCAACATCTAAGAAACAGGTGCGTTCTCTCCGACACCCGGCATCCGTGACATATTCCACCATTTGCATCAGTTGATGAGTGGTCGAATGCCCCACACGGAAGCCGAACTGTTCAGGGACCAGCACGTCAAAGTTGGTTAGATGTTCTTGTACACGACGCTGCACGAGGTGCTCAAAAACCTTGGACGTAGCGGAGAGTAGGCTGATAGGCCGGAGGTTGTCGAGGCTTGAAGCATCCTTTCCCTGCTTCGGGATCACGATGACCGTCGCCTTTCGCCATTTCTTTGGGAAAGTAGGCCAGTCTGAGACACGTGTTGAACAAATCAGTCAAGAATTGAACTCCAGGCTCGGGAAGAAGTCTTAGAGCGGTGTTCGTAACACCGTCCGGGCCTGTGGAGATTTTCTTGGCTGAAGTTCAGCGAGCCGATCTGAGACCTCTTCCAAAGAGATGGGTTCGGTCTCCGCCATGATCGCAAGAGACAGAAAGTCTTTCACAGCCATCTTGACTTGTTCGTCGAAGTCCCAGTCCATGGGCGGGTTAGGAGCGAACTGTCGCTCGAACCAAGCCCAAGTACTCGGCCTTCTCCTCCGGGCGACCCAGGAGCCGTCCGAACGGTTCAACAATGGCGGGGAGTGGAGGTCGTCGCCTCGGCCCGTCAATGTGGAAGGTATTCTGTACGGGTGACTTTGCGGGTCCGTATCCCCCGTTCGGGCCACAGCGAGTTCCCAACAGCTAAATTGGAACGCCTTCAGACTGCCACGCAGTCGTCCGGTGAGCCGATTGTATGCTGCCTTATCGGCCGGATCACGGGTCCTCTGCCAACACTTTCTGGAAGTAATTCCTCTCATGAGCGAGAAGAGAGACTTCCTCAGGGATGCATAACCAGCTCAGTCAGACGTGAAACCAGCTCGTGTACGTGAAGACACGCCTATAGCCGAGATGATTGCATCTTCGATTCCTGCTACTGCTTCGTCTAGGAGCAATCTACGGCACAAGGCTGGGCCGTAGCGGTCCCAATCGATAAACTTCTTCTTGTCAGAACGTGCATAGGCGTGCTGGGTGGACCAAGATGGGGTTGTGGTCGGATGACAGCTCCGTAAGCGAGAATACCTTGACCGGACAGATAATTCCTTGGGTTACCGCAATATCCAGAACATCGGGAGCCATGTTAGGTAGTGTTGGAAAGCACGTGGGTTGTGCTGGACCAAATACCATCGCCCGGCACGATTCAACATAACTGAGCAAGCGCTTCCCATTCGGAGTAGTCAAGCGACTATTCCAAACGCGATGCTTGCAATACAAATCGCCAGCCAAAATTACCCTTCGGTGGGAATCGAAGATGACGTCCAGGTCGCCAACAAGGAGTTCAGCTGCGGGGGCTTGTATGCTGAAACCACAAGGACGCCGCCAAGAACTCCGTGGACCTCAATGGCCGTGGCCTCTAGGTTAGTGTGCTGTGGCAAAACGACATGATGATGATCTATAGAGGTCCTCACCACGATCGCCGTGCCGCCTCCTTGTCGGCCAACTCAGTCATCCCGATAGACCACGTAATTTGGTAATCGAAACCGGTTCGCCGGGGTCAGGTGGGTTTCTGTGAGGCGAAGTACGTCGGGTTTGAACCGAGCCAGGAATTCTAGAAGGTCGGAATGCTTGGAACCGATGAGTTACCATTCCAAGCTATGAGTGAGAGATCTCGTCTAAGGGCTCAGTTCATAGAAGGCCTATGACATTACAAGCTTCCACCAAGAGCATAAATCTCTCAGTTGGGTCAGCAGTTTCCAGGCGGTCTCGAATGGACCTGAAGGTGGATGCGACTTTCTTGAGGTCGTAGCCGGACAGAAATTCGTGGACGAACTGTGCGTCATCGGTAGTGACGGACTGGGCGGTTTGCCTGGAAACTGAGGCCTTGGTAAGAGCGACCAGGTTTAACGGCAGATCGGGTCATGGTGTAAGCCACAGGACCAGGGGCAGACATTTTTGAATGTGCGACAGGAAAAGTATGCTGTTGCGCTTCGTTGGACTTGTACCAGGAAGCAGCGCTTTTCTTGGGCTGTGGGCAGGCAGGAGCTCGGGGCCGAGCATCCGATGAGGTTATCCCTATTGTTTTAGGTTTAGTTTTGCCTGCTCGTGGAGGTGGCAGTGGTGGCGAGGCTACCTCTGGTTCAGAGGCAGGAGTTGGTGGTTCCGCAGAGGTGGAGGGTTGATTCTCCAGCTCCAATACCGAGATATTGGCTACAGGGCTTGTCTCTGCTACGGAAGGCAACGCGGTTCGTTTTTGTGCCTTTGTAGGGGCTGGAGGTGGAGCCGGAGAGGGCGCACGCCGTGCTGGTGGTGCCTTTGGTTGCGGCTTAGCCTGTACTTTAGGCTGTTTCTGAGTTTGGGGCTGCAAAACTGGCTGACTCGGCTTTGGGAGGGGCCTCTGCGGCTTTTGTTTCTGCAGGAGTTCCGCCTTGTATACCAGGCAGTTACTGTTATTGGCTGCATGGCCTTCACCACAATTGATGCAGCGATAGTAGGACTTGTCTGCCACAGTGCAGGCCTGCGTAGAATGTCCCAAGGAACAACGTAAACAGGCCGGGGCACTGCGACAGACGTCAGTATGATGGCCGAACCTCTGGCACCGGTGGCACTGCGCGAGCTTGCCTGTGGGGTGACTGTATTCCACCCTGACGCGGAAGCCAAACAGCCGCGTCAGGTGGAATATCTTGTGTGCAGCCTCGCCCTTCTCGAGGTGGAGACGGATGAGTGGGAGAGGTACTCGGGTTTCAGAGTTGGTGAACAGGGGAAAAATTGCCTGCACCGGGTACTCGAGTTCTCGGAGTTCCAAAACGATCTTCTGGGGATCTGTGTGTGCGTCAAGCCCTCGTAGAATTACAGACAAGGGCTTGACTCGCTTGGGAGAAAAGGTGTGGTATTGCAGGTTATTAGCCTGCAGAAAGGCCTCGACCAAGTGGTGGTCCTCAATCCGACGGACAACAACTTTGACTGTGTCACCGCCAACCAGCTTGAGGTCAAGTTTGTTGGCCGACAGACCGTGGGCCACGATCAGCCGCCTGTATAAGGCGGCGACATTAGACACCCCGCGGATGAACAGGGGCGGCGCGCGACCAACTGCGGAAGCAGCCGGAGCTGTTCCCGAAGTAGTCGGAACCACAGCCTGTTGGCCCTGAGAAGGACCGATGGCCATGGCTGAGGTCCGAGAGGAAGCGGAATCGGTTGAATGGTTCCTCTTCGGCTTCTTAGCCGGGCGTCTACGCCGACCAACGGTCGCGAAGTCATCCAACTCGTCCACCGGGAGAGGGGGGTAGCGGGTTAGGGAGAGGATCGTCCGTCTCCATCGCCTGAGGCGAATCAGGCGAGTCGCCCGCGTGGGGCAAGGCAGAGCCGAGCGACTCAGCATTCGTGCTGTCGCCCATAAAGGGCATTCTGGCTGACTGTGGCTGCTGCACAGAAACTGCTAGGCAGTCCCTGCCAGACGCCAGGGGTCCTTACCAAGACTGGTGTCCACTGGTCCCTTTACCCCGGCGATATCCAAGCTCGCTTACCACTGGTGTTAAGGATCGTCCAGGGCAGCGCTACCTAACAGCCGTGGGCAGGTTAGGGAAAAGCACTGATGTTCGGCACTCATCAAGAGCCCAGAGCAGTCCACTTCTTTCCTGTCCGGTAAGATGGTTCCCGGCGTCAGGTGGCCCTAATAAGGTCTTCTGCCAGTTGCCACTTGTACCAGCTACTTAGTTCACCGGCAGCAGCTGGCTCCTGGGTCTTCTTTCCGTGCAAAAGATGGTCTCCTCGTCCAAGCAGAAAGGCAGGCGGATGCAGCAAGAAGCTGAAGCAGCGTCCAGAGTAGTGCTGAAGAGAGCAAGTCCTGTTCATGCCGAAGTCAGGAAGTACGGCTGCGAGTCACGAAAAAAAAAACGAAAAAAGACTAAGAAAGAGGAGTCTTTAGCTGAATAAATACTGGATACCAGCATTAAAGCATGGTGAAATAAGCGAACCAATCAAAAAAGGAGTTATAAGGAACCATCAAAATGACCAAACAGCACCTTGAAAAAAGTGTATAAATGTAAGAGCCTCAACAGGAAAGAACAGTCTTTGTTTACATTTGTTCTCAGGTGGTTGTATACTGTGTTCCTGCACAACTGTTCTTATTCATTTGTGAGTGTTGTGATCTGTGTTCCTACACTACTGATCATGTCCAGTTAGAAACGTCTGGTAAAAATATGAACAACTTAGACTACAGCTCAACAACCTGGAAAATTGTGATAAGGTATCCTTCTTCATTTTGTATATGTTTATATGAATTCTGGTGTTTCTCTGCTTTTCTAAGAAAGTTTTTTGTAACTGTGAGTACATGCAAAATCTATTCCTTTTCACCACCAAACAGAAGATATGTATAACAAAGAAGATTTTTAGTTTTGGGACAGTCTGTCAACGAAGAGTATTTTGTGTACCAAGAAAACTTGTATTTTATAGCTACTTTACTGTCGAAATGTTTAACGTCCAAACTAGGTGTAGGTCTTTTGTTTGTGATCTCACATTTTTCTTCGTTAAGTCCAAGAAGAAAATTGCTTACTTTTTAATAAGTTTAAAAAAAAAAACTTGACAAAGACTTAAGAGAGCCAGGTGTTCGCTCATTTTGACAATGCAAGTAATAGTATTTACACAACACCACAACTAATTGAACTAAAAAATGTTATAAACTTGTTTTGTTTTAATTTTTGTGTAATTTATAGCATAACAGAATTTTCACCTTGAATATAACTTAATACAACCTTGAAAAGAAAAAGAAGAAACAATCTGTAGTGAGTGATAACAAAATGGTTAAAAATAAATTAAATAAATTGATCATTATAGTAAATCAAATGCTGACAATAGACTCTATAACAAAAAAAAACTCTTGGTCCAAATAAAAGGAACAATCAATATAAAACGATATACGTTCAACCACATTATGATTAAAACCCCAGTACATCATCAGTATACCCAGTAAGATAAGGAGCAGTAATGAAAATTAATCATGGGTAACTTATTAAAATAACTACATCAAAGGATCCAAACATAAAATAATAACATACTCATTGAAGGAGAAATAAAGAACTGACTAATTCTAGCTTAGTACAAGGAATGTAGTATTAGGGAAGGTTACTTCCCCAAATCTCATGACAAATATGTACAATTTAATTAAATTCAAAATAATGACAAAACCCTAAATAGTCCAGTCGTTGACGGTAAAAATGGGGTATTACCTCCGAATTCTTTCGAACTACATCGATTTTCATGAAAATTTGTAATTAAGGTTATCTTACCCCCTAGAACAAAAGTTATATGTTCCGGATGTGCGCTTTTTGTTTTTTGGGGGTGAAATCCACCCCTTGTGACAAAAATTATGAAAACTGTAAATTTAAGCTTTTTAAAGCTTGAAATCATGTTTAAATATGTATAAGAAATATTGTTACATGTTTTGGAACATAATTTATGATATGCTGTAATGTTTCAACCCTAAAAAACCACCCCCTTGTAACGACATTACAAACAAAAAATAATTCTCAACAGTATGAAATGTTCTAATAGTGTATTTACAATAAATTAAAATCTCTTTATAGTTTGGAATATAATTTATGTCTTATTGCAATGTTTCAACCCTTAAAAACCACCCCTTATGACAAAAATTGTAACAAAAAAAATTAGTTAATAGTTTTTAATTGATTATTCATCATGAATTATAATTTCTTCACAGTTAATAATGAGATTTATGATCTATTGCAACGTTTAAACCCTTAAAACCCTCCCCTATAATTAAAATTAACCACTATGATTACTTAGAATTAAAAACTAAAATTATATCGAACTAGTAAAGGGGAACAATTAACACTTTGTGTACATTATAAAAATATATCTTTTATTGCAAAACTACATATCATCAGAACTATCATCACTATCAACCTCCTCTTCCTCCTGATCTGTAATTGGAAGGCAATTTTGGCAGTTGTCACCGGAGCATGTCCCACATGTTGCGTTACAAAACAGCCCAACTTTGCGGCAGCTACATGCTGCGCCGCATCCGGTTTTGCAATTACAAAATATAATTTTGAGGAGTTCTTCCGGCGCGGGCTGATTGAGCATTTTAATTGGTTTAATAATCCAGTAATAATGAATTATTGTAGCACAACACAAACTCAACAGCACAAGTTTCACACAAATAAACACAAAACATTTTACTTTTACACTTCAAAATATTGTTTTCACTCTAAATACGACAATAAGTATTCAATATGCTGGGAACTAGACTCGCCTACTCCAACTAACGAAAACAACAAAACAATTAAATTTCAGCCCGCTAGGTGGCAGCACCGAACGGACAAGGGAAATGTTCCTAGCTGAAAAAATCCAATTGGTTTTTCAACAATAACTTCCTTCATTTTTAAGATATCCAATCGCTCCAAACACCATTTTGCAGGGAATTCCCAGGGCTACAAGTCTTGTAAAGTTTGACTTTATTGAGCCCTTAGTTTTTAAGATTTTTGAGTTTAAAGGGCTCGGCGAAGGTTGTCCTCGCACTCAAATGTAAATTTCTAACAGTCATATCTCAGTTAATTTTCATCCTACAGAGATAAAAAAAAAACAAAATTTTCAGTAAAAAAAACCTAAATTTGTGTACTCTAGCATTTGTTACATATCTTCTTTAGTTTTTCAGTTAATTTGAAAAAAAGAAAATTTTTTAAGAAAACTCAAATTTTTTTTAATTTAAATCGAACTTTTTTTCAAAACTAGAGATCCTAAACCGCTAAAACTTCTGGAACATATTATTAGTACTTAAATAAAGTAGATTGCAAATGGATTACATTCAATTTCAATCCCTGTGGCAATGACATTGGTTTCAATGCTGGTTTTTTCGCTGACAAAGCCAGCAAGCAACTTTATTGTTATCATAACTTTGTTAATTTTTATGCTAATGACTTCTATCGAAGCTCATTTTGAAGCGTTTTTCAAATTCTTTAAAAAAGGTCCTATGAGTTTTCCACAAAAAATTGTTCGTTTTTCTGTTATTTGACGTTAAATGCTTCAACTTCACTTTTCCCCGAAAAAAAGTTACCTTCAACGAGCCATAACTAAGTTCGTATTGCATCTACAGAAATTAAAAAAAAAATCTTCGCTTTTTTATAAGCTTAATTTTTGCTTATTACAATTTTTTCGATAAAACAAGGTTTTCGAGTTATTCGTGTAAAATCATTCAAAACTATGCATTTTTTCGATGAAAAATCGACATTTTCAATCACGAATAACTCAAAAAGTATTGCTTTATCGAAAAAACTTTATAGAAAATTTTTTGCTTAAAATTTATTCCTCTACTGATTTCTGCAGTTATTTATCATGTTTTAATTTCCACCCCGAGAAGGGGTGGCATCCTCCCCCAGGGTAAAAGCGCACATCGGCACTATATAACTTTTGTTCCTTGAGCCATTCTCTACCTTCTGTCAAAATTTCACGTCAATCGGTTTAGTTCGAAAGAATTCGGAGCGGAAAACCGTCAATGACTGGACTAAAATCCCAGTAACCCAAGTTACAGGATACACTACAAATAAGTTAAAGATTGTAAATTAAATATAGAGATAACTCCAGGGTAAAGAGTAGAATATTAAGTAGAAAGGATGAAAGGCTACCATTAGTGTAGGTGATAAAGAATGCCTCAGTGAGAAGGAAAGTGATATCCAATATAAACTATAATAGTGAAAGACAGAAAATGACTGAAATGTTATTAATTGTAATAGAGTATTTAAATATAATATGTAAGGATTGTTTTATATTAATATAAATGTAGAAACATGAACTTTCATTATATGTAATTGAAAATGTTAGATTATAAAATCTTTTGTTATAGTTAAATAATGTTAATTATTGCTAAAGTTTTGTTAAGATAGGAAAGGCAAGGAAATAATCATAATATCTTTTAAATTGTAAACCATAGAAATAATAAGGAAGCAAACTAGTTATAATATCAGTAGCAAAGCAAAACTGATTTTTAGGCCAAATTTAACTTTTACTATGTAATCAAATCCAAAAGGATAAATTAAATAAAACTGTATAAAATTAACAAAGATTAGTCAGTTTAGAATAAAGATACTTAATTATAATTATCACAGAAATATATAATAGTAAGTGTAATGATCAGAGGATAAAATTGACTTTATTGGAAATGTGTAATATAATGCCTAACAGCGGACACAGTACAAATAAAATGTAAATTAATCAGTATCGGTGTGTTGTAACAACAAATTGTTAAAGGCAAAGAATAATGATGAAATGAGTAATCTTATTTAAGGACAATGTTAACATAAAACGACTTGTAAGCCATTTAATTTATAATTATGTGAATAATAATAAGGCCTATAAGAAATGTAAAAAAATCTCAGTTTTAAGCTTAATTGAAACTAAAATAGGTCATGTTGGATATTGATTTATGTAAAATTAGAACAGGAATATTGCTAGGTACTTAAATTTTCATGAAATTAAAAAAAATAAGTAAATTATAGCCATAAAATAGAAAAAAAATGTCATACAGTAAAACCCCGGTTAACCGAACTAAAGGGGGGGAAGCCGTTTCGGATAACAATTTTTTCGGTTAAGCCATGAACATCTAATACTACAGTATTTTGTATTCTAATTACAGTACGTATTTTTTAAAGGTTTTGAAGGTCAAACGAATTCAAAAATCTCTTTGTAGGCTACACTTATGTTCTTTATTAAAGTTAAAATTACATTTTTCGGATTACAGTACATCAATATACAGTATACAGTCATCCCCCGAGATACGTAATTAATGCGGACTGTAGACTTTTGCGTAACTCTAATTTTACGTAAGTCGAATTTGAACATTGCTTAAGTGTACCTACGTACTTATTATTATACAGACATATGTATGGGTATGTACGGATACATGAGTACGAACAAATCACTCGCGGCAAGCTACACTAATGACGTGAAACAATACATCTAGAAAAACGAGCGACAAACATGTGCTCGGTTCCGCTGCTCAACCTTCACTGAGTAGAAGAAGTTTTCCGAGAAAGAGTGCCCGGTACGCTTGCGTTCGTGCTTAGGCCGAAAAGTAAAGGATTAGCAGAGCAATAAAGTAAGAGAGAGTGTGTGTGTGTGTTTGTTTACAAAGAGAGAGTGAGAGTGAATAGTGTATTGACGCAGTCGCTACAAGGTACAGTTTGCATGCTTGAAATAGAATACAGTACAGTAATTCTTTGTAAAATTGTATGTTACTCTATTCAAAAATTTTTCCATTTTTTGAAATTTTCATTTTACGTAACAGCGAATTTACGTAAGTCGCGTGTTAACGTATCTCGGGGGATGACTGTACTGTACTTAATAGTTTGGAGCATATGGACTACTACTCATTTAAAAAACTCAGTAATTTTTGTTTGTTTCTTGCGTCCCTCCCAACGTTTTCGAGCAGCGATGTCCCTCCATCTTTTCATTAGAAGGACGTCAGCCGGCGTTGACTCACTGCATTGTTCAACAAATCTTAGGGCAACCTAACAACAACACATGTACTGTACTGTAATTTTTGTGTTATACTATACCCAGTAGGTTTTTGAAAGATAACAAATTCTTAATTTAGGCTTACGTCTAGTGCTCGAAAACCATCGTCAGCTGTTACTCCGTCATCCACGTCATCTACTTTGGTCTCTTCGATCGTGTCAGCATTTGACTGCAACACTGTTTCTACAATTTCTTGGTCCGTGATTTCTTGCGAATCATCCGCGACAACCCACTCATCCACCTCGCACGTATCCATGTCTTCGCATCCAGGAATTCTTTTTACCATTTCTGTCAAGTTTTCAAAATTTTCTGAGTCGTCTCCTTCAAGCCCATCATACAGTTTGCTCCAGCACCTTTGAAGAGTTTCTGCTTTCACATTATCCCAGGCTTGCGCACACCAGTAAATTACGTGTTTCATATTTACTGCCTTCAGCGCTTCATTCATGTTTTTGTTTTGCATGTCACTATCTTGCAGGATGGTTCTCAAAAATAGCCCACGGTTTAAATGTCGCTATTACGCCCTGATCCAGTGGCTGAATTAGACTGGTAACATTTGGGGGAAGGAAACGCACAACAATATCGCCACTTTTTAACTCGCAAGGATGCGTAGGCACATTGTCAATTAATAAGATCGCTTTTTTAGGCAGACCTTTTTCAGTTAAAAACTTTTCAACTTTCGGTACAAACTGATCACTAAACCATTCAGCAAAGAGTTCACAAGACGTCCAAGAACTGTTTTGGGCTCTATAAAAAACTGGTAGCGCATTTCGGGCAACATCCTTCAAGGCCCGAGGTTTTTTCGACTTCCCGATACACATTGGGGGCAGTCTATGTGTGCCAGAAGCGTTTGATGCCAAAAGAACAGTTATACGTTCTTTTTGCATTTTGTGTCCTGGGGCAGACGTTTCTTTTGAGGAAGCTAAGGACTTTGTAGGCAACATCTTGAAATTAACACCCGTTTCATTGGCATTGTAAATTTGGTCCTTAGTGTAGCCTTGGGTGTAATCTTCAAACTCTGTTTTGAAAACAGCAACCGCGTCTGGGTCTGCAGATAACTTTTCTCCACATACATTCAATTGCCGAATGCCGTATCTGTTTTTAAACCTGTCTAACCACCCAGAGCTTGCACAAAAATCTTTTCCTTCCTCACCTAACAACTCAGCTAACATTTTAGCTTTTTCTTGCAGTATCGGGCCAGTCAAAGGCATGCTTTTTTCTCGTTGTTGGGTGAACCAAAGATAAAGAGCTTCGCGTACTTTTTCAAAGTCAGATGTTTTCAGTGTTTTTCTATGAGAATTTTTCACAGCTTGCTCTAGAAATTTAGATTTAGACTTCACCCATTCTGAAACGGTAGAAACACCAACTCCGTAATTAGCTGCAACAGTTTTCAATAAACTTCCTTTTTCAACTTCTTTGATAGCAGCTAATTTATCAGCGAAAGTAATCACAACACGCTTCCGCTTAGTCGCCATAGCACAAAAATACACACGCAACGGAAATAAACAACCACTTGAAGGGACTATTGTATCGCAGATCCCCACACTTGTGTGTTGACAGCTAGTGACTGATGCGGGTGTCATGGTCTTGGGAGGGGTTGGAGAGTTGGCAGTGTAGCTATATTTAGACTGGTGAGCCGGTGGCTGGGGAAGCAACTCAAGGTCGGGCGTTCACCTCTCCCCGCTAGCCATAGCCCAGCACACTCTCGCCCTCGAATTATTTCCGTGCAGTACAGTACTGTATTATTTTTTGGATTTGCGATTTTCGGAGGCATTTCGGATAACCCGGGTTTCGGTTGACCCAAGTTCGGTTAACCGGGGCTTTACTGTATATTTATATGAGATCAGGCCTGGACAAGACGAACAGCTGATTTCAGACAATGGGATAGGATACCAAAATATTTCTGGAATTACTATATTAAACAACGATTTAAGTTAGCAGTTGATTTTTTTAAATGCGAACCAGAACGGATGGGAACGTGCAAAAGGGAGATAAAAAAAAAAATAAAATAATTTGAACTAAATTGAAAGTACAATATAAAGAGTTACTGCAGAGGTTATAAACCTAAAATTAATAAAAAATAACTTAACTGATTAACGAAGTGAAGATCGAGTTTTAGTTTCAATATAATCAAACACCAATACACCAAGAATCATCCACCATGTTGGAATAATTGAATTAATACTATTCCATTGAATAACGAACTTAACCAGATTTCGAACACTGAATACGACACTAGTAATACTGCATCAAACTACCTCTTTGAGCGAAAAGGAAGATTACAACAGAAGCCAATCCAGAGGAAATACACTATCGCAGAAGAAGATATCCACAATTACATTTGGGTGAAAGGAAAAAACCACAAGACGGCATAGTTGGGCAAAATCCGAGGTTGATGGCGGCCATGTTTTGAAGTCATCTCGCCAGCAGTACACTGCCACGATGAATCAACAGCTACGCGACGTCATACACAGCTGACTGGTTCGATTATTTCTTTTTACATGACATTAATTTCAAATATATTTTACTTTTACATAATAGTAATTAAGTATTAATTAATTGTAAGTATGGTATCTTGTAACTTGCCTTTCCCTGCCCATTTCGACAGTTCAAAGAACTCTGTTAATCAATTTTGTAATTTTATATATTTTGTTAGTTAACACAATCGACCTGTGAATTGAGTCTCAGCCGCAGCAATAGTCGATGCACATAAGATTATCGCATCACTTCTTAAATAAATGTCATTATTGTTTCTAAACACGAATTTTCCTAATTATTTGAGTAATTAAAATTAATTTATTTCATTTCTAATTTAATTTAGAAGGTAATAACTAAAGAAATCGAGAAGAAGAAGAAGAAGAAAAGGAGCTGAGTTAGATGCGAATACAATTCGACCCAGCTTTGACATAATCGGATTAACACAATAGAACAAATATTTCTTTACCGAGTCTAGCAAATTAACACATGGTTATAAATTAGTATTAATACTTCTAATTAAATAATAAATAAATAATAAAACTAATTAAACAATTAAAATATATAAAAAAAAAAAAGAAAACAATAAATTTTTTTTAATAAATTTATAACTTATAAATTTTCTCAAACATAAATTTTGTTTGTAACCCAAGGTTTTATTACAAATTAAATACTTAAAATTTATTCAAGATCAATAAAACTCACTAATTAGTCTTATTTACATGACGCTCCAACTAACTGAACTTATAAATTTTTTAATGTCGTTTGTTTTATTTATTTTTTTCAATATCGTTGTCTTGATTGCCTATCAATTCAAAGAAAGACAGGCACAGTTTATATTAAACCAGTTAACTAAACACATGTAAACTTGAGAGCTTTTTGTAACACAAAATGGGAACTTGTCAAACTGATTAAGTCATCTCTCAGTAGCTAGTGTAGGATGTTGCAGGACAATACCCTCCACACCTCATCTACACACACTGTAAAGCATTAAAAACCTTAGAAAAAACCATTTGGGAGGCAAGTCAACTTTGTCATGGTCAATTTATATTGTCATCATTTTTCAGTTGTTCAGTGAAGCATGTATTAACTGTAGCTAGTCTAGTTAATACTTCACAATCACAATAGCGGTGGACAGTCTTTATGAGATAATTATAATTTTTAATCTACAGGAGTTACTTTAGGGTAGGCATACCTCGGTACCCTCCATGTAACTTTGTCACTCGTAACATAAGTAGCGCTGGCAGATCTCAAAAACCTTTTTATAACAGAATACTCCCTTTGAATACCTACAAGTTCTTGATCAGTCACTGGTAATACATTCTTGTTCTTGTCCATACATTTAATCTTATTGCAGATAAAAAAATTGTAACTTGTCAACAAATTATTGTGCCCAGACACTAAGTATAGTATTGTGAGTCTTGTGGTAAGTTTATTGTAATCAGTTTTCTTAACTAGCCACTCAGTTTTGATACACAGTCAAAACATGCATTTGTTGGTGACTATTCAGGAGTCATCACAATGCTTAAATTGGATAACAATGGACCAAGGGTTATTACTAGTCTCAAAGGGCATTCAGGTAGCATTCGTACTCTGGGTTGGGATGCTCTTCACCAACGTCTCTACTCTGGTAGCTTTGACCAAAGCGTTATTGTCTGGGATATTGGTGGGCAACAAGGAACTGCCTATGAACTTCAGGGACACCAGTAAGTTTGATGAAATTTTTAAATTTTTAACATTTTTTTTTTAATTTTTTTTAAGTAAAAAATAATACTTGAATAGAAATTGAATAGTATAGTAAGTGAATGATGAAGTAAGGAATGACTATTGTAGTCAATAGTTTGACTATACCGGGTAGAGTTTGAGATTTACCGGGCCTTCAGAAATAATCCTAATAATATACTAAACGAACAGTTGGCATTTAAATCACATACATTATATGATAAGATTATAGACAACATAACCATAGAGTACACGCCCCAACACAACAATAGATAACATGATAACACAAATAAACTGTGCAGTACGTCTTCAACCGGTGTCGAGTGCGCACTCACATCCGCGTACGTCGCTGTGTTTGTATAATATATACATAGATGTACTTTAGTATCTCCTTTTAATGTTTTAACGAAGTCATAACTGACGGATTTTTTACTCTGATGATGGATTAAGTTTAATCTGAAACGCGTAAGAAGACAGGAACCAAGCGGTCACAGTGACGGATTAAGGTAAAATAATTTAATTATGACTATTGTAGTCATATTTAAGCTAGAAATAAATATAATTAAGGCAGTTAGTACAACACAAAACTTTAGTGTTCAAAACATCTGATTTGATTTATCAAAATGTTTAGAATTTTTTATATTCATTTTAAAACTTTTCAGAGAAATCAAATATTGCGGAAAGTGCAGGAAATCAAGAAAAGTTTTACAGCTTCGGTTATAATGGAATATGAAGTATTACAACGAAATGATGCATGTTGAGTGATAAAGATTGTAATGAAATGCATTAGTATTAATATTACTATTACTTTTAACCATGTATTAATGTAATACTTAGATTATACATGGATAGAGTAATCTGTCAGTGGGGGGTTTGAGTATGTATTGTATGTTTTGCCACTGAGATCCAGTAAGGTAGGAACTTGAATTTTAAAATAATTCATGCAATTGTATGGAATCATGGCTGAAGTTCGATATGTGCTTTTGTTTGAAAAAAAGCTGTAGCTCATCGTCTGATATTATTCTTTGAACTGATGTTTTGGGTACACTTGTAGATGTCTTCAGTGGATGCTTGTCTTGACAGAGAAACCATTGTTGTGGAATGTAGCTAAAGTATATGGTAAGTGAAGGGTATTGGACAAAGGATCACGTGAACTTTCATCTTCTACACATGGGTTAGGCAAGTTTCCCTGTTGTGGTAATAATCTCTTATTTGGGGAACTGACATCTCTATATCCTGTGGATATGTATTCTCTGGCAGCATGAGATGATCATTACCCATCTTTTTCAGATGCCTGCCAGTTGAATTCGATTGAATTAAAACAGAACTGAATATTAAAATTTAACTGGATATTAAACATTAATTAAGCTTGATGGTTCATAAATTTAACACATATTTAAATATTTCACATGCTACAAATTTAACACGATAAATATGTGAATATTTACAATTATGCATATTTGTGAAATGTGCAAACTGACGGCTTTTAATTTTAAGGAATGAATGTACTGAATTTCTGGTGCTTATTTCAAGTTACCAGTATACTAATAATGTGGAAAAAATTATGACTATATAAATTTGTTACACTGTTAGAGATGGGATTTTTTTTAAATTGTAGTATAAACATGTCAGTTCTTTATACTATAATTTTTGATGCTCTTAAAAATCTGGGGAATATGACAAAAATAATGACCGTAACTTTGAATATATTGTTTGAAATATTTCTCTTGGACACATGAATAGTTCTTATTGATCTCTCTGATTTGTCCGTGATTCCCACATAACTTCTGACAGTTGAGTCTGCCAATGTAAAAGTGCTGTCATTGAGTCTCCAATTATTGCAGGACCACTCCTGTGACTTCCAGGTGAAAATCACATCTTGTTGAATATGAAAGTTACAGGGGTGAGGTCAGTTAATTAGGGTAGTTTGGGGATGCTGTAAGATTGTAATTGGTAGAAAACACATCATGATGGGAATGCTGTTATGTTTTTGAGGTGTATAGTTCCAGAACTAAGTAAGCAGCTACATTATTGCAAAGTATTGAAAAAAAGGCAGTGGTTACTATTCACCCATTTGTTATGTTATTTGTTAATACAAATAATAGCCTAACAGCAAAATTTATCACTTTTAAATTTGATAAATGAATTCCTTTTAATATAGTATAGAGAACAGTTTACATGAATTCATAAATGGTGAACTTGCATTGAAGTTTTGCTTGTGAAGTTTTACTGCCAACTTTCATTAGAAAACCACTGATCTGTTTTTTTTTTTAATCTGTGTTTCATCATTTATCACAACTTGAGAGTTTTGTGGTCATGTCTAGGTTGATGTGTGAACTTATTGAACTTGTTTTCAACAATCTAATAACGTGATAATTTTTCTCTTCATTGCTCAGTAGTGTAAGCATAAATTTTGCACAAAATGTTCACTTATATCAAAATGTACATAAAAGTTGACGAAATATATGAAAATTATGTGATAGAAATATTATAGATAGTCTTCAGAAGTCTTTGAGGTAAATTTGTATACACTTTTGCAGTGTTACCTGATCAAAATGCTCTTAGTCAGAATTGTATTCACAGTATTCATCTATTTTTTAACGATGTGTATCACAAGAAAGGTATGAGCTTCGGCTTCCATAAAAATTCACAATTTTTCTTGAGTAGACTTTTCATATGCCAGCAAAATTTGATATTAATTCTTTGCGCTTTCATCTGGTGGAGAAAGAATAATGGGAGCACGAAATTCATCCATTATGAATAAAAGCATAATTCGAGGCCAGAACATTGCAGTATGTTGCTAGTTCAGATTCAGTCATGATGGCTATAAGCCTTTGCTAATGGGAAGACTGTCCCCATCTGGCAAGTAAAAGCTGTACATTTTTTACTCAGATCTCTACTATTTTCAAGATAGCCTGCAGATTAATAAGTGAATTTATTTATTTTTTTTAATTTTAATGTTTAAATATTAAAAATTTTAGTTGTAAATAAAGTAATATTGTATTAGAGCCATTTATGAACTTGTTTGTAAAGCTTTCATGTTGCATTAAATAACTGATGAAAGTTTAAATGAATGTATAGTAATGTAATGTCTATTTGCAGCAATAAGGTAACAGCATTATGCTATGCTTCCCTCAAGCAACAGCTCATTTCAGGTGGAGAGGATTGTGCAATTGTTTTTTGGGATATGACAGCTGACAGAAGAGAGGTAATGTAGCATTTATTATTTTTGTGATTACATGAAGAAGTAAGTTTTGGATGTTAAACAGTATGACAGTTTTCAGTAAAATAAACAAAAAAAAAAGTATATTAATTTTTGTATTTGATGTATACTTTGTTTTGCAGACACCAGATTGGGTGGAAAGTGATACTTGTCAGCTATGTGGGCGCCCTTTCTTTTGGAACATTCGTGCAATGATGGACCAAAAACAGTTAGGATTACGCCAACATCATTGCAGAGCATGTGGACGTGCTGTTTGTGACCGTTGCAGTGTCAATAGGGATACTATTCCAAATATGGGCTTCGAATTTCAAGTACGAGTATGTGATCCATGCCATATTCAGTTGAAGGACATTGAGTAAGTTTTTTCTTATGTTCTTTGGAAGTTCTGATGTCAGGCATGTGGGATATAACATGATTTTAACAACAAATCTGACCATTGTACTTGATTTTATTATACAGGTTGAATATGTGTGATACATTTTATTTTATTATAAAATAAAATATAATATAATATGTATTATTTGTATGTATGTATTGTTTGTATGTATTATTTTGGTATACATATGAAACTGTGTGAACTTTATTATGTAAACTGCGTATGAAAACTTGGCCAGTTTCTTCTAGAAATATGTAGTATATTCAGAGTGTATTCAACCTATATTAGGGTGGAATCTAATATCTTTACATTTAATATTATTGATTTCAGTTTTTGACATCTTCAGACTTTATGCAGTAACTTAAATGTACACAATTATTAAATTTTGACAGAACTATGCAAACATGCCTCTCTCTCACTGTTTTAGATTTGCTTTTTGTATTAACAAATTTATTCCTGTATACTGTTGTTCATGACATGTCCATTGTTATTAATTAACTATATGTATATTGTAACGTTACATATCATCACCGTACTTCTGAACCAAATTTTCAACCTAACATATGCAGAATTACACGTTTATTGGTAATTAAAATATTTAAAATCGTCCCTGTTTCGGGCGTCATTTGCGATGTTTCTCAATATTTAGTTGTTAAATTTAATATTATTTAAATATAAGGTATAATCCAGGAATTCATTTAGTGTACTCAGGCAGAGAACGGTGTGCAAATAAAAATAACGATACACAAATCAAGTAAATATAACATTATTTATTTATTATAGCAAATACCAATAACAATGTGCCACATACAATGTTACTCAGTAGTTGAGTAATTAAATTTGTCCATGTAATGGAGTCAAATTTGCAAAGAACAATATGCAATTACGATTAACACAATGCGTGTTTCGAGTAAAATAGAACATTAGTTATGTTCTCTTGAAAACATAGAAAAGATTACGAACACACTTATTTCGCCTTAAAACATAAAACTGATTATTAGTAAACTATGTATATCAATTTGTGCAAACTCAACACTTCTTTGTAGGCCTATATTTTTTACATTCACTCAATTACGCACACTTTCACACTTCTACATTTATTTATTTTTTGGTTTTTTATTTGAGCTCAATTTGAAAATGCCAGTATTTAATTATATTTTGAAATGTCTACTTTCCTGTTAAATGCGTAGAAATTCAACACCTGGGCATTAACTCGTGGTTTACACTGTAGCTGTTTTATTTCACTGTTGCACTTTCCCATTTTATGGTCGAATATGGATGAATATTTAGAGCCAAAAAACTGTTGTATTTTGAAATATATAAAAATTTACATTTTCTGCTATACGCGGGCGAGGCGACTGCTGCTGCACGCAGCGAGAGGTGTATGTCGACTGACTTTTTTGTGTTAAAAACTTTCCGTTTGGTGCGTTGCACACTGCTTCACCCTGCTCCCTGCCATTCATCTCGCCTACAATATTATAACGTTCCGCTGGGCTGAGGTTCACCTCTTCAACATCGCTGCAAGTTGTTTTCCGTCAACAAATACTTGATGTATTGGTCACAGGCTATAAATAGATTTTAGTTATAACCATATAAGGCCATGGAAATTTACTGACTCATATTTACTGGCATTCTTTGTGTCACCTCAAAAGGGGCTTCTTCTTTACATGTTATAGAATTTACGAAATTACACAATAATAATTAAATAAATTTAGACCCATTTCAATACCCCCCCAACGAGAGGATTTATGCCGAAGCATAAAAGCTCTCATTGACACTCATACTTTCTAAAGGGATCAGCCAAGATATGTCGCCACAACTCCCTTACGTTTTATTCAAAATGGTAGTTATCTTACCCCTGGACCAGTGACTGTGACCGTACCTGAATGACCTTACTGGACTTCTCTTTCGAGATCCCAACACCGCAAGGCCAGACCGGCACTTGACGCTCCTGCTCTGACACACAGGCCAGCACAGGACCGCTGCCACAGCATCACCAGACACTGAAACATGAGACCAAAAACATCAAATAGTGGCCTGGTATAATGACATATCCCTAACTGATCTGGTTCCCCTTAGCTGTGTTGGTTTGCGTTAAGAAATACTGAGTTTTTTTTCATATGGATAAATACTTAGCCTAAGTATAATACATTATAAGAATTACCTATCAACATTCTGTACAACCTTCTCTAGTTAACTCGTACCCCAAAATTCAACATGATCGCTCTGATTTCCATCATATTTAAATAAACATTTCTATTACAACGTATATATCCCTTCCATTATAAATATTCCATTCACACTTCAAAATTAACAAACTCCTTTTATAGAGTAAAACACATTAAATCAACTACATGAGAACAAATTACTTACTTAACAATCGGTAAGTATCTTCATAATTCTCTTTATTATATTAAAATAAAATACTCTTCGTCCACACAACATCCTTCATTTGTTTACATCAGACAATTAATTACATACTCTACATTATTGATGTAACTCATTTTAATCTTTAATATTTCGTTACTAACAGCCTAGTAACCACCTTCTCCATCATCACATATTTTATTAATTTATTAAATTATGAATTTATTTTAAGTTCCTCCTTCCACACACACTATTACCCCCCCTGGACTGTAGCGCCCAGTTGCCTACAATACATACACATATTGTAAACATTATCACCTCAAAATAAACAATTCATCTTTAAATTTGCATATAAAATTATAAATATTACATTTTAATTTCAATTGACCTTTTTGCTAATTAATTATCAAATATTTAGTATTCACTACATCATTAAATTCTCCAAAAACGTTTTTAACTTGTTATTAACATTCATCTTGTACAATATTTCATTTAATATCAACACAAAAATATACAATATACATTATTACTTGTCATCGTTTACCACAAATCATTTTATAAAACAGTCCATTTCAAAACCATTAATCACCTAGTTAAACGTTCATAAACATTAATTGTTTACCCCCCATCATCGTATAATAACCTGGTCTTACATCTACACAGTTCATTTTTTAGCAGATTCATTATATCATTTCCATCAATATAAAGATTATTCAAATTCTTATATTCTGCCACAATATCATAACAATTAACAGGATTATCCCATATTATATCATATAATTTGTTACCACCGGGTATAGTCCAGTCACCTTTAGTATAATTTGTCACCATTGGGTCGATTATAATCTCATCATTATTATTATCTGTTGCTGTACCAGTTTCGTCACAAGGTAAGTAATCAGTGTCATTAACTCTCTCAATGTCTAACCTCTCTATTAATTCGTTATAACTTCTACTAACCTCATATAACTCTATCTTCCTATCAACATACCTTTCATCATAACACCAATTCATACTTTTTCTATCATTCCGTACAGAGGGTATTAATTCATAAAAACGCCTACTAAAAATTAAGGACCTATTTGAAAACACATTGTTTTCCTGTAAGGGACTCTTGCCCTTCAAAAACATTTGTAACCATCTTGGTTTACAATAAACGTGGGGAAAATCTACCCTCTGCCCTATATTCACAAAATAATTCTCTTCATATTCTCTCTCTAATTTACAAATACTGATTTCTACTCTCTCACTCTCTCTCATTGTTCCTATATTATCATGACCGCTATTCATTTTCAATGTATTACTTTTATATATCTCATTTTCCACTATCTTACTATTATTACTTGTTAATTTATTTTCGTAACTAGCACCTACCTTGTTAATGCTCCCTTCGTAATTATTCGTTATTTTACTATTGACACCCTGATCGTCTGTTATTTCGTCATTTTTATTTTCGTTACACTCACCCGTGTCATTAGTTTTGACACCACTACACCCACTAATTTTGTTTAATTCATTCTCACTTATACTTTTAAATTGGTTGTTCCTACTTTGATCATGCATTTTTATTTCGTTTCTTATGTTTACAACTTCGTTATTCATTTCTACTAACCTTTCGTCTCGTTTGTCAAGTCTACTATTCATTTCTCTCACCGCTGACTTGATTTCGGATTTGATTTCATTTAAGCTTGTGTTCAACTTATTATATCCTGACTTCATTTCAGTTTTAAGTTCATTTAAACTCGTGTTTAGATTATTATTTTCTGACTTCATTTTCTCGTCTCGTTTGTCAAGTTTATTATTTATTACGTTTATCTCTGATTTGATTTCAGTTGTCATTCCTGACATCATTTCCATCATCAACGCTAATTGGTTAAATATATTTACCCCGTTATCTCTACTACCCCCAGCTACTACAGTTTCATTTACATCTATTTCGACAACATTTTCACTAACAATTTCATTAGTTGTTACCATATGATCTTGGGTAACATTCAACAATGATTCTACCTCTGCACTTTCATCTAAATTTGTATTTGCATCTTTCTCCGCCATTTTTCGACTAAATTGTAAATCAACTGTACCATAAATAATATAAATTGGACTGTTAATTTACAATGTCCCTGTTAAATGGGTGCCATTTGCAGAATTACACGTTTATTGGTAATTAAAATATTTAAAATCGTCTCTGTTTCGGTCGTCATTTGCGATGTTTCTCAATATTTAGTTGTTAAATTTAATATTATTTAAATATAAGGTATAATCCAGGAATTCGTTTAGTGTACTCAGGCAGAGAACGGTGTGCAAATACAAATAACGATACACAAATCAAGTAAATATAACATTATTTATTTATTATAGCAAATACCAATAACAATGCGCCACATACAATGTTACTCAGTAGTTGAGTAATTAAATTTGTCCATGTAATGGAGTCAAATTTGCAAAGAACAATATGCAATTACGATTAACACAATGCGTGTTTCGAGTAAAATAGAACATTAGTTATGTTCTCTTGAAAACATAGAAAAGATTACGAACACACTTATTTCGCCTTAAAACATAAAACTGATTATTAGTAAACTATGTATATCAATTTGCGCAAACTCGACACTTCTTTTTAGGCCTATATGTTTTACATTCACTCAATTACGCACACTTTCACACTTCTACATTTATTTATTTTTTGGTTTTTTATTTGAGCTCAATTTGAAAATGCCAGTATTTAATTATATTTTGAAATGTCTACTTTCCTGTTAAATGCGTAGAAATTCAACACCTGGGCATTAACTTGTGGTTTACGCTGTAGCTGTTTTATTTCACTGTTGCACTTCCCCATTTTATGGTCGAATATGGATGAATATTTAGAGCCAAAAAACTGTTGTATTTTGAAATATATAAAAATTTACATTTTCTGCTATATGCGGGCGAGGCGACTGCTGCTGCACGCAGCGAGAGGTGTATGTCGACTGACTTTTTTGTGTTAAAAACTTTCCGTTTGGTGCGTTGCACACTGCTTCACCCTGCTCCCCGCCGTACATCTTGCCTACAATATTATAACGTTCCGCTGGGCTGAGGTTCACCTCTTCAACATCGCTGCAAGTTGTTTTCCGTCAACAAATACTTGATGTATTGGTCACTGGCTATAAATAGATTTTAGTTATAACCATATAAGGCCATGGAAATTTACTGACTCATATTTACTGGCATTCTTTGTGTCACCTCAAAAGGGGCCTCTTCTTTACATGTTATAGAATTTATGAAATTACACAATAATAATTAAATAAATTTAGACCCATTACACATAACAATTAAATGAAACAAAACCTACCAAGGATTAAGAATTGTGTACCAAGTATTAAAATCAGTTGAAGAATTAATAACTAAAGAACGAATTGACAAATAATGAATAAACGTAGTAATGAGAACTACACAAAGAAGATAATATATTAAATGTGATTAACCCAATGACCCAATAGATTAGGTAAGTGAGTAAACAAAAAACATAGATAATAAAAAATGAAAAGAAGTGAATGACATTATGATAAAAAAAGGTAAAAAAAGGAAGAGACAAGACATCTCCCACAATCTACAACAAAAGAGGTACAACAGTGAGATAAATAAAATGTAACAAGCGAATTACAGAGTGAAGGACTATTAATGACATAAAACCACAGACAGATTATTTTAGGTGACTTAACTGTGACCATAACTCTAATTTAAAATAATGGTAATCAATAATGATCAGGAGAGTGAGGTTAAACCTTGTATTAGTATGATTTAATAATGTATAAAAGATAACAACAAGATTGCATCTTATCTACTATTTATGTAAGTGATATAGACACAGGGATATCAGAAAAACTGATAATCACCAATAATGTTGTAAAGATAATATAAAAGAGACTGGAAAATAAGTACCAAACAATAAATAGTAATTAATAAGTATTAGTACATTTAAATAATTGAGTAAAATGTATAGAAACCAACCACCAAAATGAACCCATTGTTGTAAACCAGAATAGGGACACATAACCTAGCTCAGCAAGCATTTTGCACCTATAATGATAAGAATTAATAATAAAAAAGGTTATCAAACCATATTCTATTATACTGTACTTAAACTAGATGTTATAAGGATCATACCAGTAACAAGATTAGTTACCAAAGGAAGATTTATATTGTGATTAGTGTAAATTAACATACTGAAAATGGACAGCATAGAATTTACCCAATACCAATCTAAAAAGAGTGATAGTGCGACAACAATTGCAAAGTGTACAATAAATTGCGATTGCGTGAATAAAGGGAGTATAGTGAAAATTAAGCATACTTAGAGGAATTATAAACTTAGACGATACAAATTTATCGAGTATAATTAATAAGATGATTTGATTTGAACACAAAAAGGAGTTTGGACCTTATTATATCAATCGATTTATTTAAAGTTAAAGAGATTTAACGACTGCTGAGTTGTCTATTGACCTGATGTATGTTTACCAGAATTAGTAAATAAGATGATTTATAATGAACATTAAGAAAGGTATGGACCGTATTAAATTTGTTAATTTGGTTTTAGTTAAAAATATTTAATAACGAGCTAATCATGCTTACAAGAGTTATCAATTTACCTGATTACATTTATCCAATCTAGCGAATCAGATGATTTTTTATGAACACTAAAGGAACTTATAACCTTATTATACCTTTATTTTGTATGTTGTTAAAGAGTTAGGTTTCTATTCAAATACGCCAGGTTAACCTACAATATTGACGCCAGACGTCTTTTGAATTTTTATGTTAGTAATTAAGATTTATTTTTTATGTAATCACTCTCCTACTACACAATTATTATGGTAGTATAATTCTTCAAGTTTTTGTATTTTGCAGTCTCAAAGAACCTACATTTTAGATAAACATTTGAACCAACAAACCACATGCAGTGGTATGGTTACTAAGAATCAGAATAACAAACCCTGAGATAAGAGATTTTTATAAAATTAATCATTATTGTAAAAATGAACAATTATTAATCTAATTATTATTTAACCTAATTTCATGAGTATTATCGAAGAATAAACCATATTTTTACCAGATAAAAGAGTTAACCAAATTATTTCATTAGACTAGACGATTACAGGTTAGGTGAACCACTCCCAACAGTTGGCACCACTCGCAGTGACAATTGAGATAATTTAAATAATTTTAAGTTGTCATCTCAAATCTGCCTTGTTAACAGAACGATTAACAAATGAGACCTTCACTAAAAGTAAGTGCTGAACTAATAAATAAATCTAATTTCAGTGAGAAGTCAACTTATAAACTGTTAACCTAAAATTACGATGTCTGACAAAATCAGCAGGTGCCAATGGCAGAGTCAACTTAGCCAATTCGTCTCAACAGCTAAAGAACATGGAATTAAAAACCACAGATGAATTTAAACCACGATTAAACCGTTTCAAGATAACAAATAATATGATAATCGAATTATAAAATTTTAATTAAAACAATCATTTAAACATAATTACTCTATGAATAAAAGAGGGAGGTAAGTAGATTCGTTACACAACCAACGTGTGGCTTTTAACCCATATGAATCAAAACTGGCGCCAGCAACTTGGGGCTTTTAACAATAGGAATAACTACCATTAAATAAATAAATAAAACACTTTACAAGAGACCACACTGGGCAGAAAACTAGTTCTGTTACAATATATATATATATATATATATATATATATATATATATATCACTACCAACTCGGATCACAAAAATTATTATTGGTAAAAATGATAAATTTTTACCTGATGGTGTAAACTAGTTTTCACTTGATATTACGACATCAGGTTGTAACATATTACACACAAACACATACATAGACACACACAAAACGACTTTTGAACAATGGCGCCATTACCAAAAGCAGAACAGACAGTGCTTCTAGCGGCAGGCTCTGACGAAGCTCTAATGGAGCAAAAACTAGTTTAGGCCATCAGGTAAAAATTTTATAATTTTATCAATAACAATTTGTGTTCCGAGTCAGTAGTGTTATATATAGTTAAGTAACAAATTTATGTAAATAAGAACACAACACAATTTATGTTGACCTTTCCATACTGGAATAACCAGTATGTACTTTCACAGAGCATAGGTTACAATTATTTTAAGTTTATGAAATTAAAAAGTAATGTTCAAGAGTGACCTGTCCATGTTATAACGTTCTTATATGTACATAGAACTGATTTTGTGGAATGCAATGGATGGAAATAATATGTCTGCTATAGAGATAATTTGTCAACAAAACCCTGTTGTAAGAAGAAAAACAAGGGTTTTGTTATAAATACAAGGGGTGTTAAAAAAAGACAGAACTTTTGCAACAAAAACTTTATTAATGTACTTGCAACTTTATGCATGCTTATCCCCTTCAAAGTATGCTTATCCCCCCTGGTGGCAATGCACCATTTCTTTAAATTCTGGAGCAATTCCTGGAACGCATTTTTTGGAATGACGCGCAGCTGTTCTTCCATATTTTTCTTGATCACATCTGTTGTTTCAAAATGACATCCTTCGAACGTTGCCTTCAGTTTTGGGAACAAGAAAAAGCTTGCTGCGGCTAAGTCTGGATAGTAGGGTGGGTGGGGCAGAACAGTCTATTGTTTTCTATCAGATAATTGACGACAAGGAGTGATGGGTGAGCTGGTGCATTCTCATGTCTAGCACCCAAGTCTGTTCTTTCCTCTGATGCCTTAAAACTTCTCTATAATGCTCCTTATTTACTGTCTGACCATGTGGAATGAATTCATAATGAACCAACTTTTTCCAGTAAAAAAAAAAAACATTACCTTCATGTTTGACCGACTCATCTGGGCTTTCTTTGTTGAGGCGATCCTTTTCCCACCCACTGCAAAGACTGTGCCTTCATTTCAACATCGTATCCGTACACCCATGTCTTGTCCCTGTTATAATGTTTTTGTTGAAGTTTTCATCAGCACTGGCACAGTCAAGCAGTTCCTGACTGATTTTAACGCATTTCTCTTTCTGATCGTCGGACAACAACGTGGCATGAATTTTTCTGAGATGCGATGCATGTTCAGTTTTCCTGTTAAAATTTCGTGGCATGAACCCATGCTGATACCCAATTCCTCGGCAATCTCACGTACCGTTAAACGATGATCTTCACATATCATAGTGCGAACTTCATTGATTTTATTGCCACTTTTTGACGTTGAAGGGCAACCAGGTCTTGGATTTTTATCGCTCAATGTTCTTCCCGTTTTGAAATGAGTAAACCAGTCATAGCACTGCGTTCAGCTCATATAATCATCCCCATATGCGTGCTGAAGCATTTCGAACTTTTTGTAAAAGTTTTTTGAGCTGGAAGCAACATTTTTGCAAACATGTTCTTCAAAATTTTTGCAAACATTTTCACTACAAAAAAATTCACAGAAAGGTTAGAACACGTATTAATTTCAGCTGCTGTAGCGAGAATCACAACAATGGTAGTAAGAAGTGAAATATTGGATGATGTTTCTGAAAGTTGCTGCTAGTTAGCGCTATTTGTCAGAGCATACTCTTTGCATATACCGCCATGGTATTGTGAAGTTCGATCTTTTTTTGAACACACCTCATAGTGTTATCAATTTGTTATAAATGAAATACATTTATATAAAGGAAATAAATTTCTGTGTACCATAAGTGGGGAACCAAAATACTTTGTTCAGTGTTTCTTTTGCAAAATACTTTAAAACATCAAATCTCTGTCTAGATTACTGCTATTAAGTGTATCTTTATTTATTTATTTATCTAAAACAACTATGATAAGGTATGCAAAAACTGTCAATCATGTGTAAAGGGATTAATATTAAATTTGACATGGCTTTGCTCTAACTTAATATTAAACACTCTCTAACTTAATGTTGACTTTATGTAAATATAGGTTTTACTTATTACATAGAAAACTTTGTGTTCATTTTCCCTAATTAAGACTTTTCTTTTGTTTTCAGTCGAACACCTCTAGCAACATTCCATGATACAAAACACTGCATTGTCAGTATGGATTTGGATGAACCTCGTAAACGATTACTTACAGTTGGTCAGGATAGGTTAATAAAAGTGTGGGATGTGTCTGCACTCTTGTAGTACCACTTACACAAGTAAGTGTTGTGATTTAAAGTTTTGAAAATTATTATAAAAAAAGTCAAAAAACAGTTTTGTGTATACCTGTGATGAAGTATATACTTGATTGATGATGTATGATGAATTTAGAACTTATTATATTAACAGTTGGCAGTTGTCACCATTAGAGTAGTTTCCTGCTGCAAAGTGTTCATTGGTTTCAGTACATCCTCCTTAGGTATCTGTCTCAATAAGAGTGTGGTCAGTTTGAATTTCTTCACCGGATGTCCTTTTAGTTTTGTTTTATTTTTGGAAATAAAAAAAGTTATAATGTACTAAATAGGTTGGATAACAAGGAAAATGGTTAGCCAGACAGTGGGTGTTCTTAGCCAAACATTTCTGTGCATTTAATGCAGTCGTTAGAGGAATTTTCTATAATGGAATAGGTGGATTTATTCACCAAACATAAGTTCGCTGCCTCACACTTTCATGAAAAACCCCCTGGGTCATTCCATATCAATTCAACAAAAAAAAATCACTTTCTCACCCACCATCTCAGATTTTGATGAAACTTGGCTTATTTGTTCTCCCTACAGAGATAAATAACCACACCAATTTTAACCCTCTATCTCTCTCCGTTTTCATTGTATAAGCTTTCAAAGTTTTGAAATTTTGGTGTTTTTAACAATTGGATGTCGTGAAACAAGACTTGTTAACCTTTTGAAAATAATTTGTAACTTTTTTATTTATCATTCAATCTTGGTGAAGTTTTGTAGTTATATACTTTAAAATTATGGATTCTAGAAAAAAATACACAATACCTTTAAGTAAAACTACTAAGGCTGGAAAAAATGTTTTATTTGCATCTTCGTACTTTTTTTTTGATGAAAACATGGTTTAGTGTTAAACTGAATATCACAGAAAAGGAAAGGGATAATCACAAAAACTTTTTTTTCAAAATAATCGTCAATACATGGGCTATCATATGAAAAAATAAAATTGATGGGGTTGTTTTTGTCCGTTAAAGGTAAGTTTTTTAAAATATTTTATTGAGCGATTTTACTAAGCCATAGAAATTTAAAAGGGTCTTAAGTATTTTTTTTAAATAAAACTAAAATTTTAAGTGATTATAAACCATACAGGCGCTATATTAAAATAAAAATAAGAACAGCATCAACAACTTCTCAAGTAATCAATCAAAATTCAAAAAAATCCCTAATTGCATTTTTTTGAGACTTTTGAATTTCGAGGTATAAGCCTAAGTTGATATTACTGAAGAATAAATAACTAATAAATATTTTCATCCATAGGAAATATTCTATTTTAACCTAAATAGACTTGTTCGAGAATTTGTTTAAATGCTGACACAAAGGATCAAATATTTTTTAACATTATATGCATTTAATAAAGAAATTATAACAAAGTCTGGAAATTTACCAAAATTGCATTCCAATATTTGTTATTTACAATATGTACATTCAAAGAAATTTAGTGTGAGTAACATTTTTTTTGAATTGAACTCATACACTCCTCTGAGAATCGGTAGGTTCTTCCAGTTGATGTGTGAGGAGGTTCAACAATTGCAAGCACATGAAGAGTTGGCACCGGGCAAATGTCCTCTCATTTGGGCCAATGAAATGACGGTGATGGTCCTGCAGGATGCAAAAGTTGAACAGTCATGTCACCTTCTTCTTTATTTACTTCAGTGATGATTCCAAAGTACCACGGATTGTCACATTTACAAGCTGTGTAGCATGATGGGTTCAAATTTTCTTCTCTCACAAGTGATGTCAATTTATTCCGTAAATTATATGTAAGGGTGGGTTTCTCATTAATACTGATCCTCCTTGCTTCCAAGTTCCCTAAACAATATAATGGCTTAAAGTTATGGAAACGTCTGGTTCCTGGAAGTGTTTGAATATCTTCAAAGCATTCCGCAAGGTCAGAACATATCTGATTTACATAATCTTTAGAAATAAAATGAAAATTAACTTTGGTGATGTTGACTTTACAAATCTGATGGAGATAATATTTGATGTCCAAGAGGCCTTTGTAGAATTTCCTTTCGTGCTAGCCTTTTAACAGTGCCTCCTGTACCATCACACTCAGTTTTCCCATGGCTTGTTGCAAAGAACGACAACTGCACCCTGATCTTAAATTTTTTCTTGCAGACAAAGGTTTATAAAATTAAATTTATTTTTATATTGGCCTGCATGGATGGCTCACTGAAACAGTGGATTTTTGTAACATGTGAATACTTTTCTTTAATGAATTCTGTCACAATTTCTTGAATTTTGTAGACCATACAAAGATCATGTTTCATATCATCAGATATGATACAAAGAGACAAAACCAATTTTCCACCTTCAATACTTTAACGTTGATTATAATAGGATGTACAGTGAAGAGTCAGATGTCCAGTGGTATCCTTGGGCTTCGTCCTGGATAGTAAAAGAGTAATTTTCACTAAAGTCCATTGATACAGTGGCAACATTTGCATCAGAAGATTCTTTAAGTGTCTTGAAATATTTTGATTGTGACTTTACAGTGTAAGAGTGAAGGGCCAAATTTTTCCAATTTAGATGAAAGGTCATCAATAAATTCATAAATTTTTGCAGAACATGTAATCATTTGTGTTCTGTCAGATAAAATCCATTGATTAAATTCAATGGTGTCGTCTTCACCACAATCTTCAAATTTTGTTTGTAAAAAGTCTGTTAGTTTTTCTTTGGGTGGGTAGTTGTTACAATGCCTTAGCATACATGCACAGTTTGGGTTTTCACATACTAGCATTTTTGTGATATCTTTATAGCTGTCTTCAAATTGTGAGCATAAATTAATAAAATTACATTCTGATGAATGGTGCATACACATACTGAGTGGGTACCATTGGCACCTGCTAAAACACACCATTTGGGGTGGAGAGAACAGAATTTAGGAAAACCGAGTTTAATTTCAGGATACTCCCATTTAAAATTTGAATAAACTTCGTGTAGGTTGCCTAAAATCAACCATTTCCTTTCATATCATTTTTCACTATTCTGACAACATCGTTCATACCTGGCAAAACTCTGGACTGTTCATCACTTTGGAAAAAATTTATTACTTAATCAGTTACTTCAGGTTTGAGTTTCTTCCCTCTTTTAGGGTCTGGTTCTGCTAGAAAACCTTTTTCTTTGAAAAGTTTCTGTGCTTGCCGCGCCGAATAATCAGAAACCTGAAAAGTATGTTTCATTTTTTGTCTTGACCAGTTAAGTGATGCAAATAAAAACATGAAATATCTTCTGACACAAACAGTTAACTGCACTGAAGTTGATAAAAAAACCCAGTAAGTTCACCAAAATGCATAACTAAATATTTCTTATAGTTTAATGTTCAAATATATTTAGGTAAAAGTTACAGTACTTACATTTTAATAAATGAAAAAAGTAAATAAAAAACAAAACGCATACACAGGCTTATAGAAAGTAATACTGTAAGTAGAACACACCACTGTTTCATCAAGAAACACCAGAAACAGACTGACCAAATGAGCAAAGATAGCTAGCTACTGTAGAGCTGCCTGTTGCTACTTGCTCAGCAGGCTCTGACAGAGGCTACTATGAATGGAAAAATAGTTACTAATAATTTTTAATTTCTTATAACTTTTATATATACACAGCTTACATCATTATTAATACATATTTGCCATATTACACCCCATATTAATTTAATTTATTTAGCCCTAATTAGTTTTATTTATATTTTTATTAAATATACTAACTAGCATTATAATAATCACAAATTTGAATTATATTTTTAAAAAAACTATTTTGCAAACCTGTAACAATAATACATTAGTAAAACAACTCGATAAAACATTCCCTGAAATTCGTACACTTAACAGAAAAAACTAACAAAGGAATGAAAACACCATCAATTTTATTTTTTCATATGATAACCCATGTATTGAGGATTATTCTGAAAAAAAAGTTTTTGTGATTATCCCTTTCCTTTCTGTGATATTCAATTTAACGCTAAACCATGTTTTTTACAAAAAATTACAAAGATGCAAATAAAACATTTTTCCAGCCTTAATAGTTTTACTTAAAGGTATTGAGTATTTTTTTCTAGAATCCTTATACTTTAGAGTATATAACTACAAAATTTCACAAAGATTGGATGATAAAAAAGTTACAAATTATTTTCAAAAGGTTAGCCAGTCTTGTTTCGCAACATCCGATTGTTAAAAACACAAAAATTTCAAAACTTTGAAAGCCTATACAATGAAAACGGAGAGAGATAGAGGGTTAAAATTTGGTGTGGTTACTTATCTCTGTAGGGAGAACAAATAAGCCAAGTTTCATCAAAATCAAAATCTGAGATGGCCTGATTGAATTGACATGGAATGATCCCCTTCTCCAATAAAATACACAGTAGAACTAGTGTTTGGCCATGTATTCAGTTAGAATGAGTTCATTGTTCACAGTCCATGTGTTAAAAAAAATCTCTTGGTTACATTATTAACCTAATAAATTATATAGACTGGTAATTACTTTTGATTGTTTGCGTAACGACGCGTTTCAGGAACACAGTCCCATCATCAGGTTATAATAATGAAATCATGAACTAATCACTCGTCGTTAAGTTTAAAATAAAACCACTGCACAACATTCGAATTCACGCGAACACATAGCTATGTGCATTCACACACGTGCGCGTCATCGTAAAGTTAAAAGTCGACTGATTTTGTTATCACAGACTTACACAGGCAGTCGTCTGCTTTCTTCTTCTTGTGTGCGTATTATTGTATTGTAGAAGACGTTGGATTTAAATGACAACGTATCATTCAGTAGCTCGTCATGCTGGAATTTACTTGCTTTGTAAATTATAAATTCTTCCATTGCATCCATGAAGCGTCCTTTCTTACAGTAATGTATTTTAAACTTAACGACGAGTGATTAGTTCATGATTTCATTTTTATAACCTGATGATGGGACTGTGTTCCTAAAACGCGTCGTTACGCAAACAATCAAAAGTTGCAAGGAAGGAATTAGATAAAGGTAATTACCAGTCTATATAATTTATTAAAATACGCAACTTGGAGACCAAACCAAAAATGAAATTATTAAGCTGTTGGGTATTTGAGTATTTTCGGGTCATTGATGAAGAAAGACTGTTCATTGGGATTTTTATTATTTCATGTCAGGGTCACAGGCACAGTTCCAACTCTCATCACCAGTGTGTAATGTACCTCAGATAAAAATATTTATTATCCATGAAGACTTGATGGTTGCATTTGATAAGCTCTCGCAAGCTGGGAGACAAATTTGGCTGTGATACAGTGCACACCTAATTAATTCTTCAGTAAGAATTTGTGGACATGTTTTGTACCGTATCCATAGAGGCTGTAAATTGCCTGAGACTATTAGTCGTGGATTAGCTGACAAGCTTTATATAAATTTATTTTAAACTGATTCAGCTGGCCTTGTAACATGCATCCCACTGATAAACTTATATGTGACAATATGTTACTTTGTTCAAGCACTTGTTGATTTATTGGAACCTTTTCTGTTTCTCCCTTTCTGAGATCCATACAAAACAAGATAGAAACAAAAACAAAACTCCCTAAGATGGCTAAAAAATGACAGATGCCACAGAGACAACACAAACTGACTTGAATCAACATAATATGCACTAAGCACTGTATACACCAACCAACAAGGTAAATACCTACTACCATCCATTGCTGCATTGTGATACTACTATCAGTATCCCTTTTTTGGTATCGGCCCAGAATATTTTGATAAGCGCGTTACACTATTGCATATTCTGTATTGTTTGTGCTTTGAATGATTGTCTTCTTTTTTATGTATACATCTATTCTCACTCTATGTGCGGTTTCTGACAGATTACCTCCAATTTCATCCAGTCGTGCATAGCTTCCACTACTGATAGTTGCTTTTCCCTCAGATCATCCCTTACACAATCCATTCCATCCACCTCTGTTTAGAACTTTATCTCATTCTCTCACCCTGTACTTCCATCTCCACCATCACTATGATTCATCTCTTCTCCTCACATGGCCATATCACTGTAGTATTCTTTCTTGCATCCTCTTCGATTTCAGTACTGCTACAAAACTCTTACTGTGTTATTCCTGACCTTATTTTGGTTACTCCACACATCCACATAACCATTTTCATTTCTGATGCTTCAGGCTCTCTTGTGCTTCCCTCACAGGTCACGTTTCAACATCATTGTTGCTCTTACTACAGTTTTATATAAATTTTCCACAACATTAGCATTGATTCTACAGTCACATAGCATCCCTGAAATCTTCCTCCAGTAGTCCATCCATCCTGCTCGAATTCTGTGCACCATCTCTTCATCCAGATTTCAGTCTGCACTCACCACTGAGGCCAGATATTTAAACTTATCAATGCTCCTCAGCTTTACCTCTTGCATTCTGATCTCACAGTCCTGATCCTTGTTAAAACTCAAATATTCTGTATTATTTCTGCTAATCTTAAGTCCTGTGTCCTCCAAGGTTACCCTCCAGTTTTTTCTTCACAGTGTCTGTGCTGGTACTGCACAGCATATGCAAACATCATCCACCAGGCGGATCGATCTCTTCATGTATATTTATAGATGCTGTCAAATAATAATTATGTCTGTGTATATTATAACAATTTTGCTATATACAAGAAAAGGTGTAGGGTGCTTTTTAAATAATAATAATACTTCTTATATTGAGTTTGTAAAATAATTAAAAAAATTATTAAATAAAATCTCAAAATTACGAATTAAAAATTCGTCATTATTATTCACATAATTTTTTGTTGTGTGTGCTCAGCATACACATAATTATTGTAACTATACAAATAACATTAACATAAATATTTGTAAATCTAATACACAAATTATAATTCGACATGTATACATAAACATGAATAAATATAAGTTTTTATAATCTAAAAATGTGCTCTTGACTTGCTCAGATTGTATTCCTTTTAAATTGCATATTTTATTTTATTATTATTGCTTTGCTTTGTGTACATACATATGAATATCGTATTCAGGAAATATCTATCAAATTTCGAATCAAAATGTTTATTGATTCGTTTATTGATCAAAATATTTATGATGCGTTACAATTTCCAAAAAATAATAATAATTTTGGAAATGTTAAAAATCATTATAAAATTCATATAATCTATTACTGTAATTTAACCATTTAAATATTACAATTACTATGTACACAATTAGTTTATCATTGTCTCTGCATTCTTTTTTTTAATGTCTTTTATTGACCCGTTTGTAACGAGAAAAATGGTTTCATGTCACCTTATTGTTTATGGGGTGATACTCAGTGATTCCTCATCATGATCCGGAGAGTCCTGTGTCGATCCTCCATCGTCGTCTGATCCTGCTGGTGTCTGTCGTCCGGTCCTCCGGTCCACTCAGATGACTCGTACGGTGATCTCCATACTGCCCGGGTATCGACCTCGGATGCTATGCAGTCAGGCATAGCCTTCGGCTGCAGATGTGTTTCAGTAGACTGGGGCAGAGGCTTGCGATCCTCACTTATTTATACTGTCGGGTGCAGAAATCATGTTTCAACCACTCTGTGCACGATTTATATTGTTATAGTTTGTCAAGCGTCCCTTTACAGATTCGTTTATTTTTCTGACTTATTTTAATTTTATTCGCAACATGCAAAGTCTTTTGGTTATTACATGATGTTCAAACGATCGGTAATTTTCTTACGTATAGTTGTATATTAATAGTTTTTTCATACTTTAATTATTCTGATTACTATTCACTTTTATTTACACTGCATAAAAATGCATGGTTTGTTTCGCACTAAATTTTCCACATGTGTGCAATAGTATTAATAATGTGGCGTAATTTGTTTTGTCATATCTTTCGGGCACTTACCATAATTTAAATAAATTAGTTAATTCCCGTTTATTCAGGGGTGACACCATGCCGGTTTTTACTTGTTTCACACACACATATCACTTACACTATACACACTCTTAGCTTGTGTGTGGTGTGACATGTCTGTACCGACCTGTACGTTAGGTGTCCCTGTTCACTGGTTACTCACAGCTTTCAATAGGCATTTTTTTAAATAGTGGCAATATTAATTATTCACACTTATTTAGCAATTTTTTTACTAACTGCGACAATGCACAGTAATGTACGCAGACATACTGTTGCAATATTTTACTTATTTTTTATCACTGTACATATCATCCTCAGTTTGGATAAGCTAGGTATATGTATTCTGTAGGAATGATGAAGAGTAGAGTTTAAATGATTAGCTAAGTGGAAAAGGGAAGGATAACATTATATAAAACCACATTTTTTCAGGAGAACAATAAACCATTTTGTACATAGTGTGTAGATTGTGCTAAAAAGTCAGTAGTACAAATTGCAAATAATTATGTCATAAAATACCAAGGTAAAAGTGTTTATATGATTATAATGATAAAAGTATTGGAATATTATGTTTTGCACTCGTTGCTCAATCAGTTACAAAAATAATTTGAAATTTTTTTTTCATACAGTTTTAATAGGGCAGTGAATTTAAATCTAAAATTAAGATTTCAAACTGACAGAGGTTGTTAATTACAAAATTTAGCAGTCAGTGTTTATTAATCATTGGATTCCTAGCCCATCCAGGTACTTGAGTTAGTTTACTACCACAACTGTAGTTAAATAGATGTGTTTTTTAAAGTTTAGTGATTGTTAATGTAACCAAGAGGAACTATTATTTCATGATTGCAGTTGTTTTTCTTTTACATATCATTAGTGAGTGTTGAAGATGATACCTAAGAAAAAAATAAAAAAAGATTAATGTGGTGATTGAAATGAAATTGGATGCTTTAAAAAGATTGGACAAATGTGAAAGTGTGAACTAAATTGTGATGGATAATAGGTGTCAGACGGGCCATGATACTTGCATGGAAAAAGAAGAGAACTGAGATTGAAGTTTGGTGTATGAAAAGAGTTTGCACCAACAGTTTAAAGGAAAGAAAAGAAACCTGAAAGGGGGAGAGTATGAAAAAGTTAGTGAAGCTCTTTTTTGTGGTTTATGCACCAAAGGGAAAAAACAAGTCCTATGTCAGGGCCAATATTACAAGAAAAAAACCTCCATAGAAAAAAATCTATGAAGAATTTAAAGAAGGGAGCTTGATTAATAGCAAACATTTATTGGCTTGACAGGGGGAAGAAGTGTATGGGATCAGGCAATAGAGCATTTGCGGCAAAAAAAACTCTCTACTAACATAAACAGTTTTTGCGAATTTAAGAAAAAAATCCATGCTTTTATTGAAAAACAGTTTCTTTCTGAAGAACAAATCTATAATTGTGATGAAACTGCATTAAATTTTTGAGTACTGTCTTCTAATTACTTTTTGGCATGCAAGAGCAAAAAATCTTCACCTGGTTACGAGAGTAGTAAGTAGAGAGCAATTCCTGCTACAGGAGAACATCAGTTAAAGGTCAAGCTTAACTTATCTCTTGGAGATATCATTGCAGTTGTGAAAAGGTAAAAGGAAAATAAAGAAGAAGATGTAGAGGAAAGTAAAAAATGTGAGATGATGAGCCATAGTGAAGGTGTGAAAGCAGTGAAGGAAGCGCTGTGTTACTTCAAACACCAAGGGGCACCTGCAGTGAACATTCGGTTTCTCCATCAACTTCATGATGAAGCACCAAAACAACGAAATCAAAGTGAAAAACAAAAATCACCAGTTTTTTCATGGAAGTAGAAGTAGAATTACGTTCACTGTTTTTAGTTATTTTTGTACAGTTTGTTATACAGTATTTGTCTAAATTTAATGTTTAATGATATTAATGCTACATACAGTCTTGTAATCAGTCTTGCATATATACATGTGTGTGTGTAGTATATAATATAGTATATTTAGATTATAATATAATATATTTATAATATATTATATATATATAATTTATTTAATATTTATAAATTCTTTAACTCAAGATGTTTTATTCCCTTATTTAGTTCATGTTTCGGGAAGCGTATTGTTCCCATCCTCAGCCTTCCTGATTTTATATCTTGAGTATTTGTGTTTTGGTTCCCAGAAAACTGAATTCCCAGACATAACCAACATGACACTAATAAAACACATACCACACAAAGGCACCATAATAAACATATGGGAAAATTTACAAATATACAAACACAAAACAGACTAATTCCTGAACAAATACAAATCAGTACAAAACATAACACAATTTTCAAAGCACTCAACGTCGAAAATACTCAGAAAGCTAAGTATATACACTACAATCACACACAATAACACCAGTATAAAATACCAAAAACCAACAGGAAACCATAACAACAACCAACCAAAAACTCCACAAGATATAAAATCAGGAAGGCTGAGGATGGGAACAATACGCTCCCCGAAACCTGTACCAAATTAGGGAATAAAACATATCGAGGTAAAGAATTTATAAATATTAAATAAATTATATGCATATCAAGAAATAGACTGTAGCATAAAGTGTTTAAAAAAAATATATATTTATAAGTTTCTAATAAACGCATTTATATCATTAAATGATGACGAGTTGTTAATTAATGTGTTTTTTTCTCTGTAAAACTTGACATTTCGGGAACTCAACACCTTCTTCATCCACATTATGTCGAATTTGTGAGATTTTACTGTATCTGAACAGTATGAAATAAAAAAAAAAAAATGTTTTACAGTTTATGATGCATTTTGTTTTTCAATTTTTTTTAGGCTGTATTAATTTTTTAAAAATAAATTTTATAATCCAATTCCAATCAGTTTCAAACACATTGATACACTTTATGGAGAATAATTTCTTCTCTTAAATTAAAAATGGCATCATGGTAAACTCTTCAGTAAATACTATTCATGATGCACACATAATCACTTTTACACAACAGCATTCTCTATACGGAATATGGATTATCCATACTGACATGGGTTTTCCATTTATGGATAGCCATGAAAGACACTGAAACCTTTAAATCTAATATAATTTGGTGAGTGCAAAGCACATTAGATGAATATAGTTTCTTAATTCTGATAAGTAAAATAAAGGTTATAGTAGTTCAAGGATTATAGTCCATTAAGTATAAAGTAGCAACTGACAGTAAAACAATCCATCAGGTTAGTTGTGTGTGTGTGTGAGGGGGGGAGGGGAAGAGAATGCAGTCAGTAAACTGTTTCTATAAATATAGTTTATTAGTTTTATAAATATTAGTTTTATTTAGTTTATTGTTTTTTTTTTCAGGTAATTCTGTGTGAAACTTGATGACCAAGAATAGCTTCGTTTACTATGTTTTTGTGAAATCAAATTAAAAAATATGTATATGTAAATATATGTATGAATTGTGTGCTTTGTATGCTAATGCAACTTGTATGTATAACATTTATTTATAAAGCAGCGACTAATAAGAGCAGCCCATTTATTCTATCTGTGGCTGCATCAGTAAAGTGTTATCTTTGAATGACATGATTTTTCCCTCATTTGATCTTGTGCTCTGAGTTTTATTTGATTGTAATTAAAAAATTATTGATATGTTCTCTACTAAGAGATATGGCTTAAGAGATGTAATTATGTTAAAATTTAATTGTTAAAGTATATATTGATTATTTTATTTAAATAAACTGCATGGAATATGTTTCATGAATTACATTATACATTATATAGTAGTGTGTGTGTGTGTGTGTGTGTGCGTGCGTGCGTGCGTGCGTGCGTGCGCGCGCGCGCGCATATGTTACATATATTTTTGCATATGTTAATGTGTGCATGTTCATACTTTTATAAGGTCAGCATACAATTATTTCAAGGACATTAAATAACACAGCATTTGTATTTTGTTACTTTTTTTATAATGAGTGGTAGAATTAGATAAGTGTGTATGTTTGGAGCTGAGAAGCAGCACTGTGCTCATAAAAATGTTTGTCATTTTAAACGAAGTCAGTCTGTCAGAAACGAAGTAAAGAGATAACATCTTGCAATGGCTCAGGGAAATATTTATCACATACTGAGTGACTCTTCTCATATTGATGTTATTGTTGCTTATGTAAAATTTACAGAATAGTTGTAAGAAAATGTATACTTAAGAAATATTTGTTTAGTTTTGTATTATTTTCATCCTTTAATTTGCAGTCAGTATTACTCCATGTAACTGGCTGATTTTTGTTTCCTCGAGTGATTTGATTTTTTTAATACCAAAGTAAACTCATTAATACTAAATGTTGTTATAGGGAATTAATAAATATATATACACACAGACTGAATATTATTTAAATGTATAGACAAGATGTATTTTTCTTATGAGACGGGTTGTATTTTTTACATGAATGCTATAAATACAGGACATAATTACATGGCACTCGCAAACATGTACCATGCCAAGGCATGTAGAAATCCTATGTAAAACATAAGACCCAGAACAAAGTAAAACCTTATAAATTCACATCAGTACAAAATGTAACACAATTTTTAAAACACTAAAACTGCAAATGTCTTGCAAAAGAAGAATAATCATCAAACTTGCTGACTACACCACAGTCAGCACAGTCCCATAGGATTATTACTATCAATGAGTAACCAATCTAAGCAGAAATACTAAACCACATAATGAATCAACATGACTGACTTGAAAAAGTCTCATGTCAGGAAACACATGTGGAATGTACATTTAAATAGTATTATTAGTTTACTTCATCAAGAAAAGGAACTATATCAAGTTAATATATGATTATTATAGGCAGCAGCTGCAGTTATTTATATTCAAAATAGGAAAATAGCCTCTGTGCACGTGTGTGTGTGTGTGTGTGTGTGTGTGTGAGGGGGTGCATGTACAAGTGGATACCACACGATTCATACTAGCGAGTGAAGCCATTGGTATTTATATAAGGTGATCCATAGAATTTCAGTTTTCAAATTTCGTTATCAAAAACTTCTTTCAGTAAGTAATATAATAAAGAGCGTGACCTTTATGTAGTCAGAGTTTTCAGTAGTTTGGATGTACACAACGTATTTTTAAAGTTTTACTTTTCTTCATGTTGGACTGTGTGATGTTACACACACAGATTACAGACTGCCTGTTAGTTGGTAAACATAAATAGTTTTAAGTATGAATAATTTTGTTGTTATTATTATTGCTGACAGTTTCTTATTGTGAAACGACTTAGTTGTAATTTATTTATGTAATTATATATTTTTTACTGTTGTTAAAGATATTTTAAAATTACAGTAATTCTAATTAGCAAGATTAGATTGAGATATTAAGAGACTTAGAAAGAATGTATATTTAAAACTGTATGTATGGGTTACATTCATAAGGGAATAAAAATATAATTTTTTGTAACCTTGATGTGTCATTAATTTTATTATCCATTGTTACTGAAACAGTTCATCTTTTTTGCCTTACAAACTCCTTCACAAAATCGTGAGTTCAGGCCAGAAATTGTTTCCAGAATAGTGGCTTTTTTACTAGAATAATTTCTGAAGTTTTCTAACTCAAAAAATTCTGTACAGAATCAGTTCGTATGAAATCACTTACACATGTTGCTATAATTTGCATTGATGTAAATTTTTAATGTTTTTATTTGTATATCGATGTCAGAACCAACAATTATATTTTCACTTACATTGCCAGATTGACTATTAGCATAGCTGTTATTTTTGGATGGATTTTAACTTAGTAAAAGTATAATAACTTTGTTATTTTAACAATTTGAAATATCTGCAGCATAGTTTCAAGAACATTAGTGCTTTGGGAACTAGTGTTCGATTTATTGGAAGTCTCACTTTCATCACAGTGGCTCAATGTCTGATATATTGGATGTCATTTAAAATAGTATTTTTAAAATAATCAATTTGATTGTATCTATTCTTAAATGTAGAACAGATATTAGTAGTTTACAGCCAAATCATTAAATAGCAATATTATTTTCTTTTGTAGCAGTGGTGTAAAGTTATATTAGCAGTATTGATGTATTATTGTTTCCTGATGATGTTTTGTTTGGCTTTGAAACGTTAACATTGTTTTGGTAATTTTTTTATTTTAAGGGTTTCTGATTCACAAACATTATTGTTCTACTTAACTTTTAGAAGTATTTCACTCAATAATAATTATGAATTGTATTGTATGTACATGTAAAAGTCAGTAATACTTCAAAATTGTGTGAGTGCTAACATTTCATGTTAGAGCTTTTTTATACAATTTACTAATGTAGATTGTAGTTTTTATTTCATAAAATAATGATGGCAGGATTGTGTTTAATTTTTTAAATAAAAGATCGTTATGTTTTGCTGAAACGAATAAAGACATCTAATCACTCAAATTGGCCTTCCTTGTGTTACAAATAGGGCATTCACTTTTTTCATATAGTTAGTACAACGTATGAGTGTATAACCTATGACAGTTTGATGAGCCTAACCTAATTACATGTTTTGTAATTTAGGGGATAAAATTATTTCAATTTTTTCGTGCAAATAAATTATGAGATAAATAATTTATATTTATAAAATTATTATAAAACATACTATATTTTGTACTAGCAACTTGTATGCCTTTCCATTACCATCCACAAAGCGTAATCATAGCAACTAACAGCACCCACACCTTGTAACGGGACAAAATTTGGGTAACAAAATTATGTAACAAGTCATTGTTTTATTGTAATGACACAGGTCTGGTCAGGATTGTAGAGGTGGGGGCAGGCGATGTCCATATAAGGCAACAAGTGATTCTGTTGTTAACCAGTGAATCATACAAACGGCACGTGCTTCCAAAGACACAGTCAGTCTATCAGCAACGTGGGGAGAAAAAGTAAGACGCAATTTACAGATTATGAGGGTACGCAGGTAGAAATCTGCCTGGAACCAGTTTGAAAAGGCGCAGAAAAAACGGAATTAGTGTAACCACGCCAGGTACGCTCGCCCCAGTCTCCAGTTGTCCAGCATACAGCACACACGTGTTCTTATAGTGCCCGCGGGCTGTTACGGTAGGCCTACCTAGTTTTTGTATAAAAGCAGTGAAAATGTTAAAAATGATAACAGATCAGTGTCAGCTAAACTAAAACTAAGAAGGGAGACTCAAATATGGAATTTTAGGACATTTCAATGGTGCTATAGTGTGAATTGTGTGGACATCAACTGGGGGACCATGTGGCAGATAAGTAATTGTAAAGAACTAGATTAATTGCCCAGGATTAGTTAAAACGGCGTCAATTTATATTTTAACTTTTAAACAAAATGTATTGAACTAAAATGAGATCTCAATAAGGGGGGTAGAAAAAGAGAGAGAGCGAGTGTGTGAAAAGGGAAAGGGGAAATTTCAACACAAAAGTACTGATTTGCATTATAAGAAATTTTGGCTAATGATTTGAGTGGTAATAATTATTGTTTACTACTCTTGTCTAACAATTTTTGTACTATCATTGTGTCTTATGATTTTTGTTTAATAATTTTGTTATCATAACCCAACAAAGAAAAGAAAAAGTTTCATTATTGGAATAAAATAAGATTTTTTGTCATAATCATGTGTTAGTTAATTAATACGCCATTTTACCTTAACCTATTCTCTGCATCGACGAGTTTGTGTACACGCCCTTGGAGTTTTTATATAAGGGAATTTTGTTTATTTAGTAAATTATTTCCTTGGGAAGTGTGTAACTGGTTTCCATATTTACTCCTCAAAATATGGTGGCGGTCCTTGGGACTTTGGGAATCTTCTAAGTTAAGGTAAGTCGAAAAAAGATCGCAATAATCTGGGTGTAGAATCTTCTTTTTATTTTATACAATTATTTTAACTGTTACAATCGGCGACCCTGCCAGGATTCTTGTGTAAATTTTTTTATATAAGTTAGGCCTACGTAAGATACAGAGATAAGTTTGGGGTAGACGGCGAAAAGGTTTCAGAATTATATGTTTATTTTTCGTATATTTTGTGGTTATGTTTCGTAGCGTAATGCACTTGTGAGACTATTGTTGGTTTAGGAGTATATTGGTAACGATTTTATGTATTAAGTGTATTTAATTTAATGTGTACAATTATTGTTTAATTTGTATTAGAAGGGCTGTATTGGTTTTTATGTTAAGGGTACAATTTTGTAGACATGGCTGATGTACAGGAAACCAAAGTAGGTACATCATGGGACGATGTAATGAATTTGTTGCGCACAATGTCTAGTAATATGCGCATAATGTCTAAAGATATTAGAAATGAAATGAAACAACAAAATGTTGATGTAAGGGGCGATATTAATGAAGTGAAAGAACAAAAAATAAGAATAAAAATAACCAGGTAATAGATGATAAGGTAAGAGATGATGTTAGTATAAGTGATAACTATAATAACGATGTGACGAATAATAATGGTGATATAATTGAAAATGTGGTATCAGAGAGCTGTGTATTGAATAATGGTAGTGATGATGAGAGTTTAATGGGAGTAGAAATTAGTGATGAGGTAGTAGTTGTCATGAGGTTGAGAGAGAGAGTGAAGTGACGTTAGGTGAGTATGAGGTGCAGAGGGCAAATATTCCCTGTGGTTTAAGTGGAGTAAAGACTCCACATGTGGTTTATGAGGACAAAGGTTCCTCCAGAGGTTATGTGGGAGACATGGTGTCTCCAAATGGTCCCCTAATTTGTTGTGATGTACCTGGTAGAGCCAGGAGGTATTTTAGTGATTTTGTGGTGCCCTTTGCATGGAGTGATGTACTTCAGGGGGGTTGTGATGAAAGACAGGGATAGAGATTTTTGATGCTAATAGAGGTTATACAGTTAGTGGAGATTTTAGATATTGAGAGAGTGGAGAAAATTGATGTCTTACCTTGTGATGTAACTGATGCAGTAGATGATGATGATGATGATGATGATAATATTGTAACTTACCTGATTGTGACAAATAATGCCAAGGGCGACTTGACTGTATACGATGTTAATGAAGTATATGATGTAATACTATGGAGTAATTCTGTTGGTTATTATGGTATAGTGGATAAAATTAATTTAAATGGTCGTTATGTTGAAAGGGATAATATAATGGATTTAAACAAAAATGAAATGTGCATGTACAGCATTAGACTAATTTATGATGATGGGGGTTAAACATATGTTGTTGATGGACATTTAATTATTTGAGTTTAATGGTGTTAATACTGGGCTTGATAATATAATGATTTTTGGAGAACAATGACATTTTATGTGAAGCATATTGTATATAAATTTGTATTGGGGTTGAATGTGTTATTTATTAGGTTATGTTATTGTTATTATAGGGGCATCTGAAGATACATTGTGTGTGTGTGTGTATGTGTATGGATATTTTGTTGTGTGTACAACTGTTTGTAATTTTGATTGAATAATTGACATTACTAAATTTTATAATGTAATTAAATCGATTTGAATTGTTTTAAGATGTGAGTTTTGGTAATAAATTCGAAATATTTTTTGAGATTTGAGAATTTTATAATGAATTATAAATAATTAAAATTTGATAATTAAAATGTTTAATACAAAAATCAGAGCTGAAGTTAAAATGTGAAATTCAAATTTGAAATGGTTATTTTAATGTGATGTATTTATGAGATATACAACATGGTTTTATAAACATTTATAATATGGTTTGTAATGAGATAATTGAAACGTAAAATGGATGCTTTAGAAAATTGAATTTGAGTATTTTTTGGATATGATTTACTATTGTACTTTGATATATGGTTATATATTGCAACAGTACAAATAACTGATGTACTGAGCATTGAATATAAAAATTTAAATATACCTAATAAACTGTAAATAATTAATAATGTATTATAAATAAGCATGTCAGGGATTGCAAGCTTGGCTCAGACAAAAATATGAACAGGTGTTTCGCCCACAAATGTAACTGAAAGTGTGTGAATGCAGGTCTATGCAGGCGAGTTTACCACCCCAAGATGAATAATTGCATAATTACTGTTTTTCCGTAATTATTCATAAACTAGAATTAAGGAGTAAAATCCAAAACCACAATAAAATGTAATAAAATTTAATAAATACTGTGTACAAAAACCACGTGAAAGTGACACACCGTACGAGTGTAATAGTGAAATAACTGTGTACACATCGAAAGGGTTAAGTTGCAATGTCCACAATTACAGTGAATATGTATAGTGAAAATAGGTATAAGATAACTGTAAGAGTATACTTACAGGACTCTGCAATTCGCAGAAATATAAGAAATAGCGAAATTGACAAAGAGTGGGGGAACTGAATCCAGAGACAGTTTCTGACATGTCGATTTCGTACCACTGCAGGTGTTGACCAAGACATGGGTATAAATAGGACACACAAGCTACAGTGGTTCTCTTTCTTAAATCATCCACAGTGCAGCAGGAGCTTCTGCCCGTCCGCACAGAATAATATAAATTTTTGTAAATAGTTTCATCCTTCCAGTTACATACAGTTATGTAACTCGATTGTCAAACAAACTGTTTTTAAATAATAACAAAATTAATAAGAGGATCCACATAAGAAGATCCATTGACGTCAGAAACAGCACGAGGAGAAGTTCCAGAGAGTGATACGACGCTGGACAGAAGACAGAGTCGACGCTGGACAAGAGGCGAGTCGACGCTGGACAAGAGGACGCTGGAGTGCGAGATGAGGACGACTACAGATAGATCAAATGATCGAGTATGATTGACGACAATAAGGTGATAAACAACTTATTTATCTCTTAATCGAACAATGAACTCAAAGACAATTAAAGACATTCTTGTTTTATTTAAAAGTAAGAGCCAATGTTTATTTTAAAGTAGAATTAAAATCATAGATGTTTTAGAAATACGATTAACGTAACAAAGAGCTCAAATTAATATTGAAATAAAACGAATACAAATAATTTAAATGAAAACAATTAGTGTTTGATATAAATCAGTACTGAGAAACAAAAGATAAATTCAATAACTATTAATATTTTGAGTACATTACAATATATAAAAAGATATTTAAATATTGATATTTTGAAACACATTAATTGACTGAGTAGTCTGAAAATGAGATTTTTCTTTAATACAATAATTAGTAGAATAGAATATTTAGTCAGTAAGGATATATATAGCATAAGCCTTACGGCATAATAACAAATAATAACGAATGTTTTAAGTCGAAGTAAGTGCTAAGTGCACAATTTTATTAATATCAAATAAATTTGAAATACCGTTACAAGTTACATAGAGTTCTTATTGCAGATACACCTGAAACCCAATTTAAATGCTATTTTGTTACATAATTTGTCAATCTTGAACGTGAGACCAGTCACGCCTATTTTATGTATATGTATCGTTGCAATATGTATGTACGTTGTCAGGTTATTTGAGTTAAATAATATGTGTTATGTTATCATAGGGATACCTCTTGTTGAAGGGTAAAATGTTATTTGTGTATTAAGATACTTAAGATACCAAATCAATACTTTGGTCAATGCAAATCAGTACTTCTAGGAGGAACCCAAATCAGTGCAAGGATATGGATTAGTGAGTGGCCATTTGCTAATGTTTTTGGGTTGTTGCAGAATCTGTGTGGAACTGTGGCGGCAGACCTGTGCTGGCCAGCACGTCAGGGCAGGGTTGCCAAGTGCCTGTCTGGCTTTACGGTGTTGGGATCCTGATAAACGAAGTCCAGTAAGGTCATGCAGGTACGGCCACAGCCACTGTATTAAGGGGGGTAATACCCAAATTGTAATCAGGAAGTAAGGGGGGTCGTGGTGCCATATCCTCACTGGTCATCCTAGCTTTAGGCAAAGAGAGTTTTTATGTTTTTTGACATAAAACCTCTCATTGGTGGGGGTCTTGTAACGGGACAAAATTTGGGTAACAAAATTATGTAACAAGTCATTGTTTTATTGTATGACGCGGGTCTGGTCAGGATTGTAGAGGTGTGGGCAGGCGATGTCCATATAAGGCAACAAGTGATTCTGTTGTTAACCAGTGAATCATACAAACGGCACGTGTTTCCAAAGACACAGTCAGTCTATCAGCAACGTGGGGAGAAAAAGTAAGATGCAATTTACAGATTATGAGGGGACGCAGGTAGAAATCTGCCTGGAACCAGTTTGAAAAGGCGCAGAAAAAACGGAATTAGTGTAACCACGCCAGGTACGCTCGCCCAAGTCTCCAGTTGTCCAGCATACAGCACACACGTGTTCTTATAGTGCCTGCGGGCTGTTACGGTAGGCCTACCTAGTTTTTGTATAAAAGCAGTGAAAATGTTAAAAATGATAACAGATCAGTGTCAACTAAACTAAAACTAAGAAGGGAGACTCAAATATGGAATTTTAGGACATTTCAATGGTGCTATAGTGAATTGTGTGGACATCAACTGGGGAACCTCGTGGCAGATAAGTAATTGTAAAGAACTTGATTATTTGCCCAGGATTAATTAAAACTTGACGTCAAATTATATTTTAACTTTTAAACAAAATGTGTTGAACTAAAATGAGATCTCAATAAGGGGGTAGAAAAAGAGAGAGAGCGAGTGTGTGAAAAGGGGAAGGGGAAATTTCATCGCAAAAGTACTGATTTGCATTATAAGAAATTTTGTTTAATGATTTGCGTTATAAGAAATTTTGTCTAATAATTTGAGTGGTAATAATTTTTGTTTACTAATCTTGACTAACAATTTTTGTACTATCATTGTGTCTTATGATTTTTGTTTAATAATTTTGTTATCATAATCCAACAAAGAAAAGAAAAAGGTTCATTATTGGAATAAAATAAGATTTTTTTGTCATAATCATGTGTTAGTTAATTAATAACCCTAACCTATTCTCTGTATCGACGAGTGTGTCTACACAACCCTGGAGTTTTTATATAAGGGAATTTTGTTTATTTAGTAAATAATTTCCTTGAGAAGAGTGTAACTGGTTTCCATATTTACTCCTCAAAATATGGTGACGGCCCTTGGGACTTTGGGAACTTCTAAGTTAAGGTAAGTCGAAAAAAGATCGCAATAATCTGGGTGTAGTTTCTTCTTTTTATTTTATACAATTATTTTAACCGTTACAACCTTTACATATATCACAGTGCGAAAGCAGAAAAAATATTTACAGTTAGCTTAAAAATGGCAAAGCTGCTTGTGTCTTTTGTGTATAGTTTAACTAATGTTGGCTCCCAAATGGTTCAGAGCAATTTTTCAAGGTGGCATGTATGCTCACCCTTTTTACTTCCATGTTCCTTAAGGAAATGGAAGTATGGTGATGGCAAAAAAAATCGTGTTCGAGATTATTGCAGATTCTGATTGTACTACACTCAAAACATGAAAAAAAGTCGTTTTACTTCCATATTCCTTAACGAATGGAAGTATGGTGATGGCAAAAAAAATCGTGTTCGAGATTATTGCAGATTCTGATTCTACTACACTCAAAACATGAAAAAAAGTCGTTTTCCGAAAAGTGTCTGTGTGTCTGTCTGTCTGTCTGTCTGTCTGTCTGTGTGTCTGTCTGTCTGTAGATTTTTTTTCTATGGCAAACGATAACTGCCGCAAATTCAAACAGAATCAAATAATTTTTTGCATACAGCCCGGTTTTGCAGAGTTCTCGCGACCTATTGTTTTTGGTGAAGATCGGTTGAGGGAAAGGGGTAGTTTACCTGCAACGGTTTTTTTTTAGCAAGGGTAATTTTGTTTGTTTGGCAAACGATAACAGCCGCAAATTCAAACAGAATCAAATAATGTTTCGCATACAGCCCTGAATTGTAGAGTTCTCAAGACCTATTGTTTTTGGTGAAGATCGGTTAAGGGAAAGGGGTAGTTTACCTGTAACGTTTTATGTTTTAACAAGGGTATTTCCTATGGCAAACGATAACAGCCGCAAATTCAAACAGAATGAAAAGATTATTTGCATACAGCCCTAAATTGTAGAGTTCTCAATACCTTTTGTTTTTGGTGAAGATCGGTTAAGGGAAAGGGGTAGTTTACCTACAACGTTTTTTTAACAAGGGTATTTTCTATGGCAAACGATAACAGCCGCAAATTCAAACAGAATCAAATAATTTTCTGCATACAGCCCTGATTTGTAGAGTACTCAAGACCTATTGTTTTTGGTGAAGATCGGTTGAGGGGAAGGGGTAGTTTACCAGCAACGTTTTTTATCATGCGTATTTTCTATGGCAAACGACAACTGCCGCAAATTCAAACAGAATCAAATAATTTTTTGCATACAGCCGTGATTTGTAGAGTACTCGCGACCTATTGTTTTTGGTGAAGATCGGTTGAGGGGAAGGGGTAGTTTACCTGCAAAGGTTTTTTTTATCAAGGGAAATTTTTTTTTTTTGGCAAACGATAACAGCCGCAAATTCAAACAGAATCAAATAATGTTTCGCATACAGCCCTGAATTGTAGATTTCTCAAGACCTATTGTTTTTGGTGAAGATCGGTTGAGGGAAAGGGGTAGTTTACCTGCAACGTTTTTTTTAACAAGGGTATTTTCTATGGCAAACGATAACAGCCGCAAATTCAAACAGAATCAAATAATGTTTTGCATACAGTCCTGATTTGTAGAGTACTCAAGACCTATTGTTTTTGGTGAAGATCGGTTAAGGGGAAGGGGTAGTTTACCTGCAACGTTTTTTTATCAAGCGTATTTTCTATGGCAAACGATAACAGCCGCAAATTCAAACAGAATCAAATAATTTTTTGCATACGTCCCTGAATTGTAGAGGTCTCAATGACTCTCGATTTTGGTGAAGATCGGTTAAGGGGAAGGGGTAGTTTACCTGCAACCTTATACGTTTTAACAAGAGTAAAGTACTTGAAAATTTATTTAAACTTTTTGAAACAATGGTAATTGTTAAAAATAAAATAATTTTGTTGCCAGGCAATAAAATTATAATTTTTTCATTTTAATGTAATATAATATTTTTCATTTAATACAGCAATAAAAAGGCAGGTAAGACACAGCCTGGCTGTTTGGCTGAAAATGATTTTAAATATAAATCTTAGAATATGGAAGTCATGTATGGTTCTCCATACCGATATTTTTATGGCAAACGATAACAGCCGCAAGTTCAAACAGAATCAAATAATTTTCTGCACACAGCCCTGATTTGTAGAGTACTCAAGACCTGTTGTTTTTGGTGAAGATCGGTTGAGGGGAAGGGGTAGTTTACCTGAAATTTTTTTTTTCTATGGCAAACGATAACTGCCGCAAATTCAAACAGAATCAAATAATTTTTTGCATACATCCCTGAAGTGTAGAGGTCTCAAGGACTTTCGATTTTGGTGAAGATCGGTTAAGGGGAAAGGGGTAGTTTACCTGCAACCTTTTACGTTTTAACAAGAGTAAAGTACTTGAAAATTTATTTAAACTTTTTGAAACACTGGTAATTGTTGAAAATAAAATAATTTTGTTGCCAGGTAACAAAAATAAAGTCATTTTGATTATAAAATATCAATATTTACAACAAGAAAAGAATTTTCAGTTTTCAAAATTTAAATATATTTTTATAAAACAATGGGTTCTTCATTGAGGTGGGGACCATGTCACTCACTCCATCTCAAGCCTCTCCCATTTTGCAGAAAAAGAGGACCCTGTCAAGGCTGATACTTTGACGACAGTGACAGGGCTTTCCACCAAATTCAGCAGAGTGACAGGTAGGCCCAACTCTGATTGGCTCCTCAGATTTCCCCAGCGTTAGTAGGTTCTATGAAAATATTTTATTTCAAAAATGATTTTAAATATAAATCTTAGATATGTTTTATAAATCTCATGTTTTATGTTTTAACATGGGTAATTTTTTATATGACGAACCATAACTGCCGTAAATTCAAACAGAATCAAATAATTTTTTACATATGTGCCTGAGCTATAGAGAACTCAATGTCTGTTGATTTTGGTGAAGATCGGTTACGGGGAAAGGGCAGTTTACCGGAAACATTTTTTGTTGTAACATGAGTAAAGTACTTAATTTTGATAAAGTATCCTGATAAGATCTTAATAATCCACTGTAGAAACGTAGATGAAATATCTATAAATGAAGAGGCTAGTTGAACGGGCTGGGGGTAATTTTCTATAAATCAAAATTATAGTTGAAGGGGGAGGGGATAATTTTTTTTTATATGTGTACTACGTTATTGGCAACAAAGAAGTATTTTTTTGTTAACATTCCTTCCCTGGCTGTTTGGCTGAAAATGATTTTAAATATAAATCTTAGAATATGGAAGTCATGTATGGTTCTCCATACCGATATTTTCGAAAAGTGTCTGTGTGTGTGTCTGTCTGTCTGTCTGTAGATTTTTTCTATGGCAAACGATAACAGCCGCAAATTCAAACAGAATCAAATAATTTTTTGCATACAGTCCTGAATTGTAGAGTACTCACGACCTATTTTTTTTGGTGAAGATCGGTTGAGGGAAAGGGGTAGTTTACCTGCAACAGTTTTTTTTTATCAAGGGTAATTTTGTTTGTTTGGCAAACGATAACAGCCGCAAATTCGAACAGAATCAAATAATGTTTCGCATACAGCCCTGAATTGTAGAGGTCTCAAGATCTGTTGATTTTGGTAAAGATCGGTTAAGGGGAAGGGGTAGTTTACCTGCAACGTTTTATGTTTTAACAAGGGTATTTTCTATGGCAAACGATAACAGCCGCAAATTCAAACATAATCAAATAATGTTTTACATAATGCCCTGAATTGTAGAGTTCTCAAGACCTTTTGGTTTTGGTGAAGATCGGTTAAGGGAAAGGGGTAGTTTACCTGCAACGTTTTATGTTTTAAAAGGGTATTTTCTATGGCAAACGATAAGAGCCGCAAATTCAAAAAGAATCAAATAAGTTTTTGCATACAGCCCTGATTTGTTGAGTACTAAAGGCCTATTGTTTTTGGTGAAGATCGGTTAAGGGAAAGGGGTAGTTTACCTGCCACTTTTTTGTTTTATCAAGGGTATTTTGTATGGCAAACGATAACAGCCGCAAATTCAAACAGAATCATATAATATTTTGCATACAGCCCTGAATTGTAGAGTTCTCATAACTCATGACCTATCGTTTTTGGTGAAGATCGGTTAAGGGAAAGGGGTAGTTTACCTGCAACGGTTTTTTATCAAGGGTAATTTTTTTCTATGGTAAACGATAACAGCCGCAAATTCAAACAGAATCAAATGATGTTTTGCATACAGCCCTGTATTGTAGAGTTCTCAATACCTTTTGGTGTTGGAGAAGATCGGTCAAGGGAAAGGGGTAGTTTACCTGCAACGTTTTATGTTTTAAAAGGGTATTTTCTATGGCAAACGATAAGAGCCGCAAATTCAAAAAGAATCAAATAAGTTTTTGCATACAGCCCTGATTTGTTGAGTACTAAAGACCTATTGTTTTTGGTGAAGATCGGTTAAGGGAAAGGGGTAGTTTACCTGCCACGTTTTTTGTTTTATCAAGGGTATTTTGTATGGCAAACGATAACAGCCGCAAATTCAAACAGAATCATGTAATATTTTGCATACAGTCCTGAAATGTAGAGTTCTCAATACCTGTTGGTTTTGGTGAAGATCGGTTAAGGGAATAGGGTAGTTTACCTGCAACATTTTATGTTTTATCAAGGGTAATTTTTTTTTATGACGAATGATAACTGCCGAAAATTCAAAGAGAATCAAATAATTTTTTGCACCCTTTCCTGAGTTGCAGAGAGCTCAAGATCTACTGATTTTGGTGAAGATCGGTTAAGGGAAAGGGGTAGTTTACCTGCAACATTTTGTGTTGTAACAAGAGAAATGTTTCCATGGCGAACGATAACTGCCGCACATTCAAACAGAATCAAATATTTTTTTGCATGCATCCCTGAATTGTAGAGGACGGAAGGTATATTGATTTTGGAGAAGATCGGTTAAGAGAAAGGGGTAGTTTACCTGAAACATTTTATGATTTAACAAGAGTAAAGTACTTAATTTTTATAAATAAAGTATCCTGATAAGAAGCTCATAGTAATCCACTGTAGAAACGTAGATGAAATATCTATAAATGAATAGGTTAGGTGAACGGGGTGGGGGTAATTTTCTATTATTAAAAATTATAGTTGAAGGTGGAGGGGAGAATTTTTTATATGTTTACTACGTTATCGGCAACAAAGAAGTAGTTTTTTGTTAAAATTGCTTCCAGGGCTCTTTAGCCGTAGTCCAATGTTTTCTGCAAAACCAGACTTTTCGGCAGTGCCATCGACTACCATCATCGGTGAAAATCGAGTGCGAAAACGTGAGGTGGTATACGTTAGTGACCACAGTACTGTGGTTAATGCTGAAGCAATAAGTAGAAAGACGTAGTTTCTATGGAAATATTTCATTTCGAATATGATTTTAAATATAAATCTTAGAACGTGGAAGTCATGTATGGTTCTCCATACCGATATTTATATCTGATAATATAGTTTGTGAACTTGTTGCAGTGTGCCTGATGTGGCAGCACTGGCAGACACACTGTATTGTTTCACTGACAACATTGACATCTGTCAGTTGTTGTATTGCCAACCAGTATTGTTCGTTTCTGACCAAGCCTGTTATTCTCTGTGTTTTTAATACACTGCCATGAGAAATAATTGCTTGAGTTACAGTATTAAACAAACATTAAGTATCTCGTTAAATCTGGCAGACATGGAAGAGAAATTATGAATATATTAGTACAAGTTTGTGAGGATTACGTGATAAGAAAATATAATTTTTCAAGTGGGTGAAACATTTTCTCTGATAGAAGTCAAAATGTTGGTCAGGATGACTATTAATTACCACAGCCACAACTAATAAAAACCATTGTAAAAGTGTCAAATAGTGTGTGAAAATTGTTTAATGCCAGAGACACTGCAGAGCAAGTAAAAACTGATACAGAAACAGTAAGGAAACTCTCAACATGAATAAGGTGTGTGCAAAAAGGTGTTCTAACACAGCTCACTGGTAAGCAGAAGCAAAGATGATTCGAAATTTGCCAAGATTTTTCCTAGACACATGATATTTCGACTTGTGATTAAATAGTGGAAGACTGCAGATTATCAACAGCCAAGAAAATTTGTAGTCCAAATTAAAAGCCACAATGTTGCTTTTTTTTAAAGGAATTGTTTCACTGCCATGTGTGAAGTGTTGGAAAGGCTGTGTTGCCATGTGTGAAAGTGTGTGGCTGTGTAGCAAGCGCTGTGTTACACAGAAATCGCAGTGTTGGAATGCCTATACTATCACAAGTGTTGCCTTTATATAACATTTTTTCCCCCAAAATAAAAGAATCACTAAAAGGAATCCCCAATGACACTGAGAACAGTATGATGGGATACTCGTTATTCCATAAAACCAGTTCCAAAATGACTTGTAAGGATGAACTACATACTGGCATTGATATGTAACTTTCCAAAAAACAGCTTGCAGTATTACAGTCTGAAAAATGCAACTACTACTTACCATAAACAATGAGTATTTGTGTTTACTGTGTTTAGTCGTAATACAGAATTTAATTTCTGAGATCAGTTAAATTTTGTCTTTCTGTTGCTTTTGTTTGGACAGTAATGAAGTGAGTAGGTTACATATATGGCATACTTTCATTATCACTTGAAGATGATTGGTCAAACGACCTTACACAAGCAAAACACCTAAAAATGAGGAAGAAAAATGTGTGCACTCATCCATGAGGACTGCCACCAAACAATCTATGAATTGTGTGAAGTTGTTGGAATTGGTTGTGGGACATGCCAAAAAATTGTAACTAAAAAATTTTGGTATACGTCATGTTAATCAACTAAACGCTACGCAACTCACCATCTGTGGCTTAAGTAAATGTCTTCACAATACAATTGACATGTTTCGGGACACTTGTCCCATCCTCAGAATTTTTAAAAATGTCTCTTCATACCATCATACGATGGCACAGTCGTCAATATATTAAAAATATTAAAATCCACATAAACACAATTACATTACACAAAGTATGCGCACAACAGTTTTATGGTGTACACCGCACGGCAACCGACAGCGCACTCACTGTCGGTGCGGTGTACACCGTAAAACTGTTGTGTGCATACTTTGTGTAATGTAATTGTGTTTATGTGGATTTTCATATTGTTAATATATTGACGACTGTGCCATCGTATGATGGTATCAAGAGACATTTTAAAAAATTCTGAGGATGGGACAAGTGTCCCGAAACATGTCAATTGTATTGTGAAGACATTTACGGTGAGCCACAGACGGTGAGTTGCATAGCATTTAGTTGACTATAAAATACGTGGCTTGGACTATAAGCGGATTTATTCCATTAACATACGTCATGTTGTTTCAAAGTTTGTTCCTCGACTCTTGTCGTTTGACCAAAAAGGCAGTGCCGTGTTGATGTTTGCTGTAAGCTTCATGGCATGGCTAACAACAATTCTACTTTCATGTCTAGGCTTATAACTGAAGATGAAAGTTGTTTTTACAGCTACAATCCAGAGAAAAACAACCGTCTTCACAGTAGAAGAGTGAAGAGTGTGCAGTCACCTAGAGCAAACAAGGCATGGTAGGTCAGAAGCACATGCTCATTGTATTCTTTGACATCAAAAGCATTGTTTACTGAAAATTTGTTCCAGCTGATGTTACAGTGAATTCTGACTTTTGTTGTGATGTTTTGAAGTGCCTGAGAAAAAATTTGTGGCAAAAAGACTAAAATTGTGGAAAGAACAAATGCACCTCCACATGCGTCCCTCCTTCGAAATGACAAAGTTTTTTACAAATAACAACATGGCAATCATCCCACACTCTCTGCACTCTCTAGATCTAGGCCCTTGTGACTGCTTTGTTCCCAACATGAAATGGAAGATGAAAGGCCACCACTTTGACACCATAGAAGCCATTAAAAAAGAAACACAAGCAATGCTGGAAGGTCTCTAGGAAAAGGATTTAATCAACTTTTTTGAAGGGTTGAAGAGGGACAGGAATTGACATGTACACTCCCAAGGAGACTGTTTAGAAGAGGATGGTGACCATTTATATAAAAGGTAAGTGAATGAATGAATGAATTTATTTTAGGTCTAGCCCGGTATCTTTCTGATAACATCTCGCATATTGGAACATATTGCTTTCTAAAACTATTTTTTTTTTTTCAGTTTATACAATAATCACAATGAACAGTTACTACTCTGTAAGACGTAATGAACAATCTAGGTGATCTCTTTCTTTTCTCATTTATATTTTACTGTGCTCGGACGTCTATTCAACTTATACCATTTGCCTCACTTCCACAATGTTTTATCCTCTGCTATTTGCCTGGTGGCTTTCCATTTCATTCTGGGTTGGCCCCATGGTCCTGTATCATCTACTTTTAATTAAAATATTTTTTGGCATATCTCCCCGGTTCCATTAATTTCAGTAAGAATACTCGGTGTAACCTGAATAACTTTGTTGGCAATTGGTTTGTTAAGGTAAGCTGTAGATAATGGTTTAAGCCATTGAAAGTACGGGTGCAATGGTACGTTATGTAACGAATTGTATTTTTAGACAGTGAATCACGCAAAAAGCATTTTGTTGACAAAGACGAAGTAAGTCAGAGTTTAGGAACAGCCGGCAATACGGCGTCGTGATGATCAAGTGCAAAACAAATGACGTCAATCCAAAGGAGGGATGGGTGGAGTGTGACCGGAAAAAATTGGTTTCAAATGCGTATTTGAACTGAATCGAGGCGATGAAACGTAAGCGAATCGTCGCAGTCTCCAGCCAGCCATCAAACAGTACAGATGTAGTTTATAGTGTGTGTGGACAATCAAGTTAGGTCGAGCAGTTACGGTAGGCCTACCGAGTTTTTATTAAAAAAGTTTTGGAAAATGGTGTGAATTCAATTGAAACAAAATGTAAACATAAATTTGAATTTTCGGAACATTATTATTGTGATTTTTTATCGGGAAAGCGAATTACGACTCATTGTGAAACAAGCAGGAGACTCCCTGTCGGAAGAGATAAGTACAAAATAAGGACATAACCAGTTTCCCACAAATGTAGGAAATTCATTTTTAAAAATAAAATTACTTTTATGTGAGTAAAGAAATAATATCAAACGGAATGTGAGATCTCAATAGCGTGTGAGAGTGAGTGAAAGAACTAAGGGTGTAGTAAGCGCTAAAAAAGTACTGATTTGCCATTGAAGATTTTCTTTTGATTTATTTTTGTTTTGAATTATATTTTTTTTTAACATTAAAAAAAAGATACTATGTGTCTAGTAGAATAAAATCAGATTTCTCATTATAATGTGTTAGGTTAGTTAATTATGCACTCTACCCGAAACCTATTCTCTTTGTCAGTAAGTTCGCTTAAACGGCCCTGGAATTTTTTCTGTGAGGGAGTTTTTGTTTATTCATCAAAATTGTTTTCTTCGAGAAAGTGAAATGGTTTCCACATTTCCTCCAAAAAATAAAATGTGGTGGCGACCTTGGGACTTTGGGAATCTTCTGGATATTTGAAGGCAAGTCGAAAAGAAAAGAATATAATCGGGGCTTAGACATTTCTTCTTTACTTTTATTTTTTTTTTTTTGAATAGTTACAAGTGGCGACCCTGCCAGGATATTTGTTAAATTTATTTAATATAATAAGTAAGGCCTACTTAGACGCAGAGATAGGTTAGGGTAGACGGCGAAAAGGTTTCGGAATTATATGTTTGTTTCGTATATTTGTGGTTATGTTTCGTAGTGTAATGCACTTGTGGGACTATTATTTGTTTGTGTTAGTATATTGGTAACGATTTTATGTATTAGAGTGATTTTAATTTAATGTGTATAATTATGTTCATTGCGTTGACTTGAAGGGTTATTGTTTAATTTGTATTAGGAGGGTTGTAGTTGTTTTTATGTTAAGGGTATTATAAACATTTTGTAGACATGGCTGATGTACAGGAATTCAAAGTAGGTACATCAAACGATGAGGTGATAAATTTCCTGGAACTGATATGAGAACAACAACGGGTATTATTTGATGAAACGAATGAGCGTTTTGATGAGTTAATTGATTCACAAAAACAGATGATCAAACGTTGTGATAATATTATTGAAAAATGAAAGAACGAACTGAGAAGTGGAAAAGAGATGCGGGTAAATATAATAAGAACAAAGACGACCAGGTTGTGGACACTAAGGTAGGTGACGTTAGTGTGATAACTATAATAATGATATGACGAATAATAATGGTGACATAATTAAAAAGGTAGTATTAGAGAGTAAAATATTGAATAATGGTAGTGATGATGAAGTTCTAGTGGGAGTAGAAGTTAGTGGTGAGGTAGTAGTTGATGAGTTAGAGAGAGAGTGTGAAGTGAGGTTAGGTGAGCACGAGGGGCAGAGGGGAAATTTTCCTTGTGGTTTAAGTCGAGTAAGGACTCCACATGTGGTTTTTGAGGAAAAGGTTCCTCCGGAGGTTATGTGGGAGACAAGGTGTCTCAAAGTGGTCCCGTAATTTTTTGTGCTTTACCTGGTAAAGCCAGGAGGTGTTTTAGTGATTTTGTGGTGCCCTTTGCAAGGAGTGAGGTAGTTCAGGGGGGTGGTGATAGGTATTATGATGAGAGGTGGAGAAGGAGAGATATAGAGATTTTTAATGTTAGTAGAGGTTATGAAATGTTAGTGCAGATTTTACATATTGTGAGAGGGGAGAAAATTGATGACTAACCTTATAATGAGACTGGGGTAATTGGTGCAGCAGATGATGATGATGATGATATTGTGACTTACCTGATTGTGACAAATAATCCCAAGGGCGATTTGACTGTACATGATGTTGACAAGGTATATGCTATAATACTTTGGAATAATCCTGCTTTTGATTATTATGGTATAGTGGACAATATAAATTTAAATGGTTATTATATTGAAAGAGGTAATATGACTGGAGTAGACAATAATGAAAGGTATACATACAATATGAGACTAATCTATGATAATGGGGGTTAGACACATGTTGATGATGGACATTTGATTATTTGATTTCATGGTTTTGGTACTTGGCTTGCTGATGTAATGAGTTTGGGGAACAATGATATTTTGTGTGACGCATATTGTATATAAATTTTTATTGGGGTTAAATATATTATGTTTTAGGTTATGTTATTGTTATTGTAGGGTATCTGAAAATACATTTTGTTGTGTGTGTATTTTGTGTACCGTAGTAATGTTTATAATTTTGATTGAATAATAATGGTATACTGATGAGTTCAGTTATGTAACTAAATTGATTTGAAATGGTTTAAGATGTGAATGTTGTAATAAATTCGAGAAATTTAGATTTGAATTTTATAATAAATTATAAAGAATCAAAGTTGATAATTGAAATGTGAAATTCAAATTTGAAATGTTTATTTTAAGGTGATGTATTTATGAGATATAAGACATGTCATATTATATGGTTTGTAATGGAGTATGGAGATATTGTAGTGGATAGGGGGTAGTTACAAATCTAGCTATGTATAAAATGTTTATCCTTGTAATAACAATATTGTTTGTTATAATTTGATGTGAGTAAAGTTAATTATAACTATTGGTTATATTGTAAAATTGTAACATTGTAATTTTAAAGAACACTGCATCAAATCTAAACCTTTGAGAAGTTATAAAATATTGTGACAGTTTATGTTAATGGAATTTGAACTTGAATGTTAATAAATTGTGGACAGTTGACTGCACCTGTTAAGGTGAAAGTAAACATAAAATGTAATCGTTAAAAAATTGAGACATTGAATTTGAGTATTTTTTATTTTTTGATATGATTTACAATTGTATTTTGATGTAAAGTTATATACTTATGTATGTTGATACGTTACTTGGGTTAAATAATGTGTGTTATTTTAGCATATTAGTATCTACTTTTGAATTGTAATATGTTATTTGAGTGAAGATACTAAAGATACCACAAATCAGTACTTTGGCCAATGCAAATCAGTACTTCTAGGAGGAACCCAAATCAGGGCAATGATATGGATTAATGAAAGACCATTTGATAATGTTTTTGCTTTTGTTGTCACAGAATGTGTGTGAAACTGTGGAGGTGAACCTGTGCTGGCCAGCTCGTCAGGGCAGGGTCGCCAAGCGCCTGTCTGGCTTTACGGTGTTGGGATCTTGATGAAGGAAGTCCAGTAAAGTCATGCGGGTGTGACCACAGCCACTGGATTAGGGGGTAAGTACCCAACTTTTAATCAGGAAGTAAGGGAGGTCGTGGCACCATATCCTCACTGATCCGCCTAGGTTTAGGCAATGAGAGTTTTTATGTTTTTAGACATAAAACCTCTTATTGGGGGGGGGGGTCTTGTAATGGTACATTATGTAACTAATTCAATTTTTAGACAGTGAATTACGCAAAAAGCATTTTGTTGACAAAGACGAATTAAGTCTTTAGTTTAGAAGCGACCAGCAATACAGTGCCGCGATGATCAAGTGCAAAACAAATGACGTCAATCCAAAGGAGGGATGGGTGGAGTGTGACTGGAAAAAACTGGTTTCAAATGCGTATTTGAACTGAATCATGGTGCAGAAACGAAAGCGAAGCGCCGCAGTCTCCAGCCAGCCGTCGAACAGTACAGATGTAGTTTACAATGTGTGTGGACAATCCAAGGTAGGCTGAGCAGTTACAGTAGGCCTACTGAGTTTTTATTAAAAAAGTTTTGGAAAGTGGTGTGAATTCAATCGAAACAAAATGTAAACACAAATTTGATCTTTCGGAACATATTATTATAATTTTTCGTTGGGAAAGCGAATTACAACTCATTGTGCAACAAGCAGAAGACTTCCCGTCGGAAGAGATAAGTACAAAATAAAGACATAACCAGTTTTCCACAAATGTAGGAAATTCATTTTTAAAAATAAAATTACTTTTATGTGAGTAAAGAAATAATATCAAACAGAATATGAGATCTTAATAGCATGTGAGAGCAAGTGAAAGAACAGAGGGTGTAGTAAGCGCTAAAAAAAGTACTGATTTGCCATTGAAGATTTTCTTTATACACACCATTGAAGATTTATGACACACCAATTTTTAAATTAAACAGAATAAAATTAGTTTTTTTACACCAAACGTACAATTACGTCTTTTACTCTGAATATTTACACTATTTACATTTAAGTCTTTATATTACTTTAACTCATATTCTGTTCTTTACGAGTTCTTTGTTTAACACAATAATATGATTGTTCATTTGTCACCTGCATATTGTTGAAGTTACTGTTGCGTGTGTATGTGTGTGTGAGACTCCTGAATGAAGACAAGATGATGATGACACTTCCTCAGTGTTCTATAGCCTGATGTTGATATTGGTCCTCCGCTCCTCCATCAATCGTGGTGTGTTGCAGATGGTGGTGATGATAATGAGATCAAGTCGATTAGCAAGCGGACATAATGTCCTCGTGTATAATGTCTTAGCATCTCATGCAAAATTTCCGGAAGTGTTTATAGTAGACAGCAATCTGACATGTCAGATATTGTTTCTGACATGTACAATTTTGTTAATTCGTGTGTAGTGTCCCTTGACTGATCACTTTTTAGTCTGTTTTCGCAATAACCAAAAACTTGATCTTTAGGGGAGTGGTTGCATTGTCTTCATAACCTTCTCTTGTCATTTACATATAACACACTCGTTAATTACTAGCTAATTGTGGTAGTAATTAATTTTAATTTGGATAACATCTTTATTATTGCACTTTTCTGCAATAATTTTGTATTACCATATGTGTTTAAATGTCCTTATTCTAATGGTGTTTTTAGAATTGTGATATGTCTTTTGTAACAGGTAAAAAACATATTTATTTATTTATTTTAATCATGTTACATTCTAATCATTTAATAATACAAACCAACAGTTCATATGTACACAAAGACATCACCCCTATGCAGTAAATGCAGGTTGGTGGTGGCTCACACACACACAGACACACATACATACGACTTACACTGTAACAATTCCATCAGGCAGGTTACACTTTCGACAGGCTTCTGCATGTCCACGCCTGTACTTTCGCTCACTAATTTTTTTAAACTATTTATCGTACTCTCTTTACACTAATTATTAAACACTGCCCTCGGTAAATATGCAAGTACATGTGTTGTTGCAATGTATAGTCAATTTTCAGTATAGTCTCCCTCATTTTCAGAGCATTGGCACCATCTTTCTGGTAGCTTACATATTCCTAGAGAAAAACATTCTTCTGGCAGAGGACGCACCCATTCTCGAACAGATTCGATGACTTCTTCATTGGAACAAACTTTTTTAAGGGTCCAAACAAATGGAAGTCAGAGGAGGCAAAGTTCGGACTATAGGGCAATGGGGGAGAATGGTGTATGTTAATTTTTGAATTGTAGCCATCATATGAGTGGTGACATGAAGACCCACATTGTCCTGTAAGAAACAGACAGATGCTGGCATTTTTATGCTTATTTCATATGGCTGTTTGAAGTAATATTCGGCATTTATAGTCTACTGTTCCGTTAGGAAACGAACGTTTATGATAACCCTCATATCCCAAAAGAACATAGCCATAATTTTTCCTACTGAAAAAATGGTGTTTGATTTATTTGGTTTTGAAGATGAAGGATGCCACTACTGCATTGTTGCTTTTTTGGTTTATGGAATAAAGGGTGTACCCAGGTTTCATGAGTAGTTACAATAGACAGTAAAAAGCCCCCTTTCCTTAAAATTGTGTCAATAGTGAACGCGGCACCTGCACACATGTTTGCTTGTGTTCATCTGTCAGCATTTGCAGAATCCAATGGGTGCATACTTTCTGATAATGAAGTTCATTTATGATACAGCTCTCTGCAGTACCAACATTGGTATTTAATGTAGAAGTAATATCCTGCACTGTGATTCAATGATCATTTTGAACAAATGTGTTGGTCCTGTCAGCCATCTCCACTGTTGTCAATGTTTCAGGGTGTAGTAGGTGTGTTTGATTCTCGATACTGTTCTTGGCCATTTTTGAAAGCTTTACTCCATTTATTGATGCTTTTGTATGACATTTTTTAAAACTACAAAAAAGATTTATGTTGGAGAACTAACAGTAGAAATTATTAATGGCAATGGACTTCTTGTCTAAATGAGAGTGGGAATAACAAAAACGTCTGTAAACAAAATGATGTAAATCAGGGTAATATCCCCAAATAATCAAGTATAAATAATCAAATATCATTAATCTTTCCACTTCAAGCTTATAGATTTGAAAATTTGACTCTTGATACAGTCTGCCTTAAAAAGATTGAAAAGTGTAGATGGGTCAGGCAGCTATTATATTTAGTGAACCAGTTTTTGATATTTTCTTATGATATTGATACTAAGGTTTTCTGCAATTGTTTTTTCATGTATCGTTTAAAAGACTGCTCATTCTATCTACTGTAAAATCCTTTGCACTCTCCTTTTACAAAACCATGTCTAAAAAGTTACTAGTCACCCTTATCACTCTTTCCATGAGAGTCAATCAGAGCTACAGACAAAGACTTTATGATTTTTTTTAATTCAGGATTTTTTCAGGTTAACAGCCTCTTCTTTTCCAAAAGTTTTGTTTGGCTATAGTCCAGGCAAAATAGACAAATGACAGTAGTTAAATTATGTTAACTGTGGATCTTCTATCCATGTAGACTGCTACACAGGTAGCAGTTATTCAGCTCCTCCAAGTTGAATATTCACTGTTTTACCAAATGTCATCTCATCTCATCTGCTACTACTGTCGTCTCTCATCGTCAACTTCTGATGTCGTCTGTCATCACTTCCATTTCCTTTTCATTCATCTTCAACTCAGACTCAGAAAGTCTCCTTTCCATAACAAGTACACTCTAGTGTTTTTGGTGGCCCTAAAAAGGACCGGGTGGCGAGGACGCTGATGTTGGTAGTGCCGCGCTGAGATGTTCGGCGGCTGCGCCCGCTGTTCGTGACGTACTGCAGTCCTCCTCTTCTTTCGGCGTCGGTTGTAGAGTCGGCTGCCTGCCCAGCGAAATCCATCGCTGGCGCGGAACTGGAGGGCGAAGACGCAAGAACGCCGGTTCTATTCTTCGGCCGTTCCTTCCGGCTGACTCCGCGTCGATGTCGTCCGAGAGAGGAGAGGAGATGAAGTGCGTCCGATGGCGTAGCGGTGCTGGTGGCAGAGTGCCTCCGAGGCGTGGCGGTGGCAGAGTGCGTCCAAAACACTGCCAGAGCTATTGGGATGCGTCCAATGGTGAGACGTCCCAATGGTTTCCTAGTTCCGAGCCTCCGGAAGGGGCTCCTGCCTAGTAGTTCTGTCCAGCGTCGAAAATACACAACTGGGGGTTGCGCGGGTCGCGAGTAGTGCAGTGTCCCGAGTCTCAGAAAGGACTCCTGCCACTGGTAGCATGTAGCATGTAGCATCATAGTAGCGGGGCGTCTTTGCACCCGGTGCATGACTGCAGCATCTGGGTCGAGCCCAATGGCTGCCTGTGGATACACTTAGTCCTGGTTCATTCGACTGGTGCCTAAAAACAGGAATGGACAACCGCCAACCAGTTAACTGAGAAGGCGGGGGAGAAAGGTTTTCAATTTTTATTTATTTTAAAAAATTTCAGCAATCAGTGGGCACTGCCGCAAGGACGGGTTCAGGTGACAGATGTCGCCCGTTCCCAGTCCCGCGTGCAGACGCCGTGAGGCGTCGGTCGCTCCCCGCGAGGCAGAGAGCCTCCGTGCCAGTGATAGCGCGTAGCAGCGGCATTCAGCGCGGTCGGCATACTAGGAAGGGAGGAAGGAAACAGCTTAGCAGGTAAATTCTGGGGCATGGGCAGATAGTGAGTATGCAAAGTAGTTGAGGTTTAAGTTTACTTAAACTTATGGCGGGTCATCGAGAATCGCCCGAGGGCGTTTGACCCGGACAGGGGGAGGTGGTTGCGTGGTGCTGATGGTCCTGAGGTAAGAGAAGGAAGAGGTCTCAGCTGCGGCAAAGAGAGTCGCAGCTAATGATCAGACAAAGGCTGAAAGAGTAGGAACTCGTAGACCTCCTCGAATAACACTGTTTCTAACAAACCAAGGAGATCCCGACAAGGAACGGAGGGTTCGGGATTGGAAACTTTCCAGCCTACGCCTGTTGGTGGCGGAGACAAGTGACCACCATACAGGTGCCGCATAGGTCAATACAGACCGGAGAAACAACCCTGCCACTGGGTCTGGTTGAGTTCGTTTTATACTTTTTATCTAATTATGGGGGGGGGTCTGAAACGACTGCGATTGGTGGATTATACCACCGGGACTAGCAAACGAGGTCGCTTCCAGGACTCACCTGGTCGCGGGGTGTATTTACCAAGTCCGGCAATGAGGGAATTGTGGGTTACTCTGTCGGAACGAACATAGAATCGTCGCGCCAGGCGTCTCACGGTGTCATCAAGAGAGCGGACACCGAGTCCTCTCCTCAAAAGACGAGAAGAGTACCTCCGGGGGACTTTGCACGCGAGCTTCAGTCCCCGGTCGAGTACGCGCAGGAGCGTAATTCTATGACCACGAGCCAGGTATCCCCAAACAGGACAGGCGTAGGTAATCACGGGCAACACGTACGTGTTGACTATGAGCTTACCTAGCCGGGGGTCATTGCCGGATTAGAAAGCACGGGCCAGAGTCTACTGAGTTGCGCCGAAGCGCGTTGTCGGATGTACTGTACATGGGTTCGCCAGGTGAGTCGGGAATCCACGTGGAGCCCGAGGTACTTGACGCTGTTGGTCCAGGGCACCTCGACGGGGCCTACTTTAAGCGGCCGAGGCCGCTTACGTTTGCGCGAGAATATTACCGCGGCGCTCTTGGAAGCGTTAACGGCAACTCTTCAGTCATCGGTCCACCCGACATACGCGTCGAGTTGGCGCTGGAGCTTAACTGCCGCATAACTCGCGTTCGGCTCTGAGGCAAAAGCCGCAGTGTCGTCCGCGAACAGCGACAATTTCACTCCAGGAACTCGGGGCGTGTCGTTGACAAACAACGAGAACAGGAGAGGCCCAAGGACACTTCCCTGAGGGACGCCAGCGGTAATACGCCTCTCCGAAGAGAGAGCGTGGTCTACTCTCACTCGGAAGCTACGGTCTCGCAGAAAGCTGCCGATCAAGTGAACGTAGCAGTCTGGGAGAAGGACTTCCGTGAGTTTGTAGAGGACACCCTCGTGCCACACGCGGTCAAAGGCTTTCTCTACGTCTAGGAAGATCGCAGTCGTCTGTTTGCCCTGGCAGCCAGCCTCGGTTATGCATTCCACGAGTCTCATCAGCTGATGAGTCGAGGAGTGCAGCTCACGAAAGCCGAACTGTTCGGGGATCAGCACGTCTAGTCTTTCTAGATGGTCGCGGATCCTACGCTGGATCAGACGCTCAAAAACCTTGGACGTCGCGGACAAGAGGCTGATGGGCCTGAGGTTCTCCACTCGAGAAGAATTCTTTCCCGGCTTAGGTATCACAATGACGGTAGCCGTTTTCCATTTCACCGGAAAATAGGCCAGTCTGAGGCATGAATTGAACAGGTCAGTGAGGAACTGGGTTCCTCGCTCCGGAAGGCGATGGAGGGCGGAATTCATAACTCCGTCCGGGCCAGGCGCCTTCCGGGGCTTGAGCTGAACAATCCTCTCAGAGACCTCCTCCGGGGAGATGGGCTCCGGCTGGACTGTGATTTCGGCCGATAGAAAGCGCTCTACCTCGCGGCAGATTTGCTCAGTGAAGGCCGGGTTCTTGGATGGGTTGGGAGCGAACTGACGCTCTAAACTGTCAGCCAAGAACTCTGCCTTTTCGAGGGGGCGGCCAAGGGGTTGACCGCCGGGTCCGGCCAGTGCGGGGAGAGGCGCGCGTTTGCGCTTTCCCGTTAGGGCACTGGGAATCCGCCAGACATTACTGTCCTCGGCAGGGCCATCCATCTGTGTAACAGCTAGCTCCCAGTTGCGTCTACGGAACGCCAGCATGTCGCGACGCAACTTGCCGGACGCTCTGTTGAACGCAGCCTTGTCAGCCGGGTCTCGAGTCCTCTGCCAGCGTCTCCGGAGGCGATTCCTCTCGCAAGCGAGCTGAGACACCTCTTCGGGGATCCGCTGATAGTCGGGCGTGAGCCCCGGCTTCATCCGGGAGGACACGTCTACCGCCGAGACTACGGCTGTGTCGAATAAGGCAACTGCCTCGTCGACATGCTGGGTAGTGTCGAGCGGGATATGCTCTGGTAGGCGGCGACTGAACGCCGGGCCAAAGCGGTCCCACTCGATTACCCGCCGCTCGTCGCGGACGGTGGCGTGCTGGGTAGCTATATGCACACTGATAGGGCAACCGAGGACAGTTCCGAAATGACGGAGACGTGGACCGGGCAATAAACGCCCCTGACCGCGGCAATGTCCAATACGTCAGGGCGGGAGTTAGCCCTTGAGGGATAGTATGTAGGCCCGGTAGGACCCATGACTGTGACCCGAGCCGCATCAGCATACCTGCGTAAGCGGGTCCCGTTTGGGTTCGCCAAGCGGCTCCCCCAATCGGGGTGCTTACAGTTCAGGTCGCCCGCCAGGACTACCCTCCTGTGTGCACCAAAGACGGCCTCCAGATCGTTCGACAGGAGCTCCGTTTGTGGAGGCTTGTAAGCGGAAACCACGAGTAGACCGCCGAGAGCACCATGGAGCTCGACCGCGGTGCACTCGAGGTTCCTCCGCTGAGGCAGGACAACGCGGTGATGGCGAAGACTCGCCTTCACCGCGATGGCTGTACCCCCTCCTGCGCGACCCGACCGGTCGTCCCGGTGGCACACGTAGTTTGGTAGTCGGAAACGACGATGCGGGGTCAGGTGCGTCTCGCCAAGAAGAAGCACGTCGGGCTTGTGACGGGCAACGAACTCTAAGAGCTCAGAATGCCGGGAAGCGAGGCCGTTGGCGTTCCACGCCACGAGCTCGAGGTCTCGCTTGAGGGATTGCCGTGGTTGTCCGTTCATAACAGACCTGTAACACGGCAGGCTTCCACCAAGAGGAGGAACTTATCTTGGGGCGAGGCTGTTGCCAAGCGTTCCTTCATTTTAAGGAAAGTCTGGGCTACTTTCTGCAAGTCGTAGCTTGCCAGAAAGTCTGATACAACGGCGAGATCATCGGAAGATGAGGCCGGGGGAGAACGCTTGGCGGCAGCTACGGCGGGGCGAGACGGTGGAAGCCTTGGGGGCAGGTACTGGAGCGGGTGGCCGCTCTGGCTTTTGGTGGACGGGCTTGGGTCCAGTGGCAGGTGGTTTAGGCTGGCCCGTGTTCTTGGCCTGGATCCTACCTTTCTTGCCCGATCTGGGGAATCTAGGCTTGGGTGGCGGCGGCAATGGAGGATCAATTTCCTCATCGTCCGGCAGCGGGACTTGTGTGTAGTGTGGAACTTCGCGTTCCGGTTCCGGGGGCGCGGTAGTAGGTTTGGCCTGTGGAGCTTCGCTCGGGCTCACTGCACTTGAAGGTTTCGGAACCGGAGCAGACCTCGGGGCTGGTCTCCGGACCACAGGTTGAGCGGCTTTGGCCGGTGTGACTGGTTTGGCAACAACATTGCGAGGCTTAGGCTGGACCGGTTACTTAAGGCAGTGGTCCAGCTGCTCGTTATATACTGGGCAGCGCCTGTTATTTGCAGCATGGGCGCCGCCGCAGTTAATACAGTATCGGTGGTTGTCCGGGACAGCGCAGGCCTGCGTCAAGTGGTCATTTCCACAGCGGACGCAGGTCGGCGCGTTCCGACAACCGAAGCTGCTGTGGCCGAACCGCTGGCACCTGTGGCACTGAGAGATTCGCCCGGTCTGACGGCAGGGCTCTACGCTCACGCAGAGCCCGAAAAGCCGTTTCAAATCTAACAAGGCCTGGGAGGAGTCGCCCTTCTCTACCAGGCTCTGGCTTTTGGTGGACGGGCTTGGGTCCAGTGGCAGGTGGTTTAGGCTGGCCCGTGTTCTTGGCCTGGATCCTACCTTTCTTGCCCGATCTGGGGAATCTAGGCTTGGGTGGCGGCGGCAATGGAGGATCAATTTCCTCATCGTCCGGCAGCGGGACTTGTGTGTAGTGTGGAACTTCGCGTTCCGGTTCCGGGGGCGCGGTAGTAGGTTTGGCCTGTGGAGCTTCGCTCGGGCTCACTGCACTTGAAGGTTTCGGAACCGGAGCAGACCTCGGGGCTGGTCTCCGGACCACAGGTTGAGCGGCTTTGGCCGGTGTGACTGGTTTGGCAACAACATTGCGAGGCTTAGGCTGGACCGGTTACTTAAGGCAGTGGTCCAGCTGCTCGTTATATACTGGGCAGCGCCTGTTATTTGCAGCATGGGCGCCGCCGCAGTTAATACAGTATCGGTGGTTGTCCGGGACAGCGCAGGCCTGCGTCAAGTGGTCATTTCCACAGCGGACGCAGGTCGGCGCGTTCCGACAACCGAAGCTGCTGTGGCCGAACCGCTGGCACCTGTGGCACTGAGAGATTCGCCCGGTCTGACGGCAGGGCTCTACGCTCACGCAGAGCCCGAAAAGCCGTTTCAAATCTAACAAGGCCTGGGAGGAGTCGCCCTTCTCTACCAGGAGTCTGATTAGGGGGAGTGGACGACGCGAGCCATAAGTAGTGTACAGCCGAGAGGCTCCCACAACCTTATAGCCCGCGTCGCGTAGTTCGTCTAGGACGACCTGCGGATCCGCCTGTATGTCCAGGCCCCGAAGGACGAGGGCTACAGGCTTGACTCTGTTGAGAGTGTATGTGTGGAACTGGAACGATTCACGTTCCAGCCACTGGACAACTCCGAAGTGTTCGGATGCGCTGCGGCAGGTAACGCGCACAGTCTCACTCGCAAGGAGCTTGACCGATGCGTTATCCGCCAGCGCAACGACCTTACGGAGTCGGCGAACGAAGCCGATTACATCCCTGACGTTCGTGACGAACACCGGCGGGATCCTTCCTTCGGAGGTGCGACTAGGCGCAACCTCAGCGGAGGCTTGGAATGCCGCCGAGTCCGTAGCCGAACTCAAGGAGGTCAGGGAGGGAGACTTTCTCGGCTTGCCACCGTGCCCTACTACCACCCAGTCGGTGGAAGCCGAGGTCTCCATGGCTAGTCTACCTAGAGCATTTGCCCGGGTAGGCTGTGACTGTTTTTGCTCTGCAAAATTTTACCAATTTGTGCGGAAATATTCAGTTTTCACCATTTTTCTTACCATCATCGTATTCAGCATCATCATCACTACAGATTTCACCTACAGTTCAGTCCGACTCAGCTTTATTTAATCAGTGCGGGAGTGTTTTTGTTTCCGTGTGCTGTGCGGTCTGTTTCGTGTTCAATTGTGCCTGTGGATAGTTTTCAGTGTCTGGTGATCCCTCAATCCTAGACCTGCGTAGACGTTCATTTCGGCTTGTCCGAAATGGCGTCGAATACGCCACCGAATCCTCTGCCGGCGCCGCTTGTTTCCTTAATGGAAACATGCTCAACCGGCTTCCGTACCACTCCACTTCCTCACGACAGTGAAAGTGATAGTGAAAGTGATCATAGTGCGGTAGAAATGTGCAGTGTTGGGTCGGGGGACGGACAGTTCTCGCTTGTGGAGGGCAAATCTGCCAAACGCAAGCGAAAACTGGCCCAAACTCCGCCGCCCGCCTCAGCTGCAGATCTGCCATCTAATCATGGTAACAGCGGCACTCAGCGCGTGCAACGTGAGTATCCAGCTACCACCCAAACTGTGTCTCCTCCTCGCATTCCTCCTATTGTAATTCCGGATAATAGGAATTATTCTGACCTGTTACGTTCCTTATCCCGAGCTCTCCCTTCGGTCAAGGTCGAGGCGAGGTGCCAAGGCCCCTCGCTAAAGCTGGCGACCGCTACGATCCCGGACTTCCGCTCTGTTCAGTCATTCCTGACAGAGCGTAAGATATCTTTTCATACATTTGCCCTCCCGTCAGAGCGTGAAATCAAGGTCGTTCTGTCGGGAATTCCATCCTTTACCGACCCTGATGCCATCAGGCAGGAACTTGTTGCGCTCGGCTATGCGCCGACCGCGGTAAGCGTCCTGCATGTTGGCAAAGGTGATGACCGCCGTCCTGTCAACAGCTTTCTTTGTAAATTACTGAAAGTAGGCCCCTTCGAGGAGATTTACACTCTCCAGAATCTTCTGCACCTACGGGTGCAAGTCAGAACATTTGACCCGCGGCCCGGCCCCTCGCAGTGTTTCAACTGCCAGAGGTTCGGCCACAGCAGTCTTTTCTGCCATCAGCCCCCGCGTTGCGTGCGTTGTGCTGAACCTCATCGTGGCTGTGATAAGCCTACGACGGGGTACACAGCTAAATGCTGCAACTGTAAAGGAGCCCATCCGGCTAATTACCGAGGCTGCCCTAACTTTATCGCCGCCATGAAACCGCAGCGACCTCCTGTGCGCCCTGGCGCGCAGGCAGGCCGTGTAGCTGGTCCTGGCCCTAACCGGCGAGCGGCTTTCCCGCCTCTCACCGGTTCATCTGCCCAGGTCCCGGCAGCAACTCCGGTTGCTTCCGGTGCCGCTGTCTCGCCTGCAGTCGTCGCTTCGGCGCCGCCTGCAGCGGCCTCAATCCCGGCGCCTACCGGAGCGCCCGCACCTTCCTACGCGGCCATGGCCGCTAAATCAGCCCCGCCTCCAGCCCGATCGGGCAAATCAAAGCGCTCTCGTCGTCGCCGGAACTCCGCCGGCCGACCTACATCATCACAGGTTCCACCTGTACCCTCTCCGCGGGCTCGACCCGCCCCCAGCCATCGTCCTCAACCTTCCAGCGAGCAGTCTACTACTCAGACCACCAGCCCAGCGCCATCTGCTACCCCTGTCGAGGTCAGTCAGGCTTGTCCTCCTGAATCCCGGGAATCTTCCCGGGCTTCGGCGGATCCCCTGACTGCCTGGGCAGATAATCTTGTTGCATCCATCAGGACTGCTCGCGACACTACCACTGTGCTTGCCCTGGTGTTCCAATCATTAGCTGCCCTCTTTCCTCTACTCCCCCTAAATGGCTAATAGCCTGAGGATCGTTGCGTGGAACGCCTTCGGGCTACTCCCCAGGCGATCTGAACTGATGACTTTCGTAACGGAGTATGATGTTGATATCATACTTCTTTCCGAGACTCATCTGGCTCATTACCACTCGTTTTCCCTTCCTGCCTATGCCTGTTATCGTCAGGATCGTCCCCTACGGCCTCGCTGTCCCCCCTCGGGGGGCACAGCTGTTTTAGTCCACAGGCGGATATCCCACAGGCTTTTGCCTCCTCTAGATACATCTATTATTGAAGGCTGCGCGGTGGCGGTGGACGCTGGCGGATCGGAGCTGCGCGTTGTTTCTGCGTACCTCCGGCCTGGCCGGCGAACTCCGCCACCGCCCGAGGAGTGGGACGCCCTCCTCGACCACCCCCTCTCAACCATTGTAGCCGGCGACTTAAACGCCAAACACCCTTCATGGAACAGCCGCGTTGTCAACGCCTATGGAAATTCTCTGTTCCGGTTCGTCTCTGGCGACCCGGCACTTAATGTCATCGGCCCTGAAGACCCTACCTACTTCCCCTTTCACGGCCATCGGCCGGACGTTCTTGACATAGTAGTTGTCAAGAACGTTGCCCGCAACATCGAGGTCTCGTCTGTGTCGGACCTTTCGTCCGATCACAATCCCCTTGTTATAACTGTTCGAGAGCTGTCGGCGTCACCCCGACTCCCCGCTCAGATTGTTAGGAGAGTCAACTGGCGATCCTATCATGACGAGCTCTCTCGAAGGTTACCATCTCTCCCGGCGGACCCAATCGTCACTCGTGACGATCTGGATCTCCGCACCACAAATCTTCAGGAATTGGTCCAAGGTGTCATGGATCGACACACCTACGCACTCGAGGTGAATCATCGTAAATCGGCCTTACCTGCGGAAGTACTCCACGCCATCTGGCTACGGCGCCAGCTCCGCCGCAGATGGCAAAGAACCCGAGACCCAGTCGTTAAGCGACGATTTCAACAACAGTCCCTTTACGTTCAGCAGCTACTGCGGGACGTAAACTCTGATCGATGGGACTCATACCTTGAGTCTCTTGAAGTCGACCACGCCTCCGTCTGGAGAGCGGTGAGTAGACTGACCCGCGAGAAGAGAACTCGCAACCCGCTGGAAACCCCGAACGGGATTGTGTCTTCATCAGAAGGCAAGGCTGAGGTCTTCGCCGACTGCATGGAGTCGCAATTTACCGTTCATCGAGGCGTTTCGGACCCTGCCCACTCGGCAGACGTCCGGGACTTCCTATCTGGTTATTTTTCTCGCCCTCCCGCTGGCCCAGACCTCCCGTTCGACAGAGACGAACTCGTTTCGTCTGTCTGTCGACTAAACCGCCGTCGCGCCCCCGGTCCTGACCGGATCGGGGCCGCTGCATTACAATATCTCCCGGCCTCAGGCGTTGACCTCGTACTCGAGCTGTTCAACTCTTGTCTCCGGCTACAGTACTTTCCCCGCCTGTGGAAAAATGCCAACATCGTTATGATTCCTAAACCCCGCAAGCCGCGCATGCTTCCTGAAAGCTATCGGCCAATATCTCTCTTGCCAGTTATCTCGAAGGTGTTCGAGCGGCTCCTGCTGGCCCGCATCTCGCCGTTGTTGGATAATTTTATCCGCAACGAACAGTTCGGGTTTCGCAGAGAGCACTCGACCACGCTTCAACTAGTCCGCGTGGTAACGCAACTCTCTGACGCCACCAACAGGCGAGCGGCTACGGCCGCCGCACTGCTGGACGTGAGCAAGGCCTTCGATAAAGTCTGGCACGAAGGTCTTCTCTTCAAACTTGCTAACTCCCCCTTACCATCGTCCATAGTGTTTTTCCTCCGGTCGTATCTCAGCGACCGAACCTTCAGGGTTAGCGTCGACGGAACCTGCTCTGCAGTTCGTCCTGTCGCCGCTGGCGTACCCCAGGGATCTGTCCTCGGCCCCGTTCTGTACCTCGTGTACACGAACGACCTGCCTGTTTTGCCCGGAGTCACGTTGTCTTTGTTCGCTGACGATGCAATGTATCATTACAGCTCTGTGTCCCCGCGTTTTGCGAGTACACAGTTGCAGCGTCAGTTGGACCAGCTTCCGGACTGGCTACGGAAATGGCGGGTGACGATCAACACGGAGAAATCCGAGGCGATCTGTTTCACTCGTAAGTCCATCTCCCGATGCCAGCCCCTCTCCCTTGAAGGGAGGCCTATTGCCTACAAAGAGTCGGTGAAGTATCTAGGCGTTCGGCTAGATCGTCGCCTATGCTTCAACGCCCACGTGACGGACACCCTTGCCAAGGCTCGCGGCGTCCGAGCCAAACTTTACCCATACCTCGCGTGCCGCAGGCCCCTGGCGCTGCGCACGAAAGTTACCCTCTATCTGTTGTTTCTCCGGTCTGTATTGACCTATGCGGCACCTGTATGGTGGTCACTTGCCTCCGCCACCAACAGGCGTAGGCTGGAAAGTTTCCAATCCAGAACCCTCCGTTCCTTGTCGGGATCTCCTTGGTTTGTTAGAAACAGTGTAATTCGAGGAGGTCTACGAGTTCCTGCTCTCTCAGCCTTTGTCTGGTCATTAGCTGCGACTCTCTTTGCCGCAGCTGAGACCTCTTCCTTCCCTTACCTCAGAACCATCAGCACCACGCAACCACCTCCCCCTGTCCGGGTCAAACGCCCTCGGGCGATTCTCGATGACCCGCCATAAGTTTAAGTAACTTAAACCTCACTTAACTTGTATATTCTCTATCTGCCCATGCCCCAGAATTTACCTGTAAAGCTGTTTCCTTCCTCCCTTCCTAGTATGCCGACCGCGCTGAATGCTGCTGCTACGCGCTATCACTGGCACGGAGGCTCTCTGCCTCGCGGGGAGCGACCGACGCCTCACGGCGTCTGCACGCGGGATTGGGAAAGGGCGACATCTGTCACCTGAACCCGTCCCTGCGGCAGTGCCCACTGATTGCTGATAATTTAAATAAATAAAAATTAAAAACCTTTCTCCCCCGCCTTCTCAGTTAACTGGTTGGCGGTTGTCCATTCCTGATATTAGGCACCAGTCGAAGAACCAGACCTATGTATATCTACAGGCAGCCATTGAGCTCGACTCAGATGCTGCAGTCATGCACCGGGTGCAAAGACGCCCCGCTACTACGATGCTACTACTGCTACTGCTACTCTCCATGGCTGGGGAGTTAGACTCCGGCAGAGGTACAGGGCTGCTTGGCCTACTGGCGGCCGTGCAGCCGGAAGGTCCGGCCTTTGCGGGCTTGGTCGGCCCTAATAAGGACCGATTATGTTGACGAGCTTGCGCGGGTTCAGCAGGGCTTCCCGCGCGAGTCGTAGGGTTCCCGACTGGCCCAAGTGGCCGGCCGGGGGGCTCGTTGCTGCCGCACAGTGCTACAGAGGGACCACCAGCTGGTCTAATGCCGACTAGCTCGGCTCTTTGTCCAGCGGGTACCCGGGGGCCGAACTGTGACACCGTCACAGTGGCGGCGCAACCTGCATCTCTATTTGTGAGTCCTACTCTCGGACTCCCCGGGTTTCGCTGGACAGCGCTACCTAAAACACTTACCGGCACTGTGCGGCAGGTCCCAGTTGCGTGCTGCTTCTTGGCGTCGTCTTGCTGGCAAGGCGGTAGGTCCACTTCCATCGCTGCAGCTTGATGTTGTCGCCGGCGAGGAGGTGAGTGCTGGTCTGGCGGCTTCTTCTTTACTGCCGCAGTGGCTTGAGTTGAAGGCCTCTTCATTGCAGTCTTGAGGTCGAGGCTGTCCTCTGCTGCGTTGTTCTGTGTGAGCGAGCATTTCCTTCTTCTTCGAGTGTAAGCAGTCCCACGTCACCTTCTGTTACTGTCGGTGTCACTAACCTGTCACGCTCGCGTCGAAAATTTTTTTTTTTTTTTCGCTCTGTGCTTTGCGGTTGTGCGTCGCAGAGACGAACCGCACGGTAACTGAGTTCCGAGCTACCTTCTGGAGCTCCTGCCTCGTGGCCCTGCCCAAGTAGGGCGCGTGCTCTATAGCAGGCCGATTCTCGGCTGTTGTGCTAGCCTACGCTAGCGCAGTATACACCGAGGGCGTTTCCACGAATCACCTGGGCGTATACGGTACCTTCCCAGCCCAGTCACTAGAGGATTGCCTGGGAACCTCGCCGCACGTGCATAAAATTTGCGTGCAAGCCGCCTGAAAGTGTCGTCTAAGGAGCGGACGCCAAGTCCTCTCCTTAGAAGGCGAGATGAGAAGCGACGGGGGACTTTGGCCGCTAGCCGAAGCCCCCTGTCGAGGACGCTCTGCAACTTCTTTTTATGCATTGCGGCGAGGTAACCCCAGACCGGGCAGGCGTAGGTAATGACCGGCAGCAGATACGCGCCGACGATCATCCTACCCAATTTCCTGGTCATGGCTGAGCTGATCAGGAGTGGAAACAGTGCGCACAGGCGAGTGGATGCTCGCTTAAGAACTGTCTGTGCGTGGGTACGCCAGGTGAGCCGACGGTCAAAGTGTAAGCCGAGGTACTTGACCTCGTTGGACCAGCGCAAGTACGTTCTGCCGATACGTAGTTGCCTAACGGGGTTCTTCCGTCGCTTGGAGAATTCGACGGCTACACTCTTGGTGGCGTTGAGTTGCACTCTCCAATTCTCAGTCCAGTCCACGAGCGTGTCGAGCTGGCGCAGCAGTCGTAGGACGGCCCTTTCCTCATGACGATCGGCCGTAAATACGGCCGTGTCGTCAGCGAAGAGGGCCATCTGGACTCCAGGCTGTCTCGGCACGTCGTTGACGTAGATCGAGAACAGAAGGGGGCCTAGAACACTACCTTGAGGGACGCCGGCTGTGATTCGTCTCTCGGAAGAGACAGAATCGCCAACTCTCACGCAGAAGGTCCTCTCCGTCAGAAAGCTAGCAACCAGATGGAGGTAGCAGTCCGGGAGCTGGACTTCCCTAAGTTTGAATAGAAGGCCATCATGCCATACGCTGTCGAAGGCTTTCTCAACATCTAAGAAACAGCCAACGGTCCGTTCTCTCCGACGCCCGGCTTCCGTGATGCTTTCCACCAGTCTCATCAGTTGATGAGTGGTCGAATGCCCCACACGAAAGCCGAACTGTTCGGGGACCAGCACGTCAAAGTTGGTTAGATGTTCTCGTACACGACGCTGTACGAGGCGCTCAAAAACCTTGGACGTAGCGGAAAGTAGGCTGATAGGCCGGAGGTTTTCCGAGCGGGTGGTATCCTTTCCCTGCTTCGGGATCACGATAACCGTCGCCTTTCTCCATTTCTTGGGAAAGTAGGCCAGTCTAAGACACGCGTTGAACAAATTAGTCAAGAATTGAACTCCAGGCTCGGGAAGAAGTCGTAGAGCGGTGTTGGTAACACCGTCCGGGCCTGGAGGCTTTCTTGGCTGAAGTTCAGCGAGCCGATCTGAGACCTCTTCCAAAGAGATGGGTTCGGGCTCCGCCGTGATCGGAAGAGACAGAAAGTCTTCCACAGCCATCTCGACTTGTTCGTCGAAGTCCCAGTCCATGGGCGGGTTGGGAGCGAACTGACGCTCGAAACACAAGCCCAAGTACTCGGCCTTCTCCTCCGGGCGACCCAGGAGTCGACCGAACGGTCCAACAATGGCGGGAAGTGGAGGTCGGCGCCTCCGTCCCGTCAATGCGGTAGGTATTCTGTACGGGTGAGATTGCGGGTCCGCATCCCCCGTTCGGGCCACGTCGAGTTCCCAACAGCTACGTCGGAACGCCTTCAGACTGCCACGCAGTCGTCCGGTGAGCCGATTGTATGCTGCCTTATCGGCCGGATCACGGGTCCTCTGCCAACGTTTCCGGAAGTAATTCCTCTCGCGAGCGAGAAGAGAGACTTCCTCAGGGATGCGTTGGTAGTCAGGCGTGAAGCCAGCTCGCGTACGTGAAGACACGCCTATAGCCGAGATGATTGCCTCTTCGATTCCCGCAACTGCTTCGTCTAGGAGGCGAACGGAATCGAGTGGGGCCGCTGGCGGCAATCTACGGCACAAGGCCGGGCCGTAGCGATCCCAATCGATAACCTTCTGCTTGTCAGAACGTGTATAGGCGTGCTGGGTAGCGACGTGGACCAAGATAGGGTTGTGGTCGGATGTCAGCTCCGTAAGTGAGAATACCTCGACCGGACAGACAATTCCTTGGGTCACCGCGATGTCCAGAACATCGGGAGCCGCGTTAGGCAGTGACGGAAAGAACGTGGGTTGCGCTGGACCAAAAACCATCGCCCGGCGCGATTCAACAAAACTGAGCAAGCGCCTCCCGTTCGGAGTAGTCAGGCGACTATTCCAAGCGCGATGCTTGCAATTCAGATCGCCGGCCAAAATTACCCTTCGATGGGAATCGAAGATGACGTCCAGGTCGCCGACAAGGAGTTCAGCTTGTGGGGGCTTGTAAGCTGAGACCACGAGGACGCCGCCAAGAGCTCCGTGGACCTCAATGGCGGTGGCCTCTAGGTTGGTAAGCTGCGGCAAAGCGACACGATGATGACCTATGGAGGTCCTCACCGCGATCGCCGTGCCGCCTCCTCGTCGGCCAACTCGGTCATCCCGATAGACCACGTAATTTGGTAATCGAAACCGGTTCGCCGGTGTCAGGTGGGTTTCCCCGAGGAGAAGTACGTCGGGTTTGAACCGAGCCAGGAATTCAAGAAGGTCGGAATGCTTGGTACCGATGTTGTTAGCATTCCAGGCTACGAGCGAGAGATCTCGTCTAAGGGCTCGGTTCATAGAAGACCTATGACTTCGCAGGCTTCCACCAAGAGCATGAATCTCTCAGTTGGGTCAGCAGTTTCCAGGCGGTCTCGGATGGACCTGAAGGTAGATGCGACTTTCGGGAGGTCGTAGCTAGACAGAAAGCCGCGGACGAACTGTGCGTCATTGGAAATGACGGACTGGGCGGTTTGCCTGGAAACTGAGGCCGCATAAGAGCGACCAGGTGTTACGGCAGATCGGGTCGTGGTGGAAGCCATAGGACCAGGGCCAGACGGTTTTGAATCAGCGGCAGGAAAAGTACGCTGTTGCGCTTCGTCGGACTTATACCGGGAAGCAGCAGGACTTTTCTTGGGCTGTGGGCCGGCAGGAGCTCGGGGCCGAGCATCCGGTGTGGGTATCCCTTTGTTCCTGGGTTTGATGCCTGCTCGCGGAAATCGCGGAGGTGGCAGGGGCGGCGAGGCTACCTCTGGTGCAGAGGCGGGAGTAGGAGGTTCCGCGGAGGTGGAGGGTTCATTCTCCGGCTCCAAAACCGAGATGACAGCTACTGGGCGTGTCTCTGCTTCGGAAGGAGACGCGGTACGTTTAGTTGCCTTTGCAGGGGCTGGAGGTGGAGCCGGAGAGGGCGCGCGCCGTGCCGGTTGTGCCTGAGGTTGAGGCCTAGCCTGCATTTTAGGCTGTCTAGGTTGGGGCTGCATAGCTGGCTGCCGTGGCTTCGGGAGGGGCCCCTGCGGCTTTTGCTTCCGCAGGAGCTCCGCCTTATAGACCGGGCAGTTTACGTTACTCGCTGCGTGGCCTTGGCCACAATTGATACAGCGAAATTTGGTTTTGTCTGCCACAGTGCAGGCCTGTGTTGAATGTCCCAGAGAACATCGTAGACAGGCCGGGGCATTGCGGCAGACGTCGGTGTGATGGCCGAACCTCTGGCACCGGTGGCACTGCGCAAGCTTGCCCTGGGGTCGACTGGTTTCCACCCGGACGCGGAAGCCAAACAGCCGCGTCAGGTGGAAAATTTTGTCAGCAGCCTCGCCCTTCTCGAGCTGGAGACGGACGAGCGGGAGAGGTACTCGGGTTTCTGAGTGAGTGAACAGGCGGAAAATTGCCTGCACCGGGTACCCGAGGTCGCGGAGTTCCATGAGGATCTCCTGTGGATCGGTGTGCGCGTCAAGCCCTCGCAAAATTACCGACAAGGGCTTGACTCGCTTAGGAGTAAAGGTGTGATACTGAAGGCTGTGCGCCTGCAGGAAGGCCTCGACCAAGCGATGGTCCTCGAGCTGGCGGACGACAATCCTGACCGTATCACCGCCAAGCAGCTTCAGGTCAAGCTTGTCGGCCGACAGGCCGTGGGCCGCGATCAGCCGTCTGTATAAGGCGGCGACATTAGACACGCTATGGACGTTCAGGGGCGGCGCACGACCAACAGCGGCAGCAGCCGGAGCTGCTGTCGAAGCAGTCGGAACCGCGGCCTGTGGGCCCTGAGAAGGTCCAATGTCCATGGCCGAGGTGTTAGAGGAAGCGGTTGGGTGGGTTCTCTTGGGCTTCTTAGCCGGGCGATTACGCCGACCAACGGTCGCGAACTCCCCCGACTCGTCAGCCGGAAGAGGAGGAAGCGGGTTAGGGAGAGGATCGTCCGTCTCCATCGCCCGAGGCGAATCAGGCGAGTCGCCCAGATGGGGCAGCAAGGCGGGGCCGAGCGACTCGGCACTTGGGCCGTTGCCTGTAGAAGGCATGCTGGCCAGGTGCGGCGGCTGCCGGGCAGAGACTGCTAGGCAGTCACTGCCAGACGCCAGGGATCTCGGGTCCGGCCGAAGCCGGATTACCCGCGCGTCTTCCTTGCTCACGACGATGCGGGAGGAGCTGGGCTAACGACCAGCTTCGTTGAATACCAGTCCTTACCAAGACTGGTGTCCACTGGTCCCTTTACCCCGGCGATATCCTAGCTCGCTTACCACTGGTGGGGGCTTGCAAGGATCGTCCGGGGCAGCGCTACCTAACAGTCGTGAACAAGTTAGGAATTACACACTGATAAACTGCACTCACCAGGTGAGCCCAGAGCAATCCTCTTCTTTCCTGTCCGGCAAGATGTTTTTCCGGCGCAGGTGGTCCTTACAAGGGCAAACTTCGGCCAGCTGCTTCTTCTACCAGCTACTTAATTCACCGGCAGCAGCTGGCTTCCTGGTCCTTTTCGTTCCCACGAAGAGAAGAAGCAGTAATCCTCGGCCGAAGGCGAAGGCAGCAAGGCAGTAGTCCGTCCAGCGAAGAGCTGAAGAGAGCAGTCCGAGTAGAGCGTCCTGTTCTGTCAGAAGCTGGAGCAGGTGTCTCATTCTGCGTCGAAAATTTCTACTGGCGCTGGTTTTATGCACTAACCGGGATTGCTGATTGGCTCACTCTGAGCACGTTAGTTGTCACGTCTCGGCTGCTGATCCCTGGTTGGCTCGCTTAAGTCGAGAAACTGACACGACAGACATTCTGCATCCAGCTCTCCCCTGGAATGATCTCCTATCTGCTGCCGGTCATTACCTACGCCTGCCCGGTCTGGGGTTACCTCGCCGCAATGCATAAAAAGAAGTTGCAGAGCGTCCTCGACAGGGGGCTTCGGCTAGCGGCCAAAGTCCCCCGTCGCTTCTCTTCTCGCCTTCTAAGGAGAGGACTTGGCGTCCGCTCCTTAGACGACACTTTCAGGCGGCTTGCACGCAAATTTTATGCACGTGCGGCGAGGTTCCCAGGCAATCCTCTAGTGACTGGGCTGGGAAGGTACCGTATACGCCCAGGTGATTCGTGGAATCGCCCTCGGTGCATACTGCGCTAGCGTAGGCTAGCACAACAGCCGAGAATCGGCCTGCTATAGAGCACGCGCCCTACTTGGGCAGGGCCACGAGGCAGGAGCTCCAGAAGGTAGCTCGGAACTCAGTTCCCGTGCGGTTCGTCTCTGCGACGCACAACCGCAAAGCCCAGAGCGAAAAAAAATGATCTCCTAACTTGGACTCGATCGACACGATCCCGTCCGATCGATTCTGCTCCAGCTTCGGACTGATCAGGACTGCTCTTCTTAGACAGCTCTCTTCGCAAGATGGCAAAGAACCCGTGACCCAGTCGTTAAGCGACGATTTCAACAACAGTCCCTTTACGTTCAGCAGCTACTGCGGGACGTAAACTCTGATCGATGGGACTCATACCTTGAGTCTCTTGAAGTCGACCACGCCTCCGTCTGGAGAGCGGTGAGTAGACTGACCCGCGAGAAGAGAACTCGCAACCCACTGGAAACCCCGAACGGGGTTGTGTCTTCATCAGAAGGCAAGGCTGAGGTCTTCGCCGACTGCATGGAGTCGCAATTTACCGTTCATCGAGGCGTTTCGGACCCTGCCCACTCGGCAGAAGTCCGGGACTTCCTATCTGGTTATTTTTCTCGCCCTCCCGCTGGCCCAGACCTCCCGTTCGACAGAGACGAACTCGTTTCGTCTGTCTGTCGACTAAACCGCCGTCGCGCCCCCGGTCCTGACCGGATCGGGGCCGCTGCATTACAATATCTCCCGGCCTTAGGCGTTGACCTCGTTCTCGAGCTGTTTAACTCTTGTCTCCGGCTACAGTACTTTCCCCGCCTGTGGAAAAATGCCAACATCGTTATGGTTCCTAAACCCCGCAAGCCGCGCATGCTTCCTGAAAGCTATCGGCCAATATCTCTCTTGCCAGTTATCTCGAAGGTGTTCGAGCGGCTCCTGCTGGCCCGCATCTCGCCGTTGTTGGATAATTTTATCCGCAACGAACAGTTCGGGTTTCCCAGAGAGCACTCGACCACGCTTCAACTAGTCCGCGTGGTAACGCAACTCTCTGACGCCACCAACAGGCGAGCGGCTACGGCCGCCGCACTGCTGGACGTGAGCAAGGCCTTCGACAAAGTCTGGCACGAAGGTCTTCTCTTCAAACTCGCTAACTCCCCCTTACCATCGTCCATAGTGTTTTTCCTCCGGTCGTATCTCAGCGACCGAACCTTCAGGGTTAGCGTCGACGGAACCTGCTCTGCAGTTCGTCCTGTCGCCGCTGACGTACCCCAGGGATCTGTCCTCGGCCCCGTTCTGTACCTCGTGTTCACGAACGACCTGCCTGTTTTGCCCGGAGTCACGTTGTCTTTGTTCGCTGACGATGCAATGTATCATTACAGCTCTGTGTCCCCGCGTTTTGCGAGTACACAGTTGCAGCGTCAGTTGGACCAGCTTCCGGACTGGCTACGGAAATGGCGGGTGACGATCAACACGGAGAAATCTGAGGCGATCTGTTTCACTCGTAAGTCCATCTCCCGATGCCAGCCCCTCTCCCTTGAAGGGAGGCCTATCGCCTACAAAGAGTCGGTGAAGTATCTAGGCGTTCGGCTAGATCGTCGCCTATGCTTCAACGCCCACGTGACGGACACCCTTGCCAAGGCTCGCGGCGTCCGAGCCAAACTTTACCCATACCCCTGGCGCTGCGCACGAAAGTTACCCTCTATCTGTTGTTTCTCCGGTCTGTATTGACCTATGCGGCACCTGTATGGTGGTCACTTGCCTCCGCCACCAACAGGCGTAGGCTGGAAAGTTTCCAATCCAGAACCCTCCGTTCCTTGTCGGGATCTCCTTGGTTTGTTAGAAACAGTGTAATTCGAGGAGGTCTACGAGTTCCTGCTCTCTCAGCCTTTGTCTGGTCATTAGCTGCGACTCTCTTTGCCGCAGCTGAGACCTCTTCCTTCCCTTACCTTAGAACCATCAGCACCACGCAACCACCTCCCCCTGTCCGGGTCAAACGCCCTCGGGCGATTCTCGATGACCCGCCATAAGTTTAAGTAAACTTAAACCTCACTTAACTTGTATATTCTCTATCTGCCCATGCCCCAGAATTTACCTGTAAAGCTGTTTCCTTCCTCCCTTCCTAGTATGCCGACCGCGCTGAATGCTGCTGCTACGCGCTATCACTGGCACGGAGGCTCTCTGCCTCGCGGGGAGCGACCGACGCCTCACGGCGTCTGCACGCGGGACTGGGAAAGGGCGACATCTGTCACCTGAACCCGTCCTTGCGGCAGTGCCCACTGATTGCTGATATTTTAAAATAAATAAAAATTAAAAACCTTTCTCCCCCGCCTTCTCAGTTAACTGGTTGGCGGTTGTCCATTCCTGATATTAGGCACCAGTCGAAGAACCAGACCTATGTATATCTACAGGCAGCCATTGAGCTCGACTCAGATGCTGCAGTCATGCACCGGGTGCAAAGACGCCCCGCTACTACAATGCTACATGCTACATGCTCTCTTCGCTGGACCTTCTACGGCTTTGCTGCCTTCGGCCACCTCGCCTTCCGACGAGGAATAACTCCTCTCTTCGTGGGAACCAAGCCAGCTGCTGCCGGTGAACTTAGTAGCTGGTAGAAGAAGCAGCTGGCCGAAGTTTGCCCTTGTAAGGACCACCTGCGCCGGAACAACATCTTGCCGGACAGGAAAGAAGAGGATTGCTCTGGGCTCACCTGGTGAGTGCCGTATCAGTGTGTAATTCCTAACTTGCTCACGACTGTTAGGTAGCGCTGCCCCGGACGATCCTTGCAAGCCCCCACCAGTGGTAAGCGAGCTCGGATATCGCCGGGGTAAAGGGGCCAGTGGACACCAGTCTTGGTAAGGACTGGTATTCAACGAAGCTGGTCGTTAGCCCAGCTCCTCCCGCATCGTCGTGAGCAAGGAAGACGCGCGGGTAATCCGGCTTCGGCCGGACCCGAGATCCCTGGCGTCTGGCAGTGACTGCCTAGCAGTCTCTGCCCGGCAGCCGCCGCACCTGGCCAGCATGCCTTCTACAGGCAACGGCCCAAGTGCCGAGTCGCTCGGCCCCGCCTTGCTACCCCATCTGGGCGACTCGCCCGATTCGCCTCGGGCGATGGAGACGGACGATCCTCTCCCCAACCCGATTCCTCCTCTTTCGGCTGACGAGTCGGGCGAGTTCGCGACCGTTGGTCGGCGTAATCGCCCGGCTAAGAAGCCAAAGAGAACCCACCCAACCGCTTCCTCTAACACCTCGGCCATGGACATTGGACCTTCTCAGGGCCCACAGGCCGCGGTTCCGACTGCTTCGACAGCAGCTCCGGCTGCTGCCGCTGTTGGTCGTGCGCCGCCCCTGTACGTCCATAGCGTATCCAATGATCGCGGCCTACGGCCTGTCGGCCGACAAGCTTGACCTGAAGCTGTTTGGCGGTGATACGGTCAGGATTGTCGTCCGCCAGCTCGAGGACCATCGCTTGGTCGAGGCCTTCCTCCAAGCGCATAACCTTCAGTATCACACCTTTACTCCTAAGCGAGTCAAGCCCTTGTCGGTAATTTTGCGAGGGCTTGACGCGCACACCGATCCACAGGAGATCCTCATGGAACTCCGCGACCTCGGGTACCCGGTGCAGGCAATTTTCCGCCTGTACACTCACTCAGAGACCCGAGTACCTCTCCCGCTCGTCCGTCTCCAGCTCGAGAAGGGCGAGGCTGCAGACAAAATTTTCCACCTGACGCGGCTGTTTGGCTTCCGCGTCCGGGTGGAAACCAGTCGACCCCAGGGCAAGCTTGCGCAGTGCCACCGGTGCCAGAGGTTCGGCCATCACACCGACGTCTGCCGCAATGCCCCGGCCTGTCTACGATGTTCCCTGGGACATTCCACACAGGCCTGCACTGTGGCAGACAAAACCAAATTTCGCTGCATCAATTGTGGTCAAGGCCACGCAGCGAGTAACGTAAACTGCCCGGTCTATAAGGCGGAGCTCCTGCGGAAGCAAAGGCCGCAGGGGCCCCTCCCGAAGCCACGGCAGCCAGCTATGCAGCCCCAACCCAGACAGCCTAAAATGCAGGCTAGGCCTAAACCTCAGGCACAACCGGCACGGCGCGCGCCCTCTCCGGCTCCACCTCCAGCCCCTACAAAGGCAACTAAACGTACCGCGTCTCCTTCCACAGCAGAGACACGCCCAGTAGCTGTCATCTCGGTTTTGGAGCCGGAGAATGAACCCTCCACCTCCGCGGAACCTCCTACTCCCGCCTCTGAACCAGAGGTAGCCTCGCCGCCCCTGCCACCTCCGCGATTTCCGCGAGCAGGCATCAAACCCAGGAACAAAGGTATACCCACACCGTATGCTCGGCCCCGAGCTCCTGCCGGCCCACAGCCCAAGAAAAGTCCTGCTGCTTCCCGGTATAAGTCCGACGAAGCGCAACAGCGTACTTTTCCTGCCGCTGATCCAAAACCGTCTGGCCCTGGTCCTATGGCTTCCACCATGACCCGATCTGCCGTAACACCTGGTCGCTCTTATGCGGCCTCAGTTTCCAGGCAAACCGCCCAGTCCGTCAGTTCCAATGACGCACAGTTCGTCCGCGGCTTTCTGTCTAGCTACGACCTCCCGAAAGTCGCATCTACCTTCAGGTCCATCCGAGACCGCCTGGAAACTGCTGACCCAACTGAGAGATTCATGCTCTTGGTGGAAGCCTGCGAAGTCATAGGTCTTCTATGAACCGAGCCCTTAGACGAGATCTCTCGCTCGTAGCCTGGAATGCTAACAACATCGGTACCAAGCATTCCGACCTTCTTGAATTCCTGGCTCGGTTCAAACCCGACGTACTTCTCCTCGGGGAAACCCACCTGACCCCGGCGAACCGGTTTCGATTACCAAATTACGTGGTCTATCGGGATGACCGAGTTGGCCGACGAGGAGGCGGCACGGCGATCGCGGTGAGGACCTCCATAGGTCATCATCGTGTCGCTTTGCCGCAGCTTACCAACCTAGAGGCCACCGCCATTGAGGTCCACGGAGCTCTTGGCGGCGTCCTCGTGGTCTCAGCTTACAAGCCCCCACAAGCTGAACTCCTTGTCGGCGACCTGGACGTCATCTTCGATTCCCATCGAAGGGTAATTTTGGCCGGCGATCTGAATTGCAAGCATCGCGCTTGGAATAGTCGCCTGACTACTCCGAACGGGAGGCGCTTGCTCAGTTTTGTTGAATCGCGCCGGGCGATGGTTTTTGGTCCAGCGCAACCCACGTTCTTTCCGTCACTGCCTAACGCGGCTCCCGATGTTCTGGACATCGCGGTGACCCAAGGAATTGTCTGTCCGGTCGAGGTATTCTCACTTACGGAGCTGACATCCGACCACAACCCTATCTTGGTCCACGTCGCTACCCAGCACGCCTATGCACGTTCTGACCAGAAGAAGGTTATCGATTGGGATCGCTACGGCCCGGCCTTGTGCCGTCGATTGCCGCCAGCGGCCCCACTCGATTCCGTTCGCCTCCTAGACGAAGCAGTTGCGGGAATCGAAGAGGCAATCATCTCGGCTATAGGCGTGTCTTCACGTACGCGAGCTGGCTTCACGCCTGACTACCAACGCATCCCTGAGGAAGTCTCTCTTCTCGCTCGCGAGAGGAATTACTTCCGGAAACGTTGGCAGAGGACCCGTGATCCGGCCGATAAGGCAGCATACAATCGGCTCACCGGACGACTGCGCGGCAGTCTGAAGGCGTTCCGACGTAGCTGTTGGGAACTCGACGTGGCCCGAACGGGGGATGCGGACCCGCAATCTCACCCGTACAGAATACCTACCGCATTGACGGGACGGAGGCGCCGACCTCCACTTCCCGCCATTGTTGGACCGTTCGGTCGACCCCTGGGTCGCCCGGAGGAGAAGGCCGAGTACTTGGGCTTGTGTTTCGAGCGACAGTTCGCTCCCAACCCGCCCATGGACTGGGACTTCGACGAACAAGTCGAGATGGCTGTGGAAGACTTTCTGTCACTTCCGATCACGACGGAGCCCGAACCCATCTCTTTGGAAGAGGTCTCAGATCGGCTCGCTGAACTTCAGCCAAGAAAAGCTCCAGGCCCGGACGGTGTTACCAACACCGCTCTACGACTTCTTCCCGAGCCTGGAGTTCAATTCTTGACTGATTTGTTCAACGCGTGTCTTAGACTGGCCTACTTTCCCAAGAAATGGAGAAAGGCGACGGTTATCGTGATCCCGAAGCCGGGAAAGGATACCACCCGCTCGGAAAACCTCCGGCCTATCAGCCTACTCTCCGCTACGTCCAAGGTTTTTGAGCGCCTCGTACAGCGTCGTGTACGAGAACATCTAACCAACTTTGACGTGCTGGTCCCCGAACAGTTCGGCTTTCGTGTGGGGCATTCGACCACTCATCAACTGATGAGACTGGTGGAAAGCATCACGGAAGCCGGGTGTCGGAGAGAACGGACCGTTGGCTGTTTCTTAGATGTTGAGAAAGCCTTCGACAGCATATGGCATGATGGCCTGTTATTCAAACTTAGGGAAGTCCAGCTCCCGGACTGCTACCTCCATCTGGTTGCTAGCTTCTCTCCTGTGGACAACTGGAAGCTTTCGCTGTGTTCTCAGCCGCTGCCCTGCTGCCTCGCCACTTAGGACAGTCGACATCTTTGGCCCGCTTGCTGCTTGACAACAAGACGACAAAAGACTACGACTCAGCTGGCTGGTGAACGAAGTAGCTAGCTCAAGTACAGCTGAGTTCGGGCCTTCTAAGAACCACCGATTCGAGCGACCCTTCTCAGGACCAACATCTCGCCTGCCAGAGCTAATTTGCGCAGCGCATCTGTTTCGCTGACACTCAGGCTCATAGGTAGCGCTGCCACGGACGATCCTTGTAAGCCCCTACCAGTGGTAAGCGAACTAGGATATCACTGGGGTAAAGAGGCCGGTGGACACCTCTCTTGGTAAGGAGAGGTATTCAACGAAGCCGATTATTGGCCCAGCTTTGTAGACAGCCTGATAGACAGCCTGAGCGTTCCACCACAGCTCGTCGAGGTCCGGCTCGGGCCAGACCCTAGGTCCCTGGTTACCTCCAGAGGCGGCCTTACTGCCTCTGGTCGGCGAACCTCCCGCTCGTTGACGGCCATGCCCGCGGTACGGGTGAGTCAACGAGCACGCAGTCGCTCGCCTCTGCACTGTCCCACTCGAGCGACTCGCCGAGTTCTCCGCCAATGCCTGCTGACCAAGTTGATCCCCGGACGGGCCCGCTGCCCGGTGACGAGGCCGACGCTTTCGTGGCAGTTGGGCCACGGGGGCGCCCGGTTAAGAAACCGAGGCGGAACCGGTCCTCCTCTACCTCTTACTAAGCGTCCGCCATGGAAGTTGTCCCCGGCGACGGCGAATCCGGCACGGGGCCGACTGTGTCCGGCGATGCCCAAGCACCGCCGGCCTCTGGTCGCATCCCGCCCGTGTTTGTACACGGCGTGAACAACGTCACCGGTTTTTACCGGCGACTTATAACGGCGCCGCGCCCGGACTTTCCCCGGCCAATGTCGACTTGAAGCTCCTTGAGGGCGACAGTTAAGATCGTTGTCCGCGGAATGGACGTGCATCGTCAGGTCATGGCGTTCGTGGAATCCACCCAGCTGCAGTTCCACACCTCCCCCAAGCACGTGAAGCCTCTGTCATTCGTCCTCAGAGGCGTGGAATCACCCCTCGGGGAAATCCTTGTGAGCTGCGCGAGCTGGGCTATCCATTTCTCTCGGTTCATCGTGTATATGCCCCAGCCGGACCAAAGCGTCCACACTTCCCCTGGTTCGCATATTGGCGGAGAAAAGCGAGGCAGGCGAAAGCCTACTCTCTCTAACGCGACTTTTTGGGTTCCCCGTTAAAGTGGAACGAAGCCGCGCTCCCGGGGCTCTGCCTCAATGCCACAGGTGCCAACGCTTCGGGACCACACAGATACTTGCTCAAACGCTCCTGCGTACGTGAGGTGCTCTTTGCCGCACCTCACTAAACATTGTGACGCACCGGCTTTCAAAGGGTGCATCAACTGTGACGGAAGTCACCCCGCTAACTACCGGTCCTGCCCGGTGTACAAGCGGGAGTTCGAGCGGCGAAAGCCAAAAGGGCCCCTGCCACCACCGAGGCATCCGGTAGCTGGTTCCAGACCTGCAACCGAGCAGCCAGGCCCTTCGCCTCCTGCTACGGCTGCCGTGACTGTCACCACTGTTGTAAACAAGCAACAGAAGAGAAGTAAAGGCCCGAAGCAGTCACCTGTGGTACAGGGAACCTCAACTCAGGCTCTTTCCCAGGCCCCTGCCCCACCTCAGGAGAAAAAGCGCCGTAACACCGCGTCATCTGTGAGTGAGACAGTTCAGCCCAAAGAAATCATCTCGGTTGTGGAGCCTGAGACAACAACTCAATCCTCCCCAACACCGGAGAACCCCGACCCTGCTGTAGAAGCAGCCTCGCCTGACCTCCCATCCCCGCGGTTTCCTCTAGCAGGCAAAAAGAAGCGGCATCGTAAGCCCCGTGGAGCTCGCTCCCGGTCTCCTGCCAACCCAGCCGCACAGTCCAGACAGCCTGCGCATCTAGTTACAAAGACCGACGCAATCGCATCTGTCCCTCTTCCTAGCGCCTCCGCTAGAGGCCCTGTAACACCCTTGGCTTCCACCAATCCCCCGATTGTTAAGCCTCGGCGCTCTTATGCGCAAACAGTCTCCGGGCACTCTGCCTCAAAAGCCGTACCTGACTACTACCAGGTCGTCAAAGACTTCCTTGCGGAATTTGACCTCCGCAAAGTTGCCCAGACCTTCAGGTCCATCCGCTCCCGCTTGGGGACTGCCGATGTAACCGAGAGGTCATGCTCTTGATGGAAGCCGCCACTTGTGTAGGACTTCTATAAGTCGGGTCCTCAAACGAGACCTCTCTATTCTTTCCTGGAACGCCAACGGGTTGGCTAACAAGATCCAGGAACTCCAAGAATTACTGGCCCGACTCAAACCCGATGTAGTGCTTCTCAGTGAGACCCACTTGTCTCTTGCGAACCGGTTCCGATTGGCCAACTATGTGTGCTATCGAAACGACAGGCCGGGCATTGCTGGTGGCGGTACTGCGGTCTCGGTGAGGCTCAGTCTTGATCATCACCGCGTCCTCTTGCCGCAAATGACTCACCTGGAGGTCACTGCTGTGGAGATGTTGAACACTCTGGGCGGTGTCCTTTTGGTAGCGGCGTACAAACCGCCGCAAAAAGAGCTCCTTCACCCCGATCTAGCGGTCGGGTTCGATGCACACAGGAGGATCATCATGGCCGGCGACCTGAATTGTGAGCATCGCGATTGGAACAGTCGCTTGACTGCCCCAAACGGGAAGCGTTTACGCAGGTTTGCAGATTCACGCAGGGCGACACTGATTGGGCCTGCCCAACCTACGTTCTACCCCTCACAACTCCGCGCGGCTCCCTATGTCTTGGACATAGTGGTGATCCAAGGAATTGACTGCCCGGTCCATGTGTCCGCGCTAACGGAACTATCATCTGATCATCTCCCCATCTTGATACACGTCGCTACCCAGCACGTCGTACGCAGAGATGTCAGGAAGGTGGTAGAATGGGACAGCTATGGCCCGGCGTTAAGTCGCCGATTGCCAGAGGCGGGACCACTCGAAACCGTCCGCCAAGTCGACGAGGCAGTTGCCGGGTTTGACGAGGCTATCGTATCTGCGATCGACGCGTCTTCCAGGATGAAGCCTGGCATCACGCCCCACTGGCAGCGGATCCCAGAGGAGACGAGTGCTCTCGCTTGCGAGAGAAATCGCCTCCGGAGACGCTGGCAGCGGACCCGTGATCCGGCCGACAAGGCAGCGTACAACCGGGAGTCGCTGTTGGGAACTCGCCGTGGCCCAATCGGGGGACGGATCGGACGAAAGTAGCCCTTACCGGATACCTTCGGCGTTGGTAGGGTCGAGGCGCCGACCTCGCATCCCAGCCATTGCTGGATTTCGGTCAAATCCTGGCTAGCCCGGAGGCGAAGGTCGAGTACTTGGGCGCGTTTCGATCGCCAGTTCGCTCCAAACCCGCCCATGGACTGGGACTTCAATGAAGAAGTCGAGAACGAAGTGGAAGACTTTCTGTCTCTTCCGATCACTGCGGAGCCCGAACCCATTACTATGGAAGGGTCTCAGATCGGCTCGTTGAACTCGTACCGAGAAAAGCTCCTGGCCCGGACGGCGTCTCGATCGCCGCCGCTCGAAATTCGACTCCCGGAGCAAGGAATACTTTTCTTGGTTGCGCTGTTCAACGTGTGTCTAAGACTGGCCTATTTTCCCCAGAAATGGCGAAAGGCGACGGTCATAGTGATCCCGAAGCAGTGAAAGGACGCTTCCCGTTCCGACAACCTCCGGCCCATTAGTCTACTGTCGGCCACGTCAAAGGTCCTCGAACGTCTTGTACAACGGAGAGTCCTAGACCATCTAAGAAACTTCGATGTACTGGTCCCCGAACAGTTCGGTTTCCGTGTGGGGCATTCCACCAATACATCACGGGCGCCGGCTGTCGGAAAGAGCAGACTGTCGCCTGTTTCCTAGATGTGCAGTAGAACTTTGATAGTGTCTGGCGCGACGGGCTCTTGCTCAAGCTCCGGGAAATCCAGCTCCCAGATTGCTACCTTCACTTGATTGCTAGCTTTCTGACGGAGAGGACTTTCTGCGTCAGAATAGACGACCATGTCTCTTCCGAGAGACGCATTACAGCCGGGGTACCTCAAGGTAGGGTGCTAGGGCCTCTCCTGTTCTCCGTCGTTCGTCAACGACGCACCCAGAGAGCCTGGAGTCCAGATGGCCCTGTTTGCCGACGACACGGCGGTCTATACCGCCGATCGGAACGCTGACAGGGCTATCATACGACTTCAGCGCGCACTCGATGCGTATACGACGTGGACGGAAAGGTGAAAACCAAGAGCTCCGCGGTGCTATTCTCAAAGCGCCGGAAAGAACCACGAGGACGAGTGAGACTCGGTAGAACGTATTTGCCCAGTTGCCCAGTTGAGCAGGGCACAGCTCAGTGCGTACCCCAGTGACGGCAGCGTCCGGGCAAGCCCGATGACTGCCTGTTGCTTGATGTGTGCTTGATGCGATACGGATAGGTACCCCCTTTTTTATTTTGACGGGGGTGAAGGAGACGGGCTGTGATTGGCTGAACCGCTGACGCGATCCACCAGTGGCCTGAGAGGGAAGTCTACGCGAACGCTTCGCACGGATTGGCGGGATTTGTTCGCCCACAACGGGTCGATACACTTCCGCCAGCCCGGTAAGATCCGGTAGACTGCCTTATGGCGATACCGAGGCAGGCGAGAGATTGGAGGGGGGAAGTTGCCGACTGAAGGTGGCAACGTATTTGCCCTGGTCAAGAGAGGTTAAATACCTCGGTGTCCACCTTGATCGTCGGCTCGCCTGGCGTGCCCACGCTGAGACGATGCGTCAGAGAGCGTCCGCTCGTCTCGCGCAACTGTTTCCGATACTCGCCAACAAGGCTATGACCCGCAAGCTGGGTAAGTTGATTGTCAACGCGTACCTGTTGCCGATCATTACCTACGCTATTGCCGTCTGGGGTTACCTCGCAACCGTTCATAAAAGAAAGTTGCAAAGCGTTCTCGATAGGGGTCTTCGGGTAGCGGCCAAAGCCCCCTATCGATTCCCTTCTCGACTTTTGAGAAGAGGACTCGGTGTCCGCTCCTTGGATGACACCGTAATGCGACTTGCACGTAAATTTTACGTCCGAGCTGCGAGGACGCAGGCAAACCCACTCATAGCTGGCCTTGGCAAGTACCGACCACGTCCAGGTGATTCTTGGAAATGGCCTCGGAAAATACTGTACTAGAACGGCCTAGTACGAGCATGCCGTTGTAGCGGCCACCAATTAATTAATTAATAAAATTCCATCTGGACAGGACCACTAGGCAGGAGCCCCTTCCAGAGGCTCGGAACTAGGAAACCATTGGGACGTCTCACGACGCGCATCCCAACAGCTCTGGCAGCATTGTTGCCACAGTGTATACCGGTATTACATATAAAAGTTTATAGTGTTTGCTGTGATAACTAAAAACTAGCAAAAGAAAAGTAGGTACAACATTTGAATATAATTTACTATGTGTTCCTAGAATCAAATGAAAATAAAATGAAGAAATAAGAGTAATAATAAATGAAAGAAAAGAAAAGCATGGAAATTGTTGGAAACAGTTTTAACCCATAATTCTGTTAATGCGCAAAATATAGATTTCCATGAATTGTATAAGGTTTAACTTTATTAAACCTGATGACATTAATGAAAACACAAGAGAATGAGGGTCACATTAGACAAGCGTTCCAAATTCTATCTTGGCTATGATACTGGAGACTACCTAACCCCTAGCGGCTATGAAATTTGCCATCACTGTATACTAGGTTGTGTACTATAGACCTTACCAAAGTGCATTTGAAGGAAAATCTGTCTTATATATTTATCTTTTGTCTTTTATTTATTTGTAATATTAGAGTTTAATTATTAGCTTATTGGTGATAAGAATATGTTGTATTAGAAACGGCATTTTTACTTCCATATTCCTTAAGGAAATGGAAGTATGGTGATGGCAAAAAAAATCGTGTTCGAGATTATTGCAGATTCTGATTGTACTACACTCAAAACATGAAAAAAGTCGTTTTTCGAAAAGTGTCTGTGTGTGTGTCTGTCTGTCTGTCTGTCTTTCTGTGTGTGTGTCTGTAGATTTTTTTTCTATGGCAAACGATAACTGCCGCAAATTCAAACAGAATCAAATAATTTTTTGCGTACAGCCCTGATCTGTAGAGTACTCACGACCTACTGTTTTTGGTGAAGATCGGTTGAGGGAAAGGGGTAGTTTACCTGCAATGGTTTTTTTTATCAAGGGTAATTTTTTTTGGCAAACGATAACAGCCGCAAATTCAAACAGAATCAAATAATGTTTCGCATATAGCCCTGGATTGTAGAGTTCTCAAGACCTATAGTTTTTGGTGAAGATCGGTTCAGGGAAAGGGGTAGTTTACCTGCAACGTTATATGTTTTAACAAGGGTATTTTCATGGCAAACGATAACAGCCGCAAATTCAAACAGAATCAATTAATTTTTTGCATACAGTCCTGATTTGTAGAGTTCTCAAGACCTATTGTTTTTGGTAAAGATCGGTTAAGGGAAAGGGGTAGTTTACCTGCAACGGTTTATGTTTTAACAAGGGTAATTTTTTCTGTGACGAACGATAACTGCCGCATAATCAAACAGAATCAAATAATTGTTTGCATACGTCCCTGAATTGTAGAGAACTCAAGGCCTTTTGATTTTGGTGAAGATCGGTTAAGGGGAAGGGGTAGTTTACCTGCAACCTTTTACATTCTAACAACAGTAAAGTACTTTAAAACTCATTTAAACTTTTTCAAACAATGGTAATTGTTAAAAATCGGTATGGAGAACCATACATGACTTCCATATTCTAAGATTTATATTTAAAATCATTTTCGAAATGAAATATTACCATAGAAACTACTTCTTTCTACTTACTGCTTCAGCCTTAACCACACTAACTGTGGTTACTAACGTATACCACCTCACGTTATCGCACTCAATTTTCACTGATGATAGAAGTCGATGGCATTGCCGAAACGTCTGGTTTTGTAGAAAACATTGGACTACGGCCAAATATCCCGGGAAGGAATTTTAACAAAAACTACTTCCTTGTTGCCGATAACGTTGTACACATATATATAAAAAATATGCATAAAATTAATGGCTTGTATAAGTTAACAATTGATCTCCATTCAAGTTTCCAAAGTTTTAATATTATGATGTCCGTAATTAAAACATCAGAGCAGGTTTAGTGTGAATGAGGGTACACCGTGGACAAAAATTTTCAACATTTCCTATTGAGCGTTGCTTAGAGTAAAGCTGCGAATCTACAGTGAATGTTTCACAGAACAAACACGCGAAAAAGAAGGAGCGCTCCGAAGTCACTCATGGACCCTCAGCATCTTGCAGAGGGTTCATTCCCTAAAGACGAAAAGTCTGTCTATGAATCGTTCCTCTGTAAACACGTGCAGTTACACTGCCCAGCGATCCACAGGAAGCAAATTGATATCCATTTTTTCGGCTTGCACGCGTTATGTTGGTGTGGGTTTCGGCACTTTCCATTTAATAAGCGTGCAAATGTAAGAAAATAAACATGAGTGAGGCCAGAAATAACGCGAATTTTGTGTGTGTGTGTGTGTGTGTGTGTGTGTGTCTTCCCTGCCTTTTTATTGCTGTAGTCATAATAATAAAATGGAAACGTAAACATTACATAACTGAGATATGCTTACCTGCCACGAACGTTATATTATTTTATACATGTATATTAACTCATACACAATTTACATTAAAATGAAAAAATTATAATTGTATTGCCTGGCAACAAAATTATTTTATTTTTAACAATTACGATTGTTTGAAAAAGTTTAAATGAATTTTCAAGTACTTTACTGTTGTTAAAACGTAAAAGGTTGCAGGTAAACTACCCCTTTCCCTTAACCGATCTTCACCAAAATCGAAAGTCCTTGAGATCTCTACAATTCAGGGACGTATGCAAAAAATTATTTGATTCTGTTTGAATTTGCGGCTGTTATCGTTTGCCATAGAAAATACCCTTGATAAAAAAATGTTGCAAATAAACTACCCCTTCCCCTTAACCGATCTTCACCAAAAACAATACGTCTTGAGTACTCTACAAATCAGGGCTGTATGCAAAAAATTACGTGATTCTGTTTGAATTTGCGGCTGTTATCGTTTGCCATAGAAAATACCCTTCTTAAAAAAACGTTGCAGGTAAACTACCCCTTTCCCTTAACCGATCTTCACCAAACACAACAAGTCTTGAGAACTCTACAATTTAGGGCTGTATGCAAATAATCTTTTGATTCTGTTTGAATTTTCGGCTATTATCGTTTGCAATAGAAAATACCCTTGTTAAAACTTAAAACGTTGCAGGTAAACTACCCCTTTCCCTTAACCGATCTTCACCAAAAACTATAGGTCTTGAGAACTCTACAATTGAGGGCTGTATGCGAAACATTATTTGATTCTGTTTGAATTTGCGGCTGTTATCGTTTGTCAAAAAAAAAAATTCCCCTTGATAAAAAAAAACCGTTGCAGGTAAACTACCCCTTTCCATCAACCGATCTTCACCAAAAACAATTGGTCGTGAGTACTCTACAAATCAGGGCTGTATGCAAAAAATTATTTGATTCTGTTTGAATTTGCGGCTGTTATCGTTTGCAATAGAAAAAAATCTACAGATAGACACACAGACAGACACTTTTCGAAAAACGACTTTTTTCATGTTTTGAGTGTAGTACAATCAGAATCTGCAATAATCTCGAACACGATTTTTTTTGCCATCACCATACTTCCATTTCCTTAAGGAATATGGAAGTAATAAAAATAAAATAATGTTGTTGCCAGGCAATAAAATTGTAATTTTTTCATTTTAATGTAAATCATGTATGAGAGAAAATATATCGTTCGTGGCAGGCAAGCATATCTCAGTTATGTAATGTTTACGTTTCCATTTTTGGTTACATTTAATATTAGCTTATTGGTGATAAGAATATGTTGTATTAGAAAGGGCATTTTTACTTCCATATCCTTAAGGAAATGGAAGTATGGTGATGGCAAAAAAAATCGTGTTCGAGATTATTGCAGAATATGATTGTACTACACTCAAAACATGAAAAAAAGTCATTTTTCGAAAAGTGTCTGTGTGTGTGTCTGTGTCTGTCTGTCTTTCTATAGATTTTGTTTCTATGGCAAACGATAACAGCCGCAAATTCAAACAGAATCAAACAATTTTTTGCATGCAGCCCTGATTTGTAGAGTACTCGCGACCTATTGTTTTTCGTGAAGATCGGTTGAGGGAAAGGGGTAGTTTACCTGCAACGGTTTTTTTTATCAAGGGTAATTTTGTTTGTTTGGCGAACGATAACAGCCGCAAATTCAAACAGAATCAAATAATGTTTCGCATACTGCCCTAAATTGTAGATTTTTCAAGATCTGTTGATTTTGGTAAAGATCGGTTAAGGTAAAGGGGTAGTTTACCTGCAACGTTTTATGTTTTAACAAGGGTATTTTCTATGGCAAACGATAACAGCCGCAAATTCAAACATAATCAAATAATGTTTTGCATACAGCCCTGAATTGTAGAGTTCTCAAGACTTTTTGTTTTTGGTGAAGATCGGTTAAGGGAAAGGGATAGTTTACCTGCAACGTTTTATGTTTTAAAAGGGTATTTTCTATGGCAACCGATAAGAGCCGCAAATTCAAACAGAATCAAATATGTTTTTGCATACAGCACTGCTTTGTTGAGTACTAAAGACCTATTGTTTTGGTGAAGATCGGTTAAGGGAAAGGGGTAGTTTACCTGACACGTTTTTTGTTTTATCAAGGGTATTTTATATGGCAAACGATAACAGCCGCAAATTCAAACAGAATCATATAATATTTTGCATACAGCCCTGAAATGTAGAGTTCTCAAGACCTGTTGGTTTTGGCGAAGATCGGTTAAGGGAATAGGGTTGTTTACCAGCAACATTTTATGTTTTAACAAAGGTAATTTTTTATATGACGAAAGATAACTGACGTAACTTCAAACAGAATCAAATGATGTTTTGCATACAGCCCTGTATTGTAGAGTTCTCCATACCTATTGGTGGTGGTGAAGATCGGTTAAGGGAAAGGGGTAGTTTACCTGCAACGTTTTATATTTTAAAAGGGTATTTTCTATGGCAAACGATAAGAGCCGCAAATTCAAACAGAATCAAATACGTTTTTGCATACTGCCCTGTTTTGTTGAGTACTAAAGACCTATTGTTTTTGGTGAAGATCGGTTAAGGGAAAGGGGTAGTTTACCAGACACGTTTTTTGTTTTATCAAGGGTATTTTATATGGCAAACGATAACAGCCGCAAATTCAAACAGAATCATATAATATTTTGCATACAGCCCTGGAATGTAGAGTTCTCAAGACCTGTTGGTTTTGGTGAAGATCGGTTAAGGGAATAGGGTTGTTTACCAGCTACATTTTATGTTTTATCAAGGGTAATTTTTTTTTGACGAACGATAACTGCCTTACATTAAAACAGAATCAACTACTCTTCTCCATAACTTTTTGAATTATACAGAACTCAAGGTCTGTTGATTTTGTTGGAGATCGGTTAAGGGAAAGGGGTAGTTTACCTGCAACGTTTTATGTTTTAACAAGGGTATTTTTTCTATGACGAACGATAAGTGCCGTAAATTCAAAGAGAATCAACTAATGTTTTGCATACAGCCCTGAATTGTAGAGTTCTCAAGACCTATTGTATTTGGTGAAGATCGGTTAATGGGATAGGGTAGTTTACCAGCAACGTTTTATGTTTTATGAAGGGTGTTTTCTATGACAAACGATAACAGCCGCAAATTCAAACAGAATCAAATAATTGTTTGCATACAGGCCTGAATTGTAGAGTGCCCAAGATCTGTCGTTTTTGGTGAAGATCGGTTAAGGGAAAGGGGTAGGTTTACCTGCAACGGTTTTTTATCAAGGGTAATTTTTACTTCCATATTCCTTAAGTATGGTGATGGCAAAAAAAATCGTGTTCGAGATTATTGCAGATTCTGATTCTACTACACTCAAAACATGAAAAAAAGTCGTTTTCCGAAAAGTGTCTGTGTGTCTGTCTGTGTGTCTGTGTGTCTGTCTGTCTGTCTGTCTGTCTGTCTGTCTGTCTGTAGATTTTTTTTCTATGGCAAACGATAACTGCCGCAAATTCAAACAGAATCAAATAATTTTTTGCATACAGCCCGGTTTTGCAGAGTTCTCGCGACCTATTGTTTTTGGTGAAGATCGGTTGAGGGAAAGGGGTAGTTTACCTGCAACGGTTTTTTTTTAGCAAGGGAAATTTTGTTTGTTTGGCAAACGATAACAGCCGCAAATTCAAACAGAATCAAATAATGTTTCGCATACAGCCCTGAATTGTAGAGTTCTCAAGACCTATTGTTTTTGGTGAAGATCGGTTAAGGGAAAGGGGTAGTTTACCTGTAACGTTTTATGTTTTAACAAGGGTATTTCCTATGGCAAACGATAACAGCCGCAAATTCAAACAGAATGAAAAGATTATTTGCATACACCCCTAAATTGTAGAGTTCTCAATACCTTTTGTTTTTGGTGAAGATCGGTTAAGGGAAAGGGGTAGTTTACCTACAACGTTTTTTTAACAAGGGTATTTTCTATGGCAAACGATAACAGCCGCAAATTCAAACAGAATCAAATAATTTTCTGCATACAGCCCTGATTTGTAGAGTACTCAAGACCTATTGTTTTTGGTGAAGATCGGTTGAGGGGAAGGGGTAGTTTACCAGCAACGTTTTTTATCATGCGTATTTTCTATGGCAAACGACAACTGCCGCAAATTCAAACAGAATCAAATAATTTTTTGCATACAGCCCTGATTTGTAGAGTACTCGCGACCTATTGTTTTTGGTGAAGATCGGTTGAGGGGAAGGGGTAGTTTACCTGCAACGGTTTTTTTTATCAAGGGAAATTTTTTTTTTTTTGGCAAACGATAACAGCCGCAAATTCAAACAGAATCAAATAATGTTTCGCATACAGCCCTGAATTGTAGATTTCTCAAGACCTATTGTTTTTGGTGAAGATCGGTTGAGGGAAAGGGGTAGTTTACCTGCAACGTTTTTTTAACAAGGGTATTTTATATGGCAAACGATAACAGCCGCAAATTCAAACAGAATCAAATAATGTTTTGCATACAGTCCTGATTTGTAGAGTACTCAAGACCTATTGTTTTTGGTGAAGATCGGTTAAGGGGAAGGGGTAGTTTACCTGCAACCTTTTACGTTTTATTTTCTATGGCAAACGATAACAGCCGCAAATTCAAACAGAATCAAATAATGTTTTGCATACAGCCCTGATTTGTAGAGTACTCAAGACCTATTGTTTTTGGTGAAGATCGGTTAAGGGGAAGGGGTAGTTTACCTGCAACGTTTTTTTATCAAGCGTATTTTCTATGGCAAACGATAACAGCCGCAAATTCAAACAGAATCAAATAATTTTTTGCATACGTCCCTGAATTGTAGAGGTCTCAATGACTTTCGATTTTGGTGAAGATCGGTTAAGGGGAAGGGGTAGTTTACCTGCAACCTTTTACGTTTTAACAAGAGTAAAGTACTTGAAAATTTATTTAAACTTTTTGAAACAATGGTAATTGTTAAAAATAAAATAATTTTGTTGCCAGGCAATAAAATTATAATTTTTGCATTTTAATGTAATATAATATTTTTCATTTAATACAGCAATAAAAAGGCAGGTAAGACACAGCCTGGCTGTTTGGCTGAAAATGATTTTAAATATAAATCTTAGAATATGGAAGTCATGTATGGTTCTCCATACCGATATTTACTTCCATGTTCCTTAAGGAAATGGAAGTATGGTGATGGCAAAAAAAAATCGTGTTCGAGATTATTGCAGATTCTGATTGTACTACACTCAAAACATGAAAAAAAGTCGTTTTTCGAAAAGTGTCTGTGTGTCTGTCTGTCTATGTGTCTGTCTGTCTGTGTGTCTGTCTGTCCGTAGATTTTTTTTCTATGGCAAACGGTAACTGCCGCAAATTCAAACAGAATCAAATAATTTTTAGCATACAGCCCTGATTTGTAGAGTACTCACGACCTATTGTTTTTAGTGAAGATCGGTTGAGGGAAAGGGGTAGTTTACCGGCTACGGTTTTTTTTAACAAGGGTAATTTTTTTTGGCAAACGATAACAGCCGCAAATTCAAACAGAATCAAATAATGTTTCGCATACAGCCCTGAATTATGGAGTTCTCAAGACTTATTGTTTTTGGTGAAGATCGGTTAAGGGAAAGGGGTAGTTTACCCGCAACGTTTTATATTTTAACAAGGGTATTTACTGTGGCAAACAATAACAGCCGCAAATTCAAACAGAATCAAAAGATTATTTGCATACACCCCTAAATTGTAGAGTTCTCAAGACCTATTGTTTTTGGTGAAGATCGATTAAGGGAAAGGGGTAGTTTACCTGCAACGTTTTTTTAACAAGGGTATTTTCTATGGTAAACGATAACAGCCGCAAATTCAAACAGAATCAAATAATTTTTTACATACAGCCCTGACTTGTAGAGTACTCAAGACCTTTTGTTTTTGGTGAAGATCGGTTAAGGGGAAGGGGTAGTTTACCTGCAACGTTTTTTTATCAAGGGTAATTTTCTATGGAAAACGATAACAGCCGCAAATTCAAACAGAATCAAATACTTTTTTACATACTTCCCTGAATTGTAGAGATCTCAAGGACTTTCGATTTTGGTGAAGATCAGTTAAGGAGAAGGGGTAGTTTACCTGCAACCTTTTACGTTTTAACAACAGTAAAGTACTTGAAAGTTCATTTTAATTTTTGAAACAATGGTAATTGTTAAAAATAAAATAATTTTGTTGCCAGGCAATAAAATTATAATTTTTCATTTTAATGTAAATCATGTATGAGTTAATAGTATAATGGAATAATTTACACTTAAAACGTACAAACAGAAAATTTTGTTACAAACATCAATATCATTCGTGGCAGGCAAGCATAACTCAGTTATGTAATGTTTACGTTTCCATTTTATTATTATGACTACCGCAATAAAAAGGCAGGGAAGACACACACACACACACACACACACACACACAAAATTCGCGTTATTTCTGGCCTCACTCATGTTTATTTTCTTACATTTGCACGCTTTTTAAATGGTAAGTGCCGAAACCCATACCAACATAACGCGTGCAAGCCGAAAAAGTGTCCAGCGTGGATAGCGATTTGCTTCCTGTGGATCGCTGGGCAGTGTAACTGCACGTGTTTACAGAGGAACGATTCATAGACAGACTTTTCGTCTTTAGGGAATGAACCCTCTGCAAGATGCTGAGGGTCCATGAGTGACTTCGGAGTGCTCCTTCTTTTTCGCGTGTTTGTTCTGTGAAACGTACACTGTTGATTCGCAGCTTTACTCTAAGCAACGCTCAATAGGAAATGTTGAAAATTTTTGTCCACGGTGTACCCTCATACACACTATACCTGCTCTGATGTTTTAATTACGGGCATCATAATATTAAAACTTTGGAAACTTGAGCACTAGTTAATGGAGATCAATCATTAACTTATACAAGCCATTAATTTTATGCATATTTTTTATATATCAGTGGCGAAGCTAGTAGTTAATGAATGGGTAGGCAAAAATCTTATCTTAAATTTTTTTTAAGGAATCACTAAAAGGACGGTGGTTCAAATCGGACGCTGAGGTAGAGTTTGCTGTAACCGAATGGTTCCACAAACAGCCGTAAGAATTTTACTAGCAGGGAATCTACAGGTTAGCGCAACAGTGGAACTCATGTCTTAATGTTATTGGAGACTTCTTTTAAAATCGTTGAATAAAAAATGCTTTACAGCTCTATACGTGTTTCTATTGAACAATCCTTGTATTAGTCATACACAATAATACAACTGATTGAACTTCAAATTTTTAAACTTGATTAGTTTCTATATATATGTTTAATGTTACAAATAATTCAAATAACAATCTTCTGTTAGTTCAGCGGAATAACAGTGACACTTTTAATAACCGCATAAAATAAACACACTTAGAAACAACACAGGCGCTTTAACTTAACTGTTTGGACCACAGAAGTGAGGCATGCATCAACGCTCTATGTGTACAGCGCGGGACAATCCCCCCTCCCTTCACTTCCCTTTCATACCACTACATTGCTTATATACGATGTATACAAAAAACGCTGAGGCAAGTTCAGGTTGCCTCATTCGCTTTAAACGAGCTATGCCGAATCTCACCTGTCACCATCTAGCGGTCGCTCAATAAAGCACGTTTCGGTTTAATAAATTTGACAGTCGCAGTAACAATGTATAATCTTTACGTTATGTAGTTCATACGTATTTATAATTTTTATTCTACAGAATTTTTTAGGGTAGGCATTGCCTCCATGTAACTTCGCCACTGATTAATATATGTGTACAACGTTATCGGCAACAAAGAAGTAGTTTTTGTTAAAATTCCTTCCCGGGATATTTGGCCGTAGTCCAATGTTTTCTACAAAACCAGACGTTTCGGCAATGCCATCGACTTCCATCATCAGTGAAAATCGAGTGTGATAACGTGAGGTGGTATACGTTCGTGACCACAGTACTGTGGTTAAGGCTGAAGCAGTAAGTAGAAAGAAGTAGTTTCTATGGTAATATTTTATTTTGAAAATGATTTTACATATAAATCTTAGAATATGGAAGTCATGTATGGTTCTCCATACCGATTTTTTCTATAGTAAACGATAACAGCCGCAAATTCAAACAGAATCAAATGATGTTTTGCATACAGCCCTGTATTGTAGAGTTCTCAATACCTGTTGGTGCTGGTGAAGATCGGTTAAGGGAAAGGGGTAGTTTACCAGCAACATTCTATGTTTTAACAAGGGTAATTTTTTATATGACGAACGATAACTGCCGTAAATTCAAACAGAATCAACTACGTTTTTGCATACCTTTTTGAACTAAAGAGAACTCAAGGTCTGTTGATTTTGTTGAAGATCGGTTAAGGGAAAGGGGTAGTTTATCAGTAACGTTTTATGTTTTAAAAAGAGTAATTTTTTTATGACGAACGATAACTGCCCAAAATTCAAACAGAATCAAATAATTGTTTACATGTGTGCCTGAGATGTGGAAGACTCAATGCCTATTGATTTTGGTGAAGATCGGTTATGAGAAAGGGGTAGTTCACCTGCAACATTTTGTGTTGTAACAAGAGAAATGTTTCCATGACGAACGATAACTGCCGCACATTCAAACAGAATCAAATATTTTTTTGCATGCTTCCGTGAATTGTAGAGGACGGAAGGTCTGTTGATTTTGGAGAAGATCGGTTAAGAGAAAGGGGTAGTTTACCTGAAACATTTTATGATTTAACTAGAGTAAAGTTCTTAATTTTTATAAATAAAGTATCCTGATAAGAAGCTCATAGTAATCCACTGTAGAAACGTAGATGAAATATCTATAAATGAAGAGGTTAGGTGAACAGGGTGGGGGTAATTTTCTATTATTAAAAATTATAGTTGAAGGTGGAGGGGAGAATTTTTTATATGTGTACTACGTTATCGGCAACAAAGAAGTAGTTTTTTTGTTAAAATTGCTTCCCGGGCTCTTTAGCCGTAGTCCAATGTTTTCTGCAAAATCAGACTTTTCGGCAGTGCCATCGACTGCCATCATCGGTGAAAATCGAGTGCGAAAACGTGAGGTGGTATACGTTAGTGACCACAGTACTGTGGTTAATGCTGAAGCAATAAGTAGAAAGGCGTAGTTTCTATGGAAATATTTCATTTCGAATATGATTTTAAATATAAATCTTAGAACATGGAAGTCATGTATGGTTCTCCATACCGATATTATTATTATGACTACCGCAATAAAAAGGCAGGGAAGACACACACACACAAAATTCGCGTTATTTCTGGCCTCATTCATGTTTATTTTCTTACATTTGCATGCTTTTTAAATGGAAAGTGCCGAAACCCATACCAACATAACGCGTGCAAGCCGAAAAAGTGTCCAGTGTGGATAGCGATTTGCTTCCTGTGGATCGCTGGGCAGTGTAACTGCACGTGTTTACAGAGGAACGATTCATAGACAGACTTTTCGTCTTTAGGGAACGAACCCTCTGCAAGATGCTGAGGGTCCATGAGTGACTTCGGAGCGCTCCTTCTTTTCCGCGTGTTTGTTCTGTGAAACGTACACTGTAGATTCACAGCTTTACGCTAAGCAACGCTCAATAGGAAATGTTGAAAATTTTTGTCCACGGTGTACCCTCATACACACTAAACCTGCTCTGATGTTTTAATTACGGACATCATAATATTAAAACTTTGGAAACTTGAGCACCACTTAATGGAGACTTATACAAGCCATTAATTTTATGCATATTTTTTATATATATGTGTACAACGTTATCGGCAACAAAGAAGTAGCTTTTGTTAAACTTCCTTCCCGGGATATTTGGCCGTAGTCCAATGTTTTCTACAAAACCAGACGTTTCGGCAATGCCATCGACTTCCATCATCAGTGAAAATCGAGTGCGATAATGTGAGGTGGTATACGTTAGTGACCACAGTACTGTGGTTAAGGCTGAAGCAGTAAGTAGGAAGAAGTAGTTTCTATGGTAATATTTCATTTCGAAAATGATTTTAAATATAAATCTTAGAATATGGAAGTCATGTATGGTTCTCCATACCGATATTTTAACAATGTAAGCAATTATTTTTAGTTTAAAAATTCATGTTTCCAGTATCCAAGCTACAATTGATATAATTGTTATATTAGTTTATTTCAGTTCCATCTTGTGATTTATAGTACCGGTAGCTATGTAGCGCATCTCAAAATGATATTTCCATCATCAGACACATATATCCCTCAATACAGGTCATCAAACATTAAAGTTTAATATCAAAGTCAATCACATAGCAATAAAAACAGAATTGTGTACACACTACTTGAATGGTGTACACCATGTCGTGTGTGGACGGACACTGACTTACAACAACAGCTCACGCAACATGTGGCATGAATCTGGGTATACATGAACTCTCATTGCAGTATCATACAAAGCATTATCATGGATACTGTTGAACACATTTGTAACAAGCCTCTGATATGCGGTTACAAATAATTATTTTTGTACTGTACAAAAATTAGAAAAAAAAATTTTAATTTAATTAAAAAAAAATTTAAAAAAAAAATTTTTTTTAAGTTTGTTTATTGTTTAAATAATTAATAAATAATTCTTGTAATGTGGTTTCGTCGAAAATTTAAAATTCTGTAAGTTTTTTATGTCGATATATTCACTTCTGGTTAACTGTAAATAAATCCGGAGTTAATAAGATTGTCTCACTTCACTAATCGATTGGCGATTTTCTTCGAATCTCAAGTATATTATTCTCCTTTAGTAATGGTCGCCTTCCAGTTAGTCCTGTGGTTAATTAAAACTCTTAGATTAACTTGTGAAATAAATTTAAAACCAGATAATTGAATCAGTATTATTTATTGACAAGTTTGTGAGAATATCGATTTAAAATCGATGATTATATAAAGCTCGACTCTTTCACAGGGGTATTCGATTATCAATACAGGTTATATTATACAAATATTTTCGAATGGTTCTTTGAACGGTTATAATTATAATAGTCAGAGAAGGGGCAAGTATAGAAAGTATAACATTCACAAAATAAATCTTAATAATTAATAAATACACAATTTGATAATAAGATATAATGTTAATAATGCACAATTTTATACCCAATGGTGACTGGATGAAATTCAATGTAGGCGCTTTGCATCTTGGGAACCATCATGGCGGCGACTTCGCTACTGCCGTAAAACAGAAATGGTGTCGCTGGATTTTTTGACAATAAAGTTGCCTTCACAACTGCTTTCTGATCTCCGTAATATTGGATAATGTCTATTGTGTTGTTGGAGGTGTCCTGGTTAAGTGTTCTGTGTTCACTGACTTTAAATGTTTTGTATTAGGTGTTTTCACTTTTGTCTGTGTGTGGCGAAAAATCGTGAAGTTCGTTTGTAATGTGGATTATTAATGTTTGATAGTTTTATGGGTTTATTTCACTTGTATTCGGTTACATATGGTTTGTTTTCACTGTTTGTGGTAGTGTTGTTCACTGATTTTATGTTTAATAAACCAATTTCGGTAACTCTCGGTTTTTTCCCTGCATGAAATGCTTAACCTTTATTCGCCATTAAAATATTCGTTATAGGTTCTTAGCGCGATCTTAAATCAACCGTTCGCTTCGAATGTTAATTAAGAACTGTTTTACTTCCTTCGTCTCCTGAAATATCTTGCCAAGTTAATATTAGAAAAGCATTGTTTCAAATATTAATCACTTCCTATGCATGTGATTCAAAGTACATTATATTCAGAATATATTTTGGTTATTGATTACTTTCATGAACTAGTAATTACATAATTGGTTTCTTTAACTCCTTCTGCTTAATTTGACATACAATAGTCCATCTTTATAAAGTTGCTTGTCAAAATTGCTATATTTCTGTCATTTTGGAAATATAGGCTCAATATCTGCTTCCTGTTCTTGTCCAAAATTTTAGCCATCTTATGTGTTATAAATATGTTTATAATAAATTTCAGATTGATATAAATCTTTATTTTTCCTTAATTTCTTACAAATTTATCAATTGTAGTCCAGTCGCCAGAGTAAAAATAACGGTAAAATTTCTTAAAAAATTGAGGCAAAGTGATATTTGGTATAGTTATTGAAAAAGGTCTAAATATCGGTTTAAAATCATCTTTGCATGTTTATAAGGTCAGGCTTTTTAAAAAAACCCTTATTTAAGGGCAGCGCGCGGTAAAATAGATAAAAACGCTTACATTCAGTGAATTTCTTTCCTTACTACTAAATAAACCATTGGATCATGATAAAGTCTTCATTCTTTTTGTTTAAAATAGTTCAAATTTTAATAGTAATAAAATCAAAATAACAATTTTGTTATTATTTCATCGTTAGGAGTATTAAATCGATAGACGGAATGGTCGATTTTAACAAATCTTCCTCTGTTGAATAATATTATTAAATATGTGTATCTTAATATACATAAAAGTCATTGTGTGTATTTATATTCCACACCTCCTACTAAACCACTGGACCGATTTCAACAAAACTTAGCACAAATATTTTATGCAACGGGAGAACCAACATAAGATAGGTGTTTTGGGCCCTGGGGGATGTCAAAAATGGAAAATATGAAAATACCGCATGTAGGGTATCAAATTAAAGGGAATTTCAATGCAAGTAACACTTTTTCATGCATATAAGCACTATTGAAAATTCTTGGGCCCTGGGGCATAATAAATGGGTGGTTTTGGGGGAGGTCAAAAATGGAAAATATGAAAAATCACTGGACCGATTTCCACCAAACTTGGCACAAATTTTTTACGCAACGGGAGAACCAACATAAGATAGGTGTTTTGGGCCCGGGGGGGTGTCAAAAATGAAAAATATGAAATATGAAAATACTGTGGAGTATCAAATTAAAGGGAATTTCAATGCAAGTAACAATTTTACATGCATATACGAACTATTGAAAATGTTTGGGCCCTGGGGCTCAATAAATGGGTTGTAATGGAGGGGTGTCAAAAATGGAAAATATGAAATACCGTATGTGACATGCATATACGCACTATTAAAAATTTTGGTCTCCGGGGCTCAATAAATTGGTGGAATTGGAGGAGGGGTGATGTCAAAAATGGAAAATATGAAAATACCGCACGTGGGGTATCAAATTAATTTTAATTTTAATGTAAGTAACAATTTGACGTGCATATTAATTTGGATTATTATAAATATCCCCCCCTGCTTGGTGGATGTGAAAAAAACAGCATAAATGGTATCAAATGAAAGTGAATTTCCTAGCAAGTAAGAATATGACACCACTTTCTCCCAAGCAAACCCGGGCAAATCCTCCAGTAATAAATAAAATATTTCAAAGAAAAGCTCTCTTTTTAATAAAAGGTAAAACGAATGCAAAGAATATATATATTTTTTTAAATTTGGAATTTTAAAAATTATTTATGTTGAGAATTTAGTTAGTGATTTCTTCTTCTTCTTCTTCTTCTTATTCTTCTTCGAGGATTTTTTCCTCATTATCATCAAAGTCATTATCATCAAAATCAATCTCGTCAACAATTGGAAAGTTTTTGCAAGTTTCAGTTGAGCATGTACCACAAACCGATGAACATAAAAGACCAGCGCTTCTGCATGTACACGATCCTTTTTTGCAGCCAGTTTTGCAATTACAAAAGATCATTTTTAATAAAGATTTTGGGGCAGCTGGCTGTGTCATTTTTATAGGCGTTAAAATTTCTCCAACATTCCAACCCCAGTCTTTTGGTATTAGATCATTGCCGAGCCATTGCTGGACTTGTAAATATACTCTGTAAAAGTGCTGCTTGGCAGCATCAGAAGTAGGTGGCAGACTTTCTAACTTTACAGGTTTTAAGCTTTTTTTCTTTTTTGAAATCGCTTTAGTAAAACTTGTATGTCTGTATTTATCAACACATGTAATTTTTTTGGTGCATTATACATATACAGGAGAATTAATAGACCATTTTTATATATAGATGTTTGATGTTGATTTTCCAGTTTAAATGCTTCGATCGCTTCTTTTAAATCTGAGTTTATTGATTTTTTTCAATCGAATTAAAAACCGATTTTTTACCTTTACCATAAAAGCATGATGTTGTGTCACAGCCGGTTAGAGCATGCAAAAATAGTATATTCTCTTTGCAAAATTTATGCTTTCTAAAGCTGTTATCAGAAGAAAATAGACTAGCACTCATGGTTCCTCTCGTGGGTTTTAAGAGATAAATTTTCTTATTACTAGGTGTAAGCGCAGTAATGAGCACCAAAATATCTACGTCCTCTGCAACAATAACTGGAGGTTTATCATATAATGCTAAGGCTGTTTTCACAATTAATAAGTCTGCATCATCGTCAGCTTGTTTAACGTTTATGTTTTCTTCTTCCAAATATCTCGTTAGAATTTCAATAAATAGAGTTTTATTATTTTTATTCGAAAGAAATTGTTCTTGGGTCACTGTGACACACATATCTGCATGGAATAAAATATCTGGAGAGGAATTTTGATTGGTACGGCGATAACGCTCCATAGCTTTGATGCTGTTAGAATTGTTTGTATAGCCATCAAAAACTACAGTAACTTTTGATCCAAAGTGTCTCTTGACATAATTTACGTATCTTTGAAAAATACATTTGAACTTGTCATTTTTTGACCATACTACTCTATGCAGTAACATACCACCATCAATGACGTAAATGCAATCTTCAAGGTTAATCTCAGTGCGGTCTACTTCAAACATATCATATAGTATAGACTTATCTGTTTTCCGAAATACACCTTCGTAACATAGATGTTGGGTACGGTGCAAGTTCATAACGTATGTAATCTTTTAATTCGTCGTCACTTTTTCTTGCTACACAAATGCGTTGAAATATAAACATTGGATCTATAGGGACAATTTCCTCTTGAATTTTCAGACTACTATTAACACTTTTTAATGACAGTACTCTATTTATACGTTTAAACGAAACTTTATGGAAGTTTGTACCAGCAATTTCTTCTAATCCTGCTTTTCCAACCTCAAAAGCATTATGACAGTTAATATTATTACCGCCAGTAACTCCAGTAGATATATACATTATTGAATCTTGATAAGGAAATGGCTCGTGACAATCAAACCAGGAGTTTATTTTGAGAATATCTTCAGTATCTCGTTTTATTCGAGAATCTCTAGCATCTACATGCTGATCGGAAGTAGAAAATGTTATACCACAAAATTTTTCTACTTCTTCGCAGATATCATGTGTATATGGCATCGCTAAAATCCATTATTTGCAGTACTGGTAGTTACTCCCCGTCCAATCATACCACCATCAACTTTCATGACTCTCATTAAGTCCTGTTCGATTGTCATATCAGTATGAGTTCCTGACCAGAATTTCTCAGTTCGTCTTACAGTAGAAAATCCGTTATTTATAAAATTTTGAAGTTCTTTAATTTTTAAAGCGGTAGTTTCTGGAATTACATCTTGGTTTTGCATTGTGGTGAAAAGTTTTTCAGGTTCTTTTATAAATTGATTCATATATTGTACATATAATAAGGCTGATTTCGTATAATTAAAATGTCCAGTTGCATAAAAATATGGCAACATTTGCTGAATAACTTGTAATTGAATTTTTAGTAAACCCATTTTTTCAGAGCGCGCAAATGCTTTTGCAATAGAGATCATTCGTATGTATTGTATCCATAATTTTGCAGTTTTACCGCGTTCCTCAATTTCAATCATTTTTTCTAGAAATTTACCATTTAAGATGTTTAAAAAATTATGATCTTGTACTTCTTTGTAAGTAAGATTGTCATCTAAAAATTCTTGTAGTAAAGATTTCATATTTGAATATTCAACTTCTGAAAGATTCATTTCCTCAATAATCGTTTTACACAAAACTATCCAAATTAATGTGTGGCCTCGTACTGCTCTAGCATAAGCATGGCCATCTAACATCTTATCTACAGTTCCTGGCGCATAGCAACAGCTTAATGCTTCTTTTAAACCGCTTCCTGCCATCACATAACCGATTGAACCAAGAAAAGACATAAGCAGATGAAATCCTCCAAGTCGAACAATTACATTATGTATATCATCATCAGGTGAGGATTGGACCATTTCAAACGCTTTCTGATACAAAGGTTGATCGAAAGTAACAAAACAATTAAATAGATTTAAGTTTTTCACTAGTTTTACAGTGTATTTTAAAACGGTGTATATTGTATTTTTGTCAGTTGGAGGAGAGTGTACAAAAGGCAAGCAAACAATTCTAGATAATGTATAAGTCATATTTTCCAAAAGCTTGGACATAAAGGCATTCCAGCCAGTAATGCCTGGTTTGGTCACTCCATAAATCCAAAGCAAGTCAGCATTAGAAAAATCTATATTATTAAAACTCGGATTATCTACTTTTTCAAAAACAATGTTTTGGAGTGCATGTGTATTAATATTTTCAAAAATTTGGAATGGTATTTTGTCAATTTTGCTGATTTCTTTTGCAGTAGGCTTAACAGTCAATCGTTTTAAGGGAACTTTGTTATAATAACAATCTCTTGGACTTACAATCATAATACCTCCCATACTATGAAAAGTATTTTTCCCGTCTATAGTATTAATATTAATATCTGAATTGTCAAATGCCAATTGTGTCAACAGCCAGATCTAAATGGAGAACGTGGACTAAGCAATACACTATTCTCATAAAGTGCTGCTTCTTTGTATGATGAACACACTCCCAGATGCGACAATATATCTATAATTCGTTTTGAAGCAAATTTCCTATGCAACATTACAGACAGACCAACTTGCAATGGTGATAGAAAGGTTCTAGGTCTTATGTAACTCATAATTGAATGAGTAATTGCTGTGCATTTTGTTTCATATGAACTAATATCACCTTTTTTATTTTTTAAAATTATTTCTTCTATCAGAAACTGAAGGGATTCTGGGATATTCTCATTAATATTTTGGAATATATTATCACTTGGAGGATAAAATTCTGTATTACTTTTCTTCAGATTAACATCGTTTCGAATAATTGCTGCTGCAGATTTTAAGATTTTTCTTTTTTCTTCATTTTCATCTTTTTTTGAGGCTATCCATGCTTGACGCATGACATTGTATTCACGATCTACAATACATATGAGGGTTGAGCCACCTTTTCTGGATATAATTCTTATACAATCGCCATAATTTTCTTTTAATTTAGCAATAATGGTATTTGGATGATAAGCATCATGTCCTGTTTAAGAAAATTAGATATTAAATAAAATAAACATGAAAATTTAATTTAAAAAATAGTATAATTAAGTTAGTATAATAGTAAAATAGTATACAGTAATATAATTTATAATTAAGCAATATATTTACCTAATAATGCAATTAATTCTGTGAGCGTAAACTGGGTATCATCACTGTCACTTAAATAATCAAAAATCAATTCCATTTGACGTGAGATTTTTACATCCTTGGGTCGACCTTTAGCATCACTTGTGTCACGAGTGTAACTGCTTAAAACTTTTTTGTGACAACTGCGGTGATATTTCGCTTGTACAGCTACCAAATCATCACAAGAAATTCGTCGTAGAATTGCTTTTCCTAATTCGTCATTATGTTCTGCAATCATTTCTGATAATTTTTCTTTAAAAGTAGGACTTTGAATTATGGAAATATTTTTGCGTTGATTAATACTTAATCTCGTATTACTTTTATCGGCATCTAATCCACAAATTATACAAAGTTTTTTGAAATTAAACAATTCTTTACTCTTTCTGACTTTACTCTTGACTGGGCTACATTTACTTTTTTTCGACAAAGTGCCTAAATCCTTATAACACAAAACATCATTCCTTTTTAACGTATATTTTTCTCGACATTTCCTGTGTACTAAAATTGAATCAACTTTTTTTAACATTTCATATTTTCCATCGTTTCTCTCAGAGCTAACTCTTATTAAATTCGGAACTTAAGAGTTAACTCGGACTTCGGACTCTTATTAACTCTTAAGAGTTATTCGTTTCTTATCAACTCTTATTCTTCTTATTCTTATTCTTGTTAATTTCTTATTAACTCTTATTCGTTTTATTTTTTTGTTACAAATAAAACATATTTCAGTATCACACTGGTCTATATTTAATACCTAAAAATCAAAAAACCTTATGTAGCACTAATGTTCAGTAAAAGTATTCTTTAAAACTTCACCACTAGTGAAGTCAAAATATCTCTTTAGACAATTTTTTTATTTTCAATTTTAAATCTACAGTTTTTACCAAATTTGTTTTTTTAAATATGTGCCTTTTATAAACTTTTAATGTATGTAAAAAATGATCAGTACAAATAATTTTTTTTTTAGAAAAAATGCGTTCTTTACGTTTAATTTTTTTAAATGGTCAAAAAATGGTGTCAGAAAGGCCAAAAAATTTTGTTAATTAACCATCCGAAAGTATTTTTAATAAGCTTTAATTTAAGCTGTCGTACACCTTTGTGCCACAATCTTGCCATACTTTATGAGCACTCAAAATTTTTTTGTAAATTGCGATTTTTTTGAGGTTATATTCAACATTTCAATATGAAATTTGTGGGGTTTATAGTACTCCACAAAGGTTACCTTTCCCTCAAGTTTTATCAACTTTCAATAATTTGTGTTAAAACAAGAGCAATTTGTTTATAAACGCCATCGCCACTTTATTTATTGATAGCACATTAACAATAATAATAATATCGACTTCCGTATTAAGGCTAAAAATGTTATTCATTTATTATAGAATACTGAAAAAAATTCACATTAAAATCGGCTTGTTAGGTCCAAAGATATTTATAAAAACGCTATTTTTCAACTTACATTGTTAATAAAAAAATAAACGGGTTGATTTTACACAAAACTTAACTATTAGCTCAACTTGATCCCATTAACCAATTTAGCATACAAAAAATGACTCCCATAACAATTCACATTTGATTTTTATTTTGACTCCACTACACGTGTTCACAAATAAATAAATATTAGCATGTATAAAAAGTGTAAATAAAAACTTTAAACTGCAATTTTTGTTACCTGTTTTATATGATAACTAGCGAGTACCCGGCATGCGTTGCAATGCCACTCAAAGAAAGAAAGTGTTTGTATATATATAATATATAAAGACTTCGTTCGCGTGGTCTTCAATTTAATGCGATAATATATTTAGAATAGAATCTATTCCATTGGGTTGCCATAGTAACCAGATCTAATAAGTTAGTTTTTTAAGACTCCAAAGGACCCCCCGAAGTATCAAATCGAAAAAACACATATCCTATGTTGGTTCTCCCGTTGCGTAAAATATTTGTGCCAAGTTTGGTTGAAATCGGTCCAGTGGTTTAGGAGGAGATGTGGAAGACCCCAAAGAACCCCCAAAAGAACCCCATTGAAAAAACACCTATCCTATGTTGGTTCTCCCTTTGCGTAAAATATTTGTGCCACGTTTGGTTGAAATCGGTCCAGTGGTTTAGGAGGAGATGTGAAAGACCCCAAAGGACCCCCCGAAGGATCATATCGAAAAAACACATATCCTATGTTGGTTCTCCCGTTGCGTAAAATATTTGTGCCAAGTTTGGTTGAAATCGGTCCAGTGGTTTAGGAGGAGATGTGGAAGACCCCAAAGGACCCCCCAATGGACCCCGTCGAAAAAAACACCTATCCTATGTTGGTTCTCCCGTTGCGTAAAATATTTGTGCCAAGTTTGGTTGAAATCGGTCCAGTGGTTTAGGAGGAGATGTGGAAGACCCCAAAGGACCCCCCAAAGGACCCCATCGAAAAAACACCTACCCTATGTTGGTTCTCCCGTTGCATAAAATATTTGTGCCAAGTTTGGTTGAAATCGGTCCAGTGGTTTAGGAGGAGATGTGGAAGACCCCAAGAACCCCCCATAGGACCCCATCGAAAAAAATTCATAAACCTTCGCGGGCGTGCGCACAACAACTCACCGAAGTTTCATCGCAATCGGATGAATGGTATAGGAACGCATACGGGACAAAGAAAGAAAGAAAGAAACAAACATTCATTTTTATAGATATAGAAAACAAAAATATTTGTAATGTTTTGATTATAACCTTTGAAGAAATATCAACTGCGTTACTGCTCCGTTCTTGTATAGCAGATGTTTGTATGGCATCCCACAACAATGGGTGTTGCGCGCGCAGCTACATTTACAGTTGGACACTCGAGGGGAATAGAAAGCCGCGCCGTTTAAAAATTTTACCTGTTTTCTAGGGTCTTGTTTTTAGAGTATAGGTATAATCAGGTAAGAGAAATAACATGAATAGATAGATTTAGCATTGTAGTAGCTATAACGTTAATTTCAAGTACTCAAATAAACCCACTTAAAAGATACATGTATGTAACGCAAAGGAGGCACCTTTTTTTAGTATATACAATTTTTATTTATTTTTTTAATTTTGAAAATGATTATAATTTTCATGAGTGTAGTTTTTGATGCAGAACACTTGCAGCTTTCAAATACAATTTTTTGTATTTCGATATCTCTATTTTTAAGATTAATAAAGGCAGATAAACTCTGAATTTTAGAGTAAATTTAAAATACGTCGAAATACTCACTTTTGAAAAGGTTTTTTTTTTAAATAACAACTTCAAAAGTAGTTTTCATTATTATAAAATAAAAAGTTTATCTCTTTTAAAGGTAAATTAGTAAAGAACTACTATTTTTTTTAAATTTTATTGTATAGTACTTGTAATTTTGTGGTTTCACTTCTTTTTGTATCTACAGTAAATATTTATACACTATATTCTTTATGTTCAAATAAAATATTTATGTAAAAATCAACAAATTTTGAAAGCTATACTGTTCCCCTTCAAAACTAGCCTTTATTTAACTGGCTACGCTTAGATTAAAGAAAGTTATGATATTTTTGAATAGACGCGCCTGGCTAATTTAGCGAATTACGCAGGATCTGGGGCAAACGCTCTTTTTAAAACGCAGCGCTCATCATTACCAATTTTCAGGAAAACAGTTCCATTAACGTAAAAATATGTAAGGAGACTTTCTGAAGGAAATTGTTTGCTCTTCAATATACACCTTTTTATTTCTTCCAACTGTACATATTTACGGAGTGCTTTAAGAAAATCTGTCTTTACGATTTTTCCAGACCATTTTCAGAAAACCCTAGAAAGGTAAACATGCAAAGATTTTTTTATATTAATTATTAACGTTTATTTAACACGTGCACCAAATATTGCTTTGCCCCAATTTTTTCTCAAGTCAAAATCTCTGGCGACTGGACTATTGATCATTCTTTTAGTTATAATTCATGAATTTATTATTCCTCCTCTGAAATTATTAGGTATTACATTTTGCAAATTTTTTAATAATTTTATACATCTTTTTATATTAATCTTTCAGTTATAGTAGTTGGTGATTGATCCACCTTATATAAATCTCATTAGTTTGCTTGGTTTATTTAACTTCCTTACTCAATTATAATGTTATTTGGAATTTCCTATTTGGCCTAGATTCTATTGTTTTACATATACTGGTTTTTGAGTAATACTATTTCTATACCCCTTCTGACTTTCTAAAGTTAACACAATATTAAATAAAATTTCCTTATATAACTATTGGAACATATAGCATTGTATTCCTGCTCATACCACAAAAACAATATTGAAAATTAATCATTAGTCTTTAAAGTTAGACATTTTAGTTTTAACTATTTTTTTAGAAATACATAACAATCATTTTACAAACTAGTATGGTATACATACAGAGACATTTTAGGCTGTATGAACACTGTTATATTAATAAACATTCTTATCTTAATCATCTATATATTAATACATGAAGAGAAAACTTTGTACCCCTTTTTAAGCATATTGCGCGCACGGAGGAGTGTGAGATTTGGCATAGTTAAAGTTTATATGGAGAAGGAGTGCAGAAAGCTAAAATTTATATATAATATGTGTTACAAATACATTAAATTAAATATAATAAAACATTCATGTGCACTTGAAAATTCATTTAAACTTTTTCAAACAATGGTAATTGTTAAAAATAAAATAATTTTGTTGCCAGGCAACAATAGTCTGTGGGGTGTATGTCAAGGCAAAAAAGCGTTTATTTTATATTTTGTATATTAGATATCTGTGTTTTATATATTAATGTGCAGTTGAAAAAGAAATACAGCTAGCTTAATATACACCTGTTGCAAAAGGAAAATTTTGTAGCAGCAATTTGAATTGACTTACTCTCGCCTAATTATTATTGGTGGTTTCAAAAAAGTGAGTACATTTTATTATTTTTAAATTAAACCCTGTCTAATCTTAGTTTCAGTAATTTCATTACATGTTTTTTTTTTTACATTCAGATATTCGCACCTACTTCCATTATGCCTCGACATAGAACATTGACGGGTCGGAGTGAGAGACAAGGAAGAAGGAATATATATTCGCGTGAAAGTCAAAATGATAATAGACCAAATGCAAATTTAAATAGTGTAAATAGTATAACATTGACGGGTCGGAGTGATAGACAAAGAAGAAGGAATATATATTCGCGTGAAAGTCAAAATGATAATAGACCAAATGCAAATTTAAATAGTGTAAATAGTATACAAAATGATGAAATTATTTTGAGGGATACATTTAAATGCGCACTGAATGTCATTCCAAGAAATTTTAATACTTTTGATTGTGGATTAATGCATTTACAATGCAGGTTTTGCAATGCAAAACATTTCGAATCTTAGGTGAAAGGACTGCATTCACTTCATGTTGTCATAAGGGTAAAGCAATATTACCGGCCTTAAGTCAAAATGAATACTTTAAATCATTGTATGATGGACTTACTTCAAATGAACCTTCAATAAAAAGAATGTAAAAAAATTATTTTGAAAACATTCGTAAATACAATTCATCATTTGCTTTGGTTAGCTCAGAAGCTAAAATTTCGGATACAGTTACGTGTGGAGTGTATCATTTTAAAATACATGATGTTTTTTATCACAGATCAGGTCCAATGACTGCTGGATATGGTCGCTCACCATGTTATGCGCAATTATATTTTTATGATGTTGACACTGCTGTCAATTATAGATTACGTGAACACTATAATCAAACATGCAATAACAATATAATGTGCGAAATCTCTCTTGAATTGGAACGCATTAATCCTTTTGTTCGGTCATTCATTGCAATGAAAGATCATTGTCAGAGAGTTGAAAATCAAAATAAAGAAATTTGTATGCTCATTAAAGTAAATCGTGATTTAGATCTATGCCGTTATAATGATGCAGTTCAAACTGATGTAGCAGTAATATTTAGTACAGTTGATGGTGAGCCACCCTTTGAACGAAATATGGTTTCGTTTTCAAAAGTTAATGGTACCATTAAAAATATCTCTGTTTTGAATTCATCGTTGGACCCTTTAGCGTATCCATTACTTTTTCCAAATGGTGATACTGGGTGGCATATCAATATTTCTCATAATGTACCAACTACATCTAATTCAAGAGCGCCCAGAAATAAATTAACCATGCTTCAGTATGCAGCCTATCGACTTGCAATTAGAGAAGATTTTAGCATGTTGCACCATTCACAAAAATTATTTCTGCAGTGGATAGCTGATATGTATGTGAGAATAGAGGGCACAAGGTTACATTTCATTCGACAAAATCAAACAAGTCTTAGGTCTGAAGGTTACAACAATTTAACAGATTATTTAGAATTGAACCCCAATGCCAATAATGTTGGCCGTAGAGTAATTTTACCATCTTCATTCAATGGATCTCCAAGAAATATGTATCAGAATTATTTAGATGCAATGCCAATTGTACAACATTTCGGAAAGCCTTCTTTGTTTATTACAATGACTTGCAATCCAAGTTGGCCTGAAATAGTTAGCAATATTGGTGTAGGTGAGTCAGCTAATTTGCGACCTGATATTGTTGTGCGTGTATTCAAGTCCAAACTGAAAGCATTAATTGAGGGCCTTACACTAAAGAAAATCTTCGGTAAAGTTGAAGCACTCATTTATACAATTGAGTTTCAAAAGAGAGGATTGCCTCATGCTCACATTTTACTCTCTTTAAATGAGCAAGATAAAATTGTTAACGCTACCGATATTGATAAAGTTGTATCTGCGGAGATTCCTAACATTCAAACACATCCTACATTACATGAATATGTTGTAAAACACATGATGCATGGTCCATGCGGTGTACTTAATCCAAATTCTGTATGTATGAGAGATGGAAAATGCACAAAAGATTATCCAAAACGATTTAATGAATTTACATGTGAATCATTAAATGGATATCCATTATACAGAAGGCGTGATAATGGTATTAATGCTGAAGTTCGCGGTAGTTGCCTCGACAATCGTTATGTTGTACCATACAATCCATATTTACTTGCCAAATTTAATTGCCATATAAATGTTGAAGTATGCACTACAGTTAAAAGTGTTAAATACATTTATAAATACGTGTATAAAGGCTATGACAGTGCATCTGTTGAATTAGGTTCAGAGAGAAATGAACCAGGTCAAGAAATACAAATTGATGAAGTTAAAAATTTTTTAAATGGCCGTTATGTCGGATCAACTGAAGCTGTATGGCGCATCTATGAATTACCAATTCATTTTCAATCACATGTCATCGTTAGACTTGACATTCATTTACCGCGTAGACAGAATGTTTACTTTCGAGAAGGGCAAGAATGTCAAGCAATTGAAAATGCAAGACAAACAAAATTATTAGCATTTTTTGAATTGAATCGATCAGATCCATCAGCGCATGAATATAAGTATATTGAAATTCCTTTGCATTATGTGTGGGGAGATTCCCGAAAAAATGGAAGAAGAGAAGATGTGGAGGTGATAAAATCATTACACGCATATATGTAGTATCACCAAAAGACATCGAACTTTTCCATTTACGATTGCTTTTATTACATGTCTGTGGTCCAAAATCATTTGAGGATGTTAGAACATACAATGGAATTATACACACTTCTTTTGTTGAAGCGTGCCATGCTCGCGGCATTGCTTCAAATGATAATGAATGGCGCGAATGTTTAAATGAAGCAAAAGAATTACATTCACCAAAACAAATGCGAAATTTATTTGGTTACATTTGTGCATTAAATGTGCCAGCCAATGCATTGGCGTTATGGAATGAATTTAAAGTATATCTTAGTGAAGATTTTTTGAGAGATTACAACAAAGAAGTATCCTTTAATACAGCTCTATTAGAAATTGAAGATATTTTGAATGTTCATAATTTGTCATGTCAAGAACTCGGTTTACCAGTTCCCACGTATTCGCAGAGAACAGACGAAGCAAATGCTATTGATCCAATAGAACAAGAGTTTCTGTTTTGTGAGCATTATGAAACTGCAAATATTGAACAGCATAATCTAATTGATCGTGTGGTTCGTGAAGTTTTGCATCATGATACTGGATCTAATGTTTTTTGTTTAACCGCTCATGCAGGTTGTGGAAAAACATTCACACAAACAGCAATCATTCACAAATTAAATTCGCTTAATCTTAGTTGCATTGCAACAGCGTTCAGTGGCATAGCTTCAACTCTATTACTTGGAGGTAGAACTTTACACAATGTGTTTAAATTGCCTATACCCAGCGAATATTACCGCAAATAGTAGCTATGGACGTTACATAAATTCATCATCATTGATAATTATTGATGAAACCCACTGCAAGTGTTGAAAATCATAGATAGATTATTGCAGGATCTATGCGATGAAAATGATAAACATAAACCATTTGGAGGGAAAACGATACTTCTGTGCGGTAATTTTCAGCAAATCTTACCAGTTGTCCCATACGGATCACGTGCAACTTTAATTGAAAATTGTGTCATGAGTTGGCATAAATTTGTTTATTTTCATAAAGTACCGTTTACTCAAAATATGAGAGCCTTACCAAATGAAATAGAATTTGTTGAATTCTTGAAAAAAATTGGTAATGATGAAGCCCCACAATTCCCTCAATTTGGTGAAAATATTATTGAAATACCTCAACAATTAATAGGAGATGAAAATAATATTATTAATGAGGTGTATGGAAATATTTCCGAAAACATACTCTCAGATAACATATTGAAGTCAGTTATTTTAGCACCTAAAAATGATGATTGTACTTTTATTAATACTGATATACTTAGTCGAATACCAGGTGAACAGAAAACATATCATAGCTACGATAAAATAATTTGTGATGATGACAATGAAATCAATAACTATCCAGTAGAGTTTTTGAATTCTTTGACTATTAGTGGTTTGCCACCACATAAGTTAGTATTGAAAGTTAATTGCATCGTTTTACTGGTCAGAAACTTAAATACAAAGGAAGCATTAGTCAATGGAACAAGAATGCGCATCAAGTGTATGCATCGTAATGCTATTGATTGCGAAGTTTTAACTGGAACCGCACGCAATAAGAGAATTTTGATTCCACGTATAAATTTAACATATTCCGGTACTGTTTTACCATTTAACTTTCAAAGAACTCAATTTCCAATTATACCTGCATTTGCGATGACAATAAATAAGTCTCAAGGACAAACATTCGAAAAAATTGGAATTTTCTTGAGGCAGCCTGTTTTTACACATGGTCAATTGTACGTCGCAGCAAGTAGAGTTCGATCATTCGATGGTTTGAGATTTTATATTTCCGAATATAATGGCCAAGGGCATTTAGCAAATGATGAAAGAGTTTTTACAAAAAACATCGTTTACACAGAAGTTCTGAATCATTAAATTCACTTTCAAACTATTTTAAGTTCAGTGGACAACATTTATTTTTTTAACCGCCCGGTTTTTTTGATTTAATGAAAAATATATGAAAAAATACGAGGCACATATTTTTTATTTCATTTTTTATTTTGTATTAATTTTTTATTTAAATTTGATATAATTCGAAAGAGATAGGCAAAATAACTGTGTAGCCTTGGCGAAACCTGGTCAGTATGGCAATAAAAAAACCCAAGGAAATGTCAAAAAACGCGTTATTGCTTTTTAAATATGGCTTAGCCAAGCTAAACCTCATTTTTCCTATCTTTCATATTTTTCAAATAACTCGAAAATTAATGCATAGAAAAAAAAAATTAAAAAATTATATAAGCTTTGTAGCAGATAATCTTCAAACTGTTTTCGAATTTTGTACCTTACCAAAAATGAAATGTAATCCACTGGAATTGAAAACAATGTATCTTATACTTCTATGAATGTCAAGTCTCATTTTTATTAGCGTTTATTTGATTCAATAATAACATGAAAAAATTAAAATTGACAATGAATTATATCAAAAAATAAATACGAATACAAGCTGTAATTGTGTTTTTTTTCAACTGTTACTAACATTAAATTTTAAATTTCATAGGTATTGCAGGGAATTAAGGCAAACAACACACGCTAATGACGTATTTGTACACGCTCGCAGCTGACGTAATGGAACAAAATTCAAAAAAATTATATGCAATGATTATAGAGGTATACTCTTTGACAAAAGAACCTCAGTAACGTACAAACGTAAAAATTTAATGAATTACGGTCGAATTTCGACCACTGGGCGACCACTAGTAATCCTTATTCTATATGCCACCTTGAAATGTGGAGTTCATAGGCTTTAAATACAAACATAATTAGCCATTTAATTTTTATTTTAGGTTAAACTTAATTTAATTGCAGTCCTTTCTGTTTATATTGTGTATTATATTTTAATCCCTTGTCACAGTAATTATTCCCCATCTGCTCTCTTTATCATTTACATTTCAAAGAATGTTTTTTGATAAAAAGTGGCCTCTTCTATGAAACATTAGAAATATTTTCACAACAATATTTCATGACATCTCATCTCTGTAATTATATAAAATATTAAAGTTATTTAATAGTACATAGTTAAAGTAACAGTTACACCTTTACTTGAAGTTTATTATATATAGAAATCACTTGCACTGGTACACTTACACTGTTGGGTCTGATTTATATTTGAGTTTTACAATATTCTAAGACCAAACCTTTAGTCATAATGGACTGTGAAGATTTGTTTATTTTATTATATAATAACTTTAGTCGGTGCACTTCTATTCACACTACTAAACACTTTTGTTTATAATTATTTTACATTTCTATGAGGTTTTGGGGTGTTATACTTTCTTGGGGTGATATTAAAATTTGGTTCGGGGTTTGTTATTGTTAGTAATAGGTTTATCATGGGTATTCCTCGTAGTTCTCCCATCCTACATCTTCTTTTCTTCATTTTTTCTTTCTTGGATTTTCCAAGGTAAGTTGGTTTTATTTTGTCCGTTGGTTGGTTCGGGGTATCTTCTTTATTACCTGCTCCTATCCTACCTGGGTATCATCCTGATTTTATATTAGTTTCTTCGGATTTAATTTTCTTGATACTTTATTGTTGCGTTTTTATGATTTAAGTTTACTTTTTTCCTTTATGGTGGTATTTTTCTTTGATGTTTAATTATTTTCATTTGATATTCAATTATTTTCCTTTGAATTTTCTTTTGAGTTAATGTAATTTAAATTTATTTATGATCATAATGGAATTATTACTTAGTGGATTATCTGTCATGCTACAGATTGCCCTCCTCCAGAAGTGATTAGTTCAGACTATACTTGGTTTGTCTGAAATAATTGCTTATGATAATTATTATATTTTTTATTATTATTGACTTCCTTCCATTTCTAAATTTTTCTCCTCTATATTCGAGCTTACATATATTTAATTCTTAATTGATCTTCCTTGATAGTAATAGTCATCTGAGTTTCATATTTATTATTTTATTTTCATTTTTCTTCTTGGTGTTTTATCCCTGGGATATTTATTCCCTATCATTCCCTAACACGTGAGCTGGGGCAGTTCAGAGAGGCACTGTAGGCTACATACTCTGCTGGCCTATACTTCACTTCTAATTGAGTACAGAGGCAAATCATCTCTGCTCAAAAACATATTAATACTGCTGGACTTATCTACAGACAGTTATTAAAAAAATTATTTAAGAATAGTCCACTTTATGACTATTTAAAAAAATATCTTTGGATACTTCACTTCGTATATTGCTCAGAGATTTTAATATTCCTATCTCAGTTATTCTTCTGACTTGTTAGCTTTATCGTTATCTCAATTCTTATTATGGTGGGAAGCTCTTTTATTAATATAATTATCATTGTTTATTCTAATATAAAGTTTTTGTTATTAATTCTTTATTCTTCTCTGGTTTTTATCACAATCTGCTTCTGTTTATTGGTAGCATATATTTTCTGATATTTTTTTGTTTGTTTCGCAGCTTTTATTTATTCCACTAGTTCCATGTTCTAGCACTTTCTTCTAATTGTCTTTATTACACTCGATACTTATTTCATGATCATACTCATTAGTGATTATTTAATTACATTTATTTTTTGTTCCTTTTCATAAATTACTTCTCTTTGATTTTTTATTCAAATGAATTCTTTAATTATCTTTTAATGTGGTCATTGTTTCTCTTGGTATTACTTCAAAGTGTTATTATTTTTATTTCAACACAAGTTTATTCATTTAATTGTATCACTGGTTTTTATTTCCTTTTATTTAATTTCATAGAATGTTTTTATTAATCATTGGTGGTAATTTGACATTACTATATATTTTAGAATTGATTTGTTTTATTCTAAATTCTTTTTCTTTTATTTTATATCTCAAAATGATTCTTTTAAATGCTTGCTTGTAAGGTGAACTTACTTCATTTTTTGAATTTAGTTGTTTTATTCAAAATTCTTTCCTTTTAATTATTCCAAATGGTTTCTTTCAAATTTATTTGTAGTAAGCTGATCTTACTATTATTTTAGAATTTAGTGTTTTCTTTAACAAAATTCTTTTCTTTTTATTTTCATAATAGTTTCATTAATAATGGTAGTAAGGTGTACTTACTATATTTTTGAATTTAGCTGTTTTTAACAAAATTCTTTCTTTTTGTTTTCATTCTGGTTTCATAAATATCTTGTAGTAAGGTGATCTTACTTTATTTTTTTGAATTTAGTGGGTTTTTTTATTCAAAATTCATTTCTTCTTTTTAATTATTCCAAATGGTTACTTTCAAATTTATTTGTTGTAAGCTGATCTTACTATTATTTTAGAATTTAGTGGTTTTACATCTCTAAATTCTTTTCTTCTTTTTAATATTCTCAAAATGATTTTCTTAAATATTTATTTGTAAGGTGAACTTACTATATTTTTGAATTTATTGGGGTTTTTTTAACATTATTACTCCTCATGATATTTTTTCATGGAAGCCTGGTTATATACACCTTTGATTCTACCAGAACCCATCTCCTTTATCTCATAAGTATTATTGTTTTTGTCCATGGAGACTATATAGGGTCCAGTGTATAATAGTAACAACTTCTTTGTTATTCCTTCCAGTGAGCTGGGTAATTCCCGATTTTTTAATAATACCTTTTCACCACTTGTATAGGTTACTATTTTACCATACCTTTTTGATATTTGTTTCGCCGTTTCTCCTGGTCTTCGGCCACCTTGTTATAAAATTTTATTTTGTCAAAAGTATAATTATTATCTCTTGGGAACTCTAGTATTTCTACGATCTCTCGTGGGGGTTGTTTCTCGTACATGGCTGAGTATGGGGTAATTCCTATGGCTGGGTGGTATGCCAAGTTGAGGAATTCTTCTGTGGCTTCTAGATAGTCTTGCCACCTCCTCTGTTGATTGTGGCAATATGTTCTTAATATCCGCCCCACTTCTCGTAATACTCTCTCTGCCAGGTTACTGCTCGGGTGGTAGACCGAGGTTTTGTAAGTACGAACACCCATAGATAGTAGGGTATCCCACAATTTTTTCCCCATGAATTGGGTTCCGTGATCTGTAATGATCGAAACTGGTTTTCCGACGTTTGGGAAGTACTGGTCGGTCAATATTCCGAGAATCTTATTAGTAGTTGCCCGATTTGCTGGGTATAGCTTAACGAACTTAGTGAAATGGTCCATCACGATTATCAGATACTTATACCTGTGACGACCACCACTGCGGGGAAATGGCCCGCAGATGTCCAAGAATACCTTTTCCAACTTTGCCTGTGATGTTATAGGAATCATTTGGCCTTCCTTTTTCTCATTATTAGATTTAACGAGGTGGCAAATGTGGCAACCTTTTATATACTTACGGACCTTCCAGTTGACATCTTTCATGTGGCAGCTCTCCTCCAGGGCCTTTATCACCTTTAAGGCGCCCATATGCTCATATCGAATATGATAATTAATTATTATCTCCTTTTCGATATGGGTTGGAATGATTACCTTCCATGTCTCCTTCCTTAAAGATGGTTTAATGAATAGAATATCGTTATTAATTTGATAATATCGGGCGATAGTTTCGTCCCCTGCTTCTAATCTAGTCTTAATATTTCTTAATTTTGAGTCTGCTTGTTGGTGGGTGCTCAGGTTAGTTAATAATGTGGCTAGATCGGCTCTGGTGGTAAGAATGTGGTATATCTTGAGTACACTTTCTTTCTCTCCCTCGAATGTTTGCTTTTCTATGCCAATACGTGATAATACGTCTGCAACAACATTCTTCTTTCGTGGGATGTACTCCCATTTAAGATTGTATTCTTGCAGTACCAGTATCCACCGGGTCAACCTTCCGTGACTCAATTTGCACCTCCTCAGGAATGATATGGATTTATGGTCTGTCCGGACGGTAATGGGGTAACCTAGGATGTAGGTGCGGAATTTGCCACACGCGAACACTACACTTAACAGTTCTTTCTCAGTGACGTGGTAGTTCTTTTCGCACTGATTTAAAGCTCTACTTGCGAAGCAAATCACGAGATGTTCGCCCTCCTCATCCTCTTGATATAGCGTTGTCCCGAGGCTAATGTCGCTGGCATCGCAATTTAGGAAGAAAGGTTTACTGAAATCTGGATGGCGAAGTATTATGGGTTCAAGAAATTTTTCTTTAATCAGTTGTAATGTCTCGTTCTGCTTTATACCCCAGATCCATTTATTTTTTGATGACAGTTGCGGTTGAAATCTGGCGGTCAATTCAGAATACTTTTCCTGGCACTTGCGATAGTAATTACAGAGTCCCAGGAACAACTGTAATTGCTTTCTATTCTTTGGTGTTGGAAATTTCTGAATCGCTTCTACCTTTTCGGCCGACGGTGAGATTCCTTGGTCATTTAATTTAAAGCCCAAGAACTGAATTTCCTTGGCAATGAATTGAGACTTTTCTAGCTTGAGCGTGATGTTATTTGCAGCCAATTTCTTCAGCACATGTTCCACATGGTAGCAGTGTTCCTCCCATGTTTCTGAGGTCACAAGCAAATCATCTACATACACGGTGGTGAATTGTAGTGCTTCTTGGCCAAGTATCTGGTCCATGCAGTGCACAAAGACGGCAACCGAATTCACGAGTCCGAAGGGCAATCTCTTAAACTGGTAGTTACGCCCTTCGAATACGAATGCCAGATACTGGCGACTCTGTGGGTGCAATTCCACCTGCCAGTAGCCGCACACTGTGTCCCAGTTACTAAAGTACTTTGTACAGTGGAAACGTTTTAAAATCTGTTCTATCTCACCGGGCGAAGTCCTGTCATTAATTATCATCATATTGATTTCTCGCGCATCTAGGCAAAGACGGACTTGTCCGTTTTTCTTAGGAATAGCCACGATAGGATTGGTATATGGGGATTGGCTACTCTCTATTATGTCACGGTTAATCATTTTACTTATTTCAGCTCTTACAGCTTCCTTTCGTGATTGCGCGATGTGGTATGACTTCCGGTTAAAGTCCACTGTATCTCGAAATTGTAGAGTACACTGGTAGTTTTTGACTTTACCGGGCTCGTCAGAAAATACTGATTGGTATCGTTCATAAATTTTTATTAATTTATCCGCTTGGTGTATTGGCAAACTTTCCTTGGTAATACCGCCCCGGAAATCCCTGATTTCCTGGATCTTTTGGGACCATAAATCCTCATTAGAGTTATCGTCTATTATCTGCTCAATCATAGGAGTATTGTTTATATAATTGATTTTACGGATTTGTTGGTGGATATCGCTGGGAATTACTGTATCGCTACTAACCAAGTCAGCCGTCCAAGTTTGTCCGTTTGTAAAAACTGATAATTTCTCCGTGCATAAATCGATTATGGCGGAGTTCTGTCTGAGCACATCGCATCCCACTAATATGTTAAACGGCAGCCCGGTTGCCACTAAGAATTCCATGTCAATCGCTATACCACAGCTAATCACATTGGCTAAAACTTGTCTTCTTATCGTCTTGTTTTGGCGGCCGGTGGCACCTAATAAAATAATATTATTCAATGGCAAAGTCGGTAACACTCTTCTGCATTCCCTTTGTATTCTCTCCAATTCTGTCGTATTAATTATAGATACATTGGAACCAGTATCGATCATTAACTTTGCGGGGACTCCTTCTACCTCCGCATTGATATGTATTATATCATTATTTATATCATTGTTGGGGCTAGTATCATCCTCCTCCAATAACTCGTGTCGAAGGTTTTTTAAATAATTGCACCCTATTATTGTAATACTATGTGTATCAGTTGCTCTTTGCAACTTGTTTATATACCCAGGAGATAGGAGCAGTAATGGGTCTATGTTATTTATTACTGCCTCCTCCCGTTTAAATGTTCGATATCATTATTAGTATGGGTCGCACTGGTTGATGCATCAGTCAGGAGACCTTGAGTGGGTCCCTGCCGCTCTGTGCGATGATCCAACGGTTGTTCGCGGTTTGTTTGCCGTTCCGTATTGTCTAGACTGGTACTCCGTCTAGTCTGATTATATCTTGGTTCGTCACGTTCTCGGCTCCTCCGCCGATCCTCATATTCATGGTAGCTGTTGCGTCGCTGATGGTAGTACCTACGTTGGCGACCGTCTTCAGCTCGTATGAAGTTCACCCTCAGTCTAGAAAACCTATTATTACCATTGTTATTATTTGGTTGATACCCACGATTATTATTATAATAACGTTCAGTGTTATTATAGTTGGGGTTTCTCTGACTATTAACGATGGGGTTTGGGTAATATGGGTTTCTACTACCCTGATAACCATTATTTTTTCTATTATTATTTTGATTACCTTGAACATGGTTATTGTTATTGTGTTATTACTCGGTGGATTGGCGCGGTTTCCCTGGTATCCATTGTTGTTGTTGTTGGTACCGTTGTTGGTATACGGATAGTTCCTGGGTTCTGGCCGAGCATTCCTCCTCCGGCTTTGTCGGTAATACTCCTCGTTCTTGTAATTTTCGAGAAGTTCAGTCATGGCCTGTATGGTCTTGATTTGGCTGCCTCTCCTTGCTCGAATTACCTCTTCATCATAGTGATATGATAACTTATGAGGCATTCTTCTGGTATGGCTGGTTCCAAATGCTTAGCCATACATACTTTGCCGTGGAAGTATGCAGTCATTGAGCTACCCACCTGTTGTTTGTAACGGCCATGACAAATATTGTCACGTATCAAATTTTGGGTAGTCTCAGACCAGTATTTCGCCGTAAATAAGCTCTTGAACTGCTGGTAATCCTCGATGTCACTACGGTTGGCCGGATGGCCACCAATGATCGGTCATTTCTCGGAATGATTCATCTAACAACTCCCAGTTGTTGACCCATCTGTTGCCCCTATGTTTGGCCATGTACTCCTCTATTCGGGCCAAGAACTCCATGGGCATTTTTTTTATACTGGCGGAAGTTCAACCACTCTCGATTTTCATTTATGGGGAATTGTGTGAAGTTTGTTGGTCAGTTTTGGATCACTTCCATCTCTTCCTGGCTCTGCCGCACTTGCCCGGTGATATTCGTCATCACCACTTCCATCCCGTTGCACCTTTCTGTAACTTGGTTACGCACCTTACTTATTTCCTCCTGTGTTTCTTTTCGGTTTTCTTCCAACTTCATCTTATGGTGTTCTGTGAACTGGGTAATTTCGGTATTTATTACCTCCCTGACTTCCTGTACTTCACTCTCAGTTTGGCGACATCTTTCGTCAACTTCCCTGATTTGTTGGTTTATTGTTATTGTCTCTTGTTCCAATTTTTTATTTATGGATCTCTTATTGTCATTGATTTTCCTACTCAACTCTTCCTTTGCCAACTCTATTCTCTCGTCTAGCCTGTTCATGTTCTCCTGGTTGACTTCTCTTAATTCTTCTCTTAACCGTTGGTTATTCTCATCCAGTTCTCCTCCATCTTTTTCTTGTTTTCCTCCATATTTTGATTAGTTTTATCAATTTTCTGACTCAAGGATCGATTATTCTCTTCCATCTTCTTACTATTTTCTTCCATCTTCTCTTCCATCTTCTTACTATTTTCTTCAATGTCCTTCCTTAATCCTTCTTTCGTGGATTCTATGTTCTTATTTATTTCATTCAAATCTTCCTTCAAGGACTGTTGGTCTTCCTTCCTTTCCTTACTATTTTCTTCTTTAGTAGAGTCCATCTTCCTATTGGTTTCCTTTATTCCTTCCTTGGTGGATTTGATTTCTTCCTTCAATTCCTGACTCATTTGTAAGAGCATTTCCATCATCCTATCCATTTTCGTATCTCCATTGGTCTTGGATTTCTCTTTCTCCTTCTCTGGGACATTGACGTCCCCTGTTTGCGTTGGTACTTCAGGTTGTTCCTCTGGTGGTGCGGGTTGTTTATGTTCCACCGAGGTTGCTAACACTTCTATATCTTCCACGGGTGTTGCCTCCTTGTCCCCATATCGACTTCCTTTTCAGCCTCTGCCGCCCTTTTCTTAGAAGTCGCACGACGCTGCATGTTGTTTCCTTCTTGACGGTATAACCGCTGCCAAGCTTAATTAGTAATTGGGTAAGTTACTGTAGTCTTCCAATCGCTAATTAAAGCCCTCTAGTTGGACGCCAATTTGTAACAAGCCTCTGATATGCGGTTACAAATAATTATTTTTGTACTGTACAAAAATTAGAAAAAAAAATTTTAATTTAATTTAAAACAAAATTTTCAAAAAAAAATTTTTTAAGTTTGTTTATTGTTTAAATAATTAATAAATAATTCTTGTAATGTGGTTTCGTCAAAAATTTAAAATTCTGTAAGTTTTTTATGTCAATATATTCACGTCTGGTTAACTGTAAATAAATCCGGAGTTAATAAGATTGTCTCACTTCACTAATCGATTGGCGATTTTCTTCGAATATCAAGTATATTATTCTCCTTTAGTAATGGTCGCCTTCCAGTTAGTCCTGTGGTTAATTAAAACTCTTAGATTAACTTGTGAAATAAATTTAAAACCAGATAATTGAATTAGTATTATTTATTGACAAGTTTGTGAGAATATCGATTTAAAATCGATGATTATATAAAGCTCGACTCTTTCACAGGGGTATTCGATTATCAATACAGGTTATATTATACAAATATTTTCGAATGGTTCTTTGAACGGTTATAATTATAATAGTCAGAGAAGGGGCAAGTATAGAAAGTATAACATTCACAAAATAAATCTTAATAATTAATAAATACACAATTTGATAATAAGATATAATGTTAATAATGCACAATTTTATACCCAATGGTGACTGGATGAAATCATTCAATGTAGGCGCTTTGCATCTTGGGAACCATCATGGCGGGAACTTCGCTACTGCCGTAAAACAGAAATGGTGTCGCTGGATTTTCTGACAATAAAGTTGCCTTCACAACTGCTTTCTGATCTCCGTAATATTGGATAATGTCTATTGTGTTGTTAGAGGTGTCCTGGTTAAGTGTTCTGTGTTCACAGACTTTAAATGTTTTGTATTAGGTGTTTTCACTTTTGTCTGTGTGTGGTGAAAAATCATGAAGTTCATTATTTGTAATGTGGATTATTAATGTTTGATAGTTTTATGGGTTTATTTCACTTGTATTCGGTTACATATGGTTTGTTTTCACTGTTTGTGGTGGTGTTGTTCACTGATTTTATGTTTAATAAACCAATTTCGGTAACTCTCGGTTTTTTCCCTGCATGAAATGCTTAACCTTTATATGCCATTAAAATATTCGCTATAGGTTCTTAGTGCGATCTTAAATCAACCGTTCGCTTCGAATGTTAATTAAGAACTGTTTTACTTCCTTCATCTCCTGAAATATCTTGCCAAGTTAATATTAGAAAAGCATTGTTTCAAATATAAATCACTTCCTATGCATGTGATTCAAAGTACATTATATTCAGAATATATTTTGGTTATTGATTACTTTCATGAACTAGTAATTACATAATTAGTTTCTTTAACTCCTTCTGCTTAATTTGACATACAATAGTCCATCTTTATAAAGTTGCTTGTCAAAATTGCTATATTTCTGTCATTTTGGAAATATAGGCTCAATATCTGCTTCCTGTTCTTGTCCAAAATTTTAGCCATCTTATGTGTTATAAATATGTTTATAATAAATTTCAGATTGATATAAATCTTTATTTTTCCTTAATTTCTTACAAATTTATCAATTGATCATTCTTTTAGTTATAATTCATGAATTTATTATTCCTCCTCTGAAATTATTAGGTATTACATTTTGCAAATTTTTTAATAATTTTATACATCTTTTTATATTAATCTTTCAGTTATAGTAGTTGGTGATTGATCCACCTTATATAAATCTCATTAGTTTGCTTGGTTTATTTAACTTCCTTACTCAATTATAATGTTATTTGGAATTTCCTATTTGGCCTAGATTCTATTGTTTTACATATACTGGTTTTTGAGTAATACTATTTCTATACCCCTTCTGACTTTCTAAAGTTAACACAATATTAAATAAAATTTCCTTATATAACTATTGGAACATATAGCATTGTATTCCTGCTCATACTACAAAAACAATATTGAAAATTAATCATTAGTCTTTAAAGTTAGACATTTTAGTTTTAACTATTTTTTTAGAAATACATAACAATCATTTTACAAACTATGGTATACATACAGAGACATTTTAGGCTGTATGAACACTGTTATATTAATAAACATTCTTATCTTAATCATAATCCTTATTCTATATACCACCTTGAAATGTGGAGTTCATAGGCTTTAAATACAAACATAATTAGCCATTTAATTTTTATTTTTGGTTAAACTTAATTTAATTGCAGTCCTTTCTGTTTATATTGTGTATTATATTTTAATCCCTTGTCACAGTAATTATTCCCCATCTGCTCTCTTTATCATTTACATTTCAAAGAATGTTTTTTGATAAAAAGTGGCCTCTTCTATGAAACATTAGAAATATTTTCACAACAATATTTCATGACATGTCATCTCTGTAATTATATAAAATATTAAATTTATTTAATAGTACATAGTTAAAGTAACAGTTACACCTTTACTTGAAGTTTATTATATATAGAAATCACTTGCACTGGTACACTTACACTGTTGGGTCTGATTTATATTTGAGTTTTACAATATTCTAAGACCAAACCTTTAGTCATAATGGACTGTGAAGATTTGTTTATTTTATTATATAATAACTTTAGTCGGTGCACTTCTATTCACACTACTAAACACTTTTGTTTATAATTATTTTACATTTCTATGAGGTTTTGGGGTGTTATACTTTCTTGGGGTGATATTAAAATTTGGTTCGGGGTTTGTTATTGTTAGTAATAGGTTTATCATGGGTATTCCTCGTAGTTCTCCCATCCTACATCTTCTTTTCTTCATTTTTTCTTTCTTGGATTTTCCAAGGTAAGTTGGTTTTATTTTGTCCGTTGGTTGGTTCGGGGTATCTTCTTTATTACCTGCTCCTACCCTACCTGGGTATCATCCTGATTTTATATTAGTTTCTTCGGATTTAATTTTCTTGATACTTTATTGTTGCGTTTTTATGATTTAAGTTTACTTTTTTCCTTTATGGTGGTATTTTTCTTTGATGTTTAATTATTTTCATTTGATATTCAATTATTTTCCTTTGAATTTTCTTTTGAGTTAATGTACTTTAAATTTATTTATGATCATAATGGAATTATTACTTAGTGGATTATCTGTCATGCTACACATTTAAAACAAACCCAAGTTACATATTAAATGACCAGACCAGTTCCAATCGAATGTTTTGTATGATACTACAGTGAGAGTTCATGTACAGCCAGGTCCATGCTACATATTGTGTGCACCATTATTGTTAAGTCGATGTTGTCATGGTGTACTATGTTCATATGTTCAAGTAGCGTGTTTGCAATTGTGTTTTGATTGATATGTGTTTGACTTTGATATTTTAATCTTTGACAACCTCTTATGAGGAATATATGTATCTGATGGTTGAATGATCATTCTGAAATGCATCATATAGTTACTAGAAGTCACAAGATAGAACTGAAATAAGGTAATATAATAATTAAATTATTTTACCCGATTAGTATATATTTTATTATATCAATAATGATACATGTTGTTATTGATTTCTGTAGTTGATTGTACAATATACGATTAAGGATTTTCTGCCTCAGCATTAAAATACAATATTCTAGCTTTATTGTATAGACAATTATAACTTTTAATTCTAACTTTAGCAAAGACAATTTGAACTTCATAACAGCAATGAATTAGACAACAGGGCCCCTAGAAACCTTACATTACAATTTGACTATGTAAAGAGAAACATAGACATCATTTTTCACTGTGTTTGCTACTGTGGAAGTGTGTTTGCTGTTGTGACAGTCAATGTATTAAATATGTTTAAGTCAAGGAATCAAGAAAAACAAAATATTTATTAATAATTTTAATAATATTTATGTACATCATGACAATATTTACAATTTAAAATAAATATTTAAATATTAATTATACATGTGATCATTAAATGCAAAATTGAACTATAAATAACTATTATTCTTTCAAAGAATGCAGCATTTTTTTATTTAAAAAAACATATAAATATGTTCAAAAATTGATGAAAAAATCAGTATATAAATAATTTTTGTGAAAATGTAAAAAAGTTGTACCACAAAGACTAGCGTTAAAAATAAAACACCTTGCGACTGTTGTCATCATTAATCTTGTAAAGCTTTAAAGTATCTTAAAACTAACAGGACAAATAATACAATTAAAGATTTCTATTCTATTAGCATTTAAACATACATTAACTTTAATAAGAACCATTATATGGAATACTATATGTGATTGATTCAATCTACAGAACACTTTATAATTAAAGTAACTGCTAAAGATTAGCATTTGTAAAACTGATATAAGAGTGGCTATAATGTCTTATTGAAAGAAATTGTTTTTATTATTCTAAAAAATAAGAAATTATAAATATATCACTAATTTTTTATTGGGAAAAATGTTAAACTTTTTTACCAATGAAAAATTAGTGATCCAAGTGAGTAGTGATATATTCATAATTAGTTAATCAACGGACATGTCAAGGATGACAAAATCCGGAAAAAAATAAGTATTTCATTAAGTCAGTGGCAGCTGGTGGTTCCAAATTTTGGTGGTTGCAATAGTTGGTTTGGTTGGGGGGGGGGCAAAGAACACATTAAAAAACAGTAAGCAGACCTACATATCTGCATCATACATAGTGGTGTCATTAAAAAAAAAAAAAAAAAAAAAAAAAATAGAAAGAGAGCTACCATTGCTCACTTCTATGGCTAACTATGTCAGATTCTATGTTCTCGTGTAATCATGAATATTGCTAAAAACATCACTAGCTAACTTTGCAGTAACCAGATACTAAATATCCAGTATGTTTACATGAAAGTTAAAAAATATCATGCTTTTTACAAACTACACATGGTTTGAAAGCACACAGAATCACTAACTTCAAAAAGCACACAGCAGCACTAAACAAAGAAAAAAATAATACTTAGCAAACATATATTAATACACAGTTGATTGACACTTTACTATCACAACCACAGTTATCAAAAATTATTCCTATTGTATAATCTCAAAAAAAAAAGCTGGTAACTTTTTAAAGTTATTTAAAGTAAATCAGTTTGTTTACTTTTAACTAACATAAACACTAAACCTGGTACAGCTGTTTTTATGACACAACTAAGGATGTCATAACACTCCTACTGGAGTACTTACTTACTTACTAGCCAACGCCCACCCTTGGCTGTTGGGCCATTAGGCGGCGCGCTGACCAGTAGAGACGTGAGAGCCTTGCCGTACCATACTCCTACTGGAGTGTTACAACCACCAAGCTTACATATGAAGCATTGGGGTATTATGAAGAGTAATGGACATCCTTCCATATGTTTGTGTATTAAGCTCTGCCATTTAGTCTTGAAGTTGCAGTTGGCATACAGCCACCATCAGCCTGCATGCCACATTTGAATTGTATGTGAATTTTGCCACATAGAAACTAATACATTTTCCATTGAAATTGATGACACTTTCAACTGCTTCATGTTTCATTATTATTTTACAGTTTAGATATTCTATATCGGTGGTTGTACAGTGCTGCAACTACAACACCAGCCACCACTGCATTAGGTACTGAAAATAAGAACCATTTACAATGAAATATTAACAAGTTATACTGAGCTATTTACAAGATGTTAAATGAGGTAAACAATGAAACTGCAGTGTTATGGCCCACACAAACTACCAGCTAACCTGTAAACATTTCACATGTTCAATGGTTACTGCTTGGAATGCAAAAGTTGCAATGGTATGAGTTTACTAAGCCAACCATGTAGCTTCTCAGATATGTTACTTAAGTAAGTTGTTGATACTATGTATATTGTTCCAATCTAAGAAAAAATAAATATTGACTGCAAAAGACTCATTATGAAGAGATATATTTTAAAGAATTGTTACTCTGATTATAAGCAATTTAAACGTAAAAAATTGTTAAATTTTATGTAAAGAATCACATTGGCTATATAAGTTACTAAAAGTTGCTTTAAAACCTGAGTCAAGTTACTGTTGCTGTTTAATATATGGCGGTGTGAAACGCCATATTAAATAAAAGTTACACAACATTTTTTAAATTAGTGTTGACTGTTACATTATTGAAGCATAGACATGCTTATATGTGTATTTATTTTATAGACTAACGCTAAAACAGAAAAAAAACGGTAGAATACTGTCTGTTTATATGTGTTATAATAAAACAGTACAAAACAACAATTATGTTTGCACACTACTATCAAAAAAATTACATATAAGTTTACATATCCAATTAGTATCAGTTAAGATAAATCTTTTGACTAGTATTCAACACCAGCTTCTCTGCATGTTCTTACCAAAACAATTCTGTACTACCAATCAACATAATCTCAGTTTTCTGTGGTTTCTAGCGTGTAGCATGATAAATTGCTACACAACATCAAATGTTGCAGTTTTCTTCATTTATTAAGGGACTAATCTTAACAACTTGAAAATGTTTGTTTTACTGTACATGTATCTTTATTAGACAGGCAAAAGTAATATCTTTAGACTATTTATTTAAGTCAATACCGGTATTATTTAGGTTAGAAGATGATTTTTGTACTGATGGAATATATTTTATACACCAGTAACTACAAATGTGACAGTAGACATAAAATGTCGCATTTGTCTGAAGTAATTTTATTGCTGTTTGTCAGAACGTATTAACTTCTCTCATTTTTACATGTAATTTATAGTCTTATAATTACTAGTATGCTTATAGATATTACAAGTAATGAAATATTACATATACACTTCTAATAAATTAAAAAGTATGGTCATATTGACTTTCAGACAAATAGTGGCAGTCCCTGAGAGGAAAGTGGCTAATCTTGCAAAATTATATAGTAAAAAATAAAGCTGTGTATAATCAATACATAACTTTTGTACTATCATTTTAAACTCAAATTAGTACCGGCATTTTCATTTTAAGGCAGTGTGTGTTATATTGTGTTTGTGTGTTGAAGGGCATGTATATGAATCTTCACTAACACACAATTCACCATTAAATAACAATCCTTGACCACAAGATAATGAAGTCTTCACTCCATTTATGCAGAAAAAGTAATTCTTACAGTCTGAACTGAAGTCTTGGAAGAAGCCCATACTTGTTTCATCACAGTTTATTATTAAGTTTTCACTTTGTTCTGGACAAGAATAGCCAACACATTTTGCTCCATTAAATATTTTGCCTGTAGGACATGTAAATGATTTTGTTCGTTTATTATTGACACACTGAAAATATTTCATACAGTGGCTGTGAGGTTCTGTGTAGTAACCATCAGGCCTTGCCATACATGAAGAGTTCATTGACTCTGACATGCAGTTGTTTAGCATAAACGGAACGCATTGCTTCCCATCAAATACCTGATTAAGTGGACAAGTAAAAGTAGCTATTTTCTTGCCTTTAAGACAGTACATGTAACTGTGACATCCAGATGATCTATCACCATGGTAACCATTGACTTTACTTTCACAGTCTTTGGATTCAGAAGGACATGTGTACTGCCCTGCATCCACACAATCCTTGCCATTGAATATCAAATCATCAGGGCAAAGATATGATACTTTATTACCATTAGAGCAATAATAATAAGATCTGCATCCAGATCTATGGTCTACATAATAACCATCATGACTTTGCTGGCAGTCATCATCAGTATCAGGACAGGTGAACTCTTTCTTAGCCACACATGATGTACCATCAAAAACTTTATCCATGGGGCATGACAACCGAATCCTTAATCCTTGCTGACAGTAGTAGTACAATTGACATCTTGATTTCCTAGACAAGTCTGGATACAAACCATCTTCAAGGCCACTGCAACCTGGCCATATCTCTGGGCCATCGCACATAAATTCATATGGTAAAACACAGTGGGATCCATTCCATACTTTACCACCTGCGCAAGAGCTTCTTAACAAAGTTTGTTCTTCATGACAGTAAAAATACTCTCTGCAGTTTGTTAGATAGTCAGGATGGTATCCATTTCTCATACCTTTACAATTATTGCTTTTAGAAAATGAAGGACATTTATAAAGAACACTGGATACACATGCTTTACCATCATATAGCATCCCTTCATTGCAGGTTTTATGTTCAACTATGTTACCATCAATACAGTTAACATATTCTCTACAGTGCTTTCTGAAATCTCCATAATATCCGTTTTGCTTTCCATTACAGAATGAAAAACATGGATTTGCTGTACTGGATGGTGCACATTTGTTTAAATTAAAGTATTCACCTGGATGGCATCTTAATTTGGCAATAGTTTGTTGGTTGTGACAGAAAACATAACCTCTGCATGTGTCATCGTCAGTTTGTGAATAGAATCCATTGGGTAGGTCAGTACACTGATCTGTTGCTGGCAGTCTGAGAACAAGCGATGTGGTGTCAGCAGAAGGACAGTCCACAAGAGCAGCAGGTCTGCAAGTGTTCCCATCATACAATCTCCCTCTGGGACATCCCACCACTGTTTGGAGTGAACCTCCTTCACAGACATAATACCTTCGACATCCATGAGTTGTGTCTGCATATTGTCCATTTATTCGTCCTGTGCATATCAACTCGTGACATATCCCTCCAGAACGGACACATATCTAATTAAGACAAGACAGCTTATTACAATATGATACTAATATCATAATAACTAATGTAAATATTTAAGTAATATTTAACTGTTTCATATAAATATTTCATACAATAGCTGTACGACATCTGGTCTTGGATAAATGTTGAGCATAAATGGAACACATTGCTTCCCATCAGTGTGTAAAGTGATTATTGTTTATGGATGTCTGTAATTAGTGACTTTCTTTATTTATTGTGACAGTGTTAATTAGGTGATATTTATATTTGTTATGTTAGTGTGTTATGTCTCTTTCAAACTTGAAGAATTGTTGTTTAGGAGTGTTGTAAATTTCGTGTTTTGTGTATTAAACTGTCATTAAAGTTATAATTAATTATTTCTCTTCTGGTCAGTCATTTTATTTCAACTGTTTAAATACAATCCGTGCAACCATCATAACAATCGTGATTCATTTCTTCTGCATGAAAAAACATGCATGGATTGTGTGTTACTAGAAACTGCATGACTTTAGGCAATAAAGTATAATGAAATAGTCTTTCCAGCAGACAAATTTTAAAGCAACACAGTCAGTTATAATATTTTTAAGCAAACAGAATTTAGCCTACTGTGGGTTTTAAGAGGATAGAAGTGCTCGGTAATAAAGGAAATTATTTAGAACTGTTGGATCTGTTATCTCAAAATGAATTAGATAAGAAAGCACTTAGAGTCATCTTCATTATTGAAAGGAAGATTGCTAGCTATACAGAATGAGTTGATTGTGGCTGTAATTGTGTTTGACATTCAGAGTGATAAAAATAAGGCTTAAATAATAAGTAACCCTCTTTATTTCTATTCAAACTGATGAAGAAGTATATGAGATTGTTACTAATATAATATGATGATGAGAAGAAATACTGTTAGAAATATGATGAGTAAGAATACCGTTACTGAAGGAACTTTTACTATAGAAAGGGATGTGGATGACCAAATGTTCATGTACTTACTTTGTGTATTTGAAGTCTATAATGGTACTATCTTTATTGTTGGTAACACTAAGTACCCCCAACCTGTCACAAAAAATTTGTATTGCCACAAAAAACACAGAAAGCTTGGGAAAGATAGTTTTACTGATACATAAGTCATGAAAAGTTTGCAGCTGAATAAAAACCTGTTGTATAACACTACAACTAAGGACAACATAAGATGACTGACATTTGAAGTAATACACAGAGATACTCAGATAGTTCAAATGAATCTAGATTTGAAAACCTTCCTCATTTAGAGGGTTAGTTAATGAAAATGAATTCATTTACTAAAGCAAAGTATTTTCCCACATCAAAATTAATAATTTAATAAACAATATCAGTTCCTTGATAGTAACCAGTTACTAAATGAGTTGCATAATATATATGCAGATAAATAAGTACTCTATAGTTAATAAAATGTTTTAAAGTGAATCCATCTATCATGAAGTTACAAAGCTACTTTGCCTGACAAAACGACAGCCAGCAGTAAAAGCAGGATGTGTACCTTGAAGAAGATCAAAACCTGCATCAGAAATTCCATTAACAATGATCATCTATCATGTTTAAATTATTTTGGCAACTGAAAAGAAATTATAGTCTATGGAAACCGTAGAAAAAAGCATTGAGCTTATGGACTACAGTCATGACTAGTGTAATGCCATTATTGTGCTGTGGTTGAGAATTTCGTGCACTTCTCATGCACTCCCCCTCTCTTTCTCGTTCTTCACTCTCTCCATCTGTCTCTCTTATATTACATCCATACAGCAATGTTTGAGCACATTTGCACAGAGCAATGAGCAGTAGTTGTTGGTAAGCAAAATGTACGCGCGCGTGTGTGTGTTCATTTATCAATTAAACAGACATCTGTTTATTTTTAAATTGGTGAAACAGTTAACATCAGCTATGAAAGCAATCTTATCAACTTTAATGAATCTTTTGTGTAGCTGTGGTGTTGACACATTCTTGTATCACTTAAACAAAGGTCTGCACTGCCAGCAAAATGCCAACAGCATGACACACATAAGGAATATTATTGCCATTAGACATAATGCTTTTTCCTAAGGTTTACACTCGCTGTTGTTAAAAAGTTCTGAATCCAAGAGTTTCAGGCTTTCTGAAGAAGTTGGCTGATGTTTCTTGCCAAGAAGGAAAGGACAGTGGATTTTGCCTATAAGGTTGTATAAAATATGTGAAGGTCATTTTCAAGCTGTTTTTATTATATACTTCTTTTATGTCTTCTTCAAAACCACCTTGAAATTCTGTCATTCCCATTACAAAAATGTATGTGATATCATTGACAGCAATCAGCAACTAAAACAGGGTAATGGCTTTTGCAGGAAGATAATCATGTTACTTAAAGTGTAACAATACACAAGTTAAATTCTTTCATTGTTTTATTATTGATAGTGTTGAAGCTTCAAAGCTTGGAGATAATACTGGTTGATACACTGATACCATAATACCAGAAATGCTATCACATGCATACATACTTGTATACCTTTTCAAAAACACAGATATGGAAAAATACCGTATATGGCATATGTTTGTGAGGGGTTTTTAATACTTTCTGATTACAATACCTCACTGTTTAAATCAAAGTATGAGTCCTGTGGACAAGTGTAATCCTGTTTAATTCCACCATGGCAGCTGTAATAACTCTTGCACAGTGAGCCTGGCGTAATGAAGAAACCATCTCCTGTTTCAGAACATGATTTGTCAGTTTCTACAGCCTGCTTGCATTGCTGTGTGGCTTGATCAAAGTGAAATCCATACTCACACATTAAATGCTCTGTTACAGTATGTTGTAAACATCTGTAAATGAAAAAAACATAATTAATTCTTTTGAAGTATATAACAATTTCCTTTATACTTAAGGATTAGGCAGTAGAGTATAAATAAGTATAACAGTTATGTTCACATTATTATTTATTACAGACATTTTTTTCAGTATGTAGCACTAATAATTACATGTAGATATACTCTACATATTATTCAGTGGTAATATTTGGTCTAATTGATACAATTGGGCAATGACATATCTAGACTTTTTGATGGGGGGTGGGGGCTTCACACAAAATAAAAAAACAAGACTAATCAACATTACTATCTTTAAAGTGGTTGAAAAATGTGTAATAACATCCTGAAATCAATCAAATTAAAGTTAATGGTAATAACACAATAAAAATACGTGTACTGAAACATGGATTAGAAGATACTTATTGACTGAATTGATTTTCCTGTATTTCAATTTCAAGGGTATACGAGATTGCTGTTTAATAAACCTGTTTGTGTATTATTTGAAAAGTTACTACTATATTAGCATACACAGCTGGAAAAATAATAAAATAGCCTACAAATTAAGAGATTAACAAAATTTATCAACTTTTTACAACCCTCTGGGGAGGGGGTCTGGTCCCATTTGTCCTTCTCCCCTATAAATACGCCCCTGTAATTGGTATATTTAAAGAGGGGGTACAATGACTGGATTCTATGAAAATTTTTAAAGCTTCCAGTAACCAAAATATATGATATATTATGATCACTACTGTATACATTTATGCTTAAATAGGGGCGTAATAGAGAAAAGAGGGACACAAGAAGTTGATACCTACCTAAGGTTTATAATTACTAATTATTTTCTAGAAATTAAGATTTTCCATAGACTAAATGTATTTGTTTTGCAGCAAGTTATATTACATCTTCAATTATTACAAAAATATTGTTTAACTTCAACATTTTTGGAACACGAAGTAAGCCATTCTTTTTTCTGTCTTTAAAAATTGGAAAATTTGCAAAATTGTCTCTCTGCCTCTTGCTTCAATAAAAAGCAAAATTAGAAACATTCTTGAAACTGTCATGCCCTTATTTTTGGTTGTTTTCATAATATTAAAGCCAATGTTAAATTACAGTACACGACCACTTTTTGGCATTATATGAGTTATTGGTATGACTGCATTGTATACATTAATATCTACTCAGTGACATTCAAAACAACACAAAAATCTCATTTCTGTTTTATCAATGACAGTTATATACAAAACATCATAAGTCTGTGAAATATGCTTTTTGGCAATCACCAATATGTTGACTATGTCACATATACTTCAATTGGCAATCACCAATATACTTCAATATGGCAATGAAGTATGTTGACTTTCTAAACAACACAAGTCCTAGTAGTCCCTTTTGGTGTACTACTAATTTTATGAACTCAGTGTAGATTCTTTGTTTTTGTTCTGTTTCTCTGAGACATTATTGTTTACTAAACGATTGTGATACTAATAATGATTTGGACAGTGTTCCTGTTTGAAGATGTAAATTAGATTCAAAATATTGTAACTGTTAGCATGTCTTAAGTCAAATAATCATGTACTCGTTCCAGTTCAATGTAAAATTCAGACTTAATATTCACTCTGTAAAACAGGCTTGTAATAACGAAATACCATTACAACCACCAAAATGTCAAAAGAAGTGTTTGGCATGTGCTCGATCCAAATCATTACCCTTACTTGAAAACTTGTTATAGAAATATGGACGTATTGGAGAACCTACAAATGAAAACTCTGGAAGAGATGTTTGGAACAGTGAACAAATTTAAATATTATTTGTTGTAAAACAATTAACTATAAAAAGTAGATAATAATAGTAAAATATTATGTTATGTTATTCTAAAATAACTGATGATTTCCAAAACAGCACAAAGTCTATAGTTTTCAAAATTTTCAAAAAATTATTTACAATGTTCAAAATATAAACCTAAGGAAATTGTATGTATAAACAATATTAACAAAAAATTTATAAGCATGCAGAGTGTATTAAAGAAGATAAATAAAAATAACTGTTTTCTGACAAAGTTGGTTGATGGACTTGAGCTGTTTTTAAATTCATGGCTTCAATTACTTGTAATGATAACTGTACATTCTGTATCAAGGTTTAGGTGTTAAAAAGATTAACATTGGTTAACATTTGATCAGCTTTTTTCGCTACAGTGGTTTGGGCTTCTGCCCATTCCATCTTCAAAATGTTTCTGACTATTGTTTGCGTGGTCTTCTGTGATCGCTTTTACAAGCTCGTCTGGAGTATTTCAACACTGATTGAGATATTTTTTTGGAGAGTTCCTCAGAGGATGTATACTTCACCAAGATATATTCTTATTATCTCTATTCAGAATTATGTTTGCTAAAAATAACTACAAAAACAACTAAGGTGAATTATGCAGAGAAAGTATGGGAGTGTTTACCCAAGCACTGGATTGAAATGTGTCAATTTACTATTGATTGGTTGTGTAATTTTAGAGATATCTCTTTATGTCTCATAAAATTTATAAATGTCTTGTTAACGTCCTTCCATAACACAAACATCAGCTATAAAAATGACAATGGAACTACTTGTTTTCTCTTATGTAGGATAAGCATAAAGTTGCTCTTCAACTAGCCAAAGTTTATTGCTTCTTTGTTGTTGTTTTTTGTTTTCACCTTTGCTTTAACATAATCTTTGATTGTCATATGCAGACAAAGAGGAGTATACTATCAGAATTGTTTTGTAACTGTTAATTACCTGTCACTTATATAGAAAATTTGTTGTTCATGGTAGTATATGTAAACCTAAAGGGAGGCTGAACATTCCTACAAAGTGAAATACTATGAATTGAAAAGGTAACTGGAGTAGCTTGTCAATTCTCAGAATTTCATATAAAAAGGTAACAATTATGTGTCACTTCAGAATGTGGAGATAGCACCTTCACACCACTGTTTATTCAGTTATTATGTAAATTAGTTCATTCATTATGAATTAATAATTTAATGTATATTTCTAATGTAATATGATACTATAGTCCTTTGTGTATACCTGAAGTACTGTGACTCTGAGTATGGATCTTTATATAAACCATCTGATTTCTGAAAACAGGAAAAATCGTTGTTGTATGAAAATGATCTTGAACTGCCATTTGTGGTTACTACAGCTTCTTCCTGAAACATGGCATACGACTGTTTTCATGAACTTTGCTGTCATATGTACTTATGCATTGTAGCATAATGGAAATTTTGCCCTATTTACAATTTAATACCACCTAGAAAATGAAGGGAAGAAGCAACCTGGAATGAGTAAAATAAACCTAAATAAAAGTAACATAAAAGAGATAATTACTATAATAAATAAACTGCCTTAACAGTACTGGTACGATAAAAACTCTCGATCCAAAGAAATTAAACACATTCAATTCAAAACAATATATGTTAAACCATGTAGGATGATTATTATACCAGTAACAGAATCAGTATACCCAGTAAGATAAGGAGCAGTAAGGAAATACAACCATGGACTATGAGTAAACTAGCCACAATAAAATCAAAAGGTAGACACTTATACCACAGCCCGACTACTTTAAGAAGTTCAGGGAATATACTTAACTAAGACTATATATAAGTACTTCCATAGAAGGGAAGAAGAATTACCAAATAAATAACCAAATAAATAAATGAATCTAAACAATAATTATTATATAAAAATTAGAAAACCATATGGCCAAAGTCAGAGAATACAATACCAGTAGGCTGATTTAATGTAAATATAAGTATAAGTAAAATAGTTGAACTTAAAAAAGGGACTAAAGATAATGAGTAGTGTAGGCCTAAAAAGTGAAATTCCTTATTCTCCAAAAATTAGAAAAATTGTTACAAACTATGGGAGAGAATAAAGTGAATAGTGTGTAATTAAGGGTAAAAACCCAAAACAATAATTTGAAAGGACAGCAAAAGACTGTAATTATATTAAGACCATAGTTTGTTTAATTATATATTATATTGGTATTCACTACCTACAATGTTGATATTAGTATATACTAAATGTTAGAGAATAAGTGTTTGTTGTATTTAAAGAATGTTAGTTTAGGTCAGAATTTTCTTAAGGAAGGAAAGGCAATATATTAATTCAAATGTCATATAAATAGTAACTCAGAAAAGATAATAATAATAATGTGAAATAATTACAATATTGATAGTAAAACTGAAAATTGATAATGAAGCTAAATTCAACTTTGACTCTGTAATCAAATCAGAGGAGATAAATTAGTGAAAACCTGGACCAAATTAATATAAATTATTCCTTTTAGCATGCAAATGCTTTATTATAATTATCACAACAAACTGTAGTAGTAATTAAAAAGTCAGAGGATAACATTGACTTAAATAGTGATTGTACAAGATAATGCCTAAGCAGTAAACCAAGTATAAGAAAATGTAAATAAATCAGTAAATGTTTAGTATAATAACAAAGTAGTAAAGGCAAATGATAATGATTTAATTATTAATATTATTTGAGGACAATGGTAACATAAAACATACTGTAAACCATTTAATGGGTAATTATGTGAATCATGATAAGGCCTAAAAGTAAATTTCAAGGAATGTAATTTTTGAGTTTAATTCAAACCAAAATAGGTCACGTTTAATATTAATTTGTATAAAATCAAAGCAGGAATGTAGTTATGTAATTAAAATTTCATAAAAATACTAAATAACTAAAGTATAGTCAGTAAAATATAAAAAATGTCATTTATTTCCATAAAATCGAATCGGAAATAAGGCCAACAGCCGATTGTGAACAATGGGAAATGAGACCAAAATCGTACAGGACTTTCTATATGAAGATACAAATTAAAGTTAGTTGATTGTTAAACACCAAGCAGAACGGATGTGTCAAAGTATCGAGAAGAAATCTGAAATAAATTTTAACTAAACCCAAGATGTCCTATGGAAGTATGAAGGAATGTAGTATCTACAGTAAATCAGTGAATCCAATTTAAATAATCAGTAGAATAATAAAACAAATTTAAAAAACACTACAACTAACTACCAGAACGAACGACCATGATGGAATTATAAATCTAACCTAATTTATGAACAGCGAACTGATTTGAAGAAGACACTCACACTACACATGCATTACCAAACGAAATCCAGTGGAGGACGAAAACTAAACACTATAACTTGAAAATCTTTCAATAACTACATCACAGAAGAGGAATTTATCAACTACTGCATTTTATTGAAGAAAAATCACAGAGACAGATTATCAGCATGGTACAACGCATGAAGGCAGCCATCTTTTAATTTCAACGAGGAGCAGCTCGGCCAAGAAGAAGACGGCGTGACATCAGAACAGTCTACTTGCGGTTTGAATTTCTTTTTACTACTATATACTGTATTTTTAATTATTATGTGTTAATAAATAAGTTTTTTTTTTTTAATTGTAAGTATTGAATTCTCTAACTTGCCTTTCCTGACTATTTCAACAGTTAAAAGAATCCATGTTAATGAATAATTTAATTTGATATAACTTAACCCAAATGTGTTAATCGACCTGAGATCCAGTCTCAACTCCGATAGCAATAGTCGACGCAAGTCGAATAGTCGCATTACTCAATAAATATAATTATTTGTTTTTTAACTTAGCATTTTATTGACTAGTTAAGGAGCTAAATTAAAATATGTTAATTCTCAATTAAAAAACAGGACTTCAAAAAGGAAAAAGACAAGCAGAAGAAGAAATAAAGACGCTGAATTGACAGCTACCATCAATCGATTTGTATATGACATAATCTATTTGACGCGGTGAAACAAATATTTCTTTACCGATTCATACATAATTACTATTTATTATTTTAATTAATTAAATAATAATAATAAAATAATAAAAACACATAACATAATTAAATAATAAAATTAAATTAATAAAATAAAATTTTATTAAACAGTTGTTATACTCATTAAAAATTTGTTTATTTACAAATTGGCGCTCAACTTTAGGGGCTAAAAGTAGGGATTGATAGGCCAATAAAATAAAGATAATTTGCCCAATTTCCTATTTTAGCTGGCAGCTGTTAACAGGTCAGGAGAGTAATCAAAATGCACAGGAGGGCGACGTCAAAGAAAAGGGCGGCAGAAGCCGAGAAGGAGATAGACATGGAGGACAAGGAGGTGACTCCAGTGGAAGATGTGGAGATGATATTACCTCCGGCAGAACTAACTAAACCCGTACTCCAGGAGAAACAGTTAGAGAAATCCACCACACAGAAGATACGAAATTGGATAAGATAATGGAAATGTTCCTACAAATGGGAGAGAAGATGGAGGAAAATAGTAAGTAGATGGAGGAAAATAGTAAGAAAATGGATGAGAACAACAAATCGACCAAGGAAGAATTGAGTAACAAAATTGGAGGAACTAGTAAGAAGATGGAAGAGAAGATGGAGGAAAATAGTAAGAAGATGATGGAGAAAATGGATGAGATGAACAAGAAAATAGATGATAGTTATAAAAAATTAACGAAAAAATTATGTCAGAAAATGGATGATATGACCAAAGAAATAAAAAAATGATAGCAAACCGGCCACCGGGAACAGAAGAAATACAAAATGATAAAAAAATGGAACAAGTAGCATTGTTATCTGAAATTAAACCTAACAGAAACAAGAGAATATTAAGCACATGGAAATGAAGGTAAAGAAAATGAGACAAATACATCAAAGGAAATTAATAAAAACACGGGAAGAGTTGGAGATGATGAACAATGGTCTAATTAATGTACTTAATATCCCAATTACCGACGATAAAGAAATCATGAATTTCAAAGATTATATGAGGAGGTCAAAAGAAATTTCAGAAATGACTTACAATAAAACAGTATTTTACAACTTAAAAAAGACTAGAGGTAAATGGAATACACCAGAAATAGAATTATCTTGTTGGTACATCCTCTTCGTTCACTTTTATAAATATTATATATATTGTAACGTAACGAAAATACGGTCCCCGATGTTACATAAATCAACTTATAAGATTTAAAATAGAGAAACGACTTATTAATAATCCACACTTGTAAAAGGTCAGAAACCCAACCCACGATTGATTAAATAAAATAAGAATACAAGGTAGAAAGATAAGAAATTAATAATGTTAATAATAATAAACCTCAGGGTTCAGTGAGAGGTAAACAACAGACATTGACAAATAATGAAAAAACTAATTTTGACTGTTTAATAATAATTGATGTGTTAAAATAGATGAGAATGAGTAAATATTATATGACTTAAGTTACTCAAAAGTACCTGTTATTAATTGTATCATGTTATATTGTTATCATGATAGTGATGTTGTATTTTTGCGTTAGCAAGTGAAGTTATTCTGTTAATAGAATAACAGGTAATTAAATATTATGTGTTATCAATTTACCATTATAGAGTTGTTGTTAAACTCAGTAATTGATTACTAATTAATTTCATTTTATGTGTTATCCATAGGTCACGATAAAGCTTTTGTTAGACTTTATAGAGTTAATTATTTGTATATATGTACTTAGATAGTAAGATGATTGTAATTGTAAACTTGGCCAAAAAGGCTATAATTGTAAACGAGATACAAAAGAGTTTAGTATAAACATGTCATAAATAGATAAAAGATTCTATAATATTGCAGATAGTAACAAGTTAAATTCAGAAGTAGATCAAGGTATAATGATAGGCCTAACAACCAGTAACATTATATAGTAAGTCAGATCAGAAAGGTTAGGTAAAGAAATTGGTAACAAATACTGAATAAAATCTAATGAGTTAGGAGAAGTTAATAATAATTGATAATAACAAATAAATAAACTCAAATTAAATAAATTCTTATAATGCCATAGTGCAATGATACCGATAGATAATGTTTTGTAACAGAAAAATAATATTTGTTAAAATAAGTATACTAAGAGAAAACGACAGCAAAATATATAAAAATTAGTAACAAGCAATAGATAAAATTATAATAGGATATAATGGAAACTTAGAAAGGGATTATTTTGATGAGTGGAAGAACATTGTATGAAATGATTATAATATAACATAATATCCAATAAGAATAAAAAAGATGGTTGCAGGGACGACGAAAGAGATAGAATTTGTTGATTGGATTATTGAATAAATTTACATGAACGAAGACGGTTTAGTTAAAAGACGCTCAGAAAAGATTTGATTTAATTTAAATACAAAGTCAACACAAATTTAAGCAAAATGAATAATAAATCACAATAGTATGATCCACTATCATTTAACCGTATTATACAATTGGACAATCTAAAACTTATACATGAAAGTAACGAAAAATATAAAGGAAGAACTCTGATTGCAAAATTCAATAAAATGAACAAATGTTAAATTAATTAATTAACTAACAAAACCAGAGAAATAACTACCTGCATAAAGTGATATAATCCTATAACGTAAAAGAAACAAAAATAAACACCAAATTAGATCGGAACTTCAGTTTACACAATTCAATAGAAAAACGTAATTGGACTCGAAATTCGTCGAAGCATTGGTGAACTCGGATCAAAACTCGGACATTGGTGAACAAAAGGAGCGGTATTGCTGCATCATGTCAGGACCAAGAATTAAACTTTATTTTCAACTTGGAACGAAGACTGACGAGAGCAAATTCATCTGCATGCTGTTCTTGACCAAACCAGACGCAGAGGTTATTTGTACACTGCCTTATCGAGTCACGATGCCGAGCGGACGGTAAAACTACAATTATTTTAAATATAATTTAATAAAAACTTAACTCTATATTGTAATACCTTGTATTCCTATTTATGCATTTTCTGATCTTACTAAAAGTTGAAAGATCCTTCACACCCTGTATTAAAGAAATATAAAATCATAATTACAAATAATATAAAACCTTGAATCCAATCGATAATCAATTACTTTTAACATCTTGCCTTTTGTATCTACGTAAAAGAAACAACTTTGTTGTACAAGAAATATTAATAAAGAATCCTTTCAGAATTCAGATACCTTCTCATTTATATAAGATTTAGTGTAGTGCGAATAAGATATAAGATAAGTAGAGAGCGTAACTGAGAATTACCATACGTGGTGGGCTAACCTACAAATTTCCGTTGTCTGGGAACTACAGCGCTACTCGCGGACTGCTTGGGTATTAAAGAGAAAGAGAATACAATAAAAATTCATTCTCTTCTCTTCAACGCAGAATAGGCTTGAGCGAAAAATTTGAATTACACACTACACACGTAATTTTCACCCAACATAACACAATTTAATAATATATATAAACTTTCACTAATGAATTAGTGAAAATTTATATATATTATTAAATTAATAAAGTGATCGAAGAGGATGCAACAACAAGATAATTTATAACACAATTATATTAAATAGAGAGGAACTGAGATATACTTAAACATTATTATAACATGTATTAAAATAAGATACATTATAAATTGGCACTCACAACAGAGAGGTTTAACGAGGAGACACCCGTTAAGTGATAAATTGACGAACCCAAGAGTGGGGCTTTAGAAGATAGTGATTAGGGAGATAACAGTTATAATATAAATTGGTGCTCAACTAGTGTAGGGCTTAAGTTAAATAAAACCGTAATTTTATAAATATTACTTAACTCGAGCAGGCAGCTGTTAGAGACAGAGAAATGCAATAAAGAGCTATGATACAACAGGAAAAGAAAATGCCAGGACAAGAGAGACGATTAAGTTACGCGGAATGGATGACGGTGCTATTTAAAAAATTCAGCAAGGAGATGGGATACATAAAAAAGAATACCAATGATCACGAAAGAGCACAGATGAGTCATGCGAATGCAATGGGAACACCAAACGACAAAATGACTTTGAGAGACCTTTATGATGAAATGTGGGAGTTAGATGCCAGGTGTAATAAAGAAGAGACTATAGGGACAACCCACGAAAAAGGCGATAACAATGTGGAAAGAATGACTGAAGAAGATTGGGAAAGATGGGACAATAATGAAGCACAAATGAAAAATGAAAGAACAGGAGTATACGCACAGGTGACAGAGCAATATACTCAGGAAGAATATGAACAATGGAGACGAGTAAAAAGACAACCGGAAAACCCAATACAAACGGAAAACACAGAATTAAGGGAATGGATAAGGGTTGTGTTTGAACTATCCAGAGAAGATATGTGTAACTGGAGGAAGGAACATAATCGAATAGAAGAATTTATAGGAATGCCACATCATAAAAATATAGAACAATCAAATATGCAACAAGAAATAGAAATAGTCAAAGTGAGGCAACAGAAGAAAATGCCAGAACCCACAAAAAAAGAAGACATGAGCATGCAGGAGATGTTGAGAATAATATTAGAAAACTCAAAGAAAATGAGTGAGGAAAATAAAGAACTGTATAAACAAATAAGAGAAGATAACCAGAGACACCATGAAAACAATGGATAGGTGTTTAAAGAATATGACTGCAACTTTAGACAGCACTTCTGAAGGTATTAAAGTAAGTCCGAATACAGAAGAGAATAGCAAGGAAACAGCAATTAGAAAAGATCAAAATGCATTGCTACCTGAAAATAAAAATAGAAAGAACAAAGTGAATATCCAAACCATGGAAGAGAATATCAAGAAAATAAGAAAAATAGGTAGAAAGAAAATATTAAGTACAAAAGAAGAATTGGAGATGAGGAAGGGTGGATTAATTAATGTATGTAACCTCCCAATTAATGAACGAAGGGAGTTAAGTAAAGGTAAGAGTTATAGAAAAAATTTAATAAAATTATCAAAAATAAATCACCATAGAATAATAAAGAAAAACTTAAATAAGCTTAAATCTCAATTAAATATGTTAACAATCGAAGAATATCAGACAATATCATTTATATCTTTAATACGGAATATACCCGTAAAATATTTGGTAAATAGTCCAGATATCAAAGGGAAAAGAATGGTATTAAATATGGGTGATTATGTTAGATTAGATGAGGTACAATACCTGCTAGTTAGAAAGGATCTAACTATGACTGAAAACCGTGACTTAAAGGAAGACTTCGAATCAACAGAGTTACAGTACCAGATACACGAGAGGTATTTAACAAGTGTAAAAATTATTATGAACACTACAGTAATCCGAGAAAAAGGAGTACCTAAATTAATGGACCATGGTTAAAACGAGAAATAGTCAACCAGAAAAATGGGACTGATTTTCTGAAAACCGACCAGGCAACCATTTGGAAAGAAGGAACTAAATAAATACTATTAAATAAGAGAAAAAAAATAATAATATGTTAATAGAAACACTAAGATGAAGTTTAAGTATATATTAATAATAAAAAAACCCAAAATTCAAAAAGAAGTAAGATCGTCTTACTATGTGTTTACAAAGAAATTATTTTGAAGATATTAAGAACAAAACCCCAAAATCCAAAAAGTATGTAAGTACAACTTACTAAATATTTCAAAACAATATAATTTAATAAAACCCCAAAATTCAAAAAGAAGTAAGAACGTCTTACTATGTGTTTACAAAGAAATTATTTTGAAGATATTAAGAACAAAAACCCCAAAATCCAAAAAGTATGTAAGTACAACTTACTAAATATTTTGAAACAATATGATTTAATAAAACCCCAAAATTCAAAAGGAAGTAAGAACGTCTTACTATGTGTTTACGAAGAAATTATTTTAAATATTTAAGAATAAACCCCCATTGTTAAAAAACTATATAAAGAAAAACTTATACAAAATAGTTGTCTTGATTATTCATCTCTTCTTTCACAGCAATAACACTTATCTAAAAATGAAACTTTTTCTTGTGAACTTACTGTTTATTCTCTTCTCGTCGAACGCGTTTCGGCGTACGTATTCGCCTTCTTCAACTTAGAGTCAGACTGCCATCATTTAGTAGCGGTTGTTGTGTGGAAGGTGTTGTGGGGGTGGTGCGTGGAGGAAGGGGATTTGAGCGGGGATTCATCTTAATGTTTGTTTTTTGTATAATTGTGTTGAAAAGTGTATGTGATTTATATTGTAATTGATCATTAAGTATGTTGTTTGGTTGTGTTGTGTGGTGTTTATATATTTCGTATTGTTCAGTTGTGTTGAGTTTTCGTCCTTTGGGTAAGTAATGTAAAATTTCAAGATTAGTGTCTATGTTGGTGTAACTGTGGTTTTCTGTGTGTATGTGTGTGGCAAATGTGGAGTGTATATTGTTGTTGGTTAAAGCTTTTAAGTGTTCAGAATAACGGGATGAAAAAGATCTTTCCGTCTGGCCTATGTAGAAACTATTGCAGTCATTACATTTTAATTTGTAAACACCTGTTTTGTTATATTTGTCTATGTCTGTGTTTGTATTATTGATGTGTTTTTTGATGGTATTGGTTGTTCTGTATGCTATTTTGTATTTGTGTTTTCTGAATGTGTTGGCGATTTTGTGTGTGTAGGAGTTGTGGTATGTGAGTGTGAGGTATTTATTGTGCTGTGTCTTGATGGTATTTTGTGTTTTGTTGTTTTTGTTTTGGATGCGTTTGTGTAGTGTGTTTATTAAATTAGGGTTATATCCATTTTTGATTGCTATGTATTTTATTGTGTTGAGTTCGTCGGTATAATCTTGTTTATTTAAGGGTATTTTAGTTAGTCTATGGAGCATATGGTTGAAGGCCGCATGTTTATGTTGTGTTGGGTGGTTTGATGTGTTGTGTATTACCATGTCAGTTGTGGTTGGTTTCCTGTATATTTTGTACGTGTGTGTATTGTTAGTTTTGTTAATTGTTAGGTCTAGAAAATTTATACTATTGTTTTGTTCAATTTCCAGTGTAAATTTTAATTTGTGGTGTATAGTGTTTATGTATTTGTGGAAGTTTTCAACTTGTCTTGTGTTGCCTTTGAATAAAAGTAATATATCATCTACATACCTGTGCCTGTATATAATTTTGTTAGTGTATTTGTTGTTGTTTATTATGTGGTTCTGTTCTATGTTGTGTATATATATTTCTGCTAGTATTCCTGATATGGGGGATCCCATCGGGAGACCTTCTGTTTGTGTGTATATCTTGTTATTGTATGTAAAGTAATTTTGTTCAGTTATTATTTTGGTAAGTGTGATGATCTCTTGTATGTGTGTTTCAGGTGTGTTGTTTTGTCTGAGTATTTGTTCTAGTGTTTGGATGGTTTCTTTGATGGGGACATTAGTGTATAGATTGGTTATATCAAAAGATGCCAGAGTTGAGTTATGTGGGATGTGGATGTGTTCAGTTTTCCTGACTAGGTCGATGTTGTTTTTGATAGATGTGTTGTTACTGAGATTAATGTTTTCTCTGATTATTTTGTCTAATTGTTTTACGATTTTGTGGGAGGGGGGCCTGTGTGTTGTTTATTAATGGTCTGATGGGAATGTTAGGTTTATGTATTTTTTGTAATACATTTAGTTTACGGGGGAACAATACAAAATATATAAACACCACACAACACAACCAAACAACATGCTTAATGATCAATTACAATATAAATCACATACACTTTTCGACACAATTATACAAAAAACAAACATTAAGTTGAATCCCCGCGCAAATCCCCTTCCTCCATGCACCACCCCCACAACACCTTCCACACAACAACCGTTACTAAATGATGGCAGTCTGACTCTAAGCTGAAGAAGGCGAATACGTACGCCGAAACACGTTCGACGAGAAGAGAATAAACAGTAAGTTCACAAGAAAAAGTTTCATTTTTAGGTAAGTGTTAGTGCTGTGAAAGAAGAGATGAATAATCAAGACAACTATAATACCGCAGATAAAGCGTATTTCATCAATAAGTACAGAAACGCCAAACAACAAGTAACAAAAACTTCCTTACACATAGCATTCAATAAAACTTGTCGAAAACACAACATCATACCAACACACGCACAAGTTACAATAAAACAAAACACACATACAGCACTTCAAACCAAACGGAAATTAGAACAAATAAACCTAAATAACATAATCAATTATTTATACGATAAAAAAGACACACTCAATAGACAGGCATATAACTTACACATGAAACTCACACAAATATTACACCACACAGAACTTGAAAATGTAATACAACACACACAAGATAACATAGAAAATCTCAAATTGACAATACAAGATCGACACAAAAAAAAATAACTAACCTCACAACACGCACAATTGAATCAATCCCTGAACCGGCACACAAATTCCACACACGTGTAGTTAATACAACAAACATTAATTTCACAAAGGATGAAATGGATTTATTAAACAAAGGACTGAAACATAATTTGACTAACAATACAACTAACATCAAAAATCACAATAGACACATACGCGACATAATCATAGACGCAGAAACAGCTGTACAAAACACACACTTTAACGACCAGGACCCGCTACGTCACGACATAAAACGAAAGCTCCAAAACACACATACAAAACCAAAAATGCACAACAATGAAATAAAAACATTTAACAATGTAAAACACAAGTTACTTGAACACAACATAACAATCCTAAAAGCCGACAAAGGTAACATAAGCGTCATAATGGACAAACATCAATTAAACACTAAAATCGAAAATTTTTTCAACGAAAATAATATAACGGAAATAAATAAAGACCCCACACTAAAATTTCATAAACAGATTAACAAATTTATAAACAACACAAAACATATAATCAAACCAGAAAGCGCCAAATACCTTAAACAAATAAAACCTAACCCCCCTAAACAAAATGCATTACCAAAAATACATAAACCTAACATTCCCATCAGACCATTAATAAACAACACACAGGCCCCCCTCCCACAAAATCGCAAAACAATTAGACAAAATAATCAGAGAAAACATTAATCTCAGTAACAACACATCTATCAAAAACAACATCGACCTAGTCAGGAAAACTGAACACATCCACATCCCACATAACTCAACTCTGGCATCTTTTGATATAACCAATCTATACACTAATGTCCCCATCAAAGAAACCATCCAAACACTAGAACAAATACTCAGACAAAACAACACACCTGAAACACACATACAAGAGATCATCACACTTACCAAAATAATAACTGAACAAAATTACTTTACATACAATAACAAGATATACACACAAACAGAAGGTCTCCCGATGGGATCCCCCATATCAGGAATACTAGCAGAAATATATATACACAACATAGAACAGAACCACATAATAATCAACAACAAATACACTAACAAAATTATATACAGGCACAGGTATGTAGATGATATATTACTTTTATTCAAAGGCAACACAAGACAAGTTGAAAACTTCCACAAATACATAAACACTATACACCACAAATTAAAATTTACACTGGAAATTGAACAAAACAATAGTATAAATTTTCTAGACCTAACAATTAACAAAACTAACAATACACACACGTACAAAATATACAGGAAACCAACCACAACTGACATGGTAATACACAACACATCAAACCACCCAACACAACATAAACATGCGGCCTTCAACCATATGCTCCATAGACTAACTAAAATACCCTTAAATAAACAAGATTACACCGACGAACTCAACACAATAAAATACATAGCAATCAAAAACGGATATAACCCTAATTTAATAAACACACTACACAAACGCATCAAAAACAAAAACAACAAAACACAAAATACCATCAAGACACAGCACAATAAATACCTCACACTCACATACCACAACTCCTACACACACAAAATCGCCAACACATTCAGAAAACACAAATACAAAATAGCATACAGAACAACCAATACCATCAAAAAACACATCAATAATACAAACACAGACATAGACAAATATAACAAAACAGGTGTTTACAAATTAAAATGTAATGACTGCAATAGTTTCTACATAGGCCAGACGGGAAGATCTTTTCATCCCGTTATTCTGAACACTTAAAAGCTTTAACCACCAACAATATACACTCCACATTTGCCACACACATACACACAGAAAACCACAGTTACACCAACATAGACACTAATCTTGAAATTTTACATTACTTACCCAAAGGACGAAAACTCAACACAACTGAACAATACGAAATATATAAACACCACACAACACAACCAAACAACATACTTAATGATCAATTACATTATAAATCACATACACTTTTCGACACGATTATACAAAAAACAAACATTAAGTTGAATCCCTGCGCAAATCCCCTTCCTTCACGCACCATCCCCACAACACCTTCCACACAACAACCGTTACTAAATGATGGCAGTCTGACTCTAAGCTGAAGAAGGCGAATACGTACGCCAAAACAAGTTCGGCGAGAAGAGAATAAACAGTAAGTTCACAAGAAAAAGTTTCATTTTTAGATAAGTTATGCAAAATAATTGAAAAACAGTATGATTTAAGATACATGCCAAAATGCCAAGAGAATTGAATAACAGGTTACATAATTGTTTATAACCAGTATGATTTAAAATGGAATACAAAAAAATATACGTCAACATAATTAGTGGTAATGTGATCAGACAAGATGGTAAAATAAGGAGAACCATGGATAATTTAATGACTATAATTAAGATGAAACTAAGTAATGATGATAATTAATGCAAATACAATTTAGAATTTCTTGTAAATGAAAATAATAAATGAAGAGATAGTACGTAGAATTTCTGTCACAAGAAAGAAGATCAAAGGTAGTTACAAATATTGACTGTCAAAAATGTTATCTGAAAATAGCTAATGAAAATAAGATGGAATCAAGAAGAAAGGAATATATGTATAATTAAATGTAAAATGCGACAGCGTAACGACTCCCCAAGATGTTTATTATTAGTCAAATAAAAAGACTACTATGATATTATTGTAATTTTTATAACTGACTGTAGATGAATTCCAGCAGTATTATATTGAAGTGTAGTATGGCCAGCACAGTATGAAGCCAAACAGTGCCTCTCTGAACTGTACCAGCTCACATGTTAGGGAATGTTAGGGAAATTGAATATTTAAGGGATAATAAAACCGCTGCGACGATTGACATCAGATTCCAAAAGTATGAAGGAAGAAAACAGAAGGAAGGTAGCTGACAGAAAGTCAATGGAGAAACGCATTGGTAGAAGTAACTAGAAATAGGAGAAAACTCAAACTAAGTTTTACTGAGTATTGTGACCAATCATTGACAAGTAATGTTTAAAAGAAACAAGCCAAGAGTATTAATATGATTAATGAATTGTCATCAAATAAAGAAGGGTGAATACGAATCTAAAATGTGTTACATTAAGAATTCCATCAATTACCATTAAAACTTTACGATGAATATAAGAAGGATATTCCAAGGCATGAAAAAGATATAAGTTTATTTTGACCCAAATTATATTCAGGTAAACTAAACTTTTTTAGGAGGGGAAGCATATGTAACGTAACGAAAATACAGTCCCCAACATTACATAAATCAACTTATAAGATTTAAAATAGAGAAAAAATTTATTAATTATCCACACTTGTAAAAGGTCAGAAACCCAACCCATGATTGATTAAATAAAATAAGAATACAAGGTAGAAAAAAAAGAAATTAATAATGTTAATAATAATAAACCTCAAGTTTCAGCGAGAGGTAAACAACAGACATTGACGAATAATGAAAAAACTAATTTTGACTGTCTAATAATAATTGATGTGTTAAAGTAGATGAGAATGAGTAAATATTATATGACTTAAGTTACTCAAAAGTACCTGTTATTAATTGTATCATGTTATATTGTTATCATGATAGTGATGTTGTATTTTTGCATTAGCAAGTGAAGTTATTCTGTTAATAGAATAACAGGTAATTAAATATTATGTGTTATCAATTTACTATTATAGAGTTGTTGTTAAACTCAGTAATTGTTTACTAATTAATTTCATTTTATGTGTTATCCATAGGTCACGATAAAGCTTTTGTTAGACTTTATAGAGTTAATTATTTGTATACATGTACTTAGATAGTAAGATGATTATAATTGTAAACTTGGCCAAAAAGGCTATAATTGTAAACGAGATACAAAAGAGTTTAGTATAAACATGTCATAAATAGATAAAAGATTCTATAATATTGCAGATAGTAACAAGTTAAATTCAGAAGTAGATCAAGGTATAATGATAGGCCTAACAACCAGTAACATTATATAGTAAGTCAGATCAGAAAGGTTAGGTAAAGAAATTGGTAACAAATACTGAATAAAATCTAATGAGTTAGGAGAAGTTAATAATAATTGATAATAACAAATAAATAAACTCAAATTAAATAAATTCTTATAATGCCATAGTGCAATGATACCGATAGATAATGTTTTGTAACAGAAAAATAATATTTGTTAAAATAAGTATACTAAGAGAAAACGACAGCAAAATATATAAAAATTAGTAACAAGCAATAGATAAAATTATAATAGGGTATAATGGAAATTTAGAAAGGGATTATTTTGATGAGTGGAAGAACATTGTATGAAATGATTATAATATAACATAATATCCAATAAGAATAAAAAAGATGGTTGCCAGGGACGACGAAAGAGATAGAATTTGTTGATTGGATTATTGAATAAATTTACATGAACGAAGACGGTTTAGTTAAAAGACGCTCAGAAAAGATTTGATTTAATTTAAATACAAAGTCAACACAAATTTAAGCAAAATGAATAATAAATCACAATAGTATGATCCACTATCATTTAACCATATTATACAATTGGACAATCTAAAACTTATACATGAAAGTAACGAAAAATATAAAGGAAGAACTCTGATTGCAAAATTCAATAAAATGAACAAATGTTAAATTAATTAACTAACAAAACCAGAGAAATAACTACCTGCATAAAGTGATATAATCCTATAACGTAAAAGAAACAAAAATAAACACCAAATTAGATCGGAACTTCAGTTTACACAATTCAATAGAAAAACGTAATTGGACTCGAAATTCGTCGAAGCATGTAACCACAAAACTCGGACATTGGTGAACAAAAGGAGCGGTATTGCTGCATCATGCCAGGACCAAGAATTAAACTTTATTTTCAACTTGGAACGAAGACTGACGAGAGCAAATTCATCTGCATGCTGTTCTTGACCAAACCAGACGCAGAGGTTATTTGTACACTGCCTTATCGAGTCACGATGCCGAGCGGACGGTAAAACTACAATTATTTTAAATATTATTTAATAAAAACTTAACTCTATATTGTAATACCTTGTATTCCTATTTATGCATTTTCTGATCTTACTAACAGTTGAAAGAACCTTCACACCCTGTATTTAAAGAAATATAAAATCATAATTACAAATAATATAAAACCTTGAATCCAATCGATAATCGATTACTTTTAACATCTTGCCTTTTGTATCTACGTAAAAGAAACAACTTTGTTGTACAAGAAATATTAAAATATTAATAAAAAATCCTTTCAGAATTCAGATACCTTCTCATTTATATAAGATTTAGTGTAGTGTGAATAAGATATAAGATAAGTAGAGAGCGTAACTGAGAATTACCATACGTGGTGGGCTAACCTACAAATTTCCGTTGTCTGGGAACTACAGCGCTACTCGCGGACTGCTTGGGTATTAAAGAGAAAGAGAATACAATAAAAATTCATTCTCTTCTCTTCAACGCAGAATAGGCTTGAGCGAAAAATTTGAATTACACACTATACACGTAATTTTCACCCAACATAACACAATTATATTAAATAGAGAGGAACTGAGATATACTTAAACATTATTATAACACGTATTAAAATAAGATACATTATAAATTGGCACTCACAACAGAGAGTTTAACGAGGAGACACCCGTTAAGTGATAAATTGATGAACCCAACAGTGGGGCTTTAGAAGATAGTGATTAGGGAGATAACAGTTATAATATAATATTATATATATATATATATATATAAACTTTCACTATGAACTTACTTTATGGTTTTATTTCCCAAACGTGTCAACGTGGTATACGTCTTCTTCAGTGGGAGTAAATACTGAATGTCTTTACAGAGTAACGGTTATGGACTGTAGGTGTGTGTTGTGGGGGTTGATGGTGGGAGGGAATTGGCGCTGGGGTTCATATTGTGTGTTTGAATCAGTGTATCGAAAAGTATGTGTGATCTATAATGTAATTGTTCATTTAATATGTTGTTTGGTTGTAGTGCGTGATATCTGTATATTTCAATTTGTTCTGCTGTGTTTAGTATTCTACTTTTAGGTAAGTAGTGTAGTATTTCCATGTTGTGCTCTATGTTTGTGTAACTGTGGTTTTCATTTTGTAAATGTGTGGGAAATGTGGAATGTATGTAGTTTGTGGTGAGGGCTTTTAAATGTTCTGAAAATCTAGAGGAAAAAGATCTTCCCGTCTGGCCGATGTAGAATTGGTGACAATCATTGCAGTTTAATTTATAAACCCCTGTTTTGCTGTATGTGTCTGTGTTTTTGTTAGAATTATTTATGTGTTTCCTAATGGCGTTGTTAGTTCTGTAGGCTACTTTATAATTGTGTTTCCTAAATGTGTTAGCAATTTTGTGTGTAACAGGACGGGAAGGAATTTTAACAACAAACTACTTCTTTGTTGCCGATAACGTAATACATAATAAAAAATTATCCCCTCCCCTTTCAACTATAATTTTCATTTACAGAAAATTACCCCCACCCCATTCAACTATCCTCTTCATTTATAGATATTTCATCTACGTTTCTACAGTGGATTATTAAGATCTTCTTATCAGGATACTTTATTATCAAAATTAAGTATTTTACTCTTATTACAACAAAAAATGTTTCAGGTAAACTACCCTTTCCTCCCAACGGATCTTCACCAAAATCAATAGACCTTGAGTCCTCTACAACTCAGGCACATATGTAAAAAAGTATTTGATTCTGTTTGAATTTACGGCAGTTATCGTTCGTCATAGAAAAAATGACCCTTGTTACAACATAAAATGTTGCCGGTAAACTACCACTTACCCCTTTCCCTTAACCGATCTTCACCAAAAACAATAGGTCTTGAGTACTCTACAATTCAGGACTGTATGCAAACAATTATTTTATTCTGTTTGAATTTGCAGCTCTTATCGTTTGCCATAGAAAAAAATCTACACACAGACACTTTTTGAAAAATGACTTTTTTCATGTTTTGAGGGTAGTACAATCAGAATCTGCAATTATCTCGAACACGATTTTTTTTGCCATCACCATATTTCCATTTCCTTATGGAACATGGAAGTAATTACTTTTAAAAACATATCAGTGAGTACAAATTAAATACAAAATATATTATTACAAGTTTATTGAACAAAAATCAGGAATTACAAAAAATGTATGAAAACAATAAACATACAAGAAGGGTACAAAAACAAAAACATCAAAAATAATTTGGAAGAAAATAAAGTAATTTATGTCATTTGTCAAGAAAATCATTTGCCAATATCACCTTATATAGCTTTTTTGTAAATTAATAGACAAACTTACAGTTTGATAAAAACATAAATATTAAATATTTTTTGAACATAATTAAAATGACTATATTAAATGTGGCAAGAAAATCACTTTGACATTTGTACTGTGCATAGATATCATATAAATAAGAAACAGATAAACTTACGAGTATATAAAATAGGAACATATTACAAACATTATTTGGTAAAGAAATAGGTAAGTAAATATTTAAACAGAAAGGATAATCATTTAGTGAATTGAACTTTTCTAGCTTAAATTAGTGAAAATTCTCAAATAATATCATGTGTATCAAGTTGATCCAAAATATCCGACTCTGTTGGTTTAATGGCAAGATTTTTAAAGTCTACCTTGTACCACTGTGAAGAGCAAGTAGTTTTTAATAATTTTTTACTTCCATGTTCCATAAGGAAATGGAAGTATGGTCATGCCAAAAAAAATCGTGTTCAAGATAACGGCAGATTCTGATTGTACTACCATCAAAACATGAAAAAAAGTCATTTTTTGAAAAGTGTCTGTGTAGAATTTTTTCTATGGCAAACGATAACAGCCGCAAATTATAACAGAATCAAATAATTTTTTGCATACAGCCATGAATTATAGAGAACTCAAGGCCTATTGTTTTTGGTGAAGATCGGTTAAGGGAAAGGGATAGTTTACCTGCAACATTTTACGTTTTAACAAGAGTAAAGTGCTTAATTTTGATAAATAAAGTATCCTGAAAAGAAGGTCATAATAATCCACTGTTGAAAGGTAGATGAAATATCTATAAATAAAAAGGGTAGCTGAAGGGGGAGGGGGTAATTTTTTTATAAATTAAAATGGTAGTTGATGATGGAGGAGGAAAATTTTTATAAGTTTTATATGTGTACTACGTTATTGACAACAAAGAAGTAGTTTCTATGGAAACATTTCATTTAACTTTAACAAAATTCTATATTTTATCATTTTAATTTAAATCATGTATGAGAGAAAATATATCGTTCATGGCAGGCAAGCATATCTCAATTATGTAATGTTTCCATTTCCATTTTATTATTATGATTACCGCAATAAAAAGGCAGGCAACACACACACACACACACACACACACACACACACACACACACACACACACACACACACACACACACACACACACACACACACACACACACACACACACACACACACACACACACACACACACACACACACACACACACACACACACACACACACACACACACACACACACACACACACACACACACACACACACACACACACACACACACAATTCACGTTATTTCTGGCCTCATTCATGTTTATTTTCTTACATTTGCACACTTTTTAAATGGAAAGTGCCGAAATCCACACCAACACACAATGCGTGCAAGCCGAAAAAGTGTCCAGCGTGGATAGCGATTTGCTTCCTGTGGATCGCTGGGCAGTGTAACTGCATGTGTTTACAGAGGAACAGTTCATAGACAGACTTTTCGTCTTTAGGGAATGAACCTTCTGCAAGATGCTCAGTGTCAATGAGTGACTTCAGAGCGCTTCAGAGGAGGGATGATTATCTGCGTAGTTCGGTTTATTTATAAGAATAAAGTAAGCCTACCTAATTTTTATGTATAAAGTGACTGAAAATAACATTATATTAAACGACTACCCCATAATAACAAAAATATCTATAAATAGTGAAATTAGTTTGAGGGTGGGCGATATTTTTTTAGAAATTACCGAACTGAATTCAAGTAAATTATTTTAAACATAAATCTTATAACATGGAAGTCATGTATGGTTCTCCATGCCTATTTTTCAAAAAGTGTCTGTGTGTGTGAGTGTCTATGTGTAGAATTTTTCCTATGGCAAACGTTAACAGCTGCAAATTCAAACAGAATCAAATAATTTTTTGCATAACGTGCTGAATTGTAGAGGACTCAATGCCTATTGTTTTTGGTAAAGATCGGTTAAGGGAAAGGGGTAGTTTACCTGCAACATTTTACGTTTTAACAAGAATAAAGTGCATAGTTTTGATAAATAAAGTATCCTGAAAATAAGGTCATAATAATCCACTGTAGAAAGGTAGATGAAATATCTATAAATGAAAAGGGTAGTTGATGATGGAGGAAGTAAATTTTTATAAGTTTTATTATATGTGTACTATGTTGTTGACAACAAAGAAGTAGTTTCTATGGAAACATTTCATTTCACTTTAACAAAATTCTATATTTTTCATTTTAATTTAAATCATGTATGAGAGAAAATATATCATTCGTGGTAGGCAAGCATATCTCAATTATGTAATGTTTATGTTTCCATTTTATTTTCTTACATTTGCACGCTTTTTAAATGGAAAGTACCAAAACCCACACCAACACAACTCGTGCAAGCCAAAAAGGTGTCCAGCGTGGACAGTGATTTGCTTCCTGTGGATTGCTCGCCAGTGTAATTGCACATGTTTACAGAGGAATGGTCCATAAACAGACTTTTCGTCTTTAGGGAATGGACCCTCTGCAAGATACTCAGGGTCCATGAGAGACTTGGGAGCGCTCCTTCTTTTCCGCGTGTTTTTTTTGTGAAACGTACACTGTAGATTCACAGCTTTACTCTGAGCAATGCTCCATAGGGAATATTGAAAATTTTTGTCCATGTTGTACCCCCATACAGACTAAACCCTGCTCTGATGTTTTGATTATGGACATCATAATTTTAAAACTTTGGAAATGAGCACTACTTAATGGAGCTCTAACATTAACTTTTACAAGCCATTAATTTTATGCATGTTTTGAAGCAATAAATGTTTTAATAAATTAATACAGTCTTTGTATTTATTTCTATTCTAATATAAGAATTACAAACTAATATGTGCATGTGTGTATGTATGTAAAATATATAAATATTTTACTTCCATATTCCTTAAGGAATGGAAGTATGGTGATGGCAAAAAAAATCGTGTTCGAGATTATTGCAGATTCTGATTCTACTACACTCAAAACATGAAAAAAAGTCGTTTTCCGAAAAGTGTCTGTGTGTCTGTCTGTCTGTCTGTCTGTCTGTCTGTCTGTCTGTCTGTCTGTAGATTTTTTTTCTATGGCAAACGATAACTGCCGCAAATTCAAACAGAATCAAATAATTTTTTGCATACAGCCCTGACTTGCAGAGTACTCGCGACCTATTGTTTTTGGTGAAGATCGGTTGAGGGAAAGGGGTAGTTTACCTGCAACGGTTTTTTTTTAGCAAGGGTAATTTTACTTCCATATTCCTTAAGGAATGGAAGTATGGTGATGGCAAAAAAAATCGTGTTCGAGATTATTGCAGATTCTGATTCTACTACACTCAAAACATGAAAAAAAGTCGTTTTCCGAAAAGTGTCTGTGTGTCTGTCTGTCTGTGTGTCTGTGTGTCTGTCTGTCTGTCTGTCTGTCTGTAGATTTTTTTTTTATGGCAAACGATAACTGCCGCAAATTCAAACAGAATCAAATAATTTTTTGCATGCAGCCCTGATTTGCAGAGTACTCGCGACCTATTGTTTTTGGTGAAGATCGGTTGAGGGAAAGGGGTAGTTTACCTGCAACGGTTTTTTTTTAGCAAGGGTAATTTTGTTTGTTTGGCAAACGATAACAGCCGCAAATTCATACAGAATGAAATAATGTTTCGCATACAGCCCTGAATTGTAGAGTTCTCAAGGTCTTTTGATTTTGGTGAAGATCGGTTAAGGGAAAGGGGTAGTTTACCTGTAACGTTTTATGTTTTAACAAGGGTATTTCTTATGGCAAACGATAACAGCCGCAAATTCAAACAGAATCAAAAGATTATTTGCATACAGCTCTAAATTGTAGAGTTCTCAAGACCTATTGTTTTTGGTGAAGATCGGTTGAGGGAACGGGGTAGTTTACCTGCAACGTTTTTTTAAAAAGGGTATTTTCTATGGCAAACGATAACAGCCGCAAATTCAAACAGAATCAAATAATGTTTTGCGTACAGCCCTGATTTGTAGAGTACTCAAGACCTATTGTTTCTGGTGAAGATCGGTTAAGGGAAAGGGGTAGTTTACCTGTAACGTTTTATGTTTTAACAAGGGTATTTCCTATGGCAAACGATAACAGCCGCAAATTCAAACAGATTCAAAAGATTATTTGCATACAGCCCTAAATTGTAGAGTTCTCAAGACCTATTGTTTTTGGTGAAGATCGGTTGAGGTAAAGGGGTAGTTTACCTGCAACGTTTTTTTAACAAGGGTATTTTCTATGGCAAACGATAACAGCCGCAAATTCAAACAGAATCAAATAATGTTTCGCATACAGCCCTGAATTGTAGATTTCTCAAGACCTATTGTTTTTGGTGAAGATCGGTTGAGGGAAAGGGGTAGTTTACCTGCAACGTTTTTTTAACAAGGGTATTTTCTATGGCAAACGATAACAGCCGCAAATTCAAACAGAATCAAATGATGTTTTGCATACAGTCCTGATTTGTAGAGTACTCAAGACCTATTGTTTTTGGTGAAGATCGGTTAAGGGGAAGGGGTAGTTTACCTGCAACGTTTTTTTATCAAGCGTATTTTCTATGGCAAACGATAACAGCCGCAAATTCAAACAGAATCAAATAATTTTTTGCATACGTCCCTGAATTGTAGAGGTCTCAATGACTTTCGATTTTGGTGAAGATCGGTTAAGGGGAAGGGGTAGTTTACCTGCAACCTTATACGTTTTAACAAGAGTAAAGTACTTGAAAATTTATTTAAACTTTTTGAAACAATGGTAATTGTTAAAAATAAAATAATTTTGTTGCCAGGCAATAAAATTATAATTTTTTCATTTTAATGTAATATAATATTTTTCATTTAATACAGCAATAAAAAGGCAGGTAAGACACAGCCTGGCTGTTTGGCTGAAAATTATTTTAAATATAAATCTTAGAATATGGAAGTCATGTATGGTTCTCCATACCGATATTGTTTGTTTGGCAAACGATAACAGCCGCAAATTCAAACAGAATCAAATAATGTTTCGCATACAGCCCTGAATTGTAGATTTCTCAAGATCTGCTGATTTTGGTGAAGATCGGTTAAGGGAAAGGGGTAGTTTACCTGTAACGTTTTATGTTTTAACAAGGGTATTTCCTATGGCAAACGATAACAGCCGCAAATTCAAACAGAATCAAAAGATTATTTGCATACAGCCCTAAATTGTAGAGTTCTCAAGACCTATTGTTTTTGGTGAAGATCGGTTGAGGGAAAGGGGTAGTTTACCTGCAACATTGTTTTAACAAGGGTATTTTCTATGGCAAACGATAACAGCCGCAAATTCAAACAGAATCAAATAATGTTTTGCATACAGCCCTGATTTGTTGAGTACTCGCGACCTATTGTTTTTGGTGAAGATCGGTTGAGGGAAAGGGGTAGTTTACCTGCAACGGTTTTTTTTTATCAAGGGTAATTTTGTTTGTTTGGCAAACGATAACAGCCGCAAATTCAAACAAAATCAAATAATGTTTCGCATACAGCCCTAAAGTTTAGAGTTCTCAAGATCTGTCGATTTTGGTAAAGATCGGTTAAGGGAAAGGGGTAGTTTACCTGCAACGTTTTATGTTTTAACAAGGGTATTTTTTATGGCAAACGATAACAGCCGCAAATTCAAACATAATCAAATAATGTTTTGCATACTGCCCTGAATTGTAGAGTTCTCAGGACCTTTTGTTTTTGGTGAAGATCGGGTAAGGGAAAGGGGTAGTTTACCAGCAACGTTTTATGTTTTAAAAGGGTATTTTCTATGGCAAACGATAAGAGCTGCAAATTCAAACAGAATCAAATACGTTTTTGCATACAGCCCTGATTTCTTGAGTGCTAAAGACCTATTGTTTTTGGTGAAGATCGTTTAAGGGAAAGGGGTAGTTTACCTGCCACATTGTTTGTTTTATCAAGGGTATTTTGTATGGCAAACGATAACAGCCGCAAATTCATACAAAATCACATAATATTTTGCATATAGCCCTGAATTATAGAGTTCTCAAGACCTATTGTTTTTGGTGAAGATCGGTTAAGGGAAAGGGGTAGTTTACCTGCAACGGTTTTTTATCAAGGGTAATTTTACTTCCATATTCCTTAAGGAATGGAAGTATGGTGATGGAAAAAAAAATCGTGTTCGAGATTATTGCAGATTCTGATTCTACTACACTCAAAACATGAAAAAAAGTCGTTTTCCGAAAAGTGTCTGTGTGTGTGTCTGTCTGTGTGTCTGTAGATTTTTTTTCTATGGCAAACGATAACTGCCGCAAATTCAAACAGAATCAAATAATTTTTTGTATGCAGCCCCGATTTGCAGAGTACTCGCGACCTATTGTTTTTGGTGAAGATCGGTTGAGGGAAAGGGGTAGTTTACCTGCAACGGTTTTTTTTTAGCAAGGGTAATTTTGTTTGTTTGGCAAACGATAACAGCCGCAAATTCAAACAGAATCAAATAATGTTTCGCATGCAGCCCTGAATTGTAGAGTTCTCAAGATCTGCTGATTTTGGTGAAGATCGGTTAAGGGAAAGGGGTAGTTTACCTGTAACGTTTTATGTTTTAACAAGGGTATTTCCTATGGCAAACGATAACAGCCGCAAATTCAAACAGAATCAAAAGATTATTTGCATACAGCCCTAAATTGAAGAGTTCGCAAGACCTATTGTTTTTGGTGAAGTTCGGTTGAGGGAAAGGGGTAGTTTACCTGCAACGTTTCTTTAACAAGGGTATTTTCTATGGCAAACGATAACAGCCGCAAATTCAAACAGAATCAAATAATGTTTTGCATACAGCCCTGATTTGTAGAGTACTCAAGACCTATTGTTTTTGGTGAAGATCGGTTAAGGGAAAGGGGTAGTTTACCTGTAACGTTTTATGTTTTAACAAGGGTATTTCCTATGGCAAACGATAACAGCCGCAAATTCAAACAGAATCAAAAGATTATTTGCATACAGCCCTAAAGTGTAGAGTTCTCAAGACCTATTGTTTTTGGTGAAGATCGGTTGAGGGAAAGGGGTAGTTTACCTGCAACGGTTTTTTTTTTAGCAAGGGTAATTTTGTTTGTTTGGCAAACGATAACAGCCGCAAATTCAAACAGAATCAAATAATGTTTCGCATGCAGCCCTGAATTGTAGAGTTCTCAAGATCTGCTGATTTTGGTGAAGATCGGTTAAGGGAAAGGGGTAGTTTACCTGTAACGTTTTATGTTTTAACAAGGGTATTTCCTATGGCAAACGATAACAGCCGCAAATTCAAACAGAATCAAAAGATTATTTGCATACAGCCCTAAATTGAAGAGTTCTCAAGACCTATTGTTTTTGGTGAAGTTCGGTTGAGGGAAAGGGGTAGTTTACCTGCAACGGTTTTTTTTTTATCAAGGGAAATTTTTTTTTTGGGAAACGATAACAGCCGCAAATTCAAACAGAATCAAATAATATTTCGCATACACCCCTGAATTGTAGAGTTCTCAAGACCTATTGTTTTTGGTGAAGATCGGTTAAGGGAAAGGGGTAGTTTACCTGTAACGTTTTATGTTTTAACAAGGGTATTTCCTATGGCAAACGATAACAGCCGCAAATTCAAACAGAATCAAAAGATTATTTGCATACAGCCCTAAAGTGTAGAGTTCTCAAGACCTATTGTTTTTGGTGAAGATCGGTTGAGGGAAAGGGGTAGTTTACTTGCAACGTTTTTTTAACAAGGGTATTTCCTATGGCAAACGATAACAGCCGCAATTTCAAACAGAATCAAAAGATTATTTGCATGCAGCCCTAAATTGTAGAGTACTCAAGACCTATTGTTTTTGGTGAAGATCGGTTAAGGGGAAGGGGTAGTTTACCTGCAACGTTTTTTTATCATGCGTATTTTCTATGGCAAACGATAACAGCTGCAAATTCAAACAGAATCAAATAATTTTTTGCATACGTCCCTGAATTGTAGAGGTCTCAATGACTTTCGATTTTGGTGAAGATCGGTTAAGTGGAAGGGGTAGTTTACCTGCAACCTTTTACGTTTTAACAAGAGTAAAGTACTTGAAAATTTATTTAAACTTTTTGAAACAATGGTAATTGTTAAAAATAAAATAATTTTGTTGCCAGGCAATAAAATTATAATTTTTTCATTTTAATGTAATATAATATTTTTCATTTAATACAGCAATAAAAAGGCAGGTAAGACACAGCCTGGCTGTTTGGCTGAAAATGATTTTAAATATAAATCTTAGAATATGGAAGTCATGTATGGTTCTCCATACCGATATTTTCTCCTCTGGAAAATTGTTTGGCCCTCCTGGAAAATATTTTGACCTCTCTGATGGCTAGTTATTTACTAGCCTGTGTGGAATATAGCGTTATGACATGGATCAGAATGGTGGGTGTTAAACAGAAGATGCAAACGTATTAAGGAAGAAATGTTTTGCTAAGAAATTTATAATTATATGGGTGAACAGAATCGTCGTTCAGGAAATCAGAAGACGAATGGAAAGAAAGAAACAAAGACTCGATTTTAAAAAAGAAAAATGACCAGTATAGTATTGACAGAAAAGACTTTGATAACACTATAGACATCATTCACCTCGGCCGATAACTCGCAGCGAGAGCCCAATTTCATTACAGGAATCAGATCGCAGCTCCATTTGGCCAGCTCTTCGTTCGACCTACAAACATTTTATCCAAAAGTACAGTCCTTCCTCACGAAGTTTGAGGATAGTCTTCACCCAACTGACATGAGGTTACCATTTTAGCTGATACGTCATTTCTTCAGAATTCAACCATCCACTTATTTAATTAATATTTAAATGATTTTAAATATATATTTTAAGACATGGAAGTCATGTATGGTTCTCCATACCGATTTTTAAGTTTAGAAAAGGATTATTTCACAGATGTTACAGATACTGGTAATGACAAAAGAATCCGAAGAGCAATTTTAAAGTTTGGATAAACTCTGATTAAGTCGTTTGCATAAATGTAGTGAATTATCTTATGTACATAGTTTTTAAAGTTAGAAATAAGTGGTTGACAGTGTAAAATTTCTTTGCATAAATCGTCTGTATCATACCTGTCTAGAGCACTGAAAAGTTAATACAATTAATTTCATGAACAATAATTATTTTTCAAATATTTTCTCCACGCCTGAAATTTCTGGTGCCTTTACTACCTGGCGCCTGTGTGTGCCGCACACTTTGTACACTGTGTTGGTGCACTACTGTATATATGATAGCTTAATGTTTTGTGATAGATGTGATCACAGTGTTAAATGTGATGTTTTTTTCTTTGATGAAATGCTCCATGGAAGAAACACAGAGATCCCAGTGTAGAATATTACTTTTGACATACCATGGTGTCTCAGAGAGGAATGCTGGTTACAGTGCTACGCTTGTTGGTGGGTGACAGAAGAAGCTTCTGTTGACAGTCCCCAAGCGACTGATGCACAAATGCATGGGAAAAATTCTAGTTCTGAGGGGCTGGTCTAGCCGAATACCCATGACTCAATTCATTGAATTGGCATGCAGAGTTGGACTGCAAAACAGACCGCTTCCTACTATACTGTTTAATTGTGAGGCATCATTTCTGCAACCAATGCGAAATGTCCAGCTGATGTTGTATCACCTTCCGTGGAGACAGGGCTATACTAGAACATTGCATCATCAGCAAAGAGGGGCAACATGAATCTGGGACACTGGCAGGTCGTTCATATACATGATTTCACAGTAGTCAAGGAAAAGTCCTACAAAAGCACCTGTGACGGTGGAGCGGAACCAAGACCATGCCCCATTGACAGTCACCATGAAGGTTCTGCTGGTTAAATATGACTGTATAAGATGCAAAGTGGACAGTAGTACTGGTGTGTCAATTCGTCTGAAGAGCAGACCAACAAGACAGCCTCTATGGTCTGATGCCTATTGGTGGTGTCTGCTAGCTGGAAAACAAGTCAAGTGTTCCTCACTAGCTGAGAGTCCCTGCCGAAACCCAAGTTGCTCCTAACAATTGGTGTAAACACCAAGGGTTGGATACAGGCTAACAGGAGTTGCTTGAATACCTTTGAGATTGCTGACACGATATTTATGATAGATTTCCTGAAACGGCAGGTTGTAAGTTTTTGGAACCATAATGATGTTTGCAGTCTTTCACAGGAAGATGAAGCAGCATAGTCTCGTCATGTTTGTTATTTTAGGCCTGGAGGATTCAAAACTAATTTCTTTGTGTTCTATTTTAAGGCTTCTTCTTTAAAAACAAATATGTGTTTAAAAAAATGCTTCAACTTCGCAGTTGCTCAATCCCACATTCAGGTACACATCACGACATTTGCACATATTGTAACAAATCAAACACTATCTCTATTTACTATTACATAAACAGTGTACACATCAGATCCATGTTTAAAAAAGAACGCTGCACTAGCACAACATGATGTTGATATTTCTATAATGAGTCTGTAGATGCCACACAAGTTCAAGCTGTGGAAACTTCGTTCATTTCACTACTTAAATCTACATGATTTTAAATTCATAATTCTTTCCTGATTAATTCATTGAGGTTTTAAAACTTTATAAATTTTAGTCAGTAAAAGTGGTAGGTAGTGAAGAAGGATTTTAATATATGTTTTGAAGAAGATTCTTATAAAATTTGCTTTACCGATAACTATAATACTGGTAGAAGGGAAAATAATTGATTTTTATATAGTTGCTGGAGAGTAATATTGCATTAGGCAGATACCTAAGTATCCAACAGCATTTGTAAATAAAGAAATTCAACCTTGATGGGGAATTAAAAAGTAATATGTAGGTACTTTAAATATGTTAGGAAAAACTTAATTTTATACATATAAGATAAAATATAAGATAAATTTGGAAATTCCACATGGAATATCAAATTAAAGAGAATATAACTAAAATCTGAATGTATGTACAGTTTTTGAAATTTCAAAATTTTCTCATTTGGACCCCAGGCCTAATAATGTGATTAAAAATTTCCAAAAAATTGTAAAAAATCCAGTCAGGTATCAGACTAATGGGAATTTTAACACAAATGCAATTATTTGAAGTGTTTAGCTTTTATTGTACGATTGCTCTACAAGACTAATCGGGATTTTTGTAATTTCTCTGATAATTGAAAAATCATCTAATATAAAAATTTATATAATAATAAATGTACTTTTTTCAAAATAGTGAGCAAGTTCTGCAGCTCACTAGTCTCCTAGTAGGCCTATATTGTAGTTTGTAGGATACAAGGAACATTTTGCATGATTTTATCGTGGCAGACTTTGTCGTGTTTAAACATTGTCATCAGTTCTTGTTTGACTCTTCTCTTGTCTCTATCAGAGACATCCACTGTTTTATCCAACATAGATTTAAAATGCAAATATAGAGATATTAGACATAAACATTTTCTATATAATTTGCATTGGATACATAAATTCTGAGGTTGTTGCTTCCATAGTTAACAAGCATGAAAACAAAATGTCTATGTAAATAAACATAAAGAGTATAAAGATTGGTAAAAGAGTGTAATTAGTGGCATTTAGGATATGCTAAACATGCAAGTTTGTGTAAATACTCTTTACACTAGGATTGTCACATTATCTGTATAGATGGAGATATGGCTGCACAGTATCTATTTATGGCATATTCACTTTGGAAGTTACCATTTCTAAAACCATCAGTCTTGCCATTTTCCAGTGAAAGGTATGGAATACCTGGTGTGTTGTTTCACTCATACACTTTATCAGTTTCACCTTTAACATTATTTTTAGCTGACGATCATGTTAGTAGTACTAACATCATGTCATATTTGGTACGTTTTGTCTGTGGAATCCATTATTTGCTAATCACGTGTGGTTGTATGTAGTAGCAGTAGTGGTAGTAATTACAAATGCTTAATTATAGTGAACAATGAATTAAATGTGTAATGATCGAAATTTAAAAAAATTTTAATTCCTCGATCAAGTGACACGTTCCCACACTCAAGTCGACGGACACAAGCCCAGGTCGTAAATAATGACGAATCGAGGGCACGTCAAACCCGACGACAGAGCGAAGACAAAGAAAAAATGTCTGAGCACTGCACACAATGAGTATTTCAAGGCGTCACTGACAGCTAGCCGTTTGTCAAAATTTACAGCACCCAACAATCTGAAACAAAGACTTCGTCCAGCTGCCGAGTTACACGGAATCGAGATGGAACGCCTGCTGTGGAAGCAAAGTGTAACTGCTCAATTATGAAAGGCTTTACTATGTTACAAAGGAAGTACAGAGCAATTTTAACGGAGAGATAGACAATAGACGTAACTCAGTGAATACTGCCAGTGTACCCTGCACAGCGTGAAAACACATTCTTGACAGTTTACTGAAATTTACGACTGAAAAGTAGAATTTCACCGAAATGAAGACAACGAAGGGTTGATAATCGGCGGAACGAACGTCGTGGAACTTAGACAATTAACCAAGACCTGGAGTCTGTTAACAAAAGCTCAGTCAGAACCTTAGGGAAAGTCTAAACAAAGGATAACAGAAGGCCATGAAATTGTCCTAATTTCTTAGAATCTGTGCTACGCTCGTCACATGAAACACTCCGGGGATGACGACGACCAACCAGCATCAAGCATCTTCTAAGAGAGCTCGTGGAGAGAGTAGGAAGGGTTCGGCCGACGAATCGTGAAACAGAGGATGAGATCTACAGAAGGGTAGGAATTTGTACGACCAATCAAGAGTTCGAGAAGGCGTAGAGATCGAAACTTAGACTTATGGGTAAGATGTTCCAATAAAACTGTTTGGCGAAGACGCGGAGCAGGCAGTCAAGTAGTTAATCGAGAGTCAGTAATTTTCAATCGGGCAGTCAAGTAGTTAATCGAGAGTCAGTAATTTTCAATCAGGCAGTCAAGTAGTTAATCGAGAGTCAGTAATTTTCAATCGGGCAGTCAAGTAGTTAATCGAGAGTCAGTAATTTTCAATCGGGCAGTCAAGTAGTTAATCGAGAGTCAGTAATTTTCAATCGGGCAGTCAAGTATTCAATCGAGTAGTCAAGTCGTTCAATCGAACAGTTAGTCGCAGTTAACAGTCTGTCGGTAGTCAAGAGTATGTAGTTAATAGTAGCAGTTGGTAGTCGCAATTAATAGTCAGAAGTTAGTGCGTACGATAGACAGACGATTGATTATGTCGACCGACCGGATTCACTAATTTGTAAATTCATAAGTGAACAAAGACATCGGTATAGTCACACTTATACACAATTCTGTGCGGAAATATAAACTATGAGTGCGTACGGGACTTGAAATCTCAACTGACGCGCACATAATAATATACTAATTAACATTTAAAGTAGAACAGTGAGTGTCACCTCAAACATTCTCACATCAAAACGTATCACCATGTTGAACAATTAGTTGAATAAACTATACCAAACAATTAAGCACGCAGTACGCGATACACCCAAATAGACGGCACAGTTAACCATGTACACAAATATGGCAAACTTTCAGAACAATTCAAGTTAATGACAACATTAACACCTCACTATTTGAACTCCGGACACTCGACATCAGCGGGTTACCACAATACCATACACATGACGGGAGTGGAGATTTAGTGGAGTGAAGTGAAATTATCAGTGCTCTGCGTAACAGTGATTATGATCTTCGACGAATCATCTAGAAAGTGTCTTCTCACGACGACGGAATTGGATAAACACTCTCAAAGATAAGCTTTATGTCTACTTAATCTTAGTAGTATATACTACACTACTGTTCTGTTGCCTCTTTTCAAAGAACTAACCCCAAGAGAATAATTACATATGAGTCATATGAATCATAAAATCTATAAAATAACACTAACGTAATTCGTTATCTGAGAAATAATGAACGCATTTTAGGTAGGAATAAGTATAATTGTTGATTGTTTATTATTCGTGTATGTTTTATATATGTGCATTAGTTACTGCATTTGAATGTACCATGTGTTTATGTTTCAGGAAACATCGTATAAATTGAATAATTGTATTTATATCATGTGCTTTAATATGTATGTAATTTGCAGGATATAGTTACTTACTTCAGTAAGATGTGTAATAAATAAGTAGTTAATTTACAGTATTCATGCGTTCATTATTGAAATTTCACCTTTGTTATTGATGTATTTTCATTCTAAGTATTACACTAAAAATCTCATAACTTATGCTAAACATCAATGGATACAATAAACTCGACCATTGAAACGTCTGATTAATAGACTCATAAAATCGTATTTAATCAGACACTGTGTTGAGTCAAATCTGACGAATAGAAATAATTTTAGATATATCAATTTTAACGTATTACATAAATCTTTAATTAATATGATTCATAATTGTTGAGTAATTAATCCGCGCAGATAATTAGCACAGATTAATATTCACTAGATGTAAATGGTTTACACAATTAATTACCACAGATGTAAATTATATTTACACCACTAAATGTAAATGGCTGCACAACGCTTGGCATTAAATGTAAATGGCATCCAGCTTTAGGGCGAGATACATATGAGAAAGTGATAAACTCACATAAAATACCACTAGTCCCATTTACTAAATGTAAATCATTTATATCACGATTAGCATAATAAATAAACCCCATTTATGCTAACTATAAATGGCGCCCAACGTGGGGCAAAAGAGAGCAGACAGTAGTAGTTAGACTAATTACAATAATATAGTACGTAAGACATTATTAAATAAGTGTAAGGTTAGCTTGACTGGTAAATGATAACGCGAAGCAAGGCGAAAATGGCTAGCGGTAGTTCTGATAGCATGGACTTTGACGTTAACAACCAGTTAGGCGCACCCGACACCAACGAAGAAAACTCATCAGTCGTCGAACCAAATATGACGGAGGAGACGTCAGAGGTCAGAGCGCGGGGACAGGAGTCACAGCAACCACAAGAGTCCCAGCAATCACATGAAGAGGCATCGCTACGTTCATTGTTGATGGACTTCATGCGCACGAATAATGAAAGCTTCAAGATGATGAATCAGAAATTCGATCAGAAATTCGATCAACATAAAGAAGAAATTAAAGAAGAAATCAACCAGAAATTCAATCAAATTAATGAAAATTTTAATAGTCATAAGGAGGACGTCAAGCGACAAATGGACGAACAGCTCGCGCTTATACGATCAGAAATGCGTGACCATAAGACCAGTTGCGACGATAAGATAAGTGAAGTCCTAAAGAAACAAGAGGATGCTACAAAAGGAATAAAAGATGACACCAATAAGAAGTTTGAAGAAGTGTGGGAAGCCCGAGAGTCGGACCACCAAGAACTCAAAAGCCTGGCACAGACCACACAATCTAGTATCAAGAAAGTCCATAACAAGCTAGATCTACACATCAATGGTAATCAGAAGAAGCAGGAAGAACTGAAGACCGAATTATACCACACGCTTCGACAGCAGCAGCAAGAGATAGGTGAAGCCAACCACACATTGCAACAGAAAATCGAGGAAGTAGACGGCCGACAAAGGACGACCGAACAGAAGCTCGACGAGAACGTCAAAGAGAAAACAACCCACATCCAGGAACTCAGGTGTCAAGTAGAGAGACTGCGGCGACAGATCACCGATGGGGAGTCTGGGCATCACAGAATAGTAAACGGACAAATACAGATTGAATTGAAATATGACGGAACCGACAGATTCCCGATGGAGTTCCTAAAGGAGTTGTCGGAGTTTCAAGAATCCTACTACCCGAGCAGCGACATCAGGTGGATCGGCAAACACCTAGAGAAGGACGCAAGCATATGGTGGCGTGTGATCCGGGACCAGATAAGTACCTTCGAAGAATTCAAGGAGGCGTTCACACTGAAGTACTGGGGGTTGGAACGACAGGACATTATCCGCGACAACCTTGAGTACGGCAGGTTTGAATGGCAGGGACCCGTCACAGCTATACAGTACGTCGAGAGGATTCTTTTGGAAAGTCGTCAGTTAACCCCAGCGTTGACCGACCGCCAACTGATAAGGAAAATTTCGAGGCACTTTGGAAGGGACTTGCAGATCGCCGTTATAACACGCGGGATCGTCACCATACCCAATTTCGAGGCCTTGATCACTGAATACACTAGCATTCAATCAAGCCACGCAGGAAGTAGACGTGCGCAATATAAGATAACGAACGAAAGGGAAGCCGGAACTGTCGATCGTCCCAGTGGTAACTTTGTCAACAAGAACGAGAGTGAAAGGAAACCAGTTTGGCAAGGACGGGCGCACGGCGGTAACCGTTACGAGGGTAAATCACACGGAGTAGTAAACACCGTTGAGTACCTGAACTCCAAACCGGGTACAAGCCAGGCAAGCGACGACAGTAATTCTAGGTCGAACAATGACCAAAGCAACAAAAAAAAAAACACCCCTACACAGCGAACGACATAGTTTTTGACGACAACAAAAACAACCCCACCAATAATGTCAATATCCTGGTACCTGACTTAAGAGACGACCTACTGAATGAATATGACGAGGACGTCACGAAACAAATATTAAAATGTCCTGAAATAATCATACAATTTAATAATAACATTAAAGTTTTAGCACTTGTCGACACCGGCTCAGTTATTAATGGGTTGTCAGAAGAATGGTTCAACGCAAACAAAAGGGACATTGAACCATATGAAATTTTACCCATGACAAACTCTCTAATCATTAGTGCTGTTGGGAACAAGTCCAAGTTAATTAGAAAACAAATACTGTGCGACATAGAAATTGACGGGATCAAAAATGAGTGTGTCTTTCTAATAATACCTGACCTTATTAAACACTGTATATTAGGGATAAGTTTTTTACAGGAGGTAGGATGTCGTATCGACATTGGCAGCAAGAAAATAGAAATAGTGAATGCGGCTGATGAAGAGGTGCACGCCGTACCCATCATGAACATGGAACTAATTGATAATGGAGAAGAAGAAGAAGAAATCTTGAGGTGCATCGACGAGAAGATATCAAACATGGACTGTCAAGACGAGGAGATATTGGGAAATTTGAAGGGAATACTTGTTAAGAATAGAAGAGTGTTTAGGGAATGCCCGGGAAGAATAGACGGATATGAGCATGAGTTTCAAGTTACGGACAGTACGCCCTACTTTCAACGGGGTTGGCCTGTACCACTTGCTTATCAGAAGAAAGTAAAGGACGAGATAGATAGGATGCTGCGATACGGTGTGATTGAACGTTGTACAAGCCCGTTCATAAATCCACTCGTAACAGTCATAAAAAGAGATGGAAGGGTCCGTCTATGCCTGGATGCAAGAAAGATAAACGGCGTTACTATTCCCGACTATGAAGGCGTTTCTCCAATAAATGAAATCTTGGCAAGATGCAGCGAGATGCGATATCTGTCTACTGTCGATTTGTCGAGCAGCTTTTGGCAAGTACCTTTGAAGAAAGAGTGCAGGAAGTATACCGCGTTCATGTATGAGGGAAGGTGCTACCAATTCACCGTTACACCATTCGGCCTTAGTACCAGTTCTGCGGCACTAACACGCGGATTGGATACGGTCTTAAATGAAGATGTTAAGAAAAACACATTAATATACGTAGACGATTGTCTATGCTATTCTGACGATGTTAAAACACACTTAGAACATTTAGAGGCATTATTAAATAATCTTAACGAAAATAACTTAACCGTCAACTTAAATAAGTCACAGTTTTTCAGGAAAGAAATATCGTATCTTGGATACCAACTAACAACACGCGGCATCCAAGCTACGGAAGAGAAAGTGAAAGCCATTATGGACTTCCCTAAACCCAAGAACCAGAAACAGTTAAAGGGTTTCCTAGGCCTCACTAACTTTTATAACCGTTTTACTAGCAAATATGCGGAGACAACACAACCCCTCCATAAATTATTGAAGAAGAATCACAAATTTGTATGGACGAATGAATTAAACGACTGCTTTGACAGAGTCAAAAATCTATTTATTGACGCTGTAGTTTTAAGATTTCCGCGCCCAGACCAGAGGTATTATATACAGTGTGATGCAAGTGATTACGCATACGGAGGACAACTTTACCAGCTCGATGAAGACGGGGAGATCGGCGTAATCGCCTTCACTAGTAAGACATTCAAGGGTGCTGAGCGGAACTATTATACTACGGAAAAAGAGCTTTTAAGTATTGTCCGATGCTTAGAAAAATTCCGAATATACGTTCTCGGACAACCATTAACGATCATCACCGACAACAAGGCGTTGACATTCTTAAACAAATGCCATCTAAATAATTCTCGGATTACACGATGGATTCTTGCAGTGCAGGAGTATAAATTCGATATAATTCATTCCAAGGGTAAGGAAAACATCGTAGCCGACATTTTAAGTAGATATCCACACAATACAAAATTAGAAGAGATTCATGACAACACCCATGAATATTTAGTTAACCACATAACCGTAAAAATGAGACTTGAGGTGCGTAAGTTAATCCGAAATATCGGAAAGCACCAGATGGAAGACGATAAGCTAAAAGCGATCATCACTAGATTTAAGGAGGGAAATATAGACCCTAAATTAACTAAATTTTATAAATATGTTAACGATAAGTTGTATAGACGACAGCGGAATGAATGGAAGCTGTATGTTCCTAGCAACATATCTGGGGACATAATTGCTGAAATCCATCATATGTTCGGTCATTTAGGAACAAAAAGGTGTATTAAAATGATCCAGGAACATTTCACATTCGACCGGATGTCAAAGAAAATAAAAACATATATAAAAACCTGTGACCTATGCCAGAAGTGCAAAGACACCAACAACAGAGAGCTATTTGGTGGCACACGCGCTGTGATACCTACGGCCAAAGGAGACCTGGTAAGCGCAGATTATTATGGACCCCTACCGACAGGAACGGGTGGAGTCAAATATTTATTGGTCATAGTGGATAATTTCACGAAATATGTCAAGTTATTCACCCTCCGGAGAGCAACAACCACTACGACGTTGCGGAGGATAAAAACGTATTGCGAACTATTTGGACGTCCGCGGACCATTTTGACGGACAACGGAACACAGTTCACATCCAAGAGATGGGTCAACGGTCTAAAGGAGTTGGACATACAACCAAAGTTTACTGCAATACGTAATCCGTGTACCAACCTTGCCGAACGGATTAACCGGCAACTGGGAAACTTATTTCGCATTTTCATAAGTGACCAACACACTAAATGGTCCCAATACGTGAAAACGATTGAAGCGTGCCTAAACGAGGTGTATCACGAGACGATCGAAATAACCCCTCACGAAGCACACCTCGGCACGAGACCTACACGAGCATGGGAGCAATGCTTGGACAAAGGAGTCATTAGCAGCGAAGGAAAACGCGAAAACAATATATTTGTAAAGATAAAGGAGAAGCGAGAGAAACACGCGAAACGCTGTAATGAGAAGAAGAAAATCACAAAATTTGCGATTGGCGACAAGGTTCTGGTGAGAGCATTCCACCAATCCGACGCTGCGTCAAAGAGAATTGACAAGTTCTTCGAACTTTTCGCAGGACCATATAAAATCAACCGCATCATCGGCGAGGCCACATATGAGCTCGTGGAGTGCGATAGCGGGAAGACGAGAGGAAAATTTAATATACGGCAAATTAAGGCGTATCATGAGCCAGCGAACGGAAGTATAGATAACACGAGTGGTAGCGACGACTCCCGGCGACCAGCAGAAGACATAGTTTAGGTAATTTGCTCGCGCGGCCAGTCCAGCTAACCAAATAATGATATGCATTTTACTTGTTGTGTTTAGTCTGTATTTCAATGCTAACTGTGTTTGTGATCAGCACATAATTGTCATTCGTTATGTTAATTAGACGTATAAATACCAACATATACAGAAAGTGATTTGTGAAATGTACCATGTGTCAGAAGGACAGTGTAATACTATGACACAGGACACCAAAGACGTTAATAATTATGAATAATAACTTGTTAAAATGTAGAGACTCGAATAATTTGTTTATGTAAATAATAATTCAAAATGGACGATTGTTTTATAACTTTAAGAGTATGCATCACGAAGTATGCTGATTCCTTAACTATTTAATTAATATGTATGTTTCCTTTTACCAATGTAATCATTTATAACATGTTACGAATTGACCATATGTATATATTTGTTAGTATCAACTGTATTCTAGAGACAGTAATGACAAGTTTAAAAGTATTTTATTGCTATATAGGTCATCGACATAAGATCGATTAATATAATGGGTAGCTAATCTACAGCTTATCTAATACATTGTGTATAAAGAATAACGAGACAAACTGTCAAATGGACAAACGTCCATGTCTTAAATTCAATTATTTACTCGAAATCGTATTGTACAGTCCGCATATGGACAGACAAAGTGTAAAAATGCGTTCATTCACTCAGATGCGCGGCAATAAATTCATATGACCATATAAAACATTAAGATGGGGAATAACAATTAATTGCTTCCTATGAGAGATAGATGTCAGTCAACCATGTCCATTCCGAAGCAGACATCCACGACTGGGACAGAGCGCAGAAATTGGATCAGATGTCTCCCGAAGTCCAACATCCTATCCAATTTGGGGACAATGTAATGATCGAAATTTAAAAAAATTTTAATTCCTCGATCAAGTGACACGTTCCCACACTCAAGTCGACGGACACAAGCCCAGGTCGTAAATAATGACGAATCGAGGGCACGTCAAACCCGACGACAGAGCGAAGACAAAGAAAAAATGTCTGAGCACTGCACACAATGAGTATTTCAAGGCGTCACTGACAGCTAGCCGTTTGTCAAAATTTACAGCACCCAACAATCTGAAACAAAGACTTCGTCCAGCTGCCGAGTTACACGGAATCGAGATGGAACGCCTGCTGTGGAAGCAAAGTGTAACTGCTCAATTATGAAAGGCTTTACTATGTTACAAAGGAAGTACAGAGCAATTTTAACGGAGAGATAGACAATAGACGTAACTCAGTGAATACTGCCAGTGTACCCTGCACAGCGTGAAAACACATTCTTGACAGTTTACTGAAATTTACGACTGAAAAGTAGAATTTCACCGAAATGAAGACAACGAAGGGTTGATAATCGGCGGAACGAACGTCGTGGAACTTAGACAATTAACCAAGACCTGGAGTCTGTTAACAAAAGCTCAGTCAGAACCTTAGGGAAAGTCTAAACAAAGGATAACAGAAGGCCATGAAATTGTCCTAATTTCTTAGAATCTGTGCTACGCTCGTCACATGAAACACTCCGGGGATGACGACGACCAACCAGCATCAAGCATCTTCTAAGAGAGCTCGTGGAGAGAGTAGGAAGGGTTCGGCCGACGAATCGTGAAACAGAGGATGAGATCTACAGAAGGGTAGGAATTTGTACGACCAATCAAGAGTTCGAGAAGGCGTAGAGATCGAAACTTAGACTTATGGGTAAGATGTTCCAATAAAACTGTTTGGCGAAGACGCGGAGCAGGCAGTCAAGTAGTTAATCGAGAGTCAGTAATTTTCAATCGGGCAGTCAAGTAGTTAATCGAGAGTCAGTAATTTTCAATCAGGCAGTCAAGTAGTTAATCGAGAGTCAGTAATTTTCAATCGGGCAGTCAAGTAGTTAATCGAGAGTCAGTAATTTTCAATCGGGCAGTCAAGTAGTTAATCGAGAGTCAGTAATTTTCAATCGGGCAGTCAAGTATTCAATCGAGTAGTCAAGTCGTTCAATCGAACAGTTAGTCGCAGTTAACAGTCTGTCGGTAGTCAAGAGTATGTAGTTAATAGTAGCAGTTGGTAGTCGCAATTAATAGTCAGAAGTTAGTGCGTACGATAGACAGACGATTGATTATGTCGACCGACCGGATTCACTAATTTGTAAATTCATAAGTGAACAAAGACATCGGTATAGTCACACTTATACACAATTCTGTGCGGAAATATAAACTATGAGTGCGTACGGGACTTGAAATCTCAACTGACGCGCACATAATAATATACTAATTAACATTTAAAGTAGAACAGTGAGTGTCACCTCAAACATTCTCACATCAAAACGTATCACCATGTTGAACAATTAGTTGAATAAACTATACCAAACAATTAAGCACGCAGTACGCGATACACCCAAATAGACGGCACAGTTAACCATGTACACAAATATGGCAAACTTTCAGAACAATTCAAGTTAATGACAACATTAACACCTCACTATTTGAACTCCGGACACTCGACATCAGCGGGTTACCACAATACCATACACATGACGGGAGTGGAGATTTAGTGGAGTGAAGTGAAATTATCAGTGCTCTGCGTAACAGTGATTATGATCTTCGACGAATCATCTAGAAAGTGTCTTCTCACGACGACGGAATTGGATAAACACTCTCAAAGATAAGCTTTATGTCTACTTAATCTTAGTAGTATATACTACACTACTGTTCTGTTGCCTCTTTTCAAAGAACTAACCCCAAGAGAATAATTACATATGAGTCATATGAATCATAAAATCTATAAAATAACACTAACGTAATTCGTTATCTGAGAAATAATGAACGCATTTTAGGTAGGAATAAGTATAATTGTTGATTGTTTATTATTCGTGTATGTTTTATATATGTGCATTAGTTACTGCATTTGAATGTACCATGTGTTTATGTTTCAGGAAACATCGTATAAATTGAATAATTGTATTTATATCATGTGCTTTAATATGTATGTAATTTGCAGGATATAGTTACTTACTTCAGTAAGATGTGTAATAAATAAGTAGTTAATTTACAGTATTCATGCGTTCATTATTGAAATTTCACCTTTGTTATTGATGTATTTTCATTCTAAGTATTACACTAAAAATCTCATAACTTATGCTAAACATCAATGGATACAATAAACTCGACCATTGAAACGTCTGATTAATAGACTCATAAAATCGTATTTAATCAGACACTGTGTTGAGTCAAATCTGACGAATAGAAATAATTTTAGATATATCAATTTTAACGTATTACATAAATCTTTAATTAATATGATTCATAATTGTTGAGTAATTAATCCGCGCAGATAATTAGCACAGATTAATATTCACTAGATGTAAATGGTTTACACAATTAATTACCACAGATGTAAATTATATTTACACCACTAAATGTAAATGGCTGCACAACGCTTGGCATTAAATGTAAATGGCATCCAGCTTTAGGGCGAGATACATATGAGAAAGTGATAAACTCACATAAAATACCACTAGTCCCATTTACTAAATGTAAATCATTTATATCACGATTAGCATAATAAATAAACCCCATTTATGCTAACTATAAATGGCGCCCAACGTGGGGCAAAAGAGAGCAGACAGTAGTAGTTAGACTAATTACAATAATATAGTACGTAAGACATTATTAAATAAGTGTAAGGTTAGCTTGACTGGTAAATGATAACGCGAAGCAAGGCGAAAATGGCTAGCGGTAGTTCTGATAGCATGGACTTTGACGTTAACAACCAGTTAGGCGCACCCGACACCAACGAAGAAAACTCATCAGTCGTCGAACCAAATATGACGGAGGAGACGTCAGAGGTCAGAGCGCGGGGACAGGAGTCACAGCAACCACAAGAGTCCCAGCAATCACATGAAGAGGCATCGCTACGTTCATTGTTGATGGACTTCATGCGCACGAATAATGAAAGCTTCAAGATGATGAATCAGAAATTCGATCAGAAATTCGATCAACATAAAGAAGAAATTAAAGAAGAAATCAACCAGAAATTCAATCAAATTAATGAAAATTTTAATAGTCATAAGGAGGACGTCAAGCGACAAATGGACGAACAGCTCGCGCTTATACGATCAGAAATGCGTGACCATAAGACCAGTTGCGACGATAAGATAAGTGAAGTCCTAAAGAAACAAGAGGATGCTACAAAAGGAATAAAAGATGACACCAATAAGAAGTTTGAAGAAGTGTGGGAAGCCCGAGAGTCGGACCACCAAGAACTCAAAAGCCTGGCACAGACCACACAATCTAGTATCAAGAAAGTCCATAACAAGCTAGATCTACACATCAATGGTAATCAGAAGAAGCAGGAAGAACTGAAGACCGAATTATACCACACGCTTCGACAGCAGCAGCAAGAGATAGGTGAAGCCAACCACACATTGCAACAGAAAATCGAGGAAGTAGACGGCCGACAAAGGACGACCGAACAGAAGCTCGACGAGAACGTCAAAGAGAAAACAACCCACATCCAGGAACTCAGGTGTCAAGTAGAGAGACTGCGGCGACAGATCACCGATGGGGAGTCTGGGCATCACAGAATAGTAAACGGACAAATACAGATTGAATTGAAATATGACGGAACCGACAGATTCCCGATGGAGTTCCTAAAGGAGTTGTCGGAGTTTCAAGAATCCTACTACCCGAGCAGCGACATCAGGTGGATCGGCAAACACCTAGAGAAGGACGCAAGCATATGGTGGCGTGTGATCCGGGACCAGATAAGTACCTTCGAAGAATTCAAGGAGGCGTTCACACTGAAGTACTGGGGGTTGGAACGACAGGACATTATCCGCGACAACCTTGAGTACGGCAGGTTTGAATGGCAGGGACCCGTCACAGCTATACAGTACGTCGAGAGGATTCTTTTGGAAAGTCGTCAGTTAACCCCAGCGTTGACCGACCGCCAACTGATAAGGAAAATTTCGAGGCACTTTGGAAGGGACTTGCAGATCGCCGTTATAACACGCGGGATCGTCACCATACCCAATTTCGAGGCCTTGATCACTGAATACACTAGCATTCAATCAAGCCACGCAGGAAGTAGACGTGCGCAATATAAGATAACGAACGAAAGGGAAGCCGGAACTGTCGATCGTCCCAGTGGTAACTTTGTCAACAAGAACGAGAGTGAAAGGAAACCAGTTTGGCAAGGACGGGCGCACGGCGGTAACCGTTACGAGGGTAAATCACACGGAGTAGTAAACACCGTTGAGTACCTGAACTCCAAACCGGGTACAAGCCAGGCAAGCGACGACAGTAATTCTAGGTCGAACAATGACCAAAGCAACAAAAAAAAAAACACCCCTACACAGCGAACGACATAGTTTTTGACGACAACAAAAACAACCCCACCAATAATGTCAATATCCTGGTACCTGACTTAAGAGACGACCTACTGAATGAATATGACGAGGACGTCACGAAACAAATATTAAAATGTCCTGAAATAATCATACAATTTAATAATAACATTAAAGTTTTAGCACTTGTCGACACCGGCTCAGTTATTAATGGGTTGTCAGAAGAATGGTTCAACGCAAACAAAAGGGACATTGAACCATATGAAATTTTACCCATGACAAACTCTCTAATCATTAGTGCTGTTGGGAACAAGTCCAAGTTAATTAGAAAACAAATACTGTGCGACATAGAAATTGACGGGATCAAAAATGAGTGTGTCTTTCTAATAGTACCTGACCTTATTAAACACTGTATATTAGGGATAAGTTTTTTACAGGAGGTAGGATGTCGTATCGACATTGGCAGCAAGAAAATAGAAATAGTGAATGCGGCTGATGAAGAGGTGCACGCCGTACCCATCATGAACATGGAACTAATTGATAATGGAGAAGAAGAAGAAGAAATCTTGAGGTGCATCGACGAGAAGATATCAAACATGGACTGTCAAGACGAGGAGATATTGGGAAATTTGAAGGGAATACTTGTTAAGAATAGAAGAGTGTTTAGGGAATGCCCGGGAAGAATAGACGGATATGAGCATGAGTTTCAAGTTACGGACAGTACGCCCTACTTTCAACGGGGTTGGCCTGTACCACTTGCTTATCAGAAGAAAGTAAAGGACGAGATAGATAGGATGCTGCGATACGGTGTGATTGAACGTTGTACAAGCCCGTTCATAAATCCACTCGTAACAGTCATAAAAAGAGATGGAAGGGTCCGTCTATGCCTGGATGCAAGAAAGATAAACGGCGTTACTATTCCCGACTATGAAGGCGTTTCTCCAATAAATGAAATCTTGGCAAGATGCAGCGAGATGCGATATCTGTCTACTGTCGATTTGTCGAGCAGCTTTTGGCAAGTACCTTTGAAGAAAGAGTGCAGGAAGTATACCGCGTTCATGTATGAGGGAAGGTGCTACCAATTCACCGTTACACCATTCGGCCTTAGTACCAGTTCTGCGGCACTAACACGCGGATTGGATACGGTCTTAAATGAAGATGTTAAGAAAAACACATTAATATACGTAGACGATTGTCTATGCTATTCTGACGATGTTAAAACACACTTAGAACATTTAGAGGCATTATTAAATAATCTTAACGAAAATAACTTAACCGTCAACTTAAATAAGTCACAGTTTTTCAGGAAAGAAATATCGTATCTTGGATACCAACTAACAACACGCGGCATCCAAGCTACGGAAGAGAAAGTGAAAGCCATTATGGACTTCCCTAAACCCAAGAACCAGAAACAGTTAAAGGGTTTCCTAGGCCTCACTAACTTTTATAACCGTTTTACTAGCAAATATGCGGAGACAACACAACCCCTCCATAAATTATTGAAGAAGAATCACAAATTTGTATGGACGAATGAATTAAACGACTGCTTTGACAGAGTCAAAAATCTATTTATTGACGCTGTAGTTTTAAGATTTCCGCGCCCAGACCAGAGGTATTATATACAGTGTGATGCAAGTGATTACGCATACGGAGGACAACTTTACCAGCTCGATGAAGACGGGGAGATCGGCGTAATCGCCTTCACTAGTAAGACATTCAAGGGTGCTGAGCGGAACTATTATACTACGGAAAAAGAGCTTTTAAGTATTGTCCGATGCTTAGAAAAATTCCGAATATACGTTCTCGGACAACCATTAACGATCATCACCGACAACAAGGCGTTGACATTCTTAAACAAATGCCATCTAAATAATTCTCGGATTACACGATGGATTCTTGCAGTGCAGGAGTATAAATTCGATATAATTCATTCCAAGGGTAAGGAAAACATCGTAGCCGACATTTTAAGTAGATATCCACACAATACAAAATTAGAAGAGATTCATGACAACACCCATGAATATTTAGTTAACCACATAACCGTAAAAATGAGACTTGAGGTGCGTAAGTTAATCCGAAATATCGGAAAGCACCAGATGGAAGACGATAAGCTAAAAGCGATCATCACTAGATTTAAGGAGGGAAATATAGACCCTAAATTAACTAAATTTTATAAATATGTTAACGATAAGTTGTATAGACGACAGCGGAATGAATGGAAGCTGTATGTTCCTAGCAACATATCTGGGGACATAATTGCTGAAATCCATCATATGTTCGGTCATTTAGGAACAAAAAGGTGTATTAAAATGATCCAGGAACATTTCACATTCGACCGGATGTCAAAGAAAATAAAAACATATATAAAAACCTGTGACCTATGCCAGAAGTGCAAAGACACCAACAACAGAGAGCTATTTGGTGGCACACGCGCTGTGATACCTACGGCCAAAGGAGACCTGGTAAGCGCAGATTATTATGGACCCCTACCGACAGGAACGGGTGGAGTCAAATATTTATTGGTCATAGTGGATAATTTCACGAAATATGTCAAGTTATTCACCCTCCGGAGAGCAACAACCACTACGACGTTGCGGAGGATAAAAACGTATTGCGAACTATTTGGACGTCCGCGGACCATTTTGACGGACAACGGAACACAGTTCACATCCAAGAGATGGGTCAACGGTCTAAAGGAGTTGGACATACAACCAAAGTTTACTGCAATACGTAATCCGTGTACCAACCTTGCCGAACGGATTAACCGGCAACTGGGAAACTTATTTCGCATTTTCATAAGTGACCAACACACTAAATGGTCCCAATACGTGAAAACGATTGAAGCGTGCCTAAACGAGGTGTATCACGAGACGATCGAAATAACCCCTCACGAAGCACACCTCGGCACGAGACCTACACGAGCATGGGAGCAATGCTTGGACAAAGGAGTCATTAGCAGCGAAGGAAAACGCGAAAACAATATATTTGTAAAGATAAAGGAGAAGCGAGAGAAACACGCGAAACGCTGTAATGAGAAGAAGAAAATCACAAAATTTGCGATTGGCGACAAGGTTCTGGTGAGAGCATTCCACCAATCCGACGCTGCGTCAAAGAGAATTGACAAGTTCTTCGAACTTTTCGCAGGACCATATAAAATCAACCGCATCATCGGCGAGGCCACATATGAGCTCGTGGAGTGCGATAGCGGGAAGACGAGAGGAAAATTTAATATACGGCAAATTAAGGCGTATCATGAGCCAGCGAACGGAAGTATAGATAACACGAGTGGTAGCGACGACTCCCGGCGACCAGCAGAAGACATAGTTTAGGTAATTTGCTCGCGCGGCCAGTCCAGCTAACCAAATAATGATATGCATTTTACTTGTTGTGTTTAGTCTGTATTTCAATGCTAACTGTGTTTGTGATCAGCACATAATTGTCATTCGTTATGTTAATTAGACGTATAAATACCAACATATACAGAAAGTGATTTGTGAAATGTACCATGTGTCAGAAGGACAGTGTAATACTATGACACAGGACACCAAAGACGTTAATAATTATGAATAATAACTTGTTAAAATGTAGAGACTCGAATAATTTGTTTATGTAAATAATAATTCAAAATGGACGATTGTTTTATAACTTTAAGAGTATGCATCACGAAGTATGCTGATTCCTTAACTATTTAATTAATATGTATGTTTCCTTTTACCAATGTAATCATTTATAACATGTTACGAATTGACCATATGTATATATTTGTTAGTATCAACTGTATTCTAGAGACAGTAATGACAAGTTTAAAAGTATTTTATTGCTATATAGGTCATCGACATAAGATCGATTAATATAATGGGTAGCTAATCTACAGCTTATCTAATACATTGTGTATAAAGAATAACGAGACAAACTGTCAAATGGACAAACGTCCATGTCTTAAATTCAATTATTTACTCGAAATCGTATTGTACAGTCCGCATATGGACAGACAAAGTGTAAAAATGCGTTCATTCACTCAGATGCGCGGCAATAAATTCATATGACCATATAAAACATTAAGATGGGGAATAACAATTAATTGCTTCCTATGAGAGATAGATGTCAGTCAACCATGTCCATTCCGAAGCAGACATCCACGACTGGGACAGAGCGCAGAAATTGGATCAGATGTCTCCCGAAGTCCAACATCCTATCCAATTTGGGGACAATGTAATGATCGAAATTTAAAAAAATTTTAATTCCTCGATCAAGTGACACGTTCCCACACTCAAGTCGACGGACACAAGCCCAGGTCGTAAATAATGACGAATCGAGGGCACGTCAAACCCGACGACAGAGCGAAGACAAAGAAAAAATGTCTGAGCACTGCACACAATGAGTATTTCAAGGCGTCACTGACAGCTAGCCGTTTGTCAAAATTTACAGCACCCAACAATCTGAAACAAAGACTTCGTCCAGCTGCCGAGTTACACGGAATCGAGATGGAACGCCTGCTGTGGAAGCAAAGTGTAACTGCTCAATTATGAAAGGCTTTACTATGTTACAAAGGAAGTACAGAGCAATTTTAACGGAGAGATAGACAATAGACGTAACTCAGTGAATACTGCCAGTGTACCCTGCACAGCGTGAAAACACATTCTTGACAGTTTACTGAAATTTACGACTGAAAAGTAGAATTTCACCGAAATGAAGACAACGAAGGGTTGATAATCGGCGGAACGAACGTCGTGGAACTTAGACAATTAACCAAGACCTGGAGTCTGTTAACAAAAGCTCAGTCAGAACCTTAGGGAAAGTCTAAACAAAGGATAACAGAAGGCCATGAAATTGTCCTAATTTCTTAGAATCTGTGCTACGCTCGTCACATGAAACACTCCGGGGATGACGACGACCAACCAGCATCAAGCATCTTCTAAGAGAGCTCGTGGAGAGAGTAGGAAGGGTTCGGCCGACGAATCGTGAAACAGAGGATGAGATCTACAGAAGGGTAGGAATTTGTACGACCAATCAAGAGTTCGAGAAGGCGTAGAGATCGAAACTTAGACTTATGGGTAAGATGTTCCAATAAAACTGTTTGGCGAAGACGCGGAGCAGGCAGTCAAGTAGTTAATCGAGAGTCAGTAATTTTCAATCGGGCAGTCAAGTAGTTAATCGAGAGTCAGTAATTTTCAATCAGGCAGTCAAGTAGTTAATCGAGAGTCAGTAATTTTCAATCGGGCAGTCAAGTAGTTAATCGAGAGTCAGTAATTTTCAATCGGGCAGTCAAGTAGTTAATCGAGAGTCAGTAATTTTCAATCGGGCAGTCAAGTATTCAATCGAGTAGTCAAGTCGTTCAATCGAACAGTTAGTCGCAGTTAACAGTCTGTCGGTAGTCAAGAGTATGTAGTTAATAGTAGCAGTTGGTAGTCGCAATTAATAGTCAGAAGTTAGTGCGTACGATAGACAGACGATTGATTATGTCGACCGACCGGATTCACTAATTTGTAAATTCATAAGTGAACAAAGACATCGGTATAGTCACACTTATACACAATTCTGTGCGGAAATATAAACTATGAGTGCGTACGGGACTTGAAATCTCAACTGACGCGCACATAATAATATACTAATTAACATTTAAAGTAGAACAGTGAGTGTCACCTCAAACATTCTCACATCAAAACGTATCACCATGTTGAACAATTAGTTGAATAAACTATACCAAACAATTAAGCACGCAGTACGCGATACACCCAAATAGACGGCACAGTTAACCATGTACACAAATATGGCAAACTTTCAGAACAATTCAAGTTAATGACAACATTAACACCTCACTATTTGAACTCCGGACACTCGACATCAGCGGGTTACCACAATACCATACACATGACGGGAGTGGAGATTTAGTGGAGTGAAGTGAAATTATCAGTGCTCTGCGTAACAGTGATTATGATCTTCGACGAATCATCTAGAAAGTGTCTTCTCACGACGACGGAATTGGATAAACACTCTCAAAGATAAGCTTTATGTCTACTTAATCTTAGTAGTATATACTACACTACTGTTCTGTTGCCTCTTTTCAAAGAACTAACCCCAAGAGAATAATTACATATGAGTCATATGAATCATAAAATCTATAAAATAACACTAACGTAATTCGTTATCTGAGAAATAATGAACGCATTTTAGGTAGGAATAAGTATAATTGTTGATTGTTTATTATTCGTGTATGTTTTATATATGTGCATTAGTTACTGCATTTGAATGTACCATGTGTTTATGTTTCAGGAAACATCGTATAAATTGAATAATTGTATTTATATCATGTGCTTTAATATGTATGTAATTTGCAGGATATAGTTACTTACTTCAGTAAGATGTGTAATAAATAAGTAGTTAATTTACAGTATTCATGCGTTCATTATTGAAATTTCACCTTTGTTATTGATGTATTTTCATTCTAAGTATTACACTAAAAATCTCATAACTTATGCTAAACATCAATGGATACAATAAACTCGACCATTGAAACGTCTGATTAATAGACTCATAAAATCGTATTTAATCAGACACTGTGTTGAGTCAAATCTGACGAATAGAAATAATTTTAGATATATCAATTTTAACGTATTACATAAATCTTTAATTAATATGATTCATAATTGTTGAGTAATTAATCCGCGCAGATAATTAGCACAGATTAATATTCACTAGATGTAAATGGTTTACACAATTAATTACCACAGATGTAAATTATATTTACACCACTAAATGTAAATGGCTGCACAACGCTTGGCATTAAATGTAAATGGCATCCAGCTTTAGGGCGAGATACATATGAGAAAGTGATAAACTCACATAAAATACCACTAGTCCCATTTACTAAATGTAAATCATTTATATCACGATTAGCATAATAAATAAACCCCATTTATGCTAACTATAAATGATAAGAGATTTGAATTTAGTATGTGAGGAATATGGAATGAGGATTAATAAGGACAAAACTAAGTGTATGGTGATTAGCAGACGAAGAAAAAGGGCAAACATAAAGATAGGGCAAGACAAAATACAACAGGTGGAGTTGTTTAAATATCTTGGAAGCTTCATAAGTGAAGATATGTCATGCACTTGTGAAATTAGAGCAAGAATTGCTATAGCGAAAGAGGCATTTAATGCGAAGAAAAGACTGCTGTGTGGCAAAATTAATAAGAATTTAAGGAAAAGGTTGGCCAAATGTTATGTGTGGAGCATTGCTTTATATGGTGCAGAGACATGGACACTGAGGAAGGAGGTTGAGAAAAGATTAGAAGCATTTGAGATGTGGGTTTGTCGAGCAATAGAAAAAGTAAGGTGGGTTGGTAAAGTAAGGAATGATGAAGTTTTAAGAAGAATAAGGGAAGAGAGAAGAATCCTGAAGGTAATAGAAAATATGAAAATTAATTGGTTAGGTCATTGTTTAAGAAGCGACTGCTTGCTTACAACTGCCATGAAGGGTGTCATAGAAGGAGAAAAAAGAAGAGGGCATAGAAGAATGAAGTTAATAAATAGCATTAAAATCAAAGGGTGTTACGAAGAAACGAAAAGACTGGCATGCGGTAGGACAGCTTGGTGAGCTTTTACCATTTGAAGACCTGCCTTAGGGCAGAACGTCAAATAATAATAATGATAATAGTGACAAACACCTATATTTTGACACATATTTTTTAAACTGTTAAATTTGTTCTTAACATCAACTATATACATCTTTGAATTCATGTGAAAATGTATGTTGGAAGATACATACCATGTGGCATATAACAACTTTGTTTATATTATAACACATATCCTCTGCATAAAAAATTATATAAGACTGAAGATCATGTCACTCACTCAGAGGTGTGAGAAATGTGTCAACCCATTCATTGGTTACTAGGTGGGTCTCCTTGACACAGAGTAGCTGAGCCCTTGGCTCATCCGTAGTCCTTATGTATATATATCATCTCGTTGCATATTCATCAGTATGAGTCAGTTGTCTTTGAATTTATGTCTTTAGTTATTTTGTATCCTCAGTTCGTTGCCTTATTTTGTTGTTTTCCCTTTGCTTAACAAAATATATGTAACTCGTTCACACTTAATCTTACTTGTCGCTTCTAAGCTTAAATGGATCATCTAGTTCTACTTCAGTTTTAATTTTCTAACGTATAAAATATATCATTAAGACTAGATCTTACTAGACAGTGAATTAGTATATTGTTCTTTTAAGAAACTTCTATGTTTAGAACACTAGAAAACACAAGTAGGCATTCATACTGTTTTAGCTTTATGTGGTTCAAATGATGCTAGAAAATGTTATGTTACAGACTCCAGGAAACCACAAAATATACCATCTACAAAATAAAATATGTACCAGAATAATTTAGCGTGTGTCTGTTCAATATATTTATATATAAATTTTGTGGATAACAAGTGTAACGTAACAAAGTTAAGGTCCCAAACGTTACATAAACACTTTGTCCATAGAAACACAAACAATACCTAAGGTATGCCACAATTAAGGTCAGGACGGCAAATCTCACCCAAAAAATGTATTGATGATACCTAGTAAGGTTACTAGGTAATAAAATAGTAAAAATGTATCTAAATATAAACTATGGAGTGATCAGTTGAAGATGTAAACTATAAACACAGTGTCTAATGAGATGAATTTACTGTAGACGAGTTTGAAAACATTTAATGTTTTATAAAGATGTACATGTTGTTGTGCTTTATCATGATGCTGTATTTACATGATATTTGTTTTGTGTTTTGTATGTAGCAGGTGTGAAGCCATTGCTTTAAGAAAGTATTAAGTAATGGGTACTCATTTCATTCATGTTAAACTTGTATTTAAGTAATTAAATACAAGTGTATTTATTATGTATGGTATCATGTTAAGTGTATTTACTTTAAATAATTAATGAAGATGTCTTAAAATAATATTTGTAAACTTGGCCAGGAAGACAATAATTGTTAATAAATTATCAAGTGGTCATTATAATTATGTTAAAAACCAATGAAGGGTTCAATGATAAACTAAATAATAATAATAAATTGAAATCAGGAAATTAAAATTGGAATAATTGGCCATAAGCCAGTGACTCTTTGTACAGTAGGTCAGGTCAGAAAAATTAAATTAAAAACAAAAAATTATAATACATGTAATAAAACCAATAGGCCTAAAATTAGTATTTTGTAAAAGAAAAATTAATACCTTTTAAAATAAGTCGATTAAGAAGAAAATGTAGTAAAATGTATAAGGTTTAATAAGGCAGATTAAGTGAAAGTTTTATGTTATTTAATGTAATTCCAAGAAGGAGTATTTTATTAAATAAGTGTAAGAATATTTCCTAATTATGGCTCTAGGATAACAAATATTATCCAATAACATAAGAGGAAGATGGTTGTCAGGGACAACAAAATGCAAGATATCTTGTTGATTTCAACATTCAATTGTTATATATGAACGAGAACAGTTCAGTTGTGATAAATCTGGAAAAAACCAATAAACCTAATAAATAAAATTACTATTAATTCAAATTAAAATATAGTAAATGATTAAAAAGACGGTTGGACGACTTCCGAGACTCTCACTCCGAGAATATTAAAATACCTATCAATAAAATTCAAATCAAAAGTCTAAAGAATAAATTAACTAAACCTACCGTCAAATGAGTAATAATGGAAAACAATAAATAAATGAAGATAACCCAGACCTGGAGAAGTCGAAGTGAATAAATACCATACAACGAAAAATAAAGAGAATTAAATTTACATACAGAACCTCACTTTTAACAACGGAGCAAGAACTTAATACTACACTAATTCCGTCGGGACCTGTGACCACCAGAAATGAAAAATCAGCGAAGATCAAGAACTGAACTTTCCATTACATCCTGGGACACTAACACCAACTTTTACTGAGAAGCTGGAGGTTGATATATTCAAGCCATTCATCATCACTCGGCTAGCCGTCACCGTTTAGTGGAACACTGCCTTAACGAGTATCTTGTAAACGTTTGGTAAAAAACCTGCTTATGTTTATACTTTATATAATAAGATTTTAAACTAAATTGTAATACCTAGTAACCTGAATTTGCATTACCTGACCTTACTAATAGTTAAAAGAACTACATGTACCCTGAGATAAAAGACAAACTGAAAATTATAATTAAATTGTAACATCTAAAACACGAGTTCAATAACAAATCGATTCTGTATTGTGTGATCGATATGATGTATTAGTAGCCGGAGAAAGCAGCTGTTGGAATTTAAACATATATAAAATAAAGAACCCTTCTTGAATTTGACGATTTTCTGTTATTTGTAGAATAATTATTGTATTTCGAATAGGGTGTATTTTACAGAGAAAGGAACGTGAGAAACGCATCAAGTGGAAAGACTTAACCTATAATAACGAGTCGATCGCCAATAACAGCGCTCGTCTGCAGACAGCTGGTGAATACGGGAGAATAGAGAACTAACTTACGCTCTCCGCTCTTTCCAATTTAGATAATACATACCGACTAGGGTTGGAGTAAAATACTGAATTATTCACTATAATAACTGTAATATAGCGTTTTTCTCTGGTAAAACACTTGATAACTATTTAACACAGGTCTATGATCAATAACCGAATAATATCAACCACATAATAAATATTTTTCCTTATAAATAGATTGAATTGGTAACAAATTGGTGAATTCAACGTTGGGGTTTATAAACATTCTTTAATTCAATTAGTAAAACAATACTGTAGCTATACACAAGTTATGTAATATAATGAGGCAAGTAATAAATATTTTCTATCAATTTAGTGTTATTTCTAGTGATAAGTGGGATAAGTACTAATAAAGATTATATTGAAACATAAAAAAACTCATTTTTGTGTTACTTAAAATGTTTGTTTATATAATGAAAAATAAGATGTGCTAGTAGTGTAGTGCAGTGTTCCGCAACCGGTGTGCCGCGACACAATAGTGTGCCGTCACAAGGTGAAAGGTGTGACGCGAACTTTTACCTATTATTGTAATAAATTAATTGTCGATTTTAAGTAAGAAGGTGCTTGTTTATTCTTTAATACATGCTGATAACTGTTATATTTTCATAGAAATTAAATGTAATTTATTTACTCAATATTGTTGTTATAATTTGCTTATCTTAAGTTATTTGTATTCTCGCCTGAAATATTGGGCCGGTTTGATGGGTTACAGGCGGCAAGCTTTGTGTTCACCGCAAAGAAAGCCGCGTAACACTTTCAGCAAGCCTTTTAGCGGCCCGCACCAATCATACAATAGAGTTTACGTTCAAAACTCTAAACGTTCTAAACTCTATTCAAGAGAGTTCTTTGTAACACCGCATCTTTTGTGTACGGCTGGCTGTACGTGCTTTTAACTAAAATTGCGGGGATTAGCAAAAATTTGCCTCTCTTTTATTATTTTATTGCCTTGTTTTGATATTTGTGCCTGTTTGTCGGCGCTTCTTAAACTTTATTGCTCTTTTCCTTCGCCGAAGGACCCACACATTGTCAGACAACAATTACAGTATTTCAGTTCAGTTCTAACACAGCTGTGCTCTGCAGTAGTGCGAATATTGTGATTGCTACACCAGTCTTACTATTTTCTATTACAGTGTTATTAAACTATTTTTTTTTCGATATGGATAAGTTCCTTGTACGGTGTGGTCCGTCCTCGAGTGCAAGTAGTGAAACCATCGAGCCCGAAAAAAAGAAACAGAAAGTAGTTCACCAGCAATATAGTGATAATTATTTATCTTACGGGTTTTTTTGGTGTGGTGACAAAACATACCCAATCCCCGAGTGTGTTGTGTATGGTGAAAAACTCAATCATGCTGTTATGGTTCCCAGTAAATTGAAACGACATTTGTCAACAAAACATTCCTCTCTGTTAAGTAAAGATGTGAATTATTTTCGTCGGTTGTTGGAACAAAATAAAAAACAAGTGACGCTCATGACTACGTCGGTACGTGTTTCGCAAAAAGTACAGGAAGCTAGCTATAAGGTAGCCGAACTTATCGTAAAGGCCAAAAAACCACACACAATAGCAGAAACGTTGTTAATGCCCGCGTGTAAAGAAATGGTAAAAATAGTCCTGGGTTTAGAAGCTGGTACTGAAATTTCAAAATTTCCTCTCTCTGCGGACACAATCAGCCGCCGAGTTAGTGACATGTCCAGTGACATCGAAGACATTATGAAGGAGAAAATAAAGAGCAGTCGAAAGTTCTCACTTCAGATCGACGAGTCCACCGATATTGGCGGTCACGCACAACTTCTTTCCTACATAAGGTATGTTGATGGGGATGTAATTGCAACTAATTTCTTCTTTTGCAAAGAACTACCCGAGCGAGCAACCGGTGAAGAAATATTTCGTACGACTAATGAATATGTGGTCCGTAATGAATTAACATGGGAGGATTGCGTTAGTGTTTGTACAGACGGAGCCGCTTCTATGACAGCCCGAGTGAAAAGATTCGTGGGTAAAGTATGCGAAGTAAATCCTAACTTACGAACCGACCATTGTCTTATTCATCGCGAAGCCATTGTTGCTAAGTCTTTGCCATCTCCTCTGAAAATTGTGATGGACGAAGTAGTAAAAGTCGTGAACTTCATCAAATCGCGGCCCCTAAATATGCGGGTTCTTAACGTTTTGTGTCAAAAAATGGGATCAGAGCACACTACACTTCTGCTACATACAGAAGTACGATGGTTATCTCGAGGTAAAGTGTTAAAGCGAATGTTTGAACTTAAAGAGGAGGTACTTGCATTTTTGACTATTGAGGGGCATGAGTATGCGGATTTATTTGCAGACGATGAATGGGTATCTAAGTTGGCATATCTTTCCGATATTTTCGTACACTTGAATGAACTAAACAGAAAAATGCAAGGTAGAAACGAAAATATTCTGACTAGTATGGATAAGATTCAAGGATTTATTAATAAGTTAAATTTGTGGATACAGACAATTGAAAATGGATCGTGTGAGATGTTCCCAACTGTATGGCCCCTTGCTGACGATAATAAGGTGTTGATGGACTTAATTAAAGAACATTTAGTACTCTTGCAGCAGAATTTCAAAAAATATTTTGGAGAGAGTGTTGAAGATTTTGACTGGGTTCGTGATCCATTCATTATGGATTCGAAACATCTTCCGAATAATTTAGGCTTACAAGAGGAACTGGCAGATTTGAAAGCAGACAGAACATTGAAATTAAAATTTTTCGAAGTGCCTTTGGAAACATTTTGGTTGTCAATAAGCAGTGAATACCCGGCTATCTCCGAGATGGCAGTTAATGTGTTATTACCATTTTCAACTACACATTTGTGTGAAATGGGCTTCTCGACGTTGACTGAAATTAAAACATCAAAGATAGAGAGACTCAAATCCATCGATGAGGAAATGAGGCTTGCTTTGTCAACGATTCCGCCACGAATCAGCCGTCTGCGTGCAGCTAAGCAGGGTCAAGTACGGTATCACATTGAAGATATGAGTAGAGTTATTTACTTTAAAATTCGTATTTTCTACAGTGAATTAAAGTTAATAAATTGTTAATAAATGCATGAGTCTATTCCTGTTTTATAATAATAATAATAACAATAATGATGATAATAATAATTGATTACATAACGACGTAATATTTCGTAATTATATTAAGATTCATATGATTTTGAGGGGACAGACATTTGGTGTGCCGTGTTGAGTCTAGGCCCGTCTGGGATGTGCCGTGAGTAAAAAAAGGTTGCGGAACACTGGTGTAGTGTACTGAATTCTACTGCAAGTGGAAAAGGCGGAAAAAGAGGAGGCAAGGGATAATGGAGAGACAGGGAAATTGAGTGTAATTGAATGATTGCGTATGGAAATGGGAAATAGAATAAAAATGCAGAAGCTGTAGGGTGTGTATTTATGAGGAAAATTTTGTAATAGTTTGTATATGATCTATAGGTATTATAACAACACATTGTTTAATATAAATTGATTTGGGTAGCCCCACGATTTTGGAGCGCCAAAATTTATATAACATTACTGGTAAAGTGTACCAATTAATGGAGTTTGGGTGTAATGGTAATAAGAGTAGTCATTGATTTAATTGTAACGAGTTTTCATAATTTTATTTATAAAACACAAGTGTGTTTAAAAATCTCAACTACTTCGCCATAAATATTCATTATTGTTCGCTTGAAACGTTCAAATGTTGCAGTACATTTAACATTAAATAAATCTTATATTCTACAGTAACAAAGTTATATTCCAAATACTTATTTGTCAATATTAAAACTGGACTGCTCAGTTTGACAGTGTGCTTTACTGCAGTTTCATTTTTTTTATTGTTTTTTTTTTATAACTTCCAACTACGTTAATTTATGTATTGGATACTTGGTAATCATTGATTGCTTTACAAACTTTAAAATAAAATTGAAATTGACTAAATTAATCGTTAAACATAAAAAAAAAATATTTTAGTAAATTTAAATCAAATTCTCTGAACCTCTTTATCTACATTTTACATAAAACTCTTATTCATGTTTAAATTTCAAAATGTCTTTTAAATGTCTTTGGTCTCTCATTTAAAATTTATAAATGGATTATCTGTCACCTCGATTTTGTAGCTTATACTCATGTCCTCCGTTGATCCATATGTCCTCTTCTGATCGGAGATCCCTGCACGTCTCCAGGTTCCACTCGTCGTCCTCCAGTTACTCGTTTATCATGGACCCATCTGGTTGATGTAGGATAGTGTAAGAGGTTGCTCTGCACCAGCTGCTGTCGTTCTACCAGACGCCTCTACTGTTCAGCATAGCGTTCCTCTGCATGATATAAGATAGTAACTTGTCTTGACTGACGGACCTAACATACATTCGTATTCGGTAACAAATTAAGAGTTACTATTTTGCACTTATGACGAACATAGCGTCCGTCCGCGTCTACTGTTCGATTAACAAAAGTTAGAAACTCGCGTCGCCAACGGACAGAGCATCCCGCCGCGACTGAAGACTGATTGAGAAGAAAGGCTGGCTTCTCTCTTGCCCTATTTATAATCGAGCATCGTACAGCACCTGTTGAGACAGAATTCTGCCGGTTTGAAATTGCTCGGTGGCGTCAGTTCTCCCACTCTCGTCCAATTTCATATTTTCGCACATTTCTGCCAGTGGCAAAGTCTGATGTGAACTACAGGGTGCTCTAACGATGGATGATTTAATTACACATATTGTAACATCACAAGATGTCACCTAACCTAAGTGTATGTTATTAGATTTCATAAAACAGAATAACCATGTAAATAGGTATAGAATAGTCAAAATAAACAAGAAAGAAGAAACCAAGAGAGAAGAATAAAGCAGAAGTGCCATGGGAAACAGTAACCCAATAGCTGTTTGACACTACAACTAGACTGAGACTAAAACGAACTAATGGACAGAATAGATTTAAATTCAACTGTCAATTCAGTAAATGGTTAATGTAAACCGAATGTCATTTATAAACAAAAAACAAACGAATTAGCAGTTAAATACTGTGAAAGCAAAATCAGCATTTTTCTGATAATAAATGTGACTATAAACAAGTAGATAATGAATGCCAAAACCAATGTTAACAATGGCTATATTGTAGGAACTAAGATGTATTTCTGCATCAAATATACCTGTCAGAAAAGAGAGCTAACTATATAAGAGAATCTTATACCAATAAGATGTCTCTGGAATTTACCGAATTGAGAACCCATAGGTATTATAAAGGCCAAATTTCAGTGTAGGCGATATTCTACACTTAACAAACGTAGACCAAACATTAGTCAATAATATGACTATCAATAATTATCACCAGTGCAAAATAAAATGCACCAGAACAATGGTTATGCATTAACATAACGAAAAATGATATTAAAACGATAGGTTTAGCCACGATTTTATTTGTAAATAGTAGCTCAAAACTAACTAACAGTAAACAAAATGTCATTAGTCAGTAGGATCATTTATTACTATGTATAGAATTAAGGTGTAAAAGTAAAGTTCAGTGAAAAAAACGTCAGTACAGTATTAATGGAGTCCACACATAAACATTTGTTTAATAAAATGTTATGTGGAAACGAGAAAGGTTAACTAAAAAGTGTAAAATCGGCGACTCATAAAGAGCAGATGACAGTAAGAATAGTGTACCCGAACATTGATTTTCTAACAATGTCGGTTAAGGTGAAGATAATCCGAGATCGAGTGATATCAGTTTAAAGGAAACAAAACAATCTTTAATTTGATAATAATATCAACTCAATCGTGACGGTATTAAGTGTATGACAACTGTTAGCATCATTTTATAAATGCATATCAGGAATCTGTGTACCAATAATAATAACAATGACAGCAGAAGCGACCTGTCAATCATCTCAACATTCGACGGTTAGAAAAACCGTTACCAACCGCCAAAAAGTGATACGTCATCTTCGTCTCACCTGTCTGGACCAATAGGAAAATTAGTTATAAAATGATAATTTTACCTAAGCCCAATCCAAAAGGTGGGTATAAAAAGACAGACCGGCGAATTTTGAGAAGAGACCTTTATCATCTAACGAGCTGAACAGACGTACGCTCGTCTCCGTCATGTTTCATCTTATAACACATAGCGTCAGTTACCTTGTACTCTGGAACCAATAGTTAACAACGAGAAACTTTACTTCAAGTGCATCATCAATCAACTACAGTGTTCTAGTGCAGTTTATTTTAATATTGTGCGGGAATAACGAACAGAAAATAATTTATTGTCAGTATTCATGATCCATTTTTATCAGAAGAGGATCGAATTTCTGTTCTTGTGCGAATTAGTGTTGAAAGAAAGTAATCTCTATAATCCGATTACTTAAGTGATAAAAGGTTTTAATTGAAATAATTAAAACCACGAAGGTAAAAGTGCAATCATTATTATTCTTGATCTGAGCGCAATAACTTGTATTTTGCTACCATAACCTGTACTGACGCAAAACACAAAAACAGTATTTACGATTACACCACGTTTCGATTTATTATTCAAATTTGTTATTAGTAAGTAAGCTATATGTTAGTTGTAAGGGTCCTCAATTGAATAATATTGTCATTAGAAAAGCAAGCGTTAATGAAACGTACGATCTTACAATAGATCGTTTTTTTATTTTAATTACTTGGTCATAGTAACTTCAAATTTTTTGATCAATTGTATCATTGGATACTGTGTAGGCATAATTGTTTTCTTTCGTGTCTCAAAGAATTCACAACTGAGATAATAATAACGATAATAATAACAATAATACTAATAGTAATAATTGTAATAATTTTATATTACAATAAATAATATCTGGACTTAACCAGATTTATAACTCATGTTCTGAGCAAGCCGTATGAGGCATATAATAATTAAGTTTTCATTGTACAACTTTATATGTTACATTATGTGTATTTTTTGAATTCTCTAGAAGGGTGCAAATAAACCCATTATTAACAGCATCACCTGATTTGATTTATTTTATTTTTTCTGAATAATTAAATAGTTTCTTTTATTAAACTTAAACAACCTTCTGTTGTGTTTGACATATTGGAATAGCATTGCCAAAAAGTGGTATTCAACTATTTTAAATTTTCAATTCATCTATTAGTTTTTATGAACGGGTTTTACACGGGATTTTCCCTGAATAAATCCGTGTGGCGCCCATTAATTTAATAAACAAGGTGACATAACCTTGCAACTAAAGGGAGTTGATGAATGTAAGCTGAGTTGACAGTTTAGTGAGCTTCAAGTAAACGCAATCAGGTACGTAAAAGTATATGTTTGTTTATGATATTGTCCAGACTTTACAGGACTTGACTTACTCAGACTACCTGTAATCAGAAGAAGTTTCTACAACCAGTTTCAACCAGACGAGATCTACTATCAAGCAATCAACTGTCATACTTCATATTTTAATTTAAGATAATCTAACATTTAAATAAAATCAACTTTATTATTTTTTGTTTAATACAAGGGAATTCTTTAAAAACAAGAGTATTTAAACCATTGTAAACACTGTGAGTAACTTGAATGTTGTATGGTAAAATACTTTACTACATTGGTCACCTTCAAGTAGAAACAACCATTCTCAACATTGAGTTATCTCCAAGGAACACTTCACACATAGATGAATTTTGTTTTAATGAGACTTTTAATACTTTAACCACAAATTTAAATTTAAACAACAACTCTTTTATTATTTTACTTCAAGTTAATTGTAAACACACGCGTTTTTATTTTATTACAAATAGAGTAGACCACCCGTGTGGCTTTAAACGGAATTTAACTATTACTATAATATAATTACTATAACAAATAAACATAATAATTTTATAAATATATAAGTTAACCACGAATCGCGTTTTCGTTATAAATTGGCGCACCAACTAGTGTGGCTTAAAAAAAAAAAAATATTAAATAAATATATTTTTTATATTTTATATTAGCCCGGTAGACACGAAAAAAATTAACATGCCGCACACCCACCAGTACGATACAAGATATAAGGACAGTAGGGTAGGAGAGATGCAACGGGAGGTAGATACATACGAAGAACAACCCACAGACGAGATAGGAATTATTACAATCAACAATATCGAGACTAGTACCGACGAAACACCTCACGTAGAACCAGAGATAGAAGTGACTGTTGATAACCAACCCAGACGGTCTGAAGAACTCCCACAACCAGACAGACCATCCGAAGAGGCAAAATGGGATCAAATGATGAGAATGATGATGGAACAATTCAGACAGGTTAAGGAAGATAGTCGATCATTGAAGGAAGACAGCCAGAAAAATATGGAAGCATTACAGGAAGACAGTCGATCAATGAATAAAAATATGGAAGCATTACAGGAAGATAGTAGGAAATCCCGGGAAGAGAACCAAAGAAATATTGAACTATTAAATAGAAATATAGAGTCAATAAGGGAGGACCATCGGGACTTAAATAGAAACCTGGAATCGCTTAGTAAAAATGTGGAATCGCTGAAGGAGGACCTAAATAAAAGGATAGACGATACGCATAAGTCCATGGACGCGCTGAACGATAAAATCGACGATAACAGCCAGGCCATTAGAGAAGAATTGAACACTACCTTGATCGAAATTAGCAGGAGGATGGAAGAAGGCAGCGATAAAATAAACACCAGAATCGACGAGGAGATTGCCACTGTAAGGGAGGAAATTGTCGAAGTAAATAAAAGGTGTGAACAGCACGACCAGGAATTGCAACGAACCAGAGAAGAGGTCGACGGGAGATTTAATACGATGGAGGAGGTGACCGAAACTAGGATAGAATCTTTAAAAAGGGCAAACCAAGATGAAATTAAACGAGTAAGGTTAGACATAGGTGAGCGCTGCGAAGAAATGAGTATCTCTGTGGATGCAGTGAGGAATTTAACGGTCGCAAATCGAGAGAGGATCGAAGAACTTAAACAACAAGAAATAGTACAAATACGGGAGGAGATCGAGATTATCCGCAACCGTCCGATACCAGGTCAATACTTAATACCGAATGATAACCGCGACGCTATCAATTTTAGAAACTATCGTCGTAATCCCATTGAATTTTTAGCACGTGTAGAGGAACACTTGGCGCGGATTAGAGAAACTAGATGGAATAACATAAAAAATTTAATCGATGAATACTTTAAAGAAATCTACGACAATTGGTGGACCGCAACACGCCACGAGGTTCACAGCTATGATGAATTTAAAACGCAATTCCGCGCAAAATACTGGTCCGAGGCGACGCAAAATATTGTACGAGACCATATATGCCACGGAAGATATGATGCGAACCGAGGAGGGACCATGACTTCGTATTTCTTAGGTCAAGTATGTCTTGCAAGGAACCTAGAAACAAAGATACCGGAGGAATGTCTTGTCACAAAATTGTCCTATCACTTTGAAGAGGGTGTCGCAAAAGCACGTCAGTGGGGACAGATTAAGACAATAGCAGCTATGTCAGCGCTGCTCGAAGATCAGGAACACGAAGGGTATTACCGGAGGAGTCGTCGACGAAATGACCAGTTCAATACCACAGGCGGCATTACGAATAATAACAATAACTACCCTCGAAATTCTCGAAATAATTTTAATAATAACAACGGTCCGATAAACCAAAATTATAATAACGCCAATAACAACAACCAAAATAATAGGCCAAATAACCCGAATAACAATAATAATAATAACAATAACCGGCGACCCAATTTTAATAGCAACAATAATCGACCACCAAACCAAGGCGGGAATAACCAACCGTCGCAACATCGACGAGCAAATTACGTACAAGCTAATTACAACCCCGATCGAAGGCGACGATACCCACGTAGAGACAGCCACAGTGGAGAAAGAGGAAGCATGAGAGGAGGACGATGGAGGAGTAGTAGTATTGAGGGTGACGACCGCAATAGTGACTATCGACCGCATGTACATTTTATTCCAGACCAGGAACCCGTCCAGCAAGGAGGACGTGCCATGATAGATGATGGGAGCAGTAGGAACGACCCAGACCGACGCAACGAGGAGAGTACAAGCTCTTTAAACTCCTCGCGGCAGTGAAAAATTATGGTAACATAGGCCCTTCGCTGAACCACTCTATTGGGTTTGATTACGGAAAAAATACGAATAAAATCACTATCTTATTTAACCATTATTTGAAGAATATACGACAGGAATTACTAGAAGAAGTAGTAACAGATCACCAGCAGCACACCCACGATATAGTATACGTGACAGCCACCATTAACGATATAACTGTCAGGTTGATGGTTGATACTGGGGCCAACGTATCACTAATGGATAGCACCGAACTCAATCGTATTCAGGAGGAGAGCAGAGTCAACATACCGACGTTACCTGTTACGAACATCATCCTGATAGGGGCTACAGGACGACAAAACAAATCGATAAAAAAGCAAGTTAGGTTGGAAGTAACCAGCCAAGGTGTAACCATTCCAATGATTTTTCTAGTAGCAACAGGTCTACCATTCCGTAGCTTGATCGGCTGCGACCTTCTACGTAAACACTCCGCCATAATTGATTTAAATTCAGATAAATTAACTCTGAAAACAACCGACGTGGATTGGATTGCAGACATTGTAGGAAACCGAGAAGTTCCCCATGAAAGAACGATATTCCATATACTGCGAACGACCAACCCTAGACACCAAGTATTTAGAGACGAACGGGAATACAGTGATAATAACGATGATCTATGGGCAGAGAAAATCAGAGAAATAAGACAATTTCAATCGACTGATAGAAATAAATCACCAAGTTCAGGCCAACTAAATAAATTAATAACAATATATAATAAATATAGACACGTATTCTCAGACCTACCAGGAAAGGTTAAAAATTATCAATGTGTATTGCATTTTAAGGAACCAGTAAATTTTAATCGCAAATCCTACCCCATTGCATATTCCCTTAAGGAGGCTGTTCGGTCAGAAATCAATCAGTTAATAGAGGATGACATAATAGAACCCAGCCAGTCCCCTTATACCAGCCCTATTGTGGCTATTAAGAAAAAGAACGGTAAGGTAAGACTTTGTTTAGACGCACGAGAAATAAACAAACACCTAGTCAATAACCGAGCATCTCCAGGCGAAATTGAAGAAATTCTGAAGAAATTCCATGGTGTACAATACATAAGCTCGTGGGATACGGTCTGCGGGTACTGGCAGGTCGAGCTACATCCCAACAGTCGAAAATATGTCGCTTTTATATTTGAGGGACGTAACTATCATTTTAAGAGGTTGCCGTTCGGACTAATAAATTCAGTCGCCATTTTTATACAATGTATGGATCAGGTGTTAGGACAGGAAGCACTGAAATTCACGACCGTCTATGTGGACGACCTGCTCATAACGTCCACCAATTGGGAAGAACATTGTCAGAGAGTAGAACACGTATTGAACAAATTATCAGAGAATCACGTTACCCTGAAATTGGAGAAATCCCAACTTATTGCAAGAGAAGTACAGTTTTTAGGTTTTCAGCTCACCGAATTAGGGATAACTCCTTCGACAGAGAAAATCGAAGCTATCCAAAAGTTCCCCACCCCCAAGAACAAAAAACAATTACAATCTTTTTTAGGATTGTGCAATTACTATCGAAAATTCCAAAGTAATTATTCGGAACTAACTACCAAATTGTCTCCGCAATTGTCCTCGAAGGATAGATGGACATGGGGTCCAGCACAGGAAGGTATATTTCAAAGAATCAAAACAAAATTTCTAGAGACAGTAATCTTAAACCATCCAAATTTTGATAAACCTTTTTATATGAATTGTGATGCCAGTGAGATCAGTTTAGGCTCCACATTATACCAAGAAGACGACGAAGGAAACCACCTGGTAATAAGCTTCGCAAGCCGTACCCTAAACAAATGTGAAAGAAACTACAATGTCACTGAAAAAGAACTCCTGAGTGTAGTATTCGCATGTAATAAATTCCGCACCTACATATTAGGATACACGGTAATTGTTAGAACCGATCACAAGTCAATATCCTTTTTGAAGAGCTGCAAGTTGAGTCATGGACGGTTAGCAAGGTGGACCTTGGTCCTACAAGAATATAACATTAATTGGGAATATGTTCCTGGCAGAAAGAATATTGCCGCCGATGTACTATCACGAGTAAACCTTACGAATCAAACTTATGAAGGCGAAAAGGAGACACTAGCTAAAGTGTATAGCTTGTTAAGAAGCCGGACGGAATTGGAAGGCATTATCAAAGAAATAAAGTCACATCAACGACTAGACGATAAACTGGCGCAACTATTCCAGAGGTTGGAGAATAAAGATGAAAAAATAACTCCGTATTACTGCATAATTGATGATATATTGTTCATCAAAACTAAGTATCACGATCACGTTTGGAAATTATGTGTACCTAAAACATTGGAGAAAGAAATAATCATAGATTACCATATCCGCTATGGGCACATGGGTGCTGTCAAAGTAATCAAAGCATTAGCAGAACATTTGTATATAAAAGATATGAATAGAAGAGTGAGGCAGTACATCCGAACCTGTCAAGTTTGTCAGATGGTAAAATGCACAAATGAAAGGAAGGAGGGACAGATGATACCCATAACATCTTCAGGGAAACTAGAAAAAGTTTTTGTAGACATCTGCGGCCCATTTCCTAGGAGCGGAGGCCGCCACCAGTATAAATACTTATTGATCATATTAGACCATTACACTAAGTATATAAAACTATACCCTATGAATCGAGCAACTACCCAAAAGATACTCAACTTAATAATACACAATTATTTACCCGAGGTAGGTTGTCCGAAAGCCCTGATCACCGACCACGGCACACAATTTAAAGGACGAAGGTGGAAGGACACACTGTTGGAATATGGAATAAAAACATACAAAACTGCAGTGTACCATCCCAGTAGTAACCCTTCAGAAAGAGTATTAAGAGAAGTGGGACGAATACTTAGAACTTATTGTGCAACTCAACAAAGACAGTGGAGTGAGTATGTCTCAGCTGCAGAGGATTTTATCAATCTAGCATATCACCAATCAATTGATACAACCCCATACAATGCCATGTTTGAAAAGCCCCCACCCAGAGCAATTAGTGACCTTATTAAATTCCCACCAAGTCCCGAATATCGGTTTGATAAAGTTCTATATCATAATAAAATCATAGAAAAGTTGGAACAACGTAAGAGAAAGTATAAACGGCAAGCACCAGTCCGAATAATCAAATATAGAGTAGGAGAACAAGTACTACTAAGAAATAGAGAACTGCCCAGCACAATGGAGGGCATAACAAAGAAATTATTATTATTATATGTAGGTCCCTATGTGGTTACGAAGGACAATGAGAATAATACTTATGAAATAACTGACCCAGTAAATAAAAAAGTTAGAGGAACATACAATCAAACTTCGTTAAAGAAGTACTATAGTTGAAGGAAATTAAGGAGGATAAGTGGTTACAAAATACCAAATGTACCAAAGATGTAATACAAAAAAAATCTGCTATGAGATAGGGCACCTGTATAACGTAATCATCCCCAATTATAGACCCAATAGAGTGGAAGAGCACAAATAACCCCATGAATATCGACGAATAAGAAATGATTAATATTAAGGAGGGATAATATGCAATAGGAAGCAACATTCCTCACCCAAACGTTTATGTTATAAAAAAGTAAAATATCTATATTGGAAAAAACCACTACTATAAACAGGCTCATTTGTTGTTAAATTACCAAAGGTATTGAAGGTAACCAATTAGCTATAACTAGTCAATCTACCTTACCAAGTTACAAAAGTGTGTAGATTTAAGATGTAAACCAAACCATTTGTTAATGATGAAAATGTACCAAACCTATTACCCCAGGGGATAGAATATTAGATAAGGTCAATCAAATGATTTAATAAGAAAATGCAATTACTGTACTATACCTAGAGAAAAATATGTATCCAGATGAATATTCTATATGACATAATGTTTATAAAATGATTATAGTATACCTCTCATAAAACTCAAATATAGTGTATAAAATCGTCCAGAATAAAGGTTCACCCAACTAACCTTTGAAGGAGTAGAGAGGCAGTATAACAAAGTGTGTAAAATAAAAAGAAGGACATTATTATGGAATGTAAGGAAAGAAAAATTAATATTTGTGAAACGAACCATGAAAACCCCAAGAATGTCTATGAAATAGATATTAGTATATTGTTAAATGAAATTGTAATTACCGCATAGTATATAGTGTATAAAATCATCCAGAATAAGTGAAAACCACCATCACTTGAAGGAGTAGAGAAGAAATATAACAAAGAGTATTAATTGTAAGAATAACTATTGTTATAATGAAATGAAAGGAAAGAACAATGTTTGTCAATTATCAAATATGATACATCATAAGAATATGTCAGAGAACATCAGAAAAAAAAGAGAAAACCATTTAGTATACAAACAATGTAAGCCTGATAATTCAGGAGGAATATAACTCGTTAAGAAAGATTTAATAGACTATAGTGAAAACCGAAATATATTGTGAACTCTAGATAGAACAAACAAGTGCATAAGTATTATAAGCATCTAAACAAGTGTATAATCTTAAAAAATATTTAAATGAACCATAACAAATTGTTAACTAGTAAATAAGTAACTATATAGCTGATAAAAGCATAGCTAAAAAACACCAAGTCTAAAGGAAGTAATTACCTGTAAGAAAGAAAGTATGTTAGCAAGTATAAAGATAGAAATGTGATCTAAATGAAAACCTCTGATACCTTGTATATTATAGGGAATATATTATATTATTGAATAGGAATGATATGTGATATTTTTTTTTTTTGAGTTGTGATAGTGCAACTATTGCCAGGTGCAATGTTTATTTTTACTCAGACAGAGAAGAGTAATGCCTCTGAATCTGAGAATGTGTAGGGAGGAACGGCAGAGGATGTTAGCCATAGTGAGCCACCCTGATTCCAGAACCTCTACTACAGTTAGGGAATTATATTGTTTTATTATATCAAGGAATATTATGAAAGAATCTGTGAGGTATAAATTATTATAACCATCAAATGATCACAAATGCAAAGATATGTAGTGAGAAAGTAGAATGTAAATAAAACAGGGAATAATTAACTTAAGAAACAAGACCCATTATAGTTAAACGATTTAGAGAGTAAGCAGCTTGAAGTTACTAGTAAAGTAAGAATTGTACTATTGTATAAAGAGCCAACCTAGAGTAATACACCAAGAATATGTTCAAAAAAAAAAAATCTAGGAATACAAGAGAAAATTTCTTTATTGAAGTATACTAAGAAACTGACATGAATTGATAATTTTACAAAATATAAATTTTTCAAATGATCAATTTTAAAGAGGGTGTATTATGTAACATCACAAGATGTCACCTAACCTAAGTGTATGTTATTAGATTTCATAAAACAGAATAACCATGTAAATAGGTATAGAATAGTCAAAATAAACAAGAAAGAAGAAACCAAGAGAGAAGAATAAAGCAGAAGTGCCATGGGAAACAGTAACCCAATAGCTGTTTGACACTACAACTAGACTGAGACTAAAACGAACTAATGGACAGAATAGATTTAAATTCAACTGTCAATTCAGTAAATGGTTAATGTAAACCGAATGTCATTTATAAACAAAAAACAAACGAATTAGCAGTTAAATACTGTGAAAGCAAAATCAGCATTTTTCTGATAATAAATGTGACTATAAACAAGTAGATAATGAATGCCAAAACCAATGTTAACAATGGCTATATTGTAGGAACTAAGATGTATTTCTGCATCAAATATACCTGTCAGAAAAGAGAGCTAACTATATAAGAGAATCTTATACCAATAAGATGTCTCTGGAATTTACCGAATTGAGAACCCATAGGCATTATAAAGGCCAAATTTCAGTGTAGGCGATATTCTACACTTAACAAACGTAGACCAAACATTAGTCAATAATATGACTATCAATAATTATCACCAGTGCAAAATAAAATGCACCAGAACAATGGTTATGCATTAACATAACGAAAAATGATATTAAAACGATAGGTTTAGCCACGATTTTATTTGTAAATAGTAGCTCAAAACTAACTAACAGTAAACAAAATGTCATTAGTCAGTAGGATCATTTATTACTATGTATAGAATTAAGGTGTAAAAGTAAAGTTCAGTGAAAAAAACGTCAGTACAGTATTAATGGAGTCCACACATAAACATTTGTTTAATAAAATGTTATGTGGAAACGAGAAAGGTTAACTAAAAAGTGTAAAATCGGCGACTCATAAAGAGCAGACGACAGTAAGAATAGTGTACCCGAACATTGATTTTCTAACAATGTCGGTTAAGGTGAAGATAATCCGAGATCGAGTGATATCAGTTTAAAGGAAACAAAACAATCTTTAATTTGATAATAATATCAACTTAATCGTGACGGTATTAAGTGTATGACAACTGTTAGCATCATTTTATAAATGCATATCAGGAATCTGTGTACCAATAATAATAACAATGACAGCAGAAGCGACCTGTCAATCATCTCAACATTCGACGGTTAGAAAAACCGTTACCAACCGCCAAAAAGTGATACGTCATCTTCGTCTCACCTGTCTGGACCAATAGGAAAATTAGTTATAAAATGATAATTTTACCTAAGCCCAATCCAAAAGGTGGGTATAAAAAGACAGACCGGCGAATTTTGAGAAGAGACCTTTATCATCTAACGAGCTGAACAGACGTACGCTCGTCTCCGTCATGTTTCATCTTATAACACATAGCGTCAGTTACCTTGTACTCTGGAACCAATAGTTAACAACGAGAAACTTTACTTCAAGTGCATCATCAATCAACTACAGTGTTCTAGTGCAGTTTATTTTAATATTGTGCGGGAATAACGAACAGAAAATAATTTATTGTCAGTATTCATGATCCATTTTTATCAGAAGAGGATCGAATTTCTGTTCTTGTGCGAATTAGTGTTGAAAGAAAGTAATCTCTATAATCCGATTACTTAAGTGATAAAAGGTTTTAATTGAAATAATTAAAACCACGAAGGTAAAAGTGCAATCATTATTATTCTTGATCTGAGCGCAATAACTTGTATTTTGCTACCATAACCTGTACTGACGCAAAACACAAAAACAGTATTTACGATTACACCACGTTTCGATTTATTATTCAAATTTGTTATTAGTAAGTAAGCTATATGTTAGTTGTAAGGGTCCTCAATTGAATAATATTGTCATTAGAAAAGCAAGCGTTAATGAAACGTACGATCTTACAATAGATCGTTTTTTTATTTTAATTACTTGGTCATAGTAACTTCAAATTTTTTGATCAATTGTATCATTGGATACTGTGTAGGCATAATTGTTTTCTTTCGTGTCTCAAAGAATTCACAACTGAGATAATAATAACGATAATAATAACAATAATACTAATAGTAATAATTGTAATAATTTTATATTACAATAAATAATATCTGGACTTAACCAGATTTATAACTCATGTTCTGAGCAAGCCGTATGAGGCATATAATAATTAAGTTTTCATTGTACAACTTTATATGTTACATTATGTGTATTTTTTGAATTCTCTAGAAGGGTGCAAATAAACCCATTATTAACAGCATCACCTGATTTGATTTATTTTATTTTTTCTGAATAATTAAATAGTTTCTTTTATTAAACTTAAACAACCTTCTGTTGTGTTTGACATATTGGAATAGCATTGCCAAAAAGTGGTATTCAACTATTTTAAATTTTCAATTCATCTATTAGTTTTTATGAACGGGTTTTACACGGGATTTTCCCTGAATAAATCCGTGTGGCGCCCATTAATTTAATAAACAAGGTGACATAACCTTGCAACTAAAGGGAGTTGATGAATGTAAGCTGAGTTGACAGTTTAGTGAGCTTCAAGTAAACGCAATCAGGTACGTAAAAGTATATGTTTGTTTATGATATTGTCCAGACTTTACAGGACTTGACTTACTCAGACTACCTGTAATCAGAAGAAGTTTCTACAACCAGTTTCAACCAGACGAGATCTACTATCAAGCAATCAACTGTCATACTTCATATTTTAATTTAAGATAATCTAACATTTAAATAAAATCAACTTTATTATTTTTTGTTTAATACAAGGGAATTCTTTAAAAACAAGAGTATTTAAACCATTGTAAACACTGTGAGTAACTTGAATGTTGTATGGTAAAATACTTTACTACATTGGTCACCTTCAAGTAGAAACAACCATTCTCAACATTGAGTTATCTCCAAGGAACACTTCACACATAGATGAATTTTGTTTTAATGAGACTTTTAATACTTTAACCACAAATTTAAATTTAAACAACAACTCTTTTATTATTTTACTTCAAGTTAATTGTAAACACACGCGTTTTCATTTTATTACAAATAGAGTAGACCACCCGTGTGGCTTTAAACGGAATTTAACTATTACTATAATATAATTACTATAACAAATAAACATAATAATTTTATAAATATATAAGTTAACCACGAATCGCGTTTTCGTTATAATATCCAACGTAATTTCCATTGTAATAGAATAATCCGTGTAATTACTACGCACTTAAAATTGCACTGAATTCGCACTGCGCGTCCTTTTCACGCCGTTTTCTCACTACACGTGCGTATTAATTTTATACACATTTTGGAGTCATTGAATTTTTCCTACCATCTACGGTTTTCTTATAATTAAATAAAAACTGTAATTGACAGTTATTCAGGGTGAGATTGCAAACTTTCAGCTCGAGCTGGCCTCACTCACACACATCACTTACTACTGTACACACTCCCAGCGACATTTGTGTGAGTGTTCAGGTCAGCGCCTGGCTGTCTACAATCCGTATTTTTAACATAAACCAAGCTTTCAATCTCATACCTGCTTATCATATATATTATTTCTGTTGTCAACATCCCTTTTTCTCAACTAGTACAAAGCCTACAGCGATGAATAAGGTATCAGTGGGTAGGATTTTTTACCGACTTCTGACATAGCATACTCAGTTTACGTTAAAACACGTTATTTGTTTAAAATTTACGTGAAAAGACAGATCACTGAATGCTGTATGACGTCATCATTGCTTGACGCTTCCACACTTTCGATTCCCCACAGTCTAGAAATTTGATATGTAAACGCATCAAGACAGAAATAATCGCTGCTGACATTGAGTTTAGCAATTTAACATGATAATGTTTAAGTTTAATATATTTTAATTTTATTCTTTTTTATATATACACAGCCTAAAGGTACCATATAAAAGAAGACGACCATGAAGATTTATTAAACATTATGACTGCTTTAAAAATCAGCAACTTTTGAAATATTACGACAAAATCAGCTGATATAATATACAGTATAAACACTCTATAACAGAATCAGTTCCTAGGAAGCTTTATACGACCAATATATGTATAAACTAACAATATCTACAAATTTGTTTTTATAAATAGTGTTGTTTTATTGTGGGACTGAAGATGGTCTATTGACCGAAATCGATCGAAACATTATATTATAACAACTTTATATGAAAACAAGTGTAACATTAATAAAAAACAAGTGTAAGTATATATAAAATACAATTATCAATGTTTGTTATATAGTACTAAATATATTAACATGATAATGTTTGTTATTTAGTAAATATATTTGTTATATAGTTATATAGAAAACATGATAATATTTGCGCAAAAGAAACAATCAGTCAGTCAGTTTACGTTAAAAAACATTGTTTGTTTAAAATTTAAGTTAAATGAAAAATCTACGATGTCTTAATTTTTTCTTTTTTTTTTCTTTTCTGCTGTCAGACATGCTTAATATCTTAAATCATGCCGAGGAAAAGAACTCTTGAAGGAGTGAGTGAGAGACGTCGCTACAAAAGACTGGCAACAAACGAGACGCCTGGACAAAGACAACAACGGCTTGCAACCCTGAGAAACTCTCAAAGAGCATCCCATCTCAGGAGAATCGATCAACTACAACCACAAACAACAACCAGCACACGTAATGCAGCAACGGCAGCAGAGAACTCGACACAACCTACAAGCAGCACATCTTCACAACTGCAACGGCTGAAAATAGACATTGAACGAACGCGAGTGCAAGACAAGCTGCCAATGACTTATTGTTGTGCAAGGCTTTTGCAAAAGGATTGTGATGTGACAAAACATTCTGTTGGTCCCATGAACAAACTTTGCAAATATTGTGGTGCAAAACTGTTTTCTTTAGAAGTCTCAGAGGGATCGTCATCTCTTTGCTGTCACAAGGGTAAGATTAATGTACCAGAAGTTGTTGTTTGTGATGAACTTAAAACTTTGCTTGAGCGTAATGACAACACAACTAAAAACTATTTAGACAACATTCGTCAATTTAATTAGACAACATTCGTCAATCACGTCAATTCGTCAATTCGACAAATAGTGCTTTAGCTATGGCCTCTGTTCAAGTAAACTCGGTACATGTTCCAGGACGTGGCCCATTTTGTTTTAAAATTCATGGACAAATATATCACATGATCGGTGGCTTGCAGCCACCTGCAGGTCACAATCCATCTTACGCTGGATTATTTATTATGGATTCTGACGAGGCTTTAGAGCAACGAGTTGGAAATGTTGCAAATACACGCTGTGACCCAGAAATAATGGCCATGTTGCAGACGATGTTAACACATCACAATCCTTATGCACAAATATTCAAATTTGTCAAACATTACATGGTGAATGCTCCAGATGTACAATTACAATTCACAACAGAAAATGCTTTTGATCAAAGGAGGTATAATTTGCCAACAAGTCAGGTGGCAGCAGTATTTATTAGTGACGATGGTGCACCCCCAGGCCAATTTCACTTTGTTGTGTACTTAAAATTTTCTGGAGCATTAACTCGCATATCCTATTTGAATCCACACAGTGACCCCATGTGTTACCCATTGCTTTTCCCATGCGGTGATTCAGGGTGGAAGCCTGGCATGCCTCACGTTAACATTCATAGAACAGCAGTAAGGACTATCACTACCCAATTACAATATTACTGTTATCGTCTGGCAGTCAGAGGGACTTTCAATCTAATTCATTACTCAGGAAAACTGTTTCAACAGTATGTCGTAGACAGTTATGTAAAAGTAGAAGGCTCCCGTATTGCTTATTTAAGATCTCATCAGAAGGAATTGCGAGCTGAAAATTACAAAGGTTTGACTGATTTCATTCACAGTAATGCTCAGCAAAGGGGTATGTTACCAGGAATTCCAGTGGTTTTGCCATCATCTTTTATAGGCTCTGCAAGAAATATGCTCCAGAACTACCAAGATGCTATGTCGATTGTTGCTCGCTTTTTCTGACATTCACATGTAATCCGAACTGGCCTGAAATAACAGGTGAATTACAGCCGTTTGAACAAGTTCAACACAGATCAGACCTGATAACAAGAGTCTTTAGCTTGAAGTTAAAATCTTTGCTCGATGATCTTCTGAAAAAACATGTGTTAGGGGTTGTAATATCTTATGTCTATGTCATAGAATTCCAAAAGAGAGGGTTGCCTCATGCACAAATTTTATTTATGTTAAGGCAGTCCGACAAATTAACTGAAGATGAACATGTCGATTCGTTGATTACAGCTGAAATTCCTGATCCTCAAACAGATCCCATACTTTACAACATTGTTAAGAAATGTGTGATCCATAATCCATGTGGACAGATCAATCCAAACTTGCCCTGTATGAAAGATGGACAGTGCACTAAAGGTTTTCCTAAAGATTTCAATGATCAAACAAACCTTAACGTCAATGGGTATCCATTGGACAGGAGGACAGATAATGGAATCAATTTTGTAGTGGGAGAGTCAGTGGTAGATAACCGTTGGATTGTGCCATATAATCGATATTTGACACTAAAATATGACGCACACATTAATGTCGAAATTTGTTCTTCGGTAAGGTCTGTTAAATATTTGTACAAATACGTACACAAGGGTCATGATTGCGCATCAGTACGTTTACATAACAATCCAGAAGATCAACAACAAATCAGTGTTGATGAAATCAACCTATACTTGGATAGTCGGTATGTCAGTCCTCCGGACTTCATGGAGGATTCATGAAAGACGCCTTTTTGATCGTTCGCATGCCATCGTACGTCTACCAGTGCACTTAGAGGAAGAGCAAATGATTTACTTCGAACCTGGAAGAGACTTGGAAGCAAACATTAACAAGGCAACTTACAGCTTATTTCAAATTATGTGAAAAAGAAGAAATTGCGAGACAGTATTTGTACTCAGAAATCCCAGAACATTACACCTGGATCAAGGACGAGTGGAAACCACGAAAACGATTCGTAAACTCCATTGGGGGAATTTACACCGTAAACCCTACTGAACGTGAAAGATATTTCCTACGTGTTTTTCTACTGCATGTGAAAGGTGCGACAAGCTACGCTCACCTCAGAACGGTTGATGGAACACTATGTACGTCGTTCCTGGAGGCTGCAGAAAAATTGCATTTGGTGGACAATGATCAAGAATGGGTAGACTGCTTGCAAGAGGCCACAAACTTCAAAATGCCTCAGCAGCTACGTAAACTGTTCGCCACTGTGTGCTTATTTTGTACGCTAACAAACATTCCTGAACTTTGGGAAACGTTCCACGAGCAATTATCAGAGGACTTCCGCAGAATTCATGACGTTGAAACTAGCAAAAACTTTGCTTTACATTGTTTAGAAGACATTTTTAAACAACACGGCCACCATTGCGAAGACTTCGATTGCCGAAACCTCCCGATTGCAATTTCCACGACGACGGTAACAGATACAACATCGAAGAAGAAAATCAAAATGGAATGGAAGCTTACGCCAAACTGAACAATGAACAGCAACAAATCACAGAGGACATTTTGCAAACAGTCAGAAGTGGCACACAGCGATTAATGTTCATCAATGGACCAGGTGGAACCGGCAAAACGTTCCTTTACAGAACGTTATGCCACATTTTACGAGGAGAAGACAAGGTTGTCTTACCTGTTGCTTGGACAGGAATAGCGGCCAATTTATTGCCGGGTGGCAGAACTTCTCACTCCCTATTCAAATTACCTGTACCTATCCTTGACACTTCAGTATCATCTATCAGGCCATATTCAAAACAAGCCGACCTACTTCGAAGAGCATCATTGATAATTTGGGATGATGTTTCAATGGTTCCCAAACACGACCTAGGAATTGTTGATCGACTCCTACGAGATATTTCCAACGTAAACACACACTTCGAAGGAAAAACAATAGTTTTCGGTAGCGACTTCAGGCAGATACTTCCAGTTGTCAGGCACGGAAACAGAACGACCATAATAGAAGCAAACATACAACAATCGCCACTTTGACGAACAATACAGAAACGAAAACTGTCGAAAAATATGAGAACAGACGATCCAGAATTCAGCAATTGGCTGCTGCAGTTAGGAAACGGAGAACTCGAAGTGAAACAGGACGTTTCACCAAACACAGTCAAGATTCCCAAGACATTCTACTGCGACGAAAACGAGATAATTGCGAAAGTGTTCCCAACTGGCAGCATTAATGCCAACAATGTCAACGACTTTATCAACACAGCCATATTATGCCCGAAAAATGAAGACTGTACAAAAATCAACGAACACTTGTGCAAAACATTGTAGAAGGAGATTGCAAAGTTTACCACAGTTGTGATTCCGTACAATCCGACGAGGGGACTGACAACCAATTGTATCCTTTAGAATTATTAAATAGCTTAAACCCATCAGGCTTGCCAACACAAATTAATTTTGAAGAAAAACACTATTGTAATGTTGATCAGAAATTTAAATGCTAAACAGGGCTTAATCAATGGGGCAAGAATGGTCGTCACGCACCTCCATGAATACACTGTCACTGCTCGGTTAATTGACTCTGGAAAAAATGTTGTCATACCACGAATTAACCTCACCCCATCCGACCCAACCATGCCTTTCCAAATGACCAGAAGACAGTTCCCACTGAAAGTTGCCTTTGCAATGACTATCGATAAGTCTCAGGGACAAACGCTTCAAAGAGCTGGATTATACTTACCAAATGCCGTATTTACTCATGGACAACTCTATGTAGCCTTTTCAAGAGTCACTAAATCTAACAATATTTTTGTATCAATTACCAAAAATGACAAACAAAAAATTAAAGATGATTGCATTCTAATATCAAATATTGTATACAAAGAGGTATTGTAAATTGTAAATACGTTCACATTAATAAACTCTCTTTGCTGTTTTGTTTATACACTTCGCAGAACTGTTCTGGAAAAACTTTTGTTTCAATTACCGAAAATGACAAACAAAAAATTCAAGATGATTGCATTCTGACATCAAATATTGTATACAAAGAAGTATGTAAATTGTAAATACGGTCACATTAATAAACTCTCTTTGCTATTTTGTGTATACACTTCGCAGAGTATTTAATTTCAACAACCCAACAAAAGACTAAATCATTTGGGGGGGGGGAGGTTCAATGTGCGAAAGTTTCGCACTGGTTTACTGGTTTATTAAATATTTATAAATTTAATTTAAATATTTATTTTATCTATTAAATGCACAGTACAGTATATGATTGTACTGTCGCATTATTCCTCTGCTTGATAAAAAAAAATTAATAAATTCATTTATAACATTTTTTTCTTATCATTAGACAAATAATATTTTTATATTTCATATTATTTATTTCTACACTTATTCATATAAAAAAAACAAATAATAATGAATAGTAACCGTTTCAATTCACCCTTAGTTGGAGCATTGAGCAAGTAATTTTTCCCCTCTCCATACAGGTGTTGTTGACCGGTTTAGTCGTAGCTCCGCCTTAACAATCGTTCCCCTTTAACCTGGTCCCATTGACCTAGTTATTTTGTGTAGAACCTTCTAAATAAGCTGGCGTGGTACTTGCCGATAGCTTTCCTCTTCACGTCATCATATACAATAAAAGTATGTCTTGCGACTCGCTGTTTTAATGTATACGGTCCATTATAAAGTCTGAAGAAGTTTTTCACAGTATTATCGCTTCGTTTTCCAACTGGATTTGCTTTCAATAATACTTTTACTCCCACGTTGAATTGTTGTAGTTTGTGTGTTCTGTTAAATCTTTCCATTCTTTTGTTACCCCTTGCTATTATTCGTTGCTTTGCATACTCAATCTTCACACTTATTGGTACAGGTACATTCTGGCTTTCGGGTTTGTTTATGTACTCCGTCCAAAATCTGTTCGGCTTTTTATCTTCTAATTCTATTGGCGTATAGTTGGTTGCTTCACTGTACTGTATTTCTCGTTGATCGCTTTCTCGAAAAATGGTAAATACTCTGCCCATTTATTATGTTGATTATGGCAGTATATCCTCAAATATTTACCTAGTTCTTTGTTAACCCTTTCTGCAAGATTTCCCTGAGGATGTCTTATGGATGTGAGTACAGGTTGTATTCCATTCTCTCTCAAAGTTCTCTCCCATATATCACTCAGGAATTGTACACCCTGATCACTGAGTATTTTTTTCATTTTTCCATATGTTGGAATATATTTCTGCAGTAGTATTTTTAGAACAACGTTCGTTGTGGGTCGCATAATTAGATACAGACAGACTGCCTTGGAAAACACATCGATACATACCAATATGTGCTTTACTCCTCGACTTGATCGCGGTAGTGGTCCCAGGAAATCCACTACAATTAGCTCTCCCTTATTTTCTTTCTGGATACTCTGCATTTCTACATAGGTGTGTAAATGTGGTCCTTTCGCTGTTTGACACTCATAACATTTCTTCACCTCATTCTTGATTTTTCGAAACATATTATTAACAGTAAAATCTTCTCGCAGACTCAGGTAGCATTTCAGAGCAGCAGCATGTGCTAAGCGCTCGTGCGCTGGTTGGATCAACTTATGCAACATTTTGTTAGTTGTACTATCTTCCAATCTTGTCTTACTAACTTGAAGAGAATTCCATGAAGTACCTTATAGTGATCCGGTAGCTGTTCTCGATCTTTCATCTCCCTTGCGGTAACATCCAAATTTTGTTATTGCGCTAAATTTTTTAGCATCTGTTTTACCTCATCGTTTGCTTTAAATTTAATTAGTAGCAATTATATTTCCTTATTCTCGTTCTCATAGACTTCTTCACATTACTCTGTGATGTATCGGCTTAGTGTATCTGCTACAATATTGTCTTTACCTTAGCAATACTTAATGGTGAACGAGTATTCGCCGATGGCTAGAATCCATCTTAATAATCGGGCATTCGTTACCTTGCATTTCAATAGAAAGGATAATGCTTGATGGTCTGTGTGTATCTCGAAGTGAGTACCATAAATATAATATCTGAATTGCTTAAGAGCGTATACTATTGCGAGGATTTCTTTTTCTTATGTGGAGTAGTGTCTCTCTGCTCCTTTGACGACTCTACTGGCGTAGGCGATGACTCGGTGCTCTCCCGTAGTATACTGTTGATATAGTACACTCTCTACGGCGTAGTCACTGGCATCAGAGTAGATTACGAATTTTCCTTCACGTTGAGGATGATGTAACATAATATTTTCGATGAATAACATTTTCACTTGGTTGAAGGCATCTTGGTGCTTCTTCTCCCACTTCCACTTCTGTCCTTTCTTCGTTAGCTCCAGTAATGGTTGCGTTTTCTCCGCATACAATGGTGAGAATCTTCTGTAGTACCCCGTTAGTCCTAAGAATGCTCTTAACCCTTTGAGATTTCTGGGTATAGGAAAATTAGTTATGCTGGATATTTTTTTAGGATCGGGTTGAATACCAGAGAAAGAAATAATGTGACCTAGGAATTGAATAGAGGATTTGATAAATTCGCATTTGTCTAGGTTAAGGGATATGTTCGCTTGCCTAAACTTGTGGAATATCGTGCTTAGATGTTCTATATGTTCGTCTAGTGTTTTAGACACTACTAGAATATCGTCTACAAATACTATGGTGTGAGGTTCCACCTCAGGTCCTAGTGCTCTTTCTAGACACTTTATTATTGCAGCCAAACTCGTGCTTAATCCGAAGGGTACCACCCTGTGTTGGTAGCATTTACTCTTATAAAGGAAGACTGTATACTTTCTGTCCTCTTCACGAATTGGAATCTGCCAGATACTTGAGCGTAGATCCAGCTTCGTCAGATACCGCGCTCCTTCGCACTTGGAAAATAACTCGTCCGCAGTAGGCGCACAGTTATACTCTTTTAACACAATGCTGTTCAGCTCCCTCATGTCAAGGCATAGACGGATCTCACCACTCTTCTTCTTCACAACCACTAGAGGATTCAGGAAGTTGCTGTTTGATCGCTCTATGACACCATTTTCTATCATGCGACGAATTTCCAGTTCAACCTCTTCCTCATACCGCATTGGGATAGGATACGTCCTCCTGACGAATTTCGTAGGGTCTGATACAACTATAGAGTGCTAGTATACTGTCGTCTGCGTCGGTACTTCACTAAATACTTCACTGTACTCTTCTATTAATTCGTGCAGTTTCTCTTCTTCCTGTGTTGTCATCCCTTCATCTGTTGTATGCACATGTCGAGTTGGACCATAATGTATTGGTGGTTTGGACAAAACAATACGTATTTCACTTACCTTACAATCTTCTTCATTGCTATTCATATTTAACTCATATTGAATATCTTTATACTTACACACAATCTTATTACCATTAACATCAATCTTAGTATTTATTGTATTTAATAAACCAATACCTAGAATTCCATCATAAATTAATTTATGCATAATTATCATGGGGTATGTTAATTCTAAATTTTTATATGTTAGAGTTACATATGCGTGTTGCTTAACCCTTTCCTTTTTATTGATAGCTGTCGTGATATTCATATTATTTACGGGTAAAATTGCAATATTGTTAAAATGTTTCTTATTGTGCTGTACCCAAGCAGCGTTAAGAACTGCCAGCTGACTCCCCGTATCGACTAACATTCGTATACTACAACCGTTGATTCGTACGTTTACAATAGGACATTGTGTTTGTTGTTCGTCTCGCTTTATATCCTGTTCGGTGCTTAATAAGTCATCTCTAATATCATAAGGGTATATGTTATTTGTTGTATAATGTCGTTTATTCAGTCATTGTGAAGCGTTCGACGTTGAAGGCTCGCTGGAGAATGCCGCTTTCTCTCTCTCATTCGTTTTTTCTCTATCTTTCTTTGTAGGACCCTCGCCGTCCTTACGTACTGCCGCAACCCCCTTGTCATACGGTTTCGGAAAACGTTTATGGGTAGAAGGCCAAACAAAACCTCCCTTACACCCTTTGCCGTCTCGTAGCTTCGTTTTCACCAGCTGATCGCATTCCCCTCGTTGCTTCGCTGTGTTCGCTTGACCTGTATCCACAGCTGTGCGCGTCGGTGCGGTGTGTACTGGTGGCGTATACTTAATATTATAATTATCACAATTTTGCGTAGTGTTTCGTATTGGTGGTTTATCACTGCGCTTATAGTTATGGTGATAATTAGTGTGTGTTGGTTCACAGTGTTGTCTGTTCTCCGACTGTGTCACAAGTATTAAAAATTCTTCTATGGTTTTAATTCCCTGCGTGTAAACTGCTAACTGAATATCTCTCTGAAAATGGTAAGATAACTTTTAAACAATTTCGAACTCTGAAAATTTAGGTTTAAGGTGCTTTACACGTTTTATTTGCGCAATTGTGTATTGTTCTGTACTCTGGCGTCCATGTGCGTTAAACTTTCCATACTCGAGCTGATCACGTACTTGCCGTTGACAATGTATGTTCCAATATCTGTTCTCAAATGCATCACGAAATTGCTGGTATGTGCTGATGTTATCTCTAATAATAGAGCACCATTGACTGGCTGAGTCTTTAAGATGTCTCTTGACGAAGTCTATCTTCTCGTCGTCATTTACCGTACTGCCGATCTTCTCCATTTCCTTCTCCACATTAGCTAGGAATTCCATACTGTTCTCCCATTTACCACCTGCGAAAGTTATTCTGCTCCTCTCTTCCATTGGTGTAGGAAATATCATCATTTGACTCTGTCGTCTTCTCAGGTCACCTCGTAGCTGTTTCATTTCACCTTGGATCTCTTCCTTCATATGAGATACCTCTCCCGAACGGTCTTTCGCAGTATCTTCAATTTTGTGTTCAATAACTACACTGTAGGCGCTTCTATTTCTCTAATTTTACTGGTATTCGCTTGTGACATATTATTAACAGTTTGAATTTTATCATCATGTTCTCGCGTTATAGTAGTTAACTTATCATTTATTTGTTTATGTAATTCTTTTCTATCTCTTCTCCACTCGAGACGCAATTCTTTTTGTTTATTTTCAATCCTTACTGCTTGTCATGTAAGGCTTGTTTAAAATTATTCTCAAGAGTGTCAATACGTGAGTTGGTATCAACAATCTTTTCTGTTAATTGTACATTACTGTCAGCTATACTTTGATTTAATTCTATGTTGTCTTGTTTCAACTATAGATTATCGATTTTTAACTCTTGTACTCTCCGCTATTTTTATGGTATCTTGTTTAAAATTTGCAGCTGTTGTTCTAATTTAGTATTAAAATTTTCAGTTTGTTCTTCTAATTTATTTTTTAAACTTTCTGTTTGTTTCTCAAGTTTAGCATTTAGATTTTCTGCTTGTTTTGTGCTTAATTCATCTACCCAGGCACGCATCATAGTTTGAAGTGGTTCCATATCCAAGTTTCCTGGTGCTGCCATATTGAATATGATGTATTTAAATTTATTTTTAAAAATTATTATTATTGTACAACCGTTCGCTACTTTTATTGATTTATTTGTTTATTTTTATTAGTGGTTATTATTACTACCCTTGTTACAATTACACCAGTTATCATAGAAAATCAATGGTATTGGTGGGCGCCAGTTGTGTCATTAAACACGACAAAATAAACAACATACAAAAATATTTATACATAAACATAAATTATTATACATAAAATCCTATGCACACTTTTAGCAATAGAGCATACGTTTATTTATTAAATGTAGGCGTATCGTGCTCTACGTAACGGGCGACAACATTTTTATATAACAACACATTGTTTAATATAAATTGATTTGGGTAGCCCCACGATTTTGGAGCGCCAAAATTTATATAACATTACTGGTAAAGTGTACCAATTAATGAAGTTTGGGTGTAATGGTAATAAGAGTAGTCATTGATTTAATTGTAACGAGTTTTCATAATTTTATTTATAAAACACAAGCGTGTTTAAAAATCTCAACTACTTCGCCATAAATATTCATTATTGTTCGCTTGAAACGTTCAAATGTTGCAGTACATTTAACATTAAATAAATCTTATATTCTACAGTAACAAAGTTATATTCCAAATACGTATTTGTCAATACTAAAACTCGACTGCTCAGTCTGACAGTGTGCTTACTGCAGTTTCATTTTTTTATTGTTTTTTTTTTTTTTAATAACTTCCAACTACGTTAATTTATGTATTGCATACTTGGTAATCATTGATTGCTTTACAAACTTAAAATAAAATTGAAATTGACTAAATTAATCGTTAAACATAAAAAAAAAATTTTAGTAAATTTAAATCAAATTCTCTGAACCTCTTTATCTACATTTTACATAAAACTCTTATTCATGTTTAAATTTCAAAATGTCTTTTAAATGTCTTTGGTCTCTCATTTAAAATTTATAAATAGATTATCTGTCACCTCGATTTTGTAGCTTATACTCATGTCCTCCGTTGATCCGTATGTCCTCTTCTGATCTGAATTTTTTCCTACCATCTATGGTTTTCTTATAATTAAATAAAAACTGTAATTGACAGTTATTCAGGGTGAGCTTGCAAACTTTCATGCTCGAGCTGGCCTCACTCACACACATCACTTACTACTGTACACACTCCCAGCGACAGTTGTGTGAGTGTTCAGGTCAGCGCCTGCCTGTCTACATTCCGTATTTTTAATATAAACCAAGCTTTGAATCTCATACCTGCTTATTTATTAAATATTTATAAATTTAATTTAAATATTTATTTTATCTATTAAATGCACAGTACAGCATATGATTGTACTGTTGCAGTATATATTACGTTTAATGTTAAATATGTGATCATGTGCTCTCACAAACACACATGCACACACCACACACACTCATGTATATGGTGGCATGTGTACCATTCAGTTGAAAGCTTCAACATATGTTTATAATGAAGTATGAAATATTTTTATAACAAACGTACTTGCCTTTACTGATAGTAGTTAATTACGTAAGCTCACATTTGTAAATATTTAAACATCTAGTGATAGGCCTAATTGTTTTTGCGTCAGTTCGATTACTGAACAGGAATATTTTAATGCACTGAACACTTGCTTTTCATTAGTTCAAGCGGCTCCCATTGATGCCCGAAAGTAGAATCTTGTGTGCTTCCAGGGACATCAGAGTCAAGAATGAATATTGTTTCGATATCCATTCCAGTTTTCAGTAAAATCAGACTTAGAACCTTACGATATTGCCTAATAAGCTACATTTTCTGCCTGGAATACAAAACTATACCAACTATAAGTATAATACTACTGACTCGGAACACTAAGTTTTTTATTGGTAAAAATGTAAAAATTTTACCTTATAGCCTAAATCCGTTTTCGCTTATTATAAGCTTCGTCAGAGGCTGCCACTAGGAGCGCTGTCCATCTTGTTCTTCGTGACGGCGCCGTGGTTTGAAAGATCGATATTGTGTGTGTGCGGTGTGATATGTTCGAATAATACGTGTTATTTGAGTTGTATTTGTTCGTTTAAGATGTCGTTCTTATGTGTTTTTGTGTGTTTGTATATTTCTAGTTGCTGAAGAGTGTCTAGTTTTCGGCCTTTTGTGTGTAGGCTACGTGTAGAATATCCATACTGCTTGTTTATGTTTGTGTATGTGTGGTTTGCTTCAACGAGGTGGTTTGCAAAGGTGAATTCGGTGATGGAGTGTAGTGCCTCTGTTTGAAACAACGTCCTGTCTGGCCTATGTAGAATTTGTTACAGTCTAAAAAGTTTAGTTTGTAACACTGGGTAAATCAAATTTGGTTTGTTCTTTGTGTGTTTTTTGATAGCGTGTGTTCTGTGTTGTTTGTAGTTTTGTATGCGATTCTGTACCCTGCCTTTTTAAATTTGTGGGCTATTTTTTTTACATCGATAACCACACTGAAAATGCGGTCACCTGCAGCTTAGGTCTACACTTGTTGACGATATAAAGTTAAATTTCGTAACGAGTTGTGGGCAAACTATGAAATTGAAGTTTTTTTTTGTTACTGTACTGACTAAATAGTCACAACGCGTTCTGGTTATTTTCACTTAATGTCTGAAAGTTCATCATTCTTTATCAAAAGGCGGCTCATCTAACTTGAGTATCACTTTTGTGGAGGACTACTGACAGAGGCGTAGCTGGTAGGGGGGGGCAAGGGGGCAGCCGCCCCGGGCGGCATAGCCAGGAGAGCGGCAAAGTGAGCATAGACATGAAAAAATTGTTGTCAGTTTATAAAATTACAAACAACTTGTTTCTTTTATATGATTATTCCTTTCATGAAATAAGCATAACCAGCCAGCTTGTCCGTTGTTATAAACCTCGCGTGATAAACAGTACTAATCTGTTTATACTCAAGCATCGTAATTACCAGGGCCGGATTAAGGTATCTTGGCGCCCTACGCCATGATTTACTTCCACATACAGAACAAATGTCTCAGATTATAAGATTTGTTAAAATTATACGCAATTTTGTTGATATCAAGGAAGCCTTTATAGATTTTATTCCTTTAGAAGTGAAAACAGCGGAGGGGATCACAGAAGCTATTACAAGTAAGCCTGAGAGAGATGGATTGAATCTTAGTGATTGCAGAGGTCAGTCGTATGACAATCAAGCAACAGTGACTGGTATCCATTCAGGAGTTCAGAAGAGAATATTAGATTTCAATCCACTAGCTGTTTGTTCCCTGTGATAACCATTCACTTAACTTTGTTGCAGTTCATGCAGCTCATGTAAATGTTCAGGCAGTGACATATTTTGGGACAGTAGAACGTCTGTTCACCTTCTTTCCCTGTTACCCTGTTCCACTCATAGATGGAGTGTTCTTAGAGACTTCGTAAATATTACTCTAAAAGGACATTGTGGTGACAGGTGGAGTTCAAAAGCAGATGCGGTGATAGCAATATCCACTCAGCCGGATGAAGTGATCGCTCCACTGGAGAAACTAAGGGATAAACCGACTGAAACAATTGATACGACGGAAGATGCAGCATTCATAATTAATGTGATAGAAAACATTAATGTTGTGACCTTGCTCTTTTTCTGGACAGATATTCTTTCTTCTATGGACAAAATCCAGAAAATCTTGCAGACCAAAGGAATAAGCTTTATTCAAGCATTGACACTTCTGGAGACGCTAACGGACAATTAAATGTTTGGAGAAATGAGCTGTGTGACAATGTCATTAATAAAGGAGAGCAGGTATGTGTAATGAATGGGGTGTCAGTATCACAGAAAGGATAAGAAGGAACGATGCCAAGGTAGTACGCAGACGATTCTACATTAACCGTTCGGCAAGAAATGCGACGTTCTCTAACAGAAATTTTGGACAAACTGTCAGTTGAATTTCAAGCCGTTTCTCTAACATAAAAAAACGCTTTGTGTTCCTTTGTGAGTCGTACGTAAATGATGGGGATATACATTTTAAGGAACAGCTTTCCCAAATCAATATTAAGTGTACAGTGCTGACAAAACTGTATTCACATGACCTAAACAGTGTAGAATTGTTCAGTGGCTTTTACTTTTGTTCAAAGACGTCATACTTTTACTAAAAAGGGCAAAAGTTAACGGAGAACAAATGGACTTTACACATGCAAGCCTGCTACAATACATTTCTTCAATGGGGATTAGAAGCCTAAAAAACACTAGCATCAGCTTTAAAAAATTTTCTTACATTACCAGTGTCTGTTCTGTGGCTTCTTGTGAAAGATCGTTTAGTAAACTCAAATTGATTAAATCGTGCCTACGATCAACAATGTCTCAAGACAGAGTATTAAATCCAGAGATACTTTCAACTGAAAACGACATTGCTTCGTCTTTAGATTATATTGATTTAATAACCGACTTTGCAGCAATTAAGACTAGAAAAGTTACATTTTAAAGTGTCTCGTTTTAAATATTTATTAAATATTAAAAACAAATATTAAGTGTTTATTAATAGAAGACGGAACCATTAACCTGTAATGATAAGTTAATTAATTTATTATTTTTAATGTAGTTCTTTCCTTAACTTCATGTTGCTTTAGGATATTGTTTTGACGATGCGCTTTAGACCTGCAAGGAATTTGCATGTTTATTAGAACATTTTTATGATAACAATTTTTTATTTTACTACATTTTTTATAGTCTACGTTTGTTACTAATAAATGTATACAAACCAAATACTGGTAACATTATAATATGTCATTTCTTAATTTTGACGTAACAAATATTCTTAAAACGTTTGCTGGAAATGATTTCATACAACAATCTACACATTTACATTTATTAAGTACTTTTTTCGCTGGATGGGCCTTCATTTTTGGTCTTTTGTCCCCTTTTAATTGGTAAAGGCGAGGCGGCCGACGATATTCTTACCCCGGGCACCAAAAAGCCTAGCTACGCCACTGAATACTGATGTTTGTGAACACCTCACGTTACGACCTCTAACAACAGGACTCAACAGTGTTTACTACGCGTGGAATAATTGTTGTGTGTTACGGATGAATGACTTCACGTTGATACTGTAATTAATGTTAAGGTGAACAAGTAATCTTTAAGACGCACGTTACACTCTATCGCTGTGTTATCAGTAATTTGTGTGTTTAATTTCTCTACACGCTATGAAATAAACGGAATTCATTCTTACTGAACGATGACAGCGAGGCACGTATACATGGGCGGGATTTGGGGTGGCAAGGGGGTCTTTTGGCCCCCCCCCAATATCTATCAAATAAATTACAAAGTAGTGAACCGTAGCTTTGTGCAGTATTTGACAAGGCATTGGAAGGGTTTTCAAATCTAGTTTTCTTGCGTAGTTTAACTTATTCAAGCTATGCTATATGTAATGTAAAGTTAACCACTTGGTAAAATAAAGAACTTCCCCACGAATTATTACATACCGGATTAACCATCTTGGGGGCCTTTAGGGCCTAGGCAGTAGAAAAACCGAGGGCCCCTCCAGATAATTTAGTTTTTTCATATTTGTGTGCGTGCATGTGTTTACACACGTTTGTGCATGTGTGTGTCTTTTTGTGTATGTGTGTCTTTTGAAGGGATAGCAAAAAAATATAACCTCCGAGTGGGCAGATGGACGAGCAGAAAGGCGAGCTAAGAGCCTACCTTTCTGTCTGTTCGGAGGTTAGAATTCTCGCTAATCCGCCTTTCCGCCCATTCGGAGGTTAGAATTCGCTAGCCTATCTTTCTGCACGTTATACAGATTAGAATTGTCTCCAGCGTGTCTTTCTAGGTAATGCCAACGCCTCCACCCTAACACCACCACCGATAATTTCTGCCTTCCAGAACGCCTTCACCTCGGTTCGCTTAAAAAAAAAAAAAGGTTGCCGTCGTCCATGTTTCCCTCCCCCAATCCCGTAGGTGAAATCCTGCCCATGCACTACACTTACAGGTTGCTGCGACGTCGATTCATAGGCGTATGGACACTTTAAAATCGCATAAAATTGTATATGTAGTTAATTGGAAAACGTTTGGGGACAGTAACAGATTGTACAATAAGTCTCGTCCATAACAAAACATCCAATTTGGCTGCTGTTGCGGAATATAAAAAATCCAAAACTAGTCTGCGCTATTTCAGTAACTTTACTAGTAATGCAGGTATAATGTATATAAAATTTACATACTTTTGAGAGGGATGATCAGGAAATACTACATTATAATCATTAGATTAATTTAAATTACTTTAGTGTTTTATAGTTGTGTAACATGTGGATGTATTTTTGGTTGTTCTTTAACCAAATAGAAAAACGTGTAGTATGTGAGGAAATTTCTTATTTTTTGGTCAGTTAAAAACTTCGATCTCAAAAGGTTTAGAAAAAAGATAAAATATAATTTCAGATTTTGTTTTTTTTTTATGGTTACTTATTTACAGGTGACTGTGGCTTTCCTGAAGCACAATTTCTGCGGGCCGTCCGCTGTATGCAGTCGATGTTGCAACGTAATGTAAAAAACGTACTGTATTATTCAGTTAATTATAAATATAAAACTACAATTATTGACTATTTTATTGTTATTTCATTATGCAAACTCACAACTGAAGAGAGTAAAAGAGTCATTTGTGAAAAGAACAACGTAACTAAGTGCGAGACGTGACTTCAGTCAAGAAAATTGGCAACACGTGGTTAGTCTCCCCGGCTGCGTCACAGGGTATCAGTTTATAATTTACGTCAAACTATAACGATGGGATAATAGTAATATCAACAATAATAATTTAAACGATAGTTTTTTCGTAAGAATCTCTGGCGACATATTTGGCAAGCTGATGAAATAACCGTTAGAACAGAAATTATTTTTGTTTTGATTGTTCATCTTCTTTTTTTACAGCACTAAACTAATATAGAATATTGAAACTTTCAACTTGTGAAACTTACTTGTCTTTTCTTCCCGTACGCGTTTCGGCGTGATGTGCGCCTTCGTCAGCTTTGAGACAGACTGCCATTAACTTGTAACGGTTTTTATTTTGAAAGGTATAGTGGGGGTGGTGTGTGTATGTGTATTTTACTAAAATACCATTAAGTAAACAGGACTATAACGATGAACTCAACACAATCAAATATGTAACAATAAAAACGGATACAACCCTAATTTAATAAACAAACTACACAAACACATCATGAACAAAAACAACAAAACACAAAATACCAACAACACACAACAAACTAAATACGTACATCACACTCACATACCATAACTCCAACACACACAAAATCGCCAACACATTCAGAAAACACAAGTATACAGAACAAACAATACCATCAAAAAACACATCAATGATACAAACACGGACATAGACAAATACAACAAAACAGGTGTTTACAAATTAAATTGTAATGATTGCAATAGTTTCTATATAGGCCAGACGGGAAGATCTTTTTCATCTCGTTACTCTGAACACCTAAAAGCTTTATCCAACAACAATATACATTCCGCGTTTGCCACACACAAAACTACAGCTACACCAACATAGATACTAATCTTGAGATATTACACTACTTACCCAAAGGTCGAAAACTTAACACAGCAGAATAATATGAAATATACAAACACCACACAACACAACCAAACAACATACACTGTACTTAACGACCAATTACAGTATAAATCACACACACTTTTTTACACAATTATACATAAAACTAACAACAATTTGGAGCCACACACCACCCCCACTATACCTTTCAAAATAAAAACCGTTACAAGTTAATGGCAGTCTGTCTCAAAGCTGACGAAGGTGCACATCACGCCGAAACGCGTACGGGAAGAAAAGACAAGTAAGTTTCACAAGTTGAAAGTTTCAATATTCTATATTAGCAATTATTTCTACTGTATAATGCGTATTGGAACACTAAGATAAAAAAGTTAATTCTTGCATTTCGGCAGCTATATACTATGTTGAATCTAAGGGAGATGTCCACTGTGTTAATGTACTTATGTCAGTCTACTTTACAAGCTGGCGTTATCGAGATGGTGAGAACCTACCCAAAACCTATTCTTAACGTCTTCGAGTTACGCAAAAGAATTATATATGACCAGATTCTCATCAGTTGACGCGTCTAATGAATTTAACGTTTTTGGTACACAAAAACATGATATAATTTTTTATGTTCAAACTCTTTTGAACATAACTCTTTTGCAATTCTATACAAAAACATGTACACTGTATAAAACTATAGTTAAACTGTTATACGGATGTTTTGAAGCCTAACTAGTAGTGAAACAAACATAACGAAGTAGTGGACACGGCAGGAAGTCAGTGGAAGTGACATCTTTCATGTGTCAACTTCACTGACCAAATAAATCGTCTAACATACCCAAACCCGAAAAGATATTTCTGTTAAAACTAAGTAACCATCAGTTTACTCTTTTTTGAACGACTAAAATAAAAATTTATGAAAAATTCATAGTCGTTACGCAGATTTCTATAAATAACATATATAATTTATATAATATAATTATATAATATAGATTTATATATAGACTATAATTTTTTATGTATAACACTTTATGTTGACACTTTGTATTTTTTAATTTTAGGGAATTTTACAGACATGTTTCAAATTAGTAAAGATTCTTATTCCTCGCAGTGACTTTTCATTTTGAAATCCAAATACCTCGTACTACTTTGTTATTTTCAGCAAGTAATTATTTTTACTTTGTGTTTGTTATTTATATAAATCTGCGTAACGACTACGAATTTTTCATAAATTTTTATTTCAGTTGTTCAAAAAAGAGTAAACTGATGGTTATTTCGTTTTAACAGAAATTTCTTTTCGTGTTTGGGTATGTTAGACGATTTATTTGGTCAGTGAAGTTGACACATGAAAGATGTCACTTCCACTGACTTCCGGCCGTGTCCATTACTTCGTTATGTGTGTTTCACTACTAGTTAGACTTCAAAACATCCGTATAACTGTTTAACTATAGTTTTATACAGTGTACATGTTTTGTATAGAATTGCGTGTGTGCGCGCGCGCGCGTGTAGATATACATAGACCTGTGGTTTGTGGTTTTGTATGTAATGGCTTATTTCTTTCAGGGATTCGTTTCTGGCCATAGGCCATGGGTATATATGGAAATGGTTTCTTGTATCTAAGTGAAAATATTTATATGCTAATATTTTTGTAATTATTGTAATCATAAAACCTTGTTTTATCCGTAGGTGTTAATATAGATAAGCAATACTGTACAAACAACAATATAAATTATTATTGAGGAGGCAGGCGAAGGATGAGATGGTCGGATGGCGTAATACAAGATCTTGCTAGCATGGGAATCAGAGGGTGGAAAGGAAGGCACAGGGAGGCACGGAACAGTATTGTTGAGGAGGCTAAAAGCCCACCAAAGGCTGTAACGCCGGATAAAAAGAAGATCTCTTCTGTCCAGGAAAGGCCCTGCACCTCTGTCGCCTGAGTTAACATGTCGTTATTGTTCTTTCGTGAAGCTTCCTCTCTTGCCTGCGCCATAGTCCAAACTATTGCAACTGCTGTCGCGTACTATAAATTTGATCAGCAATGCGACTTCCAGTTCCATTCTCACCACATCGTTTTGACCCTGTCACATATGGCGGTTTCTCAAGAATTTCATTTCCACCATTTGCAGTTAGGTTTTTAACATTTCCACATAATGAGAGTGGTCTAGATATTGGTTACAAATCTTTAAAACTTATGGTAATATTTTAAAAAGAAATAAACTAAATCAATACATAAACGTTGGCATGTGTGCTTGACAGAAGGCCACGGCCAATAACTTTGAAAGTATACAGCGATATAACGCATCGTAAACTTCTCAGTGATTTTCAGGAGGAAACTGATTACAGTCGAATGAAAAAGCTCGTTGCACGGTTATTTTGAAGAGAACGTCACATGAGACGTAGCCTACGTAAGGAAACTATTTAGTAATCGTCAGACATAATGTATTTCCTGGAGCACGTGTAGACCGAACCAACGCGTGCCAGCATGTTAATGACAACAGTGACATCACGGTATACGTATTACATGACTTTGTGTGCGAGCATGTGCACGTGTTTGTGTGTGTCAAAACGTTCTTCGACGCCCTCCGACTTCACAAATTAATCGCGAACCTTCTCTGTTAGGGCTTGCGCCCGAAGTTTATATAAAAGCCCATCGTGCCATACGCTGTTAAAGGCTTTCTCCACATCTAAGACACAGCCTACGGTCTGCTCTTTCCGACACCCGGTGTCCGTGATGTATTCCACCAGTCTCATTAGCTGATAAGTGGTGGATTGACGTCGAGGACCAGAACGTCAAAGTCTAGTAGATGTCTCGTACACGGCGTTGTACGAGTCGCTCGATCACCTTTGACGTAGCAGGTAGAAAACGTACGGGTCGGGTGACTGGCCACTTGTAATTATAATATCTGCCTAGAAATTTCTTCAAAACTGTGTAGAACTTGAATCTCAGTGTAATTTTTACATATTATCCACCGAACAACTACATCTAAAGCATTTAGTGAATATTATGGACAATTAAGAATGAGCGTGGACATAACAAAATATTTAATGTAGGCAGTTCAGAATGGCTGAAAGACTATAATCTACAATTGGTTACAACAATTACATTTACACTGTTAAGAATCAAGGTCTGCGATAGGGTAATTGTTTATTACCCAAAATGACGAGACAGGAATCCAGTAATCAGGTTGTCAGGACACATTCGAATTCAATTTTATTTGGAAACACAATTTTGGGTAAAGAAATATCAGACTAAAGCAAAAAATAATGGTATGAGATTTTGGTGTATGAAACATAGTAATTAATAATTACGCTGTAGAATAAGTGCAGTAGGCTACAGTAGTGAACATCACTCTTATCTATGATCTCAAGAGGATTATCTATAATAAGTGAAACAAGCAAATTTATGAAATCCGCCTAATCCCTAGGATAAAAAGGATATGTTATTAAATTTTAAAATTTATAATTAATTACAATAATCGTAAAAACTAAAATATATTTAAAATTTAGTTAGTATTTCTTTAAGAAGATGAAATGCCTGAGCGAGTTCTCTGAAATTCATAGAGTGAACTGCAAACTACGGAACCTTAAGTTAGGGTGGCAGAAATATCCTAAGCGAGTGGATCTTCAGCGACTTCCAAAAATGGTAACAGACTTCTTCTTATCCGACAATTACAAATTATGGTTTCTTTAGGAAGCCGAATCAGGCGAAAATCGTTGTTTTGAAGAAACAGAAAGTGGGAGGACGAGGAGAATATGTAATAATATTAATAATTATTTAAATTAATTTTATATATATATTACAATGAGTAGAATATGCATATGTAAAATATTACTGGGACTCAAAGTAAATGAGAGCATGTTTAAATGAAAATTTGTATAAGTAAAAACTGCAGATAGGTTAGTCGATAAGAGACATATTCAAATTGTTAGTGTTAAGTATTTTTAGACTCTGTAACTGGTCGGAACTCTGTAATCGATCCCCGAGATATCTATCTCAATAAGCCCGTGAATACTCTTATACTTAGATAACACATTTTGTTCTTCTGTTAGTGTTCTAACACATTTAGATAACTCTTAGTATTCTTCTGTTTTTAAGAGTCATAATGCACCAAGGTTTACACTAGGCCTCATATGACGAAAAATGCGTACTGATGCACGATATTGAAGATACGAAAAAACTACTCGTTTTTGGATTGCCCATACGTATATGCCTACATTACGTACAGGTTTGCAAATATACATAATTGTGTTATACACGTTTTTGCACAGTACGTTCTATATACTTCTACTTGGGATTTCCACAATTAATAAGTTTTTAATATCGTATTCAAAACGCGTGGTATCTGCCTGAGAGGAATAAGTCGCTGATAACTCTGTGGGTTTTACCACCAACTCCATTTTAATTTGTGTCTAGACGAGCCAAAACTTAGTCGCCTCTTACCAATCCTTGAGTTGGCGAGCCCCAAAATTCCTGTGTATCGACGCGCAGATAAAACTTCTAAAAAAAAATCCTTGTTAATAAAGCTGCCATTTATAACGTTTCTGAACACATCTATATTATTAGGGAAATCCAAGTAATACGACGTATTATTGAAAACGATTTTGACGCCAAAAATAAAAGTAAATATCTTTTGACTAAAAATACATTGAAGATGTCGATATCGAACCACAATCTTCTTGTCAGTAAATATTAATAACAGACAAGTATGCAAATTTATTTACATAAATATTTTATATTTTCAAATGATCATAAACATTAAAGAAGCCAGTTAGCTAATCTTGTACACCGTGGGCATAATGACAGTGTTTATTACACTCACACTGAACTCTTATGAACTTGTCCTGTATTACGTAACAAAGCGACAGTGAGCATATGTGTATCTAATCTGACTGTATTTATTTAAAAGGATAAGGAAAATTCTGTGACAGCTACATTGGCCTGCCACGTGCTCTAAAGTAGAGAAGTTATGTATCATTCGAAAGGTTTTGGCAAAAAAGTTGTGGCTTTTCGGGGTTTCATATCCCCCTCGCCAGTTCAAGTTCAGAAGTTGTCGATCATTCTCAGCTATAATTCTGTACAAATAATTTGTTAAAAGAATATATAATCAGAAATAATTAAATTGTTGTTACTATTGCTAGGTAACAAACATCATTTTAAAAAATCTTTTACTTGCGCTTTGTTGTCAATGTCTTTGAATTCGTAGCCAGAAAAATATGGTGTTTTCTTGGCCGTGTGGAAAACACATTTAACACAACAAATGGTTTGACAAAAATGTCACAGGTCGTTTTCAACAATACCATCCAATTCAACTAAAAGCCTATATACACTTACAGACGACACCGATCAGATGATTGAGGCAACAGATAAAACACTATACTGTGCATTACACCTGCGTATTTAACCACACACACACACACACACACACACACACACACACACACACACACACACACACACACACACACACACACACACACACACACACACACACACACACACACACACACACACACACACACACACACACACACACACACACACACACACACACACACACACACACACACACACACACACACACACACACACACACACACACACACACACACACACACACACACACACACACACACACACACACACACCGGCGCGCAAAATAATACTCATCTTCACCGATTCTACAGTCGCGGGAGCCATGTAAATAATAGTTCATTACCCTGAGCAACAATTATAGACAAACAAAACCATCGAAGTAGCTAAAGTGTATGTCTATAAGTATAATTATATATATATATATATAACGTAACCAAATCCCATAGATTTGGGGTTATATGTAGAAGGTTTCAAAAATCAAATATAAAATAAATTTAAATCGATAGAACCATATCTCGCGCTGTAGCGAGCATTCAAAACAATTGTAAAACGCACAGCGGCTATGTTCCGGTGGCGTTACGTAAGACACACACACCGTTTGAATTAGGGACACGCCCTAACTTTAAAACATTAATATTTCGGAAACGAATAAATATAGGCAAAAACCAAGATAGCCAAAATGTTTGCCGAAATATTAAGAATAGGGTGTGCAAATTTCAATAAATATAATTAAAGAGTTAATGAGATAATTCATTTTATTTAAATAACTTCCATAGTAAGAGAGCTAGGGAGTTAAGATTTGGATATGTTATAATTATAAAAATTACGAATCAAATGTATATGTTAGAATAAGCATAACTTGGCTTGCAGCCAAGATAATCGCAATACAAATTGCAACCGGACGTCCGACCGACAATTGGTTCCGGTGTATTCCAGAATATTAAAAATAATAACAATTCTCGAACTGTGGGAATTATTTTTCATTCTCACGGAATGAGGTGACTAAATTTCAAGTAGAAGGGAGAGTGTTTCAGCCAATCAGATCATTCTAAAAATTTTGAACAACCGTTGGTTTCGAGCTGAACGCTCTTCACTCTTCTGTTAGAATTCAACCAGTAAACACATACTCTTCTGTTGGCAATCAATCTGTGAACACACACACTCTCTTCTGTTAGCATTCAACCAGTAAACACATACTCTTCTGTTGGCGATCAATCTGTAAACACACATACTCTTCTGCCAGGACTCAAACAGTGAACACACACACACTTCTGTAAAGATTCAACTTCTGAACAACACAGAGACTCTTCTGAAACGACTCGACGCGAAGACGAAGATTCACCGTAGTCTTATGTGTCAATAAACAGATCAACTGTAACGACTGGACTGTGAAGGCGTCTACGTACGATACTCTTATTTATCAACAAATAAGCGTACTGCGCAATACATCAAACTGTTGGCGTACGCGTATAAGAGATCGACCATATACTACGAGAAGTCACATCAAGAGTACAACAGAACGAGGCCGTCTAGAACGTGGTACGAGCTGAAGAACTGACGACGCAGAGCGACACCCGAGACGACACACACACACACACACACACACACACACACACACACACACACACACACACACACACACACACACACACACACACACACACACACACACACGAGTGCAGAGTATCCGGACCGAGGGCCTGAAGCAGTTGCGGCAGTTAAACCACGGACGTTAAAACCATCAACAGTTGCTGAAGGAGCTGAGTTGCTGATCCCTGAACTCTTCGTTGGAATCCAGGACGCAGCGGAAATCATCGCCACTAGCTGATTGGACCACGACATCGAGGGACTCCAGAGGACATCTTCGAGAACTTCAGTACCAGGAAAGTCAAAAATCATTTATACATTTTTATATAAAAAGATCATTTTTCTTTTTCTGTTAAAATCAATTGTAAAGTTAACTTCATTCAGATGCCTGTAAAACAGAGACTCTAAATTAATAAGAACCTCAATATTGTGATAATCTGTAGAACAAGTATAAGTTAAGTAAGAAGCAATAGATAAGAAATAGACGTAGATAAAAAGCGCTATATAAATCTTAATATTGAATTACTTAGAAACTTATACTGCAGTATACGTGAAACCAATCACAAGTAAATAAAAAGCACGTTGAACAAGATTCACGGCTAATTTATTTAAGAGTATTTTAAAAGCATCTTGAAGTAGTAAAATCAGTATTAAAGTCTTGAAAACTCATTAATTAAATTATTTAAAAAATTAACTTTTGAAAGCAATAAGAAACAAATTCGCATAAATTCGTATTTATAAGCTTTCCATCTGAAAGCTAATATTCATTCAGAAAACATTGAACAAATTACTAATTACTCTTTAGTACGTAAGAATTACGTTAGATGTAAGTTTTTCATTTTATGTGCTATTAGAATAATAAACCCCAATTTTATACCCAACACTGTTTTGTTATTGCTGTACTCCAAAATCTACCAACATCACAAAACTATTCGCAATAATTATAACTGTTCACTTTGTGCTTGTACTTTTGAATTAACCTACTTGGAAATTCAAAACACAAATTCCTACGGCCCTAGTCGGAAGAAGAAGACGCAAGAACGCACAGCAGGTAGGTCAGTTCACACACCACAATTTTTAACCATTATAAATGGTGCTCCAAGATCGTGGGGCTGTCCAATTATAAATTAAAAATTGAGTAGTTATAAATGTCGCCCTGAACGTGAGGCTTCCCGAAGTTAACAAACAACAATTTAAGTAGTTATAATATATATATTGCAACGGAACACAGGATGATAAGGTATATGTTTGTATCAGAGCATATGGATGAAGAGCATTTTCATGTTTAAATTGGTTTTATGTAATACAGTACTTTGTCTTTTAGCCATACGTATTTGTATTTAGAAATGGATAAGCATATAGGGTATACCAACTTCTTCATAAAAAGGTGTTCTATATTGTCATGTATTTTTTGAGTGTATTTGTGCGCGTGTGCGGGTGTGATAACGTGTGATCGCTGTATCTTCCGCGGTAATTAACCGACCGAAGTGAAACTTTGACAATGAATTATCTATGTAAATAGCTTCAATTTGTGTGTACTCTATGGTTCATAACTATATTAGAAATATGGTTTTTTAAGTAGGGAAAAACTCAATTTGAAACACTTATCATTAATAGGGTCATAAAGTTTGTAGATAATTCAATGCAAGTTAGTGCATATTTATATAAACTCTTTCTGGAAAACTTTATATCTGTTGAAAGCATCAATCATGTGACTTGGGTTTAGCCAATCGGAAAACACTAAATTCAGTAACATTCATTCTCTGTTGAGGTAAGATCGACACAGTTTGTCTGTAGCATCGGCAAGGTGAAGTTGTGCTCGGCGTTAGAGAGATTTTCTCGTACGACCATAGCAAAATCTAACGTAAACCTTGGTATTCTTTAAGAAGTTCAGCTTATAGAACCGTGTGGGTTAAGTATTTAAATAAAATTATAGTATATTATAGTGGTTTTTCGTGTTAGTTTAAGATGTCCGCATAGGAAATTAAAGACACTTCAAGATTTCTTGGAAGGTGAAAGACTAATACACTGCATTCAAATAATACCCGTATTTACCCTGAGATTGATAAAATCTAACATATTAATAAACGGTTCGAGTAAAAACAATAATCATTGTGAGTTTAACAATTTGTGAAGAGTCTAATTGACGTTAACAGTTAGACTTAAACACCAACGAGACTGTTCGAGATATCGCCGCTGGATCAATCCGCTGTAGAAGAGGACGACAAGACGAAGAGGACGCCAGGACGAGGAGGACGCCAGGAAGGAGTGACGCTGAAGAAGAGGACACCAGGACGGGATCGCCGATAGCAAGAGGAGGATTGCACGTACGGAGGACGTAGCATCAACCAAGTAAAATCGATATATTATCGAACAATATAAACTATTATTTCAAATATAAATGCATGACAATTTGTAATACAATATACATCTTAAAACACTATACGTATTCTTGTGTATAATAAATAATTTTTCATTTCCTCCTAAATAGACGTGTTTGTAATTTATACACACTCACCATATCCTTATTAAGTATAATTAAATTTGAACCGTTGCAATATATAAATAAAATATATATATAGAGGCACATGGAAGTATCTGAGACTCTTTCAGAGGACATGACAACAACCTACAACAGTAACAACACTTACACAACAAGAATATGACCTTTGAGAAAATAACATTACAAATTATACGTATTTTGAAATTTAAACAAATACCTTCAGCAAGTGTATAATAATCTTAATAATAATAATAATAATAATAATAATAATAATAATAATAATTATTATTATTATTGTTATAATTACGTTCTCTGACCTTTGGAACGTATCCTACGACGGAATTCTACGGATGTAGACGCCGCCAGACACTTTCCTGGTAGGTTACGCAGACGATATCGCGGCAGTGATTGTAGCACGAAACGCCGAGGATGCTCAAAGAAGCCTGAATCAGGTAATGAGGCGAGTGGGCTCCTGGCTTAAAGAACACGGCCTGGATGTAACCACCGAAAAGACCGAAATAGTACTGCTCACCCGGCGACGGGTACCCACTATCATACTGCTGCAAGTGGGAGTTGAGACAATGTTTACAAAGAACGCTGTGAAATGCCTAGGGGTGAGACTAGATTCAAAGTTTCCTATTGGAAGCAAATAAAGTATACAGCTGTAAGGCGGGTCACGTTACAACCAAGAGGTAGGTCGTTGATGTAACCACGTTACAGCCATCGCTCCAGGGGAGGTCAGGCTCTTTCGAACTCCATACTACCACTTTGTGCATGTCTTTTTCGGTCCTCCTATAGTTATTTCCATTGCTTGCTTTATTGCCTCTCCTGCGCCATTTTCATTACATGCCCAAACAATTTTAAGGGGTACATTCGTCAGAGGTTCTACTTCCATCTATCTCAGTTCTCACCAAATCGTTTCTGATCTTATCGCATGTGATAAGCCCATAACGCCTGTTAGCTATGTAATTTCTGCCGCCTGCAGTTTGCTTTTCAATTGTTCTGATAATATATATTACAACATGACAAATTTGTTGCAATTTATTTAAATTTGTGGAGCCCCACGATTTTTGGAGCGCCAATTACAACACTACAAATACATCGATTTAAGTTAATTTAACTTGTGTAGCCTCATGCTTTTGGGAGACAATTATTTATACAAAGCAAGTTAACCAATTTAAATGCATTTACATATTGTGTATTGAATTCATGGGTGTAATCGTAATAAGAAAATGATACGTTATTTCAGTTTAAAATCGTTCCATTATTTATTTATTTAAACAACATCTCTCATATCGGATATTAAATAATACCTCATTATTAAATCGTTTGTACGAAGTTTTCGTACATAACTTATTGCTAACAAATTACATACATAAATTATATACAACTCTTTATTATCTAATTGTAATTACTTTAAAATGTTTCTTTTGCTCTCGGCATACTCATGGTGTGTTCATATTTTGGCAATTGCTGATACATTAGCTTCAAAAAATGAATTTACTTCTATTCAAACTTCTTTTATGTTACTTTGTTTTACTTTCTATTGCATATGCATTTTTTTTCTTTATCATCAAAGACTTTACTAATTACGTTAATTCAAAAATTACTTATTTCTCTTATCATTTACGTTAGTAATTTCTAAATTTGATATAAGAAATATTATTCTAATTTTTATTGCTTTTACATTTACGTATCATTTATTTATTTTAACATTGGTTGAATGTCTTCCATTCAAACTTTAATTAGTGTCTTTCAACTGTCTGTAATTAAATGTTTTTTTTATCACCTCGTTTGACGTGGTTATTCATCTGTACGTCCTCCGTGTCCTTCTGGTCGTGTCCTCTGGGCGTGTCCTCTGCATGTGCTTCTGGTCCTCTGGTCGTGTCCTCCGTGCGTGCTTCTGTTCCTCTGGTTGTGTCCTCCGTGTGTGCTGATTAATAGTCGTCTCGTCTCACGTCATATACTGTCGGTGTGTCCATAGACCTCATTGTATGTATTTTGCAGCTCTGGCTGTATAGCTAGTTGATCCTGTGACTCTTACGATAATTGTGAATTTGTGTCGTCGACTGACATAGCCTCCTGCGGCAATGGTTGAATCGAGAAGAAGAAACTTTATTAGCGCGACCTGGTATTTATAGTCAGGTCGTGCAAAAATTTCTGTCTAAACACGTTTCAACTTGTCAGATTCTGTCGAGGCGTTACTACCCCCACTCTGGTTCAATTCACTATTTTCGCCTATTTTCGCGAATTACGAAGTTTGTTTCAGCTCACTCGATGCTCAATCGATCACTAATTTTTATGTGATTACTATACGTAAATTGCACTTCTTTATGGTATTCACAAAAAGAGTTATTCATTTTTTACGTACAGTAATTTCACTTTTCGTCACCTCTGTATTGTTTCTTAACATTTTATTTATCTATAATTTCTACACACTTTGGTGTCTTTTGTTTTATCCTATCGTACATAGTTTTCTTATAATTAACAATAAACATATAACTATTCAACTTGAAAAGGGTTTGTTACATTTCAGGAACGGACAGGTTTCACACACACTAACAAAATACGCGCGTACACAACGCTAGCGACAGGTGTGTCGAACTGCATGTCCATGCATGAATTCTGTACTCCCTATTTTTACTACGATTCAGCTTATGCAATCTGAATCATGTTTATTAATTTATATTTATTCATTTTTATTATTTATTTTATTTATTTGGGCAATGCACAGTATCATTACTGTTTGTACTGTTGCAATATTCATTTCTAAATATTAATATTGGCTTAATTATGTTTAAAAATAAGATTTGTCTTCCTTGTAATCTCCTTTTCCTTACGACTAATACAGTTCGACAGTACTTTCCAGTCAATCATTTACTTCAAAGCTTCGTTTCCATCGTCATAGACAACTTTTTGAAAAAAGAGAAACTTTTTATTTACAAGTTGTCGTAAATTTGTTTTCAAAAATGTACAAATTATTTACAAAAATGTGAAAATAAGAAACTTCTCTTTTCTACTAATGATATTTGCGATGACTACAATTTGAATTATAATGCGTCTAATTAGTAATACAATATTACAAAAGAAATACTCCCTTGTTGCAAAACTTTTAAATTATTTGTTACTAAAAACCTTAAAGGAAAAGAGAATATAATTATTAATTTATACAGGCCTTCTTCTAAAGCAAATAACAGGGTAATTGTCTGAACGGAATCTTTATTAAGAGGTTCTGAAGTATCCTCTGACCGTACCGTGGTCGGTCTTCTTAAAGACGTAATGAATCTAAAAAATTTAATTTTGAGATAAAAAATTCCTGGCGCGGACCGGCACAATGGTTTTGTTGTGACTCACAATCACAACGGCTGTGCTGCGGTCGTGGATCGAGTCAAGGTCACAACTCGGGGTGCTTGTTCACTTCTATCTCTGGGTATATCTTCTGTCTATGCCGTGGTCCTGTCTGGCATACCTTGCCTAGATAAGTAAAACACACACACACACACACACACACACACACACACACACACACACACACACACACACACACACACACACACACACACACACACACACACACACACACACACACACACACACACACACACAGACAACTATCTTTTCGCAGTGCGGCTCTCCACTACACGTGATTATTAGACGGCCGATTTCTCTCTCGGGGTAGTGGGACGTGAGGTGTACCACGGCCAGAAGGAGTAACAGGCGGCAGCCCTAATGCTTGAGGGTGGAACAAAATTAAACTACGCTTACCTCCTGTGCTATATAAAAAAAATATGGTTGTTTACTTGAAGCATCAACTTAAACATTCTCTCACTGAGGAGTTCCTGATATTTCAGGTGAATTCGAAAGTAAACAGTATAATTAATAATGTGTGTAACGCTGATAACACATGACGTGCGCCACTATAAAACGTCAAATAAGAGACATTTGGCGAGAGGAAAAACAGCCAAGTACAAAAAAAAAAAAGAACGTCTACGTTCAGCACCTTCTTCGCTACTGTCGATTTGGTGTTGTGATTAAGGTGACTGGTAGTTTATTAGATGTGTGTACAGTATATGCATAATTGGCTATTGGTTATTGGTTTATGCTTGGTTTTTCTGGAACAGTAAAGCTTCAGTGTTATATCTTCGTTAATGCTTACCGAAAACCAGACACGAAATCGTGCTGTGTGTTATGTCAATCTACGAAATTACTCTCTCTCTCTCTCTCTATATATATATATATATATATATTTGCGACAATACAAGCAAAGGCTGTAATGCGCATACATAATATATTATAAATATTTAAGTTAGTTTCAATAATATATAATAGACGAGCAGGTGTGAGAATGGAAGCTGGCTTTCAAGCAGGAACCAACAGGTAAACATCACGCGATTACCACTGCATGTGTGTATACAAGTAAATAATGTGTGTGCGTAAAGCCTGTCTGATCCTGAAAGTTGCAATCTCACCCCCCAAGTCAATGCTAAATTAAGAAAAAAATTATTTTTAAGAAAACCATAAATGTTAGTGAGAAAGTAAAAACTTCTAAAAATGTGTAAAAATCGGACACGAGTGCAGTGCGAATTTTACGTAAGTCGGACAATCAGTGCGAGTCCAGTGCGATTTTTAATGCATCATAATTATACTAGTAGTGTTAGCATCATGATAATTGCACATTTCATAAGTCATTAAATGAGACACTATTTTATCGCCGTGAAATCTGCGTTAAACAGTGCGATTGGCGAAAAAGTGCAATTATGTGAAATGAGACGAGAGTGGGGGCTATCATGCGATGTTTCAAACGTCGACAGGCTGATTCCTGAATCGACATGTGCAGTTTTCTGGGTGGATATAAATAGAAGCCCAGGAGAGACGAACTTTCTTCTCTAACAAACCACAGTCGCGGCGGTACGCTATGCCGGTCCGAGACGAGAAATTTTTAAACTATTTTGGACGAAGTTAGACGAGAAATCTAACATCAGTACGATTTTTGTAGCTGAACTTTGTAACAAAATACTACGAGACTTCGCTCGAGTTTATTTTGTTTTATGCCCCACTGTTGTGAACGCCAATTTTGTAACAGAATAAAAATGTTGTTACCTTGAAAAAATTTATATATAATTTTTTTATTTATTTTATTTTTTATTAATTATTTTTATTAATTATTTTTGAATTGTATTCGTGTAAATTTTAATTCTTTTATGTTTGTTTTTGTCAAAATATATCACTTTGTGTAATTGGAATTATATTTCTTCGTTAAATGGATTGTCTCCAGTAACAATCGATTTGCGATTTTTCGTTCTACTAAGTGTGCTCTCCTCTGAAGTTGTTAAATTCGGTTTTCTTTGTAGTCTATTTATCAAATATTAAATAAGATTCTTCTATTTATATTAATTCAAATAAACAGAAGTAACAATTATAACATTCAAGGATTTTTATTGACAAAATATAAAATAATCGATCTTATATCGATTGATTAATCGACTCTCTCAGGGCGGGTGAATTCTTTTATATAAATTATTAATATCAATTCACAGGTTCTTTAAACTGTTATTTTAGAATAGTCAGAGAAAGGGCAAAGTCTTGAAAGTATAACACTTACAGTAAAAATCTTAATTGTCTAAAATACAAAGGTATTATTTAATATATAATGTTTAGTAATATAAATTGTTGCGAACCCAATCTCGTTCTGATGACGAAGAGGGCAGAGAATTGTGGGAACTCAAAGATGGCCGCTCCGTTCTGCATATGTTGTCGACTCCTGCACGACTGGAATCCTCTTCAAATAAATGTTGTTTTTCCAAAATTTCCTCGTCCCAGCAGTAGTGGTTTATTCCTCTGGTGATGGTGTAGTCGTCCTGGATCAGTGTTTAGTGATTCGTTTCAATAATCTGTGTTGAATAGTGTTTTTATTTTACTTTAGTCAATAAGGTCGATAATGGCAAGTTTCGTCTCGATAAACTCAGATTTAGTTTTAATGTTTTAAAATCGTTATATTACTTTTTATTGTTCAGTAGTGGTTTTCGTTAATAGTTCCGCTGGTTTATGTCACTCAATTTAATGTTCACTTAAAGTTTTTCAATATTCGCTGGTTAAATTTAATAGGTTGGGTTTCTGTCAACCATCTTTTTCTGCTCTCGTTATTTGTTAATTAATTGCAGGAGCTATCTCTCATGTGTCCTGTTCAACGTATAACAATCAACTGTTTCACTTTCTTCTTCATCCGAAACGTCTTAGCCAATTTAATATTAAAAACACATTGTTTTAAATCTCTAGCATTTCCGCTTACATGGTTGACTTTTACATTATATGAATGAATACATTTTTACTATTATTTAATTTTATTAAATACCTAACACATATTCTCTTTCTTTAGTTAATTCTACGCGATTTAATACCAAATATGATACTTTTACAATGTTTTCCATCTCAAAATGCCCTATTAACAGTATTTTGACATGTAGGCCTAAAATTTTACTTCCTGTCACATTAAATGGTTTACCATCTTTATGAAGTTATTTATTATTGAACAAGATCACTGATTGAAATAAAATGTTTATTTTTCCTTAATTCCTTGTAATTTTATGAATTAGTTATCTTTTTTAAATTATTTCTTTAATTTAAATCTTCCCCTTATGTTCCAGTGTTATTACACTTGCATTTTTTCTAATAATCCTTTATACATTTCTTCAATATCTTTATAAAGTATTGGTACAGTTATTATACACTGTGTTGGATTTACATTATACAAATTTCATCAATTTACTTAATTGATTTTACTTATTTATCATTGATAAGGTTGTTGAAATTACCATTTGTCCAGATTTTAGTTTTGTTCACATATGATGTTTTATGACTATTACAGCTTGCTTATACCCCTTCTGACTTTCTATTCTTATACAATCTTAACTAAAATTCTCTTACTTAACTACATTAACTTTTAGCTTTGATTAATTCTATTAATACATAACAAGTATTTTAAAACAAAAGAGTTGTACTCAAACTCAGACATTTCAGTCTTGGTTAATACTAGTAACACATAATAAATATTTTAGAATAACAAAAAACATTATACTTTATTTCAAACATTTAAGTATAGAGTTCATTGACCTTAATATAAACAAAACACATCTGTCCCTTCATTATTTAAAGTATTTCTTAAAACTAATTTTGCTGCAGTCTTGGCTGTTTTTGTTTATTTTGGGGATGTACCCTTGGTCACTTCACTTATTTAATGCCTGCTCTTGTTTATCTTTATTCATTTTAATAAATGTTGTTAGATAAAGAGTGGCACTCACTTAGAAACATTTTTAGTTTATTTTCTTAATAATATTCTGCAAATATTATTTCTGTATTCAATACAAAAACTTTAAAGTTGTGTAAAGGTACTAATTAGTTTAAGATACACTTAGTTTAAGAATTTTAAACATTGACACATGAAGTTTATTTAACATAATAAAATAACTTGCACTTGTCCCCTGTTATTCTTTTATCTTATCTCTAATCAGTTTTATAGTCTTATAAGATCAAGAATCTTATTTATAGAGGATTATGAAGATTTGTTTTTTCCATTATATAAATAATTTCCACTGGTTCACTTTTAATTCTACCTTTAGACACTTTTGTTTATATCTACTGTACACTATTTTTTATTTTAGGTGTTATACTTTTATTTGTTATATATACTCTCTTTTGGGGTTTCGTTTTTTCTTATTACTGGGTTTGCTTTTGGTATTTCTCTACTTTATTTTATTCTTCTACGTGGTTTCTTCCAATTTCAGTCCTGTTATTAGGGATGTCGGTTTGTTGTGGGTATTGCCTTACTTACTCCTATCCTACCTGGGTACCTTCTTGGCTTTTGTTTTATTTTTTATTACTCATTTATATTGCATAGTTGTTTTTAATTTATTTTTATTTCTTCAAACTATGAGTGCACTTTACTGTGGTCCTTAATTGTTTTTTTTATTGTATTTTCTTTGATTTAATTTTAATTTTAATTTATTTATGATCATTATTTCGTTCATTATAATGTGGATAATCTGTCATGCTACAACTTATAAAGTATTACGGTAATGTTTTTAATTTAAAGTAATAAATGCAATAATAAAAAAAATACCGTAACGAAGAAATCGTCGGACGTCTACAAGCAGTCGCCAGCTATGAACATCAACTCCTGACAGAGTACGAGAGCACGACTAGCAGAGGAAGGAGATGGCAGAGGACTAGAGACGTTTATATAATAACGGCTACAGATCCAGAGCAACATGTCATCATAGTCTACAGCAGCCAATGTACCATGGAGGACGAGAGACGAGAGGACGAGCAGTGAGGACAAGAGGACATCTAGGAGGATAGAACCGAAGGAATCACTGGAGGACATGGGACAACTCTGCGGAATTTAAGGTGACGAAAAACCAATACATAATTTTCAAAGAAAAAGACATTAAAAGACTCTAATAAAAAAAGAGAAAACAAAGATAAAACATTTTTGTAAGCGTAAATAATAAGTATGTAGATAGAGATAAAATTCAATGTAATTCATATGTAATCAGAAAATTATTTAATTATTTTTCGTAATGAACATAACGTAGAGTCATTGAAATTAGTAATTAAATTATTTAACTTTTCATAATAAAAGAACATAACGTAGAGTCACTGAAATTAATAAATTAAGTGTGTTAAAATGATTTTAAAGCCATAGAAAGGTATGAAGAAAATATAGAATAAGAATGTAGTAACAATTTTTAAAGAAGCACACATTTAGACTGAGCAAGCAAGAAATCTTAATATAATGAAGAAAAGTTGAAATACAATTAATAATATAATATCTAGAATTTAAGATATGTTTGAAATGTTAACACGACTAGTAAAGACACTTTGGAAACCATAGATAATGGATATCATATGGCGTATTGATCATGAGTTTTATTTTATTATTTTTTTATGTTTGTTTCAAGTAATAAATGAAGCATATTACGATTCATAAAAAGAGTTACTCTTATTATAATTACACCTGAACCCCAATTATACACACACGTTGTTAGTAATCTATATATATAAAAGAGAAATACCACTGACTCACTGACTGATTCATCACGAAATCTCCGAAATTATAACACCTAGAAACTTGAAATTTGGCATGTGGGTTCCTTATGTGATGTAGGTATCCGCTAAGAAGGGATTTTTGGAAATTCGACCTTTAAAGGGGGAAAAAGGGGGGGAAGTTTGCCTGACTGACTGACATAGAATCAACGTAGAACAAAAACTACTGAATGGATATCAATGAAACTTTGAACATAGCTTCATCATAAGTCTTAGGTGCTCACTAAGAAACGGTTTTAAAAACTTTCACTCCTAAGGGGCGAACCCCCCCCCCATTGTATGTATGTATCTATGTATGTATGTTCCACATCTCCTCCTAAACCACTGGACCGATTTCAACCAAACTTGGCACAAATATTTTACGCGACGGGAGAACCAACATAGGAGAGGTGCTTTTTTCGATGGGGTCCTCTGGGGGGTTCTTTGGGGTCTTCTACATCTCCTCCTAAATCACTGGACCGATTTCAACCAACCTTGGCACAAATATTTTACGCAACGGGAGAACCAACATAGGATAGGTGTTTTCTTCGATGGGGTCCTTTGGGGTCTTCCACATCTCCTCCTAAACCACTGGACCGATTCAACCAACCTTGGCACAAATATTTTACGCAACGGGAGAACCAACATAGGATAGGTGTTTTTTACGATGGGGTCCTTTGGGGGGTTCTTTGGGGTCTTCCACATCTCCTCCTAAACCATTGGACCGATTTCAACCAAACTTGGCACAAATATTTTACCCAACGGGAGAACCAACATAGGATAGGTGTTTTTTCGATACGATCCTTCGGGGGACCTTTGGGGTCTTCCACATCTCCTCCTAAACCACTGGACCGATTTCAACCAACCTTGGCACAAATATTTTACGCAACGGGAGAACCAACATAGGACAAGTGTTTTTTCGATACAATCCTTTGGGGGGTCCTTTGGGTCTTAAAAACTATTAGATCTTTATACTATGGCAACCCAATAGAATAGATTCTGGTTACCATAGCATCGGTGGAAGTCTCCCGCGTAGGAAATAGCGCGGGAGTCGTCCAACGGGCCTTCCCCGGAGTTCATCCACGGAACCCAGGGAGTCTTAGGCCGGATCCCGCGAAAGACAGCGGGGCCAGAGTCCACGGTTCTTATAAATAAAGATATAGGTTATGATATCAAAGGTGGTGTATGCATCTTAAGAAACTTCTTAATAGCGTGTGAATTCAGAGTTGTTTCAGTTTGAATTTAAAAGTGGATAAGTTAAGATCGAAGTAAGTTATAAGCGAGTATAAAAACAAAGTTTTGATAGCGAATGTATTCATATCATAGTGTTCAGACAATATAAATGCACTTGCTTCAGTTTGAATTTAAAAATTGATAAGCTGAAATCTGTAGAGGTATTGTATTGTTAGAATAAGTTTAGGAGACACTAATTTAACAAATGCCTTATTCCAACATTAACACGATGAATTATAAAACGACAGTTAAATATGCAGCGCGTGCAAGTACTTTAGACATTTTATTGAAAACTAATTTAGCTGTTCGCCCTCTCCCAGAGTTAGAAATCGAGCAGGAGCATCACGCGCAACAGAATTCTTCTCCAGATATAAGAATACAGTTTATGACATGTTCTTAAACAGGTGCGCTACAGAGTATTCCTCCAGTGAGAATGGGAACGTAACAATATAAGGAAGATTATACAATATACAAGTAATATAACGTTAGAACAAGAATAGGTGCCTATGAGCCTATGAATAAATTATGAACCCGAGCAACGCTGGGTAAATCGGCTAGATATAACGTATCTATATAAGCCAAATACCACTGACTGGCTCACTGATCATGATATCTCTGAAACCACTGAATGGATATCAATGAAACTTTGAACATAGCTTCATCATAGGTCCTAGGTGCTCACTAAGAAACGGTTTTAAAAACTTTCACTCCTAAGGGGCAAAAAACCAAATACTGAAATTTATCGCAGGAATTGCATACTTTGTAAATGAAGTGGTTGACATCTCAGTTTACTGGAAACCCCGAATACATTTAGTCCTGAGTTTTTAATCATTGTTTTAAATTGCAAAACAATTCGTTGTTTGCAGGTTCTTATAGTCGAGAAAATTTCGAAGTTCAATTAATTAATAAATGTATGTCCTTTTTTTTCTCGGAAACGGCTCTAATGATTTTCTCGAAATAAATAATAAATAGCTGTTGCTATGAATGTAAATAAACAAACTAAGAGTTGAGAATTTGTACAATCTGTCTAATCCTATCCTATTATGCGAGCAATAATTGTACAATTACGTACAACGTGAAACTCCGTAGCGAAGCACGGGTATTTTGCTAGTATTATATATAAATGTTATATGAGTATAAACACATCACTAATTCAAAATACATTAAATACAGCAACGTGTACCGTTGTAATATATATATATATATATTTATTTATTTATCTATCTTGTTGGATTCCTCGTAACCACGCTCCTGATGTCGGTAACTACTGCACAATCCTCAATCCTCGTCTCATTATTTCCACAGCTTAGATAATTCAGGCTCTAACTGAAATAATTAGTTTTTCATGACTTAGAAGAAGGACTGGTGTTTGGGATGAATATTAAGAATTTTTCTAAACATTCGAACCCTTCTCATTGTCTATACTACTACACAGTTTTGCAAAAATGTTTCATTTATTAAAATGGTGAAGCGATTTATTGCTTATTGTTGCCCTTCATGCAGGGGGGGGGCGTTTCCTACGACCACATGTAGCCGCTGGTCAATACGGACTAGATTGTCGTGGTAAAGTAATTCACTTTACTTTAGCCATGATGGATTAGGGCTCTAACTATACCTTAGGCAACTTGTAAATGCAGTATCTTTGTTGTTACAAAATAACAAAATACGCTGGTTTGGACGGTCTGCCACTACAGTAGTATCTACTTATAGTTGGCACGTAAAGTTCATTGAACGTTCAGATAATACTGTTGGCGCTGAAGAGTTATGATCAGATTATGACTTTTATGATAAGATTTGTTTAAAGTTTAAGTGCCGAGTATCAATAACGCGCGCGCGCGCGCCCACACACACAGGTGACGTTGATTACCCGAACGTCCAGACGACAGTTAAACCGGTAAAGGGTATTTTTTTTTAAATGAATAAATACTGTAGTTTGTTAATAATCAAAATATTTTGCTGTAGTTTGCCGTAAGAAAATCAAAAATCAGATCCTTTCAACTGTAACAGTATGTTTTGCACACGTCTTGAGTGATGGGGATGTTCTCCAAAACCATAACGGTTCATCGGCGCCACTCGTCTTCTGTCGTTTTAGTACAAAAATTACATAAGTTTTAATGGAGAGGAGATGTAAGTGGTTGCCTGAGCATATCAGGAACTTCGTTCAAGTTCTCTGTAGTGAAGTTCTCGGTATTTTGTTACAGGACTCAACGCGAATGTAATGATCATCTTTTACTCAAAAACGTGGAAACAAAAACATATAGTTTATCTCTTGTTGACAAAATAAATATTATTTAAAAATTAGAAACGATGATTCGGAATGATTGATTGGAGACGTCAAGTACACGGGTCATTTAAAATATGTTATTTTAAATATTATTAGATATAAAAATGAATATGTAAAATTAATACTATTAGATATTTATTATTTAAAGAATACATATTCAAATATGTCTTGACATTAGAGAAAAACAGAAAAACTACGAAAACAGTTTCTAATACGGATCTTGATTCTGCAGTGTAGACTACTTATACATGGCTTGGTGTTCAAAAACTAAATCAATGGTAACTGAAAACATTGGGAATACATATTAAATAGAAATTAATAATTAAAAACTGAAATTATTTTAACAATCTGAATTATGTATATAACGATGATTAAATATTATTATACTGGAGAATATTATTCAGCGAATGTTTAGTGTCACTGCGCCAGAGTTTAAAAGCAGCTAACACTGAAATTAGGCGCTAGTACAACTGGATCGCACTTGTTGCCACTTTTAAAAACTGCAAATGAAGATTACAATATTTTTAATGTGTCGTCACACTTCCAGTTATTTATAAGATAAATGTTCTTGGATCGATGAGAAGGTACTTAAAGAGCGGTAGACGAAATATTTATTCCTCTACAATATAAACTCTTTAAAAATCATATCCGTGTGCAACATTTCTCATAAGAGGATAGTATGTTCAAAGTTATTATTTTATCACCTAACAGATGTTCTGTCACAACAGATATATAAATACCACTATTATATTAACGACTCGGAACACAAAGTTTTTATAAGTAAAAACATAAAGTTTTACCTTACAGCCTGAACCGGGATTCGCCTTTAAAAGGCTTCTTCAGAGGCTACCGCTGGTACCGCTGTCCGTCCTGTTGTGGGCGACGGAATCGAATTTCGAAAGATCGATGCTGTGTGTGTGTGTGGAGAGATATGTTCGAATAATGCGTGCGATTTGAATTGTGTCTGTTCGTTTAGGATGTCGTTTTTATTTGTTTTCGTGTGTTTGTACATTTCCAGTTGTTCTAGAGTGTCTAGTTTTCGGCCTTTTGTGTGTACGTGTAGAATGTTCATGTTATTGTCGATGTTTTTATATGTGTGGTTTGCTTCAATGAGGTGGTTTGCAAAGGTGGATTCTGTAGTGGAGTGGAGTGCCTTTGTGTGTTCAATGTATCTCTGTTTGAAGCTACGTCCTGTCTGGCCTATGTAGAATTTGTTTCAATTTGAGCAATTTAGCTTGTAAACACCGGGTATATCGAATTTGTTTTGTGCTTTGTGTGTGTTTTGATGTGTCTTTGTGTTCCGAGTCGTTAATATAATAGTGGTATTTAGTTAAGCAACGGACACGTCATGGACAACGAAATCCAAGAATTTAACTCAGCAAGAAAAACAAATAAAAACGACATCCTAAACGAACAGACACAATTCAAATCGCACGCATTATTCGAACATATCTCACCACACACACACACACAGCATCGATCTTTCGAAATTCGATTCCGTCACCCACAACAGGACGGACAGCGCTACCAGCGGCAGCATCTGAAGAAGCCTTTTAAAGGCGAAAACCGGTTCAGGCTGTAAGGTAAAACTTTATGTTTTTACTTATAAAAAACTTTGTGTTCCGAGTCGTTAATATAATAGTGGTATTTAGTTAAGTAACGGACACGTCATGGACAACGAAATCCAAGAATTTAACAGATATATATCACACCGTATCCGAAAAATCTAAACGTCTTTTTAGAAAAGAAATTATACGGTGGCTGTAACCTCCAGTTAAACGTCAAACAGCTGCAAAGAAATATAGGATTGACGATTAAAATCTTTACATCGACATTTCGACAAAATTTATTATAATTAGTATTAGAATTATATTTAGGTCTAGGCTATATGTGCAATACAGAAATGATACACATATGATGAGTGTTTTTGAGTGAATGTGAGTCTGTAAATTACGTAAAGAATAATAATTATTATTATTATTACACATACAGTATTATTCTTATATAAACAAGAATAATTATAATATTCTGAACATTTATTTATTAATTTTATTATATGTGTGTTATTTTTGTGCTGATCATACATAGGTACTGATGACGATTATAAATTTCGAACAGCCAAAACAAGTTTGAAATGTCGAAAAAATATTTTAAAATTATCTGTAGTTAACAATCGAACTTTACAATTTTAATCACTAGAAGTTATACAATATTCATTTTGTCAAGCGGCTTATGGCTCATTCTGTACGACAACACGATGACTGTTACATAATATCTAATAATAATATAATATCTAATAATAACATCTAACGCTGATCGTTATTTGATCGAAGCCATGTTGAAATCATAAAACATACTTCAGAATATTAAAACTTTCACGTTACGATGTCAGTGATTTGTTGGACTGCGATGACGATGATCTGTTTTTCAGGTAATATTGGACGAGGAAACGTAATTAGTGTTCAAAAGGCAGGGTTAGAAGACAAAGAAGAAAGCAACGAACAAGACAAAGCACTTTCAAAGCATTTAGCTGTTCTGATAATCAAATGAAATCGCTAGACCAACAAAGAGAATTTTTAGTATATTCATTTTCAGCGATTTAGTAAACTTGGTAAATGACCACTAAATAAAAGATGAAAAATACAAATAAAAATAGATATAAAAAAATTAAAATGAAAACAACACAGTTCAAAAGTTTCCAAAAACTACACAGATAATAACAACTCACATAACAGTAGGATAAAGAATTGGGCAACATTCACGTTCACAAACAGTATGAAGAAGACTGTAACAGGTATTAAAGTAGCATTCGAAACAAACAGTAATAATATAAATAAATAAGTCATACAAGCAAAACTATATTATAAAAACTGAGTTTACAAAACTGAATGCATAGACAGCAGCAAGTTTTATATAGTCATGTCAAAACAAAAACCACTTTGAACGTTTAAAAACACACAAAACATCAAACATTCAATGTAATTATTAACACAAGCCATAAATGCAGGACACGAATTCCCAGACATTGTTCCCAGACATGTTTTCCCATGACACTAGTGAAAACATGTGTTTAAGAAAGGACAATTTTGGAAGCACAAAACAAAAATATCCATAGAACTCTTTTACCAAGGAGCAGCAATAACCGATCCAAGAACAAATACTTCACCAGAAAGTTGACAATATGAGTGATGGTGGGTATACAGTATAATAGCCAAGAGATGAACTACATAAGTTAATAATATAAAACAAGACGGACTTAAAAAACATTAATGATTTAATACGCCAAAAAACTGAAGTGCACCAAGTTAAATAAAATTATACTAATAATATGTTACTTGAATTATTTACTACTACTACTACTACTACTACTACTACTACTACTACTACTACTACTACTACTACTACTACTACTACTAGTACTACTAGTACTACTACTACTAATACTAATATTCCCGCTTCACGTGCTAATATTACTGTTGTTTATTAATATTATAGTACGTATTATTTATTAAGTATTAACGAATAATGTATTACGTACCCACGTGTAGGGGTCGTCAGTCTGCGTCGGTGCCAACTGCGTCCCAGGTACTACAACTGTAAACAAAGACATCTTTACTGTCGTTTGACGTCTATAATGTACGTTAGTCATTACATATTCCGCACACAGTTTTCATTGCAAAACGTTTTGTCGTAAGGCTACTCTTAAGTCGTTTCTACCTTTCTCCCGCTTACATTACACGTCTTTCTTAGACATAAAAAAATTACCCTCTGCCTAATTAAGCGCCGTTTCGTCGGATTTTCACCCTTGTATCCCTTTAATATACATTTTATAAATCAATTAAATACGGTCACTTTCAACTTTTCTTTGTTATAATCCCGAGATGATAATCTACTTCTTAGACTTGAGAGTTGTAGTGTTTTCAAGCTGCGTGTTTGTTACCGGTTTTCTTTTGGTAATCTGGACGGTTGAGAATTCCTCTCAAGTCTAAGAGAGTAGTGTGTGCAAGTCCGGAGAACAGGATTTATACGGTAGCAGCTTGTAGTATGTGAACATCAGGGTTAGCGTCGAAGGCGTCCTGTTCATCATTTCGACTCGTCGCCGCTGCCATTCCGCAGGGATCTGTCCTCGGCCCCGTTCTGTATCTAGTGCACACGAACGACCTGCCTGTTCTTCCTGGAGTCACGTTATCTTTATTCGCTGACGATGCAATGTGTCACTGCAGCTCCCTGTCCCCGCAATTTGCAAGTACAAAGCTGCAGCGTCAGTTGAATCAGCTTCCGGACTGGTTAGGAAGTGGCGGGTGACGATCAACACGGAGAAATCCGAGGCGATCTGCTTCACCCGTAAGTCCACTTCCCGCTGCCAGTCCCTCTCCCTAGAAGGGAGGCCTATCGCCTGGAAGGAGTCGGTGAATTATTTGGGCGTTCGGCTTGACCGGCGTCTTAGCTTCAACGCCCACGTGACTGACACCCTCAATAAAGCTCGCGGCGCCCGAACCAAAATATTTCCCAAGCTCTCGTGCCGCAACCGCCTGGCTTTGCGCACTAAGGTAACAATCTATCTTTTGTTTCTCCGGTCAGTGTTGACCTATGCTGCTCCTACATGTTGGTCGCTTTTGTCGACCACTAACAAGTGCAGGCTGGAAGCTTTCCAGATCCGTACCCTCCGATCCTTGTCGGGGTCTCCATGGTTTGTGAGAAATAATGTTATTCGTGGAGGCATTCGAGTTCCTACCATAGCCGATTTTGTCAGGTCGCTCGCCGAAACTCTCTTTGCTTCTGCAACGACCTCGTCCTTTCCCTTTTTGCTAACCATTTGATTTTTTAGGTAACCTGTCTTATAGAAAGTCCAGCAAGCACTGTTATCATCTGACGTCCCGGAAACTGTAATTTATCCATGGGTGCAAAGACGCCCCACTACCTGACGCATCGCATCAGTATGTGAACAGTTCTGGCTGCGGTAAGGGCAGACGCACATTCCATACATTTGAAGTTATGATAACTGTTAGGGTCGTTGTATTAGAGTAGTTCTGGAGACCTGGTAGTTGATAATAACTAGACTTTCTGTTAGAGGAGTTTTTGAGACGTGGGTAATTTATAAAAACATAGACCTAAATAATTCTTGAGAGCATCTGCAATATCTTAAAGGTACGGTTCATACCCATTGTATCAGACTATTAGATCTGAATAATTGCTGAGAGCTAAATAGTTCTTAAGATCAGCTTAAGATAGTATTATATTTCCAAGATACGATAATACTTAACCTAACATTAGCTCTCCCGCCTTTATATGTTAATCGAACAGATAAGATTTCATAAGTAACTCTTCTTGTATTTCTTTCCGATTACGTTTGTTTAGATGAAACAAACAACCCTCTTATTCTAAAACGTTTGTGTTCTTTCAATAACTTTTGTTTCTATCCGGCGCGGCGTGTACATTGTTATCCAGTGCATGAAACAAACTGGAATTCTGCTTTCAAAAACTTTTGTTTCTATCCGGCGCGGCGTGTACATAGCTATCCAGTGCATGAAACAAACGGGAATTATGCTTTCAATAACTTTTGTTTCTATCCGGCGTGTACATTGTTATCCAGTGCATGAAACAAACTGGAATTATGCATAATTTTTATAATCTTAATTTATGATGACTGATGATCGTAATTTCCCGTTAACCCCTAAATTTACCTTTCTTTCAATTCGCCCTGATGAGACAAACGTCCCACGTCAAAACAAGCAGACTGTCAAACTGTTAACGTTGTTTTCAAAGCGTAAAAGTATAAAACCTCTTACAAATCCCTGTATAACACTTCTTTTGCACTCTATTTTTAAAATCTATAATAAGGATTAGAAAAGTCTACAGTGTGACCTTTTGTTACAACCTACTGATTCTGCAACACGAATTGAAAGATTAGTGTTTATTTCTTTTTGGAAATATAAGTAATTAAAGTGTAGAAGAGATATTTAGTTCTTAGTAATTATGAAATTTAGGAATCAGGGTTTCAAATTTAATTTTGGTTTCATAAATTAAAAAGTATTATATTCCAGTTTTTGCAGCTGTAACTGGAAATATTTCATAAAATATTAAATTAATGGTTACTGTGATAAGAGGTTTAGTTCTAAGTGCCACTTTACCGCCAGTAACTAAAACTTAAATTTGAAATACATAGGCAAATTAAATTGAACTGTACTACGTGTAATGAGATGCTAGTATACAGATATATGAAAAATACAAGCAAGAATAAAATCGCCGATCAAATAAAATTATTCAAATTATGAAAATGTAGCCTATAACATACAGACACAAATCCTATAAGTTCCTATAAGCTGAGAAGGATGTACATTAATAACCAAGCAAAACATAAAGTAGAGAGAATAGTAATTTACTTAACGGATATAATTTTTAATAATCCAAAAATTGATCACGTCCTGGTGTTCGTTGTAATGACAAGGTATGGACATAAAATTATACATATTTAATACAAAATTGTTATTTTCTACGAGAGTGAAGGCGACTGTCGAGCGGTCATATGATTTTCCTCGTAAAGTCATTATTATTGCGATCCACGAACTCCGCTGTGAGAAATCGTTATTTCGGCAGTCTGACCTTGACCGTGGCGTGAACGAAAATTTGAAACTTAACAGTTCTTGATTTCTATTATAACGAGAATAATTGCTGGTTGGGATAACTAGAATGTAATAAATTATTTTGTGCTTGTGAATCTTATATCCACAAACATAAGTTTATTATTTAAATACTGTAATAAATTAGTTTATTTCGCGTACTATTTTCTACAACTTTTGATAAGGCTGTTAAGATTAAGTCTTCAGAGTTTGAGATTCCAGCTTCGTTACCAAAAATTGACGAATCTTTGGAAACTAAGTGGTAACAAAACACCTAAGGAACAGTGGTAGCTGAATTGATGGTATTAATTTGCATTTAATTGTAATTCAGTTAGTGGAGTATGAATATGAATATAAACATAAAATTATGATCATCAAGGCAAGGCAAGGGTTAAACCAAGGATGGTTTGTTCCGGTGTCAAACAGGCAAAGTCTAGAGCTGTTCACTCCAGCGCTTCCTCGGACGCCCCACACCTCTCCGTCCCTTCGGCTTATAGTTCCATAGTTGTTTGGGGATACGGCCTTGTTCCATTCGGCAGAGATGTTCCCACTAATTCAGCCACTACTGCGCAATTCTGTCGAGTATACCCATAATATTTGTGTATTTGGCATAACTGTGATATAAGGCCAAACACAGTTCCTGCCTTATATCTGTGTTTCTTCTATGACCATGGAGAGTATACCCTGCCTGAGAAATCTCATTTCAGCCGCTTGGCCACTACTGGCCTGGCCTTCGTTAAAATCCAATTCTCAGACCCATAAAGAAGTGTGGGAAGGGCCATCAACTTGTAGAAATTTAAGAGTGTTTCTTTACTTGCTGACTCAAGAGTTCGCCCGATGGTCCCGCACATAAGGTTGAACTTATGCAACTTATTCACAACGTCTGTGTTTGTATTATAAGACTCACTGTAGCCCAGATATTCAAAATTGCTGACTTATTCCAGGACAGTACTATCTACAAGACGTTTTGCCCGTACGGGATCAGTTCCACGAAAAGCCATCCCCTTGGTCTTAAGTGTGGATATTTGCAATCCAGAGTCTTTGGAGATTGGATTTAACGAATGTATACCTATCTGCAGCCTGTTTTCCGAGTCCGACAGAATAGCCTGCTCGTCCGCAAACAACAAGTGTCAATTGCAGAGTGGCTAATCATAAAATGCTCCGGAAGACATCTGCCAGTTTTGTATGACATTGTCAAAATCTAAATTACAAAGATAAGGTGATAATGGACACTCCGCAATTGATCAGGCCAATTCTAGGAGCTGTTCTCGGTTTCCCTGCTTCAACTAAGATTTTATTCTCCACATATAGCTCTACTTAGATGTTGTGGGATCCATTTCCTTGCCACTATTGCCCATAGTTTGCTCCGATTCACCTTGCTCCGACTTGGAAACTCCGATTCGAAATTTTCCCCGACATAAAATTATAATATAACTAATATACTATGAATTTATATAAAAAAGTTTGAAAATATTTGTGTGTACTAATCATTTTACTATCTACATAAAAACGAAATCGACATACATAAACGATTAAGGTTAATGGGGTTTTGTGAAATACAGAGCAAACTGATGAATTAAATTTAAATTCTCATCTGGATACAGATTAATGGTTCCTTAGAAATGCTATTCTGTTTAAAGCCCTGTTCGACTACAGTATTCTAAACTATATGCTACTATTTAAGTAAATAATTAATGCTTATTTAATTTATTTCAAAGAAAAGTTGAGTTAGATTAGCTTATACACCTTACCACCTACCTGTAAGTTATATTACTTTCAGTCATCACAGACGCAGATCTAAAGATCAGTAGTTAGGGTAGTAAATATAGGTACAAATTTAAATTTATTGTTTTGTTGGTTGTATGGAATGAAACGACTCTGTACATAATAGTATAAACTAAATATAAAAATTGATTAAACCTTTTAAAAAACTATTAATATTCTGGTAACCCTATAATTTGTCTGTTATTTGGACAGTTCTAGTATTAACCGTGTCAGTAAGCTCCAAAGTTTGTGTGCATGTGTACGAGGGTTAGTTGAAAAGTTCGCGGAACGGCATCTATAGCTCAGTGGTAGAACTAAAATTTTTCGTGTGCTGCAAGATGTATATTTCGCGTGAATACATGTTAATTTCCAGATATATCTGTTAATTTATTCACTTTTTACCAGCTGTTTGAAATTTTCCTGTCACGCGTGTTTTTAAAATGCACAAAATCAAACATCCTGTTGTGATTAATTCTCTGTTAAAAAACGTTTAACGGCAATGGAAAAAATCAAAACGAAATTGTAAATGTGCTAGCAGATGCTGCGCCTTCAGAAACAACGGTAAGTGCCACACACTGGAGTTTAAACGCGGTCCTACAAGCACTGAAGACTATCCCAGCAGTGGATGTCCAAAAAGTGCAACAAAAAATGGCATTATTGAAAAAATTTCTTAGATTTGTTGGAAGACCGCAGATTGAGGAGTGGATGACATTGCTGAAACCATAGGCATCTCATATGAGCATGTGCATCATACTTTAACTCAATAACTTGGTGTGAAAAAGCGTTGTGCAAGATGGCGGCCGCATCTGGAGTTGTTGCATTTTTTGGGCGTCCAGTGCGACCACGTTTTCAGTGCTCGTACGAACACGTTTAAACTCAAATGCCTACTTACAAACCGTTGGTTTTGAAGTCGCAGCATCTCCTGACACATTTACAATTTCCTTTTTATTTTTTGGTTGGAGCTAAACAATTTTTAACAAAGAATTACATCACGATGTTTGATTTTGTCCGTTTTTCAGAACACGCAAGACACGTCAATTTTAAACAGCTTCTAAACAATGAATAAATTAATAGATAGATTTGGAAATTATCAGGAGTTCCCATAAAATACAAATCTTGCAGCTCACGAAAAATTTTAGTTTTACCGCTAAGCTTCAGTTGTCGCTCCGCGAACTTTTCAACTGACCCTCGTAAATGTGTACATTTGCCAGTGTATGGGTAAAGATAGCATTAGACTTTTTTATAACGGTGTCGTAAAAAATAATAAGACGGTAACAACGCACGTTAACAACTTAACGTACGCAAGTTTTGAAAATTTCAGTAACTTGGTTACTGTTGATTAAGATACAGAAAAACTTCATTTAAACCCAAACTTAAAACTGAACAGTAGGCTGTATTTACAAACATTATTCTTTATTTCCACTCTGTTTCCTATGTTGACGTACAATTAACATATTCTGAAAATCCGAACAAAGTCTGTTCGAACGATTCCGTAACAGACCTACATGCGTACGGTAAGGCGCTTGTCATCGAGTGAATTTAATAATTTCGTTTTGAATAACTTCGATGTCAAACTAGAATCACTCATTATGACTGCAGTTTGTGTGTGACGTAACAGTAGGCCAAATACAGAATGTCTGGTCTAGCGTTACTAAGTAGGCTACTATTAATTTTATCGTCGGCTATGTATTTGAGATATGTGTTGATGATTTCAAGAGAAACATACAGCTATGTCTTTACATACGCGGTAGATGTGTTCTTGGGAAACGCTGCGTAAAACGAAAACGTGTAAATTGGGAACTTTTGATGACCGCTTACATGACACTTCGCTTTTCTACGCCATGTACATTCTATACAAGTAAATTGTAATATTTTGAATGACTATTTTTTTTTTTAGTACATAAAATGAATAAAAAACGACAAGGTTAAAATTTAAACAGTAGTAATACAAAATTTTGAAAGATATTAATATAGACTGCAAGTATAGAAAACTAATAAAGGAGCTGAATACAAAACAGAAAGTGGGTCTAGTAGTAAGGGTAGATAATGATGAAACGGAAGAGATGGGCATTGGAAGAGACGTCAGACAAGGACGCTGTTTGTCGCCAACACTGTTAAATATCTAAGTTGAAAAGCTGACAAAGATAGTCTTAGAAAAAACAAGAGAAATTGTAGTTGGAGGAGAAAGTATACAGACGCTTTATTGAAAAAATAATGCGGATGTTCACGCAGTGTTAGCGGAATAAGAAAAAGGCTACAATATGTGGTGGAGAATATTGTAAGAGAGTAGAAACGGTTCGGAATGAATACAAATGTAGGAAAAATTAAAGTGATGAGAACTAGCAAAATGGAGGCTTCGTTAAAATATTCTTGCAAGGAAAAACTGTGCAGCAAGTGAGCTCATTAAAATATGTTTGTGGAATACGGTGACACGGAATGGAAGCTGTGTGGAGGAAATCTGTGTAGGGTATGTATTGATCCTACCTTTGAAAAGATAAAAAAGCATTACTGACAGGAAGGAGAATTCCGACTGAGATGAGAAAGAGATTTGCGAACTGTTTTTTGTACGAGTATGGTTGTTTTATACGACAATGAACAATGGGTCATAAAGAAGAAAAAAGAAAGACCTTCTAAATGTGGTTAAGCCGAAGAATGATTAAGGTGAAATAGACTGATAGAGTGAGAAACAATGACGAGATTAGGAAAGGAAAGTAAACTGCTGAAATTAATAAGAAGGAGAAACCATCTTGGTCGGGGCATATATTGCGAAGAAACTGTCTGCAGCTAAGAATCATGGAGGGAAAAGTGGAAGAAAAGAGAGTGGGGAAGAAGAAAGGGTGGAATGCTTGATGACACCGAAAACGGAAGTAGCTGTAATTAGCTAAACCTAGCCATATACAGTGAAGTGGAGAACTAACTGAAATCATTAAGGAGTTCTTAGTTTAAGAGTTTATATGCGCTTAAACTTCGACGGATATATTGAACTTGTTTGAGATTACATCATTAAAAAGATTATATTTGTTCCAGGTTTACTACCAATAGTTTTTACTAGTTCGTTTCGCAATTTGCTCCTTAGTTTGGACAAAATTTGTATGCTGAAATTATAAATTCACCAATTTTTAAAATTTTAACACATCATTTTAAAAGATGGTGTATTTTTTTATGATGTTGCGTTTTCGGTAATGCGCATTTCCGCAAACATAGGAGTAAATTTATAGGAACTGTATCAATTTAGAGTTTTAAGGGATTCAAAATGCATAGTGTATTTAGAACACGCGTATTTATCTGTGTACGTGTTTGTCTTTATCAATTTTAATTTTCTGGCAGTTGTTTTCAATTTAAAACGATGTCTGCTGACTCGTCAGCACAATGACGAGAGTGCTGTCTTACATATCCTTTATCGCAGTCGATTTGTTTCTACTTTTAGGTCACTACTAATTAGACCGGTTAAAACATTAATATAGGGCGCTCGGAGAAAGTGATGACTTTTAGTCTTCTCCGAGTGATGGACTAATTAATCATAGGCAAACCGCTGACCATCGTGAGAAAACGAGTCCTGATTAACTTCTGTTTATCATTCAAGGTCGCGAGCACTAATTTTTCACTTTTACCCGCCGCGAATATTGTTATTAATTTATTATGCGCCATTGTGTTTGGTTAGTTCTTAGAGAATTTTTCAGGTTTTTTACTCGTGAGATGGGGCATAAGGATGTTAGCTGGTGACGTAAGAACCATGTCGTGACGTCGCTCTGTATCCGGGTACATACCTCTTCGTCGTCACAGTAATTATAGCAATTTATCTTCCAAGGGCTAACCATCACACGCGAGTCACATTGCAGAGTATTTTGACCTCGCACCTGCAGCATGACTTCGTTACCCGCTCCGACATTAGTTTCTCGTTAGTCCTTTTACACATTTAACAAGAATGCTTATACTATTTTTCGTGTAATAATGGCATCGTTTTGTTTGGGATCAATGGCATGCGTACTTAAGATAACTTGATGTAATTTATAAACACTATAATTTATGGACGTTGGATGTCTTCGTTGTTAGAGTACTCGCTTCTAAAGCAGTACATTGCGTCTTCGAATTTATCCTTGGGCAAAGAATTTTTCACTATAACAATCATGAATCTTCTGTTGTGATTCAAACTTAATGGATACCCAGCCTCATAAATTAGACGAATGGATTCAGCAAATTAGACGAATTTTACTTTTGCACAGTAATCCTTTCCAGTGGCATATCTAGAATTCGGCATTGGGTTGTGGGGGGTCGGATCGGCTTCATACAAATCAGTCCCATTCAAGTAAACAGTAATAGCACAATAATAATACGCGATATTGAAACACTGTTTGTAAGATAGTTATTGGCTGAATTGATTTTCCTATATTTCATATGTCAAACGTATAGGCTAATGCTGTGTAATGAACCTGTTTATATATTTAAAAAAGAGTTACTACTATATTAGCGTACACAGCTGAATAATAATAATAATAATAAAACAGCCTAAAAATTAAAAGATTTACGAAATTCGTCAACTTTTTTGACCCTCTGGGGGTCTGGTTCCGTTCGTCCCCCCCCCGTAGATATGCCCCTGATCCTTTCGCAGGCTAAAATATGAAGGGTAAAATTTTGAACCTTCATCTTCATCTTTCGCGGTTGTCCGCACGCTCTATGGAATAATAAATACAAACAAATTAAAATGTTATATCACCTCTGTTGATATATCAACTCTGCCATACTCTAATCGTATTTTTTTGTTCAGTCTCTTGCATTCTTCAGTATATCTACAGAATACCTTTCTGAAATTTGAAGCCAAGTATCGAGGAAGCGTTTGGCAGTGTCAAGATACGGACTTGACGTTTATTTTGCCTGAAAGTGAGAGTGACAGACAAGAAAACGTGCTCCTTATGCAAACGAGCATTTGTAAATTGACTTGAAGTCATGTCCACCGCTGATGGAGCAGCCAAAGAGAAAACGTGAATTTTGAGTAGGTAAATATGTAGAGATACATATGCAGGAGATTGACAGTGGATATAAGATCCAGCGAATCATTAACTCAAGGTCACATAGGAAAAAATAACTTTTATAGGAAACAAGTAGTTGCAGCATTAAGAAAGGTTTTATTCAAATTAAGGGTTGGAACCTTTCGAAATTGTTGGTTCAAAACAAGAGAAATTTCTGAAACCCTTAAGGGTAGTCTACGTTTAGTTTTACTTTCTGGGAAGGAAAACAAAGAATGATTAAGCGTTTTTTATACGTAGTTATCCGCGAGAAAGCAAAGAATTCATGATGAGAAAGAATGAGTAAAGATAAAGCGTTTATCACGAACATAAGAAATGAGGCGTGGAAATGTGTGGAATTAGGCTCAGTAGTTACTTGTCAAGAAATAAGATCCTGTAAATAAATGTGTTGAATTAGATATGGCGCTTGTCCCAGGTTCCCAGGTTCAGTAAAGCACGTAAAATTAAGCCACGTTTTTTAGCCTCCAGGTCGACTCAGGCTGTGAAAATGAGTACTAGGCTAACATGAAACAAATAGTGGGTGGCTGAACATAGTAATGGTCACACTACTTTCCTTGTAAACCGAACGGTTTACTTAGGCAGGAAAGCGTTACTATTATTATTATAGTTATATACTACGGATTAGAGGGAAACTCTGGTGGTATAAATGTTAAGAGAAGTTAGATTACTTGGTTAATGCTGACTAATGACTTTGGATCAACAAGAGGTATAAGACATACTTTATACACGACTAACAGATCCGTAGTTTCGATCATGTGTTCAGAAGATTTACAAGAGAGAATATAAAGTAGAATATAAAATACTTACGACATGTCTGGATAGGACACGAATGTATTTTCTCAAAAAACAACTATAATCCTGAACTTTATACCTGATTATAAAATATAAAGCTGACATAAAACTTGACATGTGTTAGACATCCCACCTACACGTAGGCTATTCACTTTTCTCTGGGAGTTAGCGGAGTCTGACTCATATTTGAATTTTTTACTAAAAGTAGAAAATTTTGTTCAGTAACAGTAACAATATAATTTAATAACTCTATTATTGTTTGGATAAATTTCGCTGGAGACTAGTAACCTCTGAAATAGAATTACGAAATGATTTCTGTACTTGCAAACAATGTATAATTTCAGACACGAGGCTAAAAATTCTGAGGGTCGATAATTCTTTATAGCAATCTAAGAAGCGGCGTGCAACTGGTGATAAGTACTTTTCATTCTAAATTAGAAATTCACACATCACTGTTTACTGTACACAAAGCATACAGGTAAAACAAACGAACACAGACGGACACACAATTTGGCAACCGTTTACATAACTCACGCGAGTCTCATGAATCCACGTGTGTGCTGTGACAGTGGCCTAAAAATTTACATTTTCTTTTTATCGCTTTCGTGAATGTAAATTCGTTTTCTTGACCTGAATGCTGTAACAGCTGCAAGGACATCCTATAGTTTGACCTTCATTATTCGTAGCGGGAATCCGTATACGAATTCCTACGTGGCGGATGTTTGGATGCGAGCCACGTCCCAGTTTGAACGATTTCATTTCCATTGCGCTGGAAATAAATGTTCAGTTAAGTTCGGTGTTAAACTCGATTTTTTTAGTGCCAGCTGACGTCACATTCCAAAGATCTTTTTGTTCTTAACGTCATACACAAGACGAATTAAAATTAACACCGGGATATGCTTGCGAATGGCCAGGACTAGTACGGTTGACGGAAAATGGATTCGACTTCAGTTGACACGGAAATTGCTCGAGACCTATAACATGTTTTAAACGATTACTTAGTTTACAGGACGTCCTTTTAGAAGTAGTATGCATGTTTGGGGCGTGCGTAGAGTATGGGTGAGAATTGTAATTGTGTACCATAAAATCATAACAATCGAAAAGAGATACGTAAGGTAATTTATATTTAACCTTTATTTATTTCTGTTTAGTTTTCACAGAAATTTTAGACATAGGTGTCAGTAATTCTACCAAGAAATGGGCGTCACAAGCAGAAAGAGGTAATTAAAGTAATAAAAATTTCACAAGTGACCGAAGTTTATCGTTAACTTGATTGCAGAAAAAAAGGAGGAAGAAGATTGGGTGATAACCGAGTGATTATAAAGAGCTCTCTTAAGCTTTGGAATTACCATAGTATATTAAAATTATGCAGGAACGCGACTAAAATTATTCAACAAATGCTCTTCAATTCTTAAAGAATTTTAAGGACACGACTTACAAGATTTTCAGAAGCAGGAGGGTAGGTTGAAAGCCCCGGGCCTGAGAATGAAAACAAAATTTTTTTGTATTAATTTGCATTTTTTTCTCAAGGAAATCTCCATTTAGCTCTATACACCTTTTCCAACGATGTTCTAAAGCTAGACTGCCAGACTGATAAGCCGACATGTTGAAGTCCTCAAAATAACCATTTACAACATCTCTGACTTGATTTTAGTCAGTAAATCTTTTTCCACCTAGCCACTTTTTAAAGTTAGGAAAAAGGTAGAAGTCGCTCGGGGCTAAATCGGCGAGTATGGTGAGCGAGACATCAATTCGATCTTTAATTCTTTGATTTCAGCAACAATTGACATGTGAGAAGGTGGTTTGTCTTGGTGAAACAGCATTTTTGTTTGGAGTTGCCTATGCCTTCTTTGGAGTTGGTTCGAGTTTGCGGTTCATTGTTTTGTCTGTGGTTTGGTCTCAGGAGTGTTGTAGTAGAAACCTAGTCTCATCAATGGTTATGGATTGATGCAAAAATTCGGCTTGATTGACCGTAAAAAGTGCCAAACAATTTGGTTGAAACATACTTTCGACACTCGTCTGGGTCAAGTGTCAATAAACGTGGATATCATCATCACCAATCGTCATCCATCTACTGGATAGCTTTGTCACACAAAAATGTTCGTGTAAGATATCGCTCACACGTTCCGTTGATATACCAACGGTCTCTGCTATCTCACTCACTTTCATTCTACTGTCTGCCAAAACGATTTTTTTTTTTTTTATGGTGTAGTCACTTAAATGACATCCAACACTTTGGTGGTCAGTTGTGCTTGTGCGACCCATTATAAATTCAGCAACCCAGCGCTTTACCGTTGTATTCGATGGAGAAGGGTCTCCCTTGAATCGAGCTGCTTTTTACTTCCATGTTCCGTAAGGAAATGGAAGTATGGTGATCGCGAAAAAATCATGTTCGAGATAAGGGCTGATTCTGATTGTATTACCTTCGAAACATTCGAAACATAAAGAAAAGTAATTTTCCGAAAAGTGTGTGTGTGTGTGTGTGTGTGTGTGTGTGTGTGTGTGTGTGTGTGTGTGTGTGTGTGTGTGTGTGTGTGTGTGTGGAATTTTTTCTATGGCAAACGATAACTGCCGCAAATTAAAACAGAATCAAATAATTTTTTGCTTATGTACCCGAGTTGTAGGACACTCAAGGCCTATTGATTTTGGTGAAGATCGGTTAAGGGAGAGGGGTAGTTTACCTGCAACGTTTTACGTTCTAACAAGAGTAAAGTACTTAATTTTGATAAATAAAGTATCCTGAAAAGAAGGTCATAATAATCCACTGTAGAAAGGCAGATGAAATAATCTATAAATGAAAAGGATAGTTGAAGGGGAGAGAGTAATTTGTCGAAAACTTTCATTTTGCTGTCGAATAAAGTACTTCAGTTTGAAGGATAACATACCTCGTCTTGTGTATTTACTGTCTACTATGAATTTAATTTATTTTATATACAGACAGATATTCTACAGACTTATTTTATGAACATTTTAAAGCATCTTAATAAATGCAATTTTCTTCAACTTGAGAATTTGTATAACGGAGAAGTTCAGTATATTCTTCTAGATGTTCCGTCACCTGTACCGTCACTTTATCCTCCACTGAGAACTGTCTGAAAGAACAGATGTAGTCTGATGAACTGGTCAGTTTCGCTACCAGGAACGGTCTGACAGAAGTTTTCGTTACTTATTTCAGAATATGTCGATATTTTGGCATAAACTAAGAAAATTATAGACTTCCGTCTCTTCCGAGAATTTTCAGAATCGAGGCAGGTTATCTGCCACGCAAGAAAAACAAACATTTACACTTTGCATTGTCTTCTTCAGCTTCACTAGATAGTCTATTCAGATTTTTTCTTCTATCAGATAGGTTTTTGTGTTCCTACCCTCGTGTCTGCGGATGGGTAAGTAAGGTGTTTGCTATCCCTACAAATCGTTCTTTTATCCAGTGCTGAATTGTCTTTCTCTGTGTTGGACTCTTCACGTTATTAAGTTTGTTTTATTACTATTTGTAGTAATTTATTATTACTAAACATATTACCGCGTGACAGTAAATGTTAATAAGTAGCACATTAATCACTAGCAGCAACAGGTTAAGAATTATTGCCTATAGTCAAGAATATCCGGTTGCGGGCAGTTTGACATTAATGGTTTATACAAATTTAAATCAACTGCACAAGCGTGTATTTACTCGGCTACGTATAACACAGTACGCCAATAATACTTCTTATTTGACCTTGTTGTTGTTGTTGATGCTGATATAAAACAATGGCAGATATATCGTTTTGCTCTGCCAAACAGCTCAGGAACTTATCATTTCCAAGGACGCCATAAATTCGACGTTCGGGGAATTCGGTCATGGAATTTTTGCGTTTTCTCAGTTTTGATAATTTTATGTTCGTTGATCAAAAGAATCTAAATTTAGCAAACGGATGTCCGAATGCGTCCGTGTTGTTAAAGCTCACGGTATTCTGTATTTTTCAAGGACCACCAAAACTGGTGAATTTTTTAGATGCCTGACATAACCAAATGGTACTCAGGCAGTGCTATTTAGTGCCAATATTTTGTGATAAATATATCCTGATCCCACCAAAGTACTTATCGGTAGGCTTTTGTATGTTGTGTCTTTCAAGGTAGTACCAGAGTAATAAAAATTTTATGTAAAATTGTCCGCGATAGGTACACTAGATTTATTGTTTGAGCAATTATGTATTTCAAGGAAAGAACAATTATTTAAAAAAAAAGGTATTCTAATGCTTCAGTTTTTTTACAGTTTCTATGTTATAACTGAATTGTATGTTCGTATTATTTAAACAAAAGTCGATGAAACATTTCCAAAATTTTTAAGTTTAGTAAACACTGTGAGAAGTTTGTTTTATCGATTCAATTTTGATTAAAGAAATTCACAAGTAAACATACAGTTTCGCTGCTGAAATTACTTTTTTTAGCTCGTCCGATATGGTTTAAAGCTTAAAAACATCTGTACCATCATAGTAGCAAACATAGTGTAATAAGTAAAAGTTTGACATGCTGTGAAGCGATTAGAAGGACCTAAAGATCGTATCCACGTTTTATATGAGCTCAGCTCAGTTACAGCTTTAATAAGCTCAGCGTAAGTTCCTTATTTTACGATCCTTTAAAAATAAATTTCATATTTCTTATTTTTTCAAATGTTTAAAAGTTCTATGTTTTGTCAATCCGAATCCTTCCAGTAACGCACACAGTAAGATTTTCCAGAGTGCTGTTTGAAATGAAGTTCTAGTTGATGTTGCGCATCAATCGAGATCCACCGAGCTCAAAGTTATAGTTTTTATGAGATGTTTTATAACCAAAATAGCTAGACAGCTGAAAAGTGTAGAACGACAAATTCAGAAATTTCAAAAATTGATACTTTTAAGTTTAGGCTAGATGTACGTATGTCAGGGTTTGACTATAAGACTTCTTGACCAACTGAGAGTACCGTTTTGACTTGTCATTTAAAAGAAAATTTTTCTATTTCGTCCAAAACTGCTTTAACGATTTGTATAAACTTACCCTTTCTATAACTTATGATTCTCTTAAAAAGTTTTAATATTTATTAAGCACAAATTTCCTAAAAGGGTGGTATATATGGGATATACATATTGATCTGTGTATTTTACATTAATTGATAATATCTATTACACATAAAACAGGTTTTAAAACAGTCAAAATCTTTAAATGAATTCTGAAGCTCTTAAACATCAGTAACTTTTAAAGTAAAATTAAAATATATTTTCTTTAAAATTAAGTTATTGGACGACATACGTTTTGTAAAACGTGTGAATGTTATTTGTAATTAGAAAAATTGATAATATAATTATTATGTCTTTCATTTTACTTGTTGGGTTTAGTAGTAATAAAAACAACTGAATCGTTGTTACAAACTGGGAAGATTTTTAATAAGACATTAAATTTTGTCGCAATGTTTGCCAGTAATTACGATTGTAAATGTTGCGTATCGTTTTCTGAGTAATGAGAATGGGCTTATATAAACGGGATTGTCTTATATAAACCATTATTTTTGTAAGCGTCTCTATTGATTTTGTTTTAAATCTTTATATTTACGGAGGCTTGGGCTGGGTGTAATATGTAAAAGCCGATTTTTAGTAAACATTATCTTTATATTTTATTAAACGAATTTTCGAAATAAGGAATGTACTCAACGAGACTGACATCCAGTACGCCAATGAATTCGTTTGGTTTACCTAATCGTTAATCCAAAAACAGCAATTAACTTTATAAAAAAAGCGTGTTATATGAATATATATGAGTATTGTGAATATGGATTATGTATGATTAAATATCTATTATGTTAAGTGTAATCTAATTATTATAAATACGTCTTAAAAACGAATCACGTCATATAATTTTCACAATAAGAAATCTTGCCCATAGCCTATACTGTACAATCCCATCTGTAGGTTACATGCAAAACTAATCAACATTATTTGATTGATGAAAACAGCTATTTAATAACTTTTATAAAATGGGAAACCTATGAACGTACGTATATGGATTAAATGTATAGTTGATGGAAAAGTCCTGTAAGACAGTTTTAAATTTATCGCTAGCTGCGTAAAAAATGAATTTGGAAACGCTGGTTCGCGTTTCTTTAACTATGAAGTGAAGAAATCCGTGATTTCTTGATGTAAGAAACTGTGTGTCTCAAAATTATGATATACCCAATCAAAGGATACTTAATCTGAAATTTGGTTAGTCCCTTTATTAATAGTACTAATAAGTATGCAATTACTGTACTTCAAATATCTCCAACATTGGGATAAGTAAAACAGGATCTCCAAAAATGAACTGCCGTGGATCTTCAACAATGGACTGCCGTGGATATGTAAACAGGATTTATGAAGATTTCAGATTCTGTTACCGTATAACTGTTTTTTCAGTAGGTAGAGCTTATATGAACCGTTAATTTACATTTGTTTATTTAGCAAAAAATATCAACATTTTATTAAATTTTCAATCAATACGACATAACAGAACTTTCCCTGTATAATTTTCTGTAAGTAGGAAATATTTTGCTTTGTTAATACAACGCGCGCGCAAGTATAATTAACACACAAGTATAATTAAATAATACATTATATATAATATATTGTGTGTGTGTGTGTAGATGTATACAATATTTATTTTTTAATAACTTATTGTTTAAAATGTAAAGAATTAGGCCTAACTACATTAACTTATGTTGTTCAGTCATAAAAACATTTTTATTTAAAACTATGTGTGAAGATCTGTTAATAAAACATTTCAATGGATATAATAATATACTTTTTAATATTCGGTATTAAAAAGGAGGAATTAATTATACTACATTTTGAAATTAATGGTAATACAATAGTGCAACATTTACTGATCAGAATTATAGCTGGTCCATCTGGGACGTGAACTGAAATCTTACTCGTATCCCCTCTAAAAAGTTGCCTATTTAATTAACTTAAAAAAAAAGTATTTTGAGAAGAAATATTTGAATTTAGTATATTATAAACTTTATAATACATCAAATTATTAATTTATTATAATATTAAAAATTGTAAGTTATAAAATTACGTGACTTAATATAACAAATTTTAAATAATTATAAATTAAAATTAATCAATTAATAAGTAATGGATATTATCTACGGATTGTACGGAACGATTCAAAACAGAACCCTTTGAATCAGAATCAGGTTCCACGAAACGGCGGCTTTGAACGTTTGGAGCGGATTTTCTCTTTAGCTCTTTAATTGGAGACAATGCAATTGAGTAAGAATATTATGCTCCTCAACCGAAACAAAATGCCAACAAAACATCGAATATCCGATCACCCATTTGAACGTTATGGACGGAAAAATTATCGACGATTTTCACAGAAAGTGCGCGCGCGCGCGCGCACACGCATGTAGTTACGAGGAGCGAATGGTTCGCGACATTAAAACAGTGGAATAAGTAATTGAACGGCAGAAAAATCGACACTCATAGTTTACATTTACACTGCTACGGAACGAAAACACTCGCATTATACCAGTTCCCTTACACTGATCGAATGGTTGCTCGGCACTTGGTAGAACATTTCACTGATACTTTAATTTAATAAATACACACTTGGTGTAGTTCTGCAGATAATTTTATTTTCCTGACAATTTTTTCACCAGTTACGGCAGTTCAAATCCAACCTCTGAAGCTTCAGAACTGTGTATTTATTAAATTCAAGTAACAGTTTCCCTTAGTTATACAGTTATCCAGTAACGACTGTATAGTAATCGGGTTCACCCGGACACTGCAACCACTGAGGCACGTCCAGCAGCTGCCCCACGATTGGATTGGATTGGACTGTATAGTATAATCACTCCTTACTGTTTTATACTATACTATAATAATAATAATAATAATAATAATAACCAGTAATAAACAATAATATAAATAACCAGATTAGGCCCTTATATTTTTCGTTACAAACAAACAATTAAGCAGTTGACATTTTTACTAAACAACACACTGATATGAATTCACAAGTTATTCAGACGGCTCTAAAACTCAAGTCACTACGGCGGTACGGTGTTGATATTTATGTAGCAATATTTACGTGAAAGTTCCAACTGAAATATTGCGTTACATTTTTTGTTATGCATACGTAATAAGTGTCATGTACAATTTTTACCAGTTTCAAAGTCCTGGATTATGTCGTATGTCAGTGACGCAGGGTGGTAGGTTTTGGAAGTTAAACTCCCCAGAAGGATCAAGAAAAAAAGAAAATGTCTAAACTTAAAAAAAAAGTGCTGCTTAAGATGTAGACAAACGAGTCGAATTAAATAATTAGGCTAATTGGTTTTGTGAGTTTCGATACAATATAGCCGTCTTGCGAGTACGAAATCACTAGTTGTCTGGTGGTTGACGATGGTTCACACTTTTGAATTTGCGTTCCCTTTGCGAGTAGGAAAGAGATGATTTCGAGTGCTTGTTTATTTGGCCCGCAATGTATCCAATTCGGTTTATTGTGTAGTAATTTATTCCATAGAAAATTTAAAAAATTCTATATTAAAACAGCTTATTGTTTTTTATTCGGGTCTTAAACATATGTACGAATTACCATTTATAAAACAAATCAACTTTTAGAAAACATATTGCCATTTTGAAAACAAACAACAAATATTAAAACGTATCTATTATAATGTAGGCCACAACTAAAATAATTTGAAATGGAACGGGTGTTTGTTACGCTGTGTCTAGAGACCCCATTGTGTATATGTAGACCCCTTTGACGCCTTGTTTTCGGACTAATCACTTTGTGTTCACAACAGCGACATGGATGGTGTATCACATGGTTGTGTGTCATGGCTGGTCACCTGACACCACACTTCCTGCGCTGCCTTCCTGCCAGCACTACGATCAATTAGAATTTCATGTCTAACTATTTCATCTGTACACATCTAGACTTAAAACCAGACGTGACATTGGGAATGCTGTTTACAAGCGCTCCATAGGCTCTACAAAGGAACTGATTTGTATGGTAACAAAATAAGCAACCTACCACGTATCTGCGTACCACATAACGCGAATTTTAAATGTTTGTTTATGAGAATCCATAGTGCACATCTTGTGAAAACATTTTATTAATTTCTACGGTGAAACGGGTAAACATATTCAATTTCATTTGCTGCAAACATGAAGTGTATTCACAAGGCGAAGCTTTAAAAAATTCGTAAAAAATTCCCTCCCCAGAAGGACATCTGGGTGCGTCCCTGTCATACTCTAGACACAAGTTTTGAAGAAAAAAAATCAATATACCAATATTCCCGTTTAGTACGGAACACGGTAGCATGATGAGGCCATCCCGTACTTAAAATATCGGTATGGAGAATCATAAATGACTTCCATGTTCTAAGATTTATATTTAAAATCATTTTCGAAATGAAATATTTCCATAGAAACTAGTTCTTTCTTCGTCCTTAACCACAGTATTGTGGTCACTAACGTATACCACCTCACGTTAGCGCACTCGATTTTCACTGATGATGGCAGTCGATGGCACTGCCGAAACGTCTGGTTTTGTGAAAACATTCACGGTCAAACAGCCCGGGAAGGAATTTTTAACAACAAACTACTTCTTTGTTGCCGACAACCTAGTACACATATAACAAAATTATCCCCTCCCACTTCAACTATCATTTTCATTTATAGAAAATTACCCCCTCCCCTACAACTGCCATTTTCATTCATAGATATTTTATCTACCTTTCTACACTGGATTATTATGACCTTCTTATCAGGATACTTTATTTATCAAAATTAAGTACTTTACTCTTATTAAAACGTAAAATGTTGCAGGTAAACTACCCCTCTCCCTTAACCGATCTTCACCAAAATCAATAGGCCTTGAGGTCTCTACAACTTAGGCACATATGCAAAAAATTATTTGATTCTGTTTTTCATTTAGTTATCGTTCGCCATAGAAACTATTCTACGCGCGCGCGCACACACACACACACACACACACACACACACACACACACACACACACACACACACACACACACACACACACACACACACACACACACACACACACTTTTCGGAAAATGACTTTTCTTCATGTTTTGAGGGTAGTACAATCAGAATCAGCCCTTATCTCGAACACGATTTTCTTTCACTGTCACCATACTTCCATTTCCTTATGGAACATGGATGTAAAATCAGAACGTCTCATTAAAGAGGGGCTAACAAAGGCAAATTAACTGGTTAATTTAGTCAAGTGAAATAGCATGTTACTACTTTTACTTTTATAGCTGTTACAAATCCTAAATTCTAAATATTTTTGAAAAAACATGATATTCACTTTATAACGTGTCGGCTACGTTATAATCCAGGGAACCCGTGATAATTGACTCTAGCCAATTATACAGGCTGCCTACGTTGTAACAAACTGAAAAATCAAACACAACACTAAGAATAATTATAATTACTCTAATTACAGGAAACAAGGGGAGGGAATTTAGCTGATTTATGCACTCACTTTAGTATGTAACAAGATGACATCTCTTTATTAACATATGATATGTAACACATTACATAAAAAATTTACTCATACAGAAATTGTAAAGGGGTTTTCTGTCAAAACAAATGATCACACAGATCATGTATTTTACCTCGGATCCGAGTCTCTTTTAATCTAGTTAAGAAGTTTCAAATTTACTTTACTTATTAAGAAGGTTGCATTGTTACTTAAACACCATTTGAAGAATGGTTTTATTTAGTTAAGCGATTCAAAGTTATATCTCAAGAGTAATGTTACAACGTATGATTTCAGAAATTACTGGTTACATCATTCTAAAACTTAATACTTGAAGATTGTCTTTTAAAATCTTTGGCATTTATAAATACTTATATTTTAAATATACATAATTCACGGAAGACGAGCTTCCGAGTCACCTCTTAGATAAGCTTTATCTGTCCATGTCTTGGGGCGTGAATCTTCGGTACTCTCTTAATCGAGGGTTGTCATCGGGGTAGGGTTTCCAGTGGATGTCCTCTGAGTGAATTAATGAGGAGATGGATGTTATGTAGCGTGAAGTCGTCCTGATCCTCGGCGGTAATGGTAAGTGTTGTTTAGGTCTTAGTCGTCACTATCCACAGTTATGCACATCACATATTTAATGGCACCGTAGTACTGGAGTTTGCATCTTCTTTTCACATTATGTCGGAACTACTTTACTTGAACCATATTTGATCGTTAGTTTTAATTAACATGAGATGTCACCTTATACACTAGTTTTCCTTTTTCACGTCTTTGTTTAACAAATTACTCACTACATCTTCGATATTTATAACTAGCTCTCCACGATTTTAGTGGAAGCTAACACTCAATTAAAAATAAAAATAAACATTTTGTGAAGAGCCCTCGCTTGGAGGTGTTTACAGTTTGAAAGCCGCATCATAAGTCCTGCATTGTTACAACAGGAAAATTGCAACGACGCGGAGTGAATACTCCGCCATAATATAGTTCCAACTCTTTATTAATAATACAGTCTTACAGTTTGACAAAATAAACTATCGAGACTTATCTTGTCTACAGGAATTATTACAACTGCTACTTGTGACATTAAATTATTAATTATTTACATTATGATTTACAGGTATTTCTTATTTAATGCCGGGTCGGTATGCAAGTTGGATCCGGAATACACAGGTCATAGCATGGTAAATTTACTAAAGGGTTAACAGTATTATTTTTAACTTTTACTTTCACAGTTTTAATTACTTATTTTAGTTAGATTTTCTTAATTGATTCTCATTACTATTATGAGTTAGTTCAGGGGTATTTGGTTTAATAGTGCGATTTAATGTTCTTACTTACTTCCCGTTTTATATTTTATTATTAATTTTTTTTTTAATTTACAACTTAAATCGTCACAACTTTTGAATAAATTAATTCCAAACGATACCTGGAAACAATTCCTAACAAAGACATCACACTGCCGGTCTAATTAGCACTTCCGGTGTTGTAATTGACGTTACGTGTGAACTTAGTTATACAATTAAATAACCAATTTTCCACGAAATTACAGGCAAAAAATGTTCATATTTGCATAATTGATGTGTCGTGTAATAATTTAAGTTAACACGAATTATCATTTTACTTCCTGTAACTCACTTGAAAGTTTAGTAAGTAACTCACAGATCATATTTAGTTTTTAAGAACTGTTTACAAGTGATGGCGTTAAGACACTGATTTTTATATATGATTATCAGAATAGAGCGTATGGATGCCCTAGTATTTTATAAAATACAGTAATTTCTTTCTGACTCATCCCTTTGTCCTGCCGATCAACCCACTGGGGGACAGAAGAGACACGCAGCTGTGGTTGAGGGGAATAAGAAGTATGATAGAACGATTAATCTACAAACCCTGGTCAGTGTCACTGGATAATAACATTATTTTTGAGGGACAATGATAACATAATAATAATAATAATAATAATAATAATAATAATAATAATAATAATAATAATAATAATAATAATAATAATAATCTTCTTCTTCTTCTTCTTAACGGCTTTTGTCTTTAGCGGCCTGTTCTTATTCCACAGTCCACCTTTTCTTAGGTCTACCAACTGTTCTTCTGCCTCTAGGGTTGTAATCTTTCGCCATCTTCGATATTCTACTTTCTTCCATTCTGTTGATGTGTTGAATCCATTTTCTTCTGTATTCTTTAATCCTTTCATTAACTGCAAAAATATCTAAATCACTCCTTATCTCTTCATTACACCTTATCATTATATTACACCTTCATTATATTTATTCTTATCTCGTCTATTACACCTTTTAACTGATATCAGAAACTTAAGAAATTTCAAAATAATAATAGTAATAATAATAATAACAACAATTATTACAGTATAACAATTATTAAGAAATTTCAAAATAATAATAGTAATAATAATAATAACAATATCTCGATATTATTACATTGATATTATTGTTACAGCGATGTTAGAGGTAGTAAATAACAATAAATTTATTACTTTAAGTTTATGGTCTCTGAGTATTCCAATGTTGTTTTATAAGAGTAAATAAAAATACAAATTTTATAAACGGTATTTATCCGATAGGTGGATTAGAATTTTTTAAAGAACTCAAAACGAATTCAATTTAATCGAAGTTGAATTAAATTATAAATTTAGTGTTTTATGCTATTAAAAATTTACATTTTAATCCCCCAGGTTTAGAGAGTCTGCGTAAATGTATAGCGAACTATACACTTAAGTGGTAAGCAGTTAAGTGGCTGAAACTTAGGGCGACAACACTACCTTCGGACTCAGCTCATCCTATATCTCGCAGACAATTTCATTGAGGTCTATTATAACTTTAATTTTGGTATAATAATACAGTTGGAAACATTCCTGTACAAATGTTAGTTTTTCAGACGTCTCCAGATTAACTTTGAGGCCAAAAAACGCATTCTCAAAGATCCGAGTAAAGCAGTCGTTCACAAAAGAATTATTTCAATTTTTTTGACATTTTCCAATATAAAATAGATAATTTTTACAAGTATGTACGACGTTGTGATTACAAATATGTTATTATAGACGACTCCAATGATAGATAAACTACAGTTATACAATTGGCGAGACAAGGGAGGTTGCAGTTGTTCCAAGACGGCGTCAGTCTTCCAGAATGATTACACACTTTACGGTGCATGTTTACACAATTTATTTAATACACGACTTTGTACATTAGCTAGGATGCAAGTTGATTTATTGTGGGCCATTTTGCCCGTCTGCGCTGTGTGTTCGTTAACAATCTTTTGCCTGGATTAAGTTGCACATATGTTTTCTTAGAACCGGAGTGGAGAGAAGTTACTATATCCTTTACAAGTATACGTGTAATGTAGGCCTACAGAATGTAAGCTATAAGCAATATAAGTTATAAGAAATAAGCAATAAGCAATAAGAAGTTACTCTGTGGTTAACGAGTACCTTCTGGTTATTCATGGAAACGTGAGCGTAATTAAACCGTCGAAGTTTCCATAGAAAGACATTACCCCGAAACTGTTGATTCTCTCAGAGATCGACTTAAATACCTTCAGAGACGGCGAACGTTTGCATTAGCCTTATACTGCAACGACGATGTTGTCCTCTGCTATTCTTTCCCTCCTTGCATTCGGGGATTGAGAGACTGGTCATTGATGGACGTAGCGTACCAGCAACTAGGAGGAGGATTGGAAGACGACACCACAGTTGGAAATTACTTTCTTTGAAGATCCGTACAATAAAACCGGTACTTGTTTTATATGCGTTATTATACATCGTTATCCTGTTTGAGCAACAGTTATTAATAATTATTAGTAATTAATAATTATTAGTAATTAATAATTATTAATAAATAATAATAATAATATTTATTATTATTATTGTAGTAGTATGAGAAGAATAAGAGACCAATAACAATCCGGTCACAGTGGATCCGCTATTTAACTGATAATGGCAATATGTCATGCGCTAGGCAATCTAGGTCCGTCTTTTACTTTTACCTGGTGTCCAGGTCATGTAAGTATGAAGAAGCTGGTGCTACAGCGACCTGAGGACGCAAAGGTAGCTGCACAACCACCATTATTAATATGTGGCAGTAGATGTGGAACTCACCCTGCACTGAAGCAGTGTCTGTAAATTGAAAGTAAAATGTGATCGCAGTCGTCTCAAGAAGGTTCATAACCAAACTGCGAATGGCCACACGAACCTGACGTCTTCTCCTCCTGCTAGGATAAGAACGACCCGTATGCACTTGTGGCAGAGCACTAACGGTGAAACGTATAATTAAAGACTGTGATGCACTCGCCGAACTAAGATGGAGATCATCATCATCATCCTTAAGGTTTAAACCAAGAATGGATTGTTCAGGTCTCAAATAGGCAAATATTACAGCTCGTCACTCCAGCGCTTCCTCGGACGTCCCACACTTCTCCGTCACCCATAGTTCCATAGTTGTTTGGGGATGCGGCAGTCGTATAACACATTAAACGTTATGTTTTCCTAAACCATGGCTTTTATTTATTTCAGCAGTAAACTAAAAACCAAAAACCGTTGTCACCTAACCTCACAAATGAAAACAACACGTATTTTCGCTTTGCATTAAGTAATAGGACAATTTACAATTAGTACACTCTGCACATCGTAATATATCGATACAATCGCATATTATATATATAAAACATCGAAAATGTACTGCAGGAATGGATAAATGTACAGTTCCGATGCCGCTAAATAGCTTTTGTTTATTTATTTGTTACTATGGTAATTAATTCTGGTCTCCATGGTGTTGTTGACATCTTTAGTAGTAGTATTTAATATATTTCATTATTCATTGCATCATCAGAAATACGTATAAACATAAATTTTATAATCCTTTAAGGCAATTACAAAATATATAGACGTATCTGTATAAATCGTGCGAACGGGGCAAAATATCAAATTCCAAGTTAGACAGTACTTTGCGCCTAGTGTCAGAGGTTACCTGTGCAAAATTTGGTGGCAATCGGTGTAACGGTGTGAATTTGTATTCAGTACCCATAAATCCTCAGACTTTGAGTTTTGTATATATATATATATATATTTTTTATATAGATAACACTACTGGCACTTGCCCTATATTTTAAAAATCTATTGGGAAAATATTTAATATAATGGAATAACTCTAAGTTGACAGTTAGGCAAGTGAAACTTGAACTCTGTTAAAACTGTGTTTAATTTACAAGAGCATCTGTTCAACGAAAGATAAACAAAAATTCGAAATGAAATTTTTAAAACAGGCTTACTGAAAAAAATGTTTAACAATGTTCTATGAAGATGATGTCTTAAGAAAATTAGGTGCAGGTATTTTTTGTTCGAGTAATATTGTGCATACTTTATAAGTGCGGAGTGCAGTGACCGAGAGAATGCACCTTTGAGAATTCCAATTGGTCACGGCAACCACTTGCAACAAGGTCACCTCATACTCCCTTCATACATCACCGTACATTCTTGTAATAAGAGGATAAAGTATACACGGGCAGATTTCAATGAGGATTGATTCGTTTTCTTCACGTCAAAAGCTCGTTTACTTTTACGTTAACAGACTTAACTGATGGATAAACTGATTATGTCTCATGGTTATGTATGTGTTAATATATAAACATTAGTTTATTGATAAATTGTAGTAATAATATAAAGGGAATATAATGTCTATGACATAAAGATTTATATTTTTATTATTTTAGTTTCAGTATCACATGTGTAGATCGAACTTACAGATGCGCCCACATTTACTTACGAATATTTAATCACGCAACCAGTCGCCGTCTTCATTGTCAGATACATTAAACTCGTCTCTAAAAACTCAGTAAAAATATCTTATTCTGTTAATGAAAATTATTACTTTTAATTATGTTTAACTGAAAGTGTGTAATAAGTGAATCTAGTTTAACTTTTAATTATACTGAAACGTTCGTTGTATTTTATTATAATTCCCAATTATTTTTTTTTACTATTATTGTATAAAAAGTCTTTGAAATGACTTAAGATATTAAAATAAATCTCAGTTTTAGTTTCATAAGTAGTAATTGTTATTATTAGAGATTCAAAAGTTAGAAAATGACCTTGATAGACCAGTGTTTCCCAGATTTAAAATTTTTTCAACAAATTGTGTTTATTCGATTAAATTTTTTCCAAACATTATTTACTTTACAATTCCTCTTATCTCTTTGTTTAATAAGCAATAGTGCTAACAGAAAATAATAATAATTCACTCACCCGCTGCTGAATACGTATTCAAGAAGACAGTAAGGTAACCAGCAAGTTCATCGTTACTCTGCGTGAAATATAAAGCGTCGGTACCTTTAGATTGACCACTTTAGATTTTACTAGCAGACATTACATTTAAGCAGAAAATATATTAGAGTATAAGGTAAAAAAAATTCAGTCGACAAAACTATAAACCTAATAAATTAGATGTTGTGAAGGAATGGCTACTATAATTTCTTCGGCGTTAAGATATTAAAAAAATTGTCGGTGTACCAACTATTCTAAGATCATATTTGGTTGTTTCGCTTCCTCAACCCTCTCAACATATCCTTGCCTATTTAACTGTTCTTTCTTAATGTTACGGATAATGTTTCATTGTATTAGTTGTTTAACGGTGATATTCTTCAGTTTAATCGTTTCGCAGATTTTCAACCATCTACAGATCGTAGTGGAAATTTATATCTTACTAATTACTGATCGTAGAGCAGGTTTTCTTCAAGTCCGCGTCAAGGTATTGCTACGTTGAAATGATAGATAACCAACGTGACACTTCGGCAACACTCGAGACACGCATTCCAGACATTGCGATGTGTACAAGGCCAGACACTGACATAGTTTCCACAGCGTTCCACTGTTTGTAACTACGCAGCGTTTCTTCACGCGTCAACCGGAATGTGACACATTTTTCTCGAACCTCAGCCGGGGTATAAATACTGGATTTAGAAGTGGAGTCACTTCAGTCTGGGACTTGATGATCTTAGAGCGCCTTTCGGAGTGATTGTTGTTGTGACTAGCGGCTTAGTGTAAAGTGATTATTGTGTTACTTAGTGCCAAACTGTAAGCTGACATTTATTGCTGAGTGTTGGACAAATTTTAACTTGAACAATTGTATAAGAGTGTCTTTGTTCATTTCTAACTGTAATTAAAATTTTAATTAGTGACTTCATCAGGTGTCAGTTATTCTGTTTCCACTGTACAACACGACGCTCCGTGCGACTGTTGTAACAATATTAAATACTGTACTGTCTATTAAGTTGTTCAGATGCTGTTATTGTAATAGGTTTTTGCTAATAAAAGACAACGTTCTCAATTTTCTGACGACGTAGATGATAAGGACTACGGTACTTGCTGTATTGCAGGGATGATTACATAAAAAACAAGAGGCACGGCATCAATAGTGGTGCACTAGCAACGAGTTTTTGTTGCCTGTACGTGACTGGTGCGCAGCTCTGCAACGTATCATCGTTAATAAGTTTTTCAATAAACATTTGTCGGCGACTTGACGTTCATCAACCGCTGTACGGAATTATATGTTCTCAGTACGTGCATGACTCAACACGACGGTCTTATTTTGCATTCTTCGCCAGTCTAATTTACCGAAGCATGCACCGTATCCTTAATACGTGGCCGCCGTGTTCCCCTCGCTGTTTATTTTATGACAGACTTGTACCATTCTGCGTCACTGCATATTCTTGTATCTCTGCATGTACATTCAAAGAAGAGACCACACTGAGATATCCGTAACTTTCATGTAACGTACCGTATACATCAAATTTATATTATTAAAAAAATGTATTATAAAAACGCGCGCGCGCGCGCGCGTGTAGTTTCAAGTGGATATCGAATTTCGGTCTAATAAAAATGCAGGTTTTATGCGACGTTTCGAGATTTATTTTATCTCGTATTCATGCATATATTATTGAATCACAGATACACACATACACAAAACTATACAATACAAAAACATAATACATATTATTAATTATATTTTTCCTCACTTTGTATACTGCATAGTGGCAGTGTGTGAATCTATATCACAAAACAAAACATGACACAATTTTCAAGGGACTCAACATCGAAAATACACAAAATACTAATATATACACCACAATCAAACACAATAACACCTATTTAAAATACCAAAAAGCCAACATTAAACCATAACAACAACCAACCAACACACAAGTACTCCACAAGATTCAAAATTAAGAAGGCTGAGGATGGGGACAATATGTTTCCCAAAACATGTTCCAAATAAGGGAAAACATCTTGAGGTAAAGTTATTATAAATATTGAATATAATATAATATATATAGTGTAACAGTACATATAACACCACATCCACCTACGTACTGAAAATTAATTTAAAGGCCACCACTAGTAAAAATACATTAAAAGGTCTAGGATACCACCATGTATACAGAAGAAGAAAGTACCATAAGTTTAAATAAGTGAAGCATCATTGAAAGGAATTCACTAGTAAATGCACCAATAAAGAAGAAAAGAAGAATAAAGACGAGACGACTGACATACTTTACCCAATAGATCAGTGAGAAGGACACAAGACAACAAAAGAAGAAAGAAGAATCAGTGAGAAGAACATGAGAACAAAAGAAGAAAGAAGAATCAGGGAGAAGAACACAACAATAACAACTTCAAGAAAGAAGAAGGAAGAAACAATGTGAAGAAGGCAAGTGAAAACCACATCATGTATTAAAATGAACAACAGTGAGAAGGAGATCAGTGAAGAAAGAAGAAGGAAGATATCCAGACCAAACACAAGAACAAGGGAAGGAAATTGAAGTATAACAAACTAACATAAACCTTTGAAAGAATAATTGTATTAAGAAGAAAAAAGAAATGTTAATTAATTACATGATATAAATCCCTAAGCTGTATGGTAAAGTCAACACTGACCACAACTCATTTAATGAATACACTCATTGTCTATGTGAAACACATTATTATAAATAAGGACTAAATATTGTAAATAAAGAGTCACAAGCAAACTGAATAAGGACAAGATAAGTTTATGATAGCTAAATGATGTGTAGTTATAGAATAAACAGAAGAATAGGTCCCAAAATAATGAATGACCAATTGTACAGTGGGAATGATGTTAATACAAACCCACTAGTTAACAACAAATAAGACAATACAGGAGTAAACTAAATGTGAAATATTAATAACCAATAACCAATGTACAAACATTGAATGAAAACCAGTCGAATAGACTAATGTAGAAATACACAGCCATCAACAACACCTTACTGCTTACTGAACCTATAACATAACCTAATCTGGGCATCCAGTTTTCAGTAAAACTTGATGAAAACTAAATCAAAACAATATTAAACCAAAATGTAATGAGCTAGGAAGTAAATAGAGCATATAAGGAATGTTTTGTACACGGTAGCTATTAGTATAACTGAATATAAGAGCTATATTTATGTAATACAAATATGACAATATGCTTGTAATGGCAAAGAGACACTATGCAACCAAAATCATGTTATAAACACATTATACAAAGATAATAACTCAACTAATGACCTGATGTCAGACAGAATACTGTTCAGATGAGCAAATGCAACCAAAATAACTATCTAAATAATCTATATAAATGTAATTACCACTAAACCATTGTAACAGTTAGCTGCAAGTAAAGTTTACAGCCACTAAACCCAGATAATAACAGAATCAAATGCAAAGTGAACTGCATCACAATAACCATAAGATCATGGTGACTATTTTAATTATCAATTAGAGAATAATACGAATAATATGTGTAGGATACCAAACATACAACAAGGTAACTCCATATAGGCATGACAAGCCTAATTAATAAATGATAATTAAGGCACTAAACCAATAATGTAGGGAAAAAGAACACTGACAGTAGTGACTTAACCCATCGATGTTTAATTACACAATGTTAGAATTAAATTAAATATTATTATTGCTAGGGAATAAGAAAAACAAAAATGTATAACAATAGGGTTAAGTTCGAATCTATGAAAACGGACATAGTGTTAATATTAAGGCATAGTTTTAAGTGAAAATTGTACAGTAGTTTAAGAACGAGTTATTACCATGGAAAATAGAATACAAACAATATAATATTAATAATTAATGGCTTAATGGACACTAAGTATAAATACTAAGTGCGAATTCAGCTACCCCAAATCAGAAATATATGATGAGGGGGTTCAAATTAATCGTCTTTAAAAATCATGAACAATGAGGGTAATCACAATGTCATCAGTACAATTATAAGGAAGATATTGGACTTTTAAGAATAATTGTATTATGCTGTGCCCTTTCGCGTGGGTATGTCGGCCACGATTTCTTAATCTTGTTCCCAAAAACTGACGCCGTTGGAAGCGTCTGTTTTGACGAAGCCCACCGGAGTTAAACGAATTAAAATAAACTGACCAATCAGAGCTTATAAAAAATCCGAAATTCATCATTCCGACAGAGGAACCAGAGACAGTCTTTAAACATCAACGAAGCGAGCTGCATGCTCGTCGTCGCTCCAGAAAAACGTGCTTTTGACAGCAACCAGGCGTAAACAACATTAACCTCAAACCGAGATATAGGTTACATACATTGAAGAATCAGTGCAGTATATTTCTAAGTGTACTTTATTCGGAGTTAATGCGCGTAGGAGTGGGCGCAGTGCAGTGATAAAATTTAATTAATTAATTAATTAATAAAAAAGAAATTTTAATTAATTAAAAAGTGTTAATAAGAAAAAGTGTAACCCTTCGAACGACCAGATACGCAAGTATTCATACCCACAGCTATAATGTTATGATTAGATGATAAGAAAGATAACTGAACGCTAATAGCGACTTAAATTAACCTATGGTAAACAATTAAATTCCCTATTCTTAAAAGAAGGGATCTAATGAATACAAATAAACAATGTCGAAGTTGAACGATTTAAGTAACGACAATTTCAACGATTTGTATACTATAAATATTTAGAATAAGTAAAGACATTGTACCATCAATGAAGAGTGTATGTGCTCTTATGCTATTAGCAGATAGGAGTATTGAATATTTTGTTGCTAAATTTAAGTAAGAGTTACACCAGAGAGTGATAACTACAATAAATGAATTATCGTTACCTGAAATAGGAATATCCAATTTTAAAGATGATCTTAGTCCCTGACACTGGATCATAACAATTATTATCCATTATTAATAACTAGGTAACCACTTTTAACCAAACAAGGTTGCACTAAACGATATTTAAAGCATATGTCTAACCACGAACAGTCGTTCATATTTTATCTTTTTTAATTAACAATCAATGAATTCTTATCTTATATGTTTGTTCTAGCCGTAGCAATTATCTCAAATAAATGTATTTTGCAGTCTAAAAGAACCTACTACTTTTATTATTATAATTATTAATGACATTTCAAGTCGAATAATACGACATAACCTGTATATTTGTCAACACACATTTTGTAACTAACAAGAGGCAGTCATGCCAACTTGAGCTTATCAATTGTTTTAGAGTCCATGTTCACATTTAAATATTAATTGTTAACCAGAAAGAAGAGCAAAACGTATTATTGTACTAAATTTCATTGTGTAGAATTGAATAAATAACCATTATTATTTTTACCATTGAAAGAGTTGACCTTTATTGTATCAGTAAATACAGGTTAGAGGAGAAGAACGAGGCGGTTGGTACCATGCTTAAAGTGCGAATCAATCAAATTGAGTGACTTTATATTTTGTTTACAACCGTACTGACCTATATATTTATAATATTATAAAGTATGAGTTACCATGAATGTCATGTCTATGTATGTGTATGTTAGTATATAGGAAGAAAACTACTGATCTTCTCACCACCGCTGATCAACGAAGAGTCGACGGAACTTCGATTGGAATAATTCTAAGCAGTGAATAAAATACACATAATTAAACCACTTAAACCGACAGCTAATACGTCGAAAAGAGTGTAAGTAACCGGCTTATTCAATCCTGGATTCAACAATAGGTTGAATTGAGGGGAACAAGTCACTAAACAGATAAATAATAATAAAATACGAGATTGAATAATAATAATCAGCCGAGTGCAAGACCCATTTTAAGTAAAAACAACCCTGAGACTACTACTTAATAATAATTATAAATAATATTTTAAACGACGATTGATTACGTCTAGTTACAATAAACAAATTATATTACTTCTGCAAGTTGGTGATAATATTATTTTAATTATCCTGACGTACGTTTCACTAATTGACTCAGTATCTTCAGAGGTTATAATTGAATTAACAATAATCGAAATGATTCGATTTTAATATAAAAACATAACGAATAATCGAATTTGTTTCAATTTTATTCTAAAATAACGGATAATCGATTTAATTTGAACTTAACTTTCGATTATTTAATGTTTATTTACTTAATCAGCTGTTTTGTCGGTTATATTGAACATATTTTAGATTTATTTATACAGGCCTTATTATTTGTATTTTAATAAATTTATAATTTTAAATATATCATGTTGTTTTTTGTTTTATTTGAGTTTGCTCTTTAATTAGTAAATTATTGTTATTGTGTTTGTAAATATTCAGATTTTTTCAAATATTCATTTTTTGACCTTTTCGTATGTTTTTAATTTACTTCATATTTTGAATATCTGGAAATTGGTGATTATTATTTAGACAATGCGTGGCTAAATTAGATTTGTAAATATTTGGTTTTAAAAATGCATTGCACTGCTAAAAGGATCTATCGTGTAGTTTTTTCTTTGTCTGGCCTACGTAAAAATTAAGTGCAATCTTGACATTCTATTTTGTATGTTCAATTTTTATTATGAATATTGGATTTTGTTTTAGGGTTTATTTGATTAAAAACTATATTAACTGTGTTATAAGATATTTTAAAATTTGTGTCTTTAAATATTTTACTAAGTCTTGTCTTTGAGTTACGTTTCCATAATATACTTTCCGTAATATACAACCTTATACAACCAAATATTAGATTGTATATTTTATATTATCAATAATATGTGGATTTATAGGTGTAGTGGTATTTGTTTAGTAAATTTATGTTTTATTTTATTTTCTAATTTATTAATAGTTTTTCATTTTGTATCCATTTTCAATTTCAGTATAGTGCAAGACAACTGATTACTAAGCATGTAGTAAGATTTTCCGCTTATTTTCCATCTGAATTTATTCCAGTCTTTTACTGCGAGTAGTCAATTTACTGCGGGACCTAGTCTTCTGTAGAGTATATTACTATATTTATTTAATTTCCCACGTTTAACAAAAGCTATAGACTGTCCTATATCATCGTCGTCAATACATTTAAATTATTTACAAACAGACAGGAAAAGAAAGGAAGAGAGAGAAAGCAAGTTTGAGGAGGGGGTTAGACTGTGTGAAGAATGGGTATCGCATAAGAGAGGAGATAAGTACAATAAAACACACAAATGATTTCGTAGGTGCGGTAGTCGCTAATACATTTTGTAAGCACGGATTTATGCACGCGGATAGCTGTTAAGCAAGCAGGTACTTCTTTGTACGCTGACACGTGTTGAGATTTCTTGAGAAACTGAAGCGCGGCGTTAGTTCTTTTCTCAGAAATGGGGTTGCACGCAAATTAATTTAATCTAACTAGGCAATTATGTCGTACACACCTGGATCGAACATGACTGGCGTTTCGTAAGATCGGAGTGTGAATTCCCGACGGTTAGATTATCAATTATGTTTGTAAACATCAAAACAGAATTTCGTTCTTTACAAGAATGAAGGAAACCACACTCATTTACATGATTCTCACCAGTTGTTTTTGCTTTACGTTTTATACAAAGCACGCCTACCAGCAACCGTGGAACGATGTATACTTGACCTACTAGTGAACTCAAGTGCGTAGGCAAACTTTTTGCGACAAAAAACAAAGCTAAGTCGTTGTCGAATTGACGATCAATACCGTCGATGAAAAATTTGAAGCCTTTCCAATAAATGTTTTCAAATTTTGTGTTAACGGTTTTGGCTTTGCCGCACGTCTGTAGCAAAATGTGCACTAGTATGGACGCCAAAGACTGCACGCTAGAGTGAAGTTAGTATTGAAAGCGCCTGCCAGCCAAGATGAAAGCAACTATTTAGGGAAGAACGGCCAGAAATCAATGTTTTTATTCTTTCAGGTCTTGGGGTTTTTGTGAGGCTAACAACCTCACCTTGTACAATACATACTGTTACGAAAATTTCCAGAAGAGTACCAGGTTGTTTTTTCGTAGGCTTCCAATGAAGGAACAGATTTTATCCGACCTGAAATAAATTATTTTACTTGGTAGGCTTGCGAATTACGATTCGGCACATGAAACATGCAACGTATGTACTACTGCACGTTAGAGATGTGCAGATATAGGCCGAAAGAGGCAGTCAAGTATACGTAGAATGACGCGATAAACATATGCCTATGTAAAAGAACAATTACTCCGATTTTTATATACCTTGTACGGAAATATCATTTTTCATATAATACTGGTCTTATTCTTTGATTGGCTGTTATAGTCGTTCTTTTAGCGGTCTATTTTATTTTGTTCAAATGCATGGAAAAACCATATTTTAATAATAACAAT